>CM033795.1:21741492-22341492 GCA_019656835.1 Rhododendron ovatum | reverse complement strand
AGATGGTAAAAAACTGCAAAAACTATAGCGTTGCTCAGGCAATTCGAACTCTAAGTCCCCTAATCTGGAAGGGATTTTATAGCTTACATTAGCAACTAATTTGTCAACACCATATAAATACCCAAAACCTTGCTTTCCAATCAAAAGCCTAACTTGAATACAATATTTTTTTAAGTGAAACCAAATGTAAAAACAGTAAAGATTGGAGTAGCCAAAATTTTAAGGCTTCCACTATGGACACCAAAATTATTCATAGCCGAAATAAAAATTGCCACCAATCTGAGTTATGGGTTGAAGCGGTTGCAGCATGGAGACATCAGTGTAGCGGGGTTGCGGGAGATGGGGTAAATCTGAAACGGAGAACAAATAGAACCCCAATAACAAAATCCAAAAATTGCGTACATTAATCCAAATATTTAACGAACCCAAAAGAAGTTAATGTTCAAAAGAAGCTGAGTATTATAAAGTTATCTTTCCAAGCCCTCTGGATAGCCCATTAACCAACCCTAGATCAAACCCACATAAAAGAAGAACCCCGATTTACGAACCTGATCAAATTAAGAGGAAAAAATGGAATGTAAGTGAAGTAAAAACTAATGGCAACAACACTGGAATGTTTTCCCCTCACGCACAAAGGGTAAGGCTAAACAACGATAGCAGGACCAAGGGAACCCAAGAAACGCGCATAGGAATGGGTGGCATCATTCAAGATGGTCATAAAATTGGATCACTTACAATCAAAATAGAGATTGCTAGGGGGCTGACCTTACTCACTCCAACCAAAATCTCCAATTTGGGTTGAGACGTCTTGTAGAGAAGAGGTTTAAGGGGGAGACAGATGTTTGAAATTTGAATTCGCGCATGTGTGTGTGTGTGTGTGTGTGTGAGAGAGAGAGAGAGAGAGAGAGAGAGAGAGAGAGAGAGAGAGAGAGAGAGATCTGCTTTGGATGTTTAGAGAGAGAGCAAAGAGGTTGAGACATTTGCGGCTCTACGCTAGGTTGAGCCGTGGATTGACCAAATTAGTCATTTAACTTTGGAGTATTTACTGAATTACCATTAAAAAGTTAGTTTGTGAGAGGAATAAATTTAGGCCATTGGATGATGTGGAATGAAAGGCTGAGATTGAAAGAACGGCAACAATTTTATATTGAAAAGAATCCCTTCCTTCTTGTATAGATTTTTAACTCTTCACTAACTAAATTAAATTAATTCCCAAATTACAATAGGTTCACCTTAAAAAGGTGAAGGTAGAACTGGGGTTTGTAGAAACCATTGAAATCAAGTCCTTAAAATATCAATCTATTATCAAGAATAAATAGCCTGCATCAAAATTTTCTACACATTATTTGCTACTTCTACTACTACTACTACCACAACCATTGGACCCTTGTAATTAGATGTGATTCTAAGGGTCCAAACTTCGAAGTCCTCTTTCCGGTTCCCTTGGCTAACATGAACGAGCTAATGAGCCGCATTGAATTACAAGGTAGGCTAGAAGAAGCAAAGGAACAACAATAAGTGGTCGAAGAGTACTCATCCAACAAGGAGGGAGGGACGGAGACCTAAAAGAAAGCAAACAACTTACAAATAAATTCTTTAAAATGGCCACAGTGTTTTCCTACACATGGTACTTCAAAAACTTTACAACATGCCATTCTTCGGACAAATGGATCGGGGGACCCTATTCCACCCCCGTTCCTCAATCGGAGAATCTTTTACCATCCCCGCCCCATCCTCAATGGGGATATTGAACAAATCACCAAACCCACCTTCGGATGGGGATCGGATTTCCACCTGCTATATCTATGCCCAAAAAATAAATTAAAGTGCTAGAAAAACATCGAAACCAGCAAAAAAGTGGAGGATAAAAAACTTTGAATAAGAATTTTCATTGCCCAACTTAAAAAAAACAGTAACATCCATCAAGAATCAAGTAAGCATTATGTTTTCTAATTGTCATGAAGTGATAAACAAGTTTACATGCATTTAGTATGTAATAGGGGATTTTTTTAAATGTAAGATCTGACGATTATTCTTTTTTATATTAAGAACTATCGTATAATACATTACATAACTGATAAGGAAGTATATATTTCATATAGTAAGGAATTATTTTCATATAGTAAGGAAAGGCCATACAAGTTACAACTGCTTATTTTTCTCCAGGCTAAAGAAAGAAAAATGCAAACATTGTACACGTGATGAGTCCATAGGAGAAGCAGCATTGAATCAATAGTCATACCAGTAGGCAGCAGCTTTATTTGTCTCTATGCTAAAGACAGAAAATTAAAACTACCATACATCTTGTCTTATCACACACCAAAAGCCATTATCATGACATCAGCAAATGACACATAAATCATCCAGCCAAAGAGTAAAGGGACCAGTAAAGCCATAAAGTAAGGTGAAAAGTTCAGAAGTTAAAAACGTCAAGTTGAACGAAAGCTGAACTGACACACTAATAAAGATTAATTTTGAACAGGCAAAAACATCAAGTTGTAGGAAAGCTAACGTCAAGTTGAATGAAAGCTGAACTGACACACTAAAGATTACTTTTGAACAGGCAAAAACATCAAGTTGTAGGAAAGCTGAACTATTATAACACATTCTTAAACATTTTCTTTTAAACAGTTGATGTAAAGAACCACAAAGGGAAACATTAATCCGCACCTGATAAAAGGAAGAATATCCACATCTGATCAAACATCTACGTACCTTCCTTCCACCATTGATCTGAAATCTTTCCAACCGTTGATCTGAAAAATTTTCAAAAACTAATAACAGAATCCTAAGATAACAATATGAACAAGTTGTAAGTAGTTATATAGAAGAGCATACATGCCTGGTTAGCGTGGAGTGTGCATTACCAGAACAGAAGCGAAAAGAGAATCGCAATACTGATACGAACAAGTTGTAAGTTGTTTAAGGAACAAAGTCGTACGTATAGTTCCATAGCAATAGAAAGAAGTAACTGGTAAAAACATCGAAAAGATTTCAATGGAGAGAGTTGAAAAATACTTAATAAAACGCCACAAACGCATTCTTTTACTTTTCCCTTTTTTTCTCGAGTTTACTCGACAACCAAACGTACAACACACGAAATCAAAAGCGGTTAATACACAAGAATGTGAGAAAAGAAATTACCAGCGCAATGAATAACGTGGAATGCGCGTTACTAGACCCTCTGTAAGACGATCGAGATGACATTAAAAAATCAAAAAAGAAAAAGGAACGCATTCATCACTAGGTTTTCCCCTTTCTCGAGTTTTGTCGAGAACCAAACGGAGAATAGCGAGATTGATCAAGAGCGTTCAATACAGAAGAATAATGTGCAAATTACCAACGCAACGCCTGGCGGCGGCGTGTACGAAACTAGGCATTACCAGAACGAAAGCGATCTGAGAGGACATCACGAGGATCACGCTAGATCGAGGATATGAAACGGGAGATGGAATCTGAATTTGAAATACAATGAGAGAGAAAGCACAAGCGGCGGAGATAAGAGAGAGAAATAGCCGTTGTGCTTCATAGGGGAGAGGGGGTCGACGTTTTGCGTTACTTGCGAACGAAGGCTTGAGAGAGAGAGGAGTCTACAAAATCTCTAGAACGATACGGCCGGGTGGACGTGGTTTCTAGGGCTTTGGAATTCTGTTTCACCAAGGCAAGCAGGGGATTAGGGCTTGTTCTTCTAAAAAAGTGGTTGGCTTTTCCGCCAAAAAATGAGCTAAATAAATTCACATAAAAATAAAAATAAGTCAATAAGTCACTTTTTTGTCTTTATTTAAAAATTATTAGATTTCGATCAAAATTTTATACTTTTTAGATTCTTCTCGTCGTGAATATGCAATAATTCCCAAAAAAATGAGGATAAGCCAAATGATACGAAAAAAATTTGAATAAGGACAAAAAATAAATCATTTTGGCTTATTTGTCTGAACACCCCCTTAATTGAAGAAATTGGCGGGGTGAGTTATTTTGGTGGGTGAGACTGGTTTCTTGAACTGTGGCCCTGAAATATGATAGTGAAAATATGAATCAGGTTGCATGACCCGAAACCAAATAAAAATATGAACCGGGTTATTGATATCCTATCAACTTCATTTTTTTATAGAGATGCGAACTACGGAGTATTTGATTAATACATGTTGAACTGCTCAGATTAAATTTGTTATATATTGATTAAATTCAAGAAAGAAGATAGGAACGTCTTATGAAAAATTTCCTACAATTGTCAAATTAGACGGAATTAGGTGCAGATGCAATCTTTCACAAAAGCCAAAGTGATTATGTGCAACAAAATTGAATGTTGGGGATGTATTTGCACCCAATTGCGAAAACTTACCCCTCTGTAATTGCGAAACGCTTCCCAATACCCACTCATCTCGTCACAACGGGTCCTACCCTAATAAGGTCAGGAAGGGGGTCGCTATTCGCAGCCCAATTCCTGCTACCCACAGCCAATTAAAACTTTTACCAATTACGGACAAAAATGCCCTCATGCAATTTGACCATTATACCCCTAAGACCTCATGTTATTTGACCATTTTACCCTCTAAGAATATTACATACAACCACATTCCTCCCTTTGATTTCCCTGATTTTCCCTCCCCGTCCTTCAGAGAATGATGTATCCTCGCTCCCCATTCAAACTCCTTCATTTTCATCCCTACCCAGCTCCCACCACCCACCAGCAGGCCGCACCCAACCAACCCTGCTTGTCTTCCTCCCCTCCTCTTCCTCCGAAACTTTCAATGGAAACCTCGATTGCTTCATCTCCCTCCATTCATAAACAATAAATAGTTGACCTATCAATACACCACAATTTGGAGTTAGAATATTACACAATGGAAGTTGAGAAACAAGTTGATAGCACAGATGTTGTAGTGACGGAGCAAAAACCGCTGCAAGAGGTAAGCCCGCCCTTCATTTTCAATTTCTCTGGCCCGACACAGTCGGACACACAGTGTTGAAACTTTACTAACTTTTTGGACTCTAATGTCTAAATTATGTACAACTATTCGGAAATTAATATACGAATATTGTCAATATTTTCGGACTCTTATCTCCGAATTTGGTGCCAATTTCAGATGTTAATATCCGAATGAAATGGCAGAGAATCTTATGTTGACCTGGTTTGTCTTTAGGTGTTACAGGGTGACACTTCAACACTTGGTAGTTATGTAGGGTCATCGATTATACTTACTTCCATTCGTCCTCCATATGATTATACGAAGCATTTTACAACGAAGACAGTGAGTGTTTTTTGATGGAGCATTTATCATGTGCAATCTTATATTATGGGCTATAATTTTTTTTTATGTGTGTAGGTTTTTCCATCCGATGAAGCGTTGGTAGATTGGATAAGATGCACCAGTAAACAACACAGATTTATCATTGTGATTTAGGGCTCTAAGAAATGTATTAAAAATCGCACACCTAGGATGAGGTTTTCATGTAAAAGGAGTAGTAAGTATATGCCGTTTGTGAAAAGGTTAATGGGAAGGAGGTAGCTGTGAAGAAGAGAGTGCGGTCCACGAGCACCAAAAAATGTGAATACCCATTTGAATTAAAAGTTGTAAAGGGCAATGATGGTTGGATTGTCTCTATCCACAATGGCACTCACAATCATCCTCTAGCAGTGTACTTGGAGGGCCATTTGTATGTCGGGAGGTTGTCGGCAGAGCAAACTAGCACGATGGTTAATTTATAGTCTGTAGCGACCCTAATTTCTTATCAATAAAATTTTAAGTTTAATAAAAATTACTTTTACTTTATTGTTCTTTTATTTAATTAATTGAGTATTTATTTGATTAAACAAATCTTGTTTTAATAAATTTAGATTTTTAGGCCTTAATATATATTCATACCCATTCATGGAGAGAGAGAACCAAATGGGATTCTATCCCAAAGAACCAAATCATATCTACACCACCTCATCTCTTCCACCCTATGTCATCCTAGCCTTATGAGTAGTCTAGTAGAGAGAGGGAGAGAGAGAGGGAGCAATTCGGATGAGAGGGAGAGAAAGAGTATATGTGTGAGATTTTCTCTACTCAGCAATCTGGTGCTTGTCCTCTTGAGTTGACAAGAGAGAGAGAGGTTGCCGAAAATGGAAAAGGGAGAAGTTGAGATTTTATCCAAATTCCCATCAATCATGCCTATGACAGCCTATAATGCGTGCGTATATATATATATATAGCTATTAAGAAAAGATAATGGAGGGAGAGATTTTGTTGGTTTAATTTAATATTTTGCTTTAATGTTAATATTAATTTTGTGGGTTTATTTTAAAGAGGTAATATATGCAATTAGAGATAAAGGACTGTAAATATCTTTGAAGAGGTCTCCTTGTTTTTCTCCTAATTATTAGTAGCATGTGTTCATACTAACGGCAGAATAAACCCTGTCCTTGATAATCTCCTAATTCTTTTTCTAAAAATCTGCCACTTTTCCTCTTGCCCAACAAACTATTGTTTTACTATAAAACAACGTTCATTGTTTCGACTGTTTGGTAGAAGAAGGAAAAAAAACTCTATCTACATCTTATTCTCTCTCCTACTTTAGAAATCATAAACAGTGACTGATCATATTCAGTTCATATATACATATTTGGTTCGGTATTATATTTGGATTTCGAGTGTCGGGAAACTATACGGTTCGTGAGTTCAATTCGCTGCACAGAAGAGAACTTGAAGGTCGTTGTACTTGGGGAAAGAACGCCATCTAACCCCGTGCAGAAGGGGTGTATCATTCCTTAGAAGGGCGTCATCACGTGTCTCGACCACCCCACAGGCTATTCTTATCTTTTCTCTAATAATATTGAATTGCCTTTCTTGGTTAATTATTTGTTCTTGTTTAGGCATTTAATTCTAGCAGAAATATCTTAATCATATAATTTTTCCAACAAATTTTACCGAGAGAGGAGAGGGAGAAAGAGAGTAGATTGTCCATCAGTTTTTCCTTCCACTTGTGCTGCACCATCATGCCACCCTATTAAACCAGCTTGGTAGTAGCCCTCCAGGGCTAGGAGTTTTTTAAACTTGAAAAAAATAGGATTGTGTGTACCAGGGAGGGAGGGAGAGAGAGAGTGTGTGTGTGTGTGTGTGGGTGTGTGTGTGGGAGACCGGATGAGGAGGAAAAAAATTGGGATTTTTATCTCATTATCCATCAGTAAGGGCCATAGTCTATGACACCCTATGACCACCTATATGTAGATAGTAGCTTTTATTCCAAGAGAGAGAGACTGGATGAGGGGGGAGGAAAGAAAAGTAACAACCTTATAAATACCCATTCTTTCCATTAAAGGACCACCAACCCTCTGCATACTTTTCCTCTTTTGAGACAAGAAAACTATGAGAGATAAAAGAAGAGAGTGAGAACCGAGACCCACTTTTCTTTTCCAGTTAGCGTACTTTTTTTTTTGACTTTCTTTCCCTAAGAAGAAAAAAAAAACTAGGAGTCCGGTCAAACAAAGGCTTAAAGGAGACCTACTGTTTGCGACCCGATCCAACGCTTTCGTAGTCAACCTACTACCACCAAAAAGTAAGGTAAAAATCTCCTACCTACTTGTCTAATATATCACAGTAACGATTTTTCTTAAAATAATGAAAGTCGACTTTTACTAACAGTGCATGTAAAAAAAAAAGAAGTGTTGATGTAGTTATCTGACCGCTTGGCAACGAAATTCTAGATTGATCTGGGAAATAGTGCCATGTTATCAATGAGCTGTTATAGGAAGGTATGAATTAGAGAATAGCTACTGGAAATAAATAAATAAATAAAATTATGATTTTGCATGTAAAACCCACAAATGACTAAGTAAAGGAATCAAGGATATATTAGTGTCATATCCTGGAAAATTGAAAATAATAACTAAAAGTGAATGAGAAAAATGTTGTGCCTACATCTCGAAGTTACTGACTCCTTCCTAGAGAAGCATGACTTAGGAATTCATTCTAAATGTCATAATTTATAAGTTTAATTGGTAGTATATTGATCGAGCATGTTTATCAATGAAATGTTGGAAATATCAGTCTTAGTATATGTGTTGTTTTTAATTCGTGATTAGAAATAGAAAAGCATGAAAATAGATTTTATTATTATCACATGATGTTAGCAAGTTTTGAAATAATAATGTGTTCACGAGAAAATGATGCATGTGTACGAGATACGAGAAACGAGAAAATGATATTCGAAAACGAAAAAGAGCAAAAGAGAAATTTTGTCATGTGTAAACCTGGGAGACCGGAATGGCGGAACCAGAGTTTGGGTGTGCGTGTGTAAACCTGGGAGACCAGAACGGCGGAACCAGTGTTTGAGAATGTGTGAGTAAACCTGGGAGACCGGAACGGCAGAATCAGAGTTTGTAAATGCATGGTCGACCGTCATTTTGAAAGAGGGAGTAAATGGAACCAGTGCTAAAGGAAAATAGTTGATAATAAGTGAAATTGGCGTTTTGACACAGAGTACGATACACTATTCTGAACTTGACACTCGACACTTTTATTTTATGATATCTCTATTTGTTGATTTGAATGTTATGTTTGATGCCTTGTAAAGTAGATATTATTTTTGATAAAGTATGGGACATATGGGTAGGAGTTAGGTACTGAGCTTAATAGCTCACGGTGTTACTTTTGTGGCCCTGGCATTTTATGCCAGACTTAGAAGGTGAACAGGAGACGTACTATAATTTGGAGCAGTATGGAGCTGAGCAGAATATCGCTGAGGAAGACGGCCACCCTGAAGAGTAGAAATTTTCCATAGTACCCCTCCCTATCCTTGAATAAATGTAATCTTGATTTGAGAATAATTTGGGATGTAATGACTTATTATTCTACTTTTATTTATTAAATGTTTATATTTGAATAAAATAGTTATAAATAATGTTCCCAAAAATTGGGGCGTTACATAGTCTCTTTGGTGAAATCCAAAGAAATCCTAACCCATTTGATGGTTCAAGATCCTAAGAACGTAACGTCTATGAAAACCGTGTACAATGTACGACAAAAGTATCGAATGATAGAGAAATGTGGGAAATCTCAAATGCAACATTTGTTGGATTGGCTAGAAAGTACAAATACGTTCATTGGACCCGTGCGAACGAGACCAAGAATGTCACAGAGTTGTTTTGGTCTCGCTCATCTGTCGGGAAGATATTACGTGTTTTTCCCCGAGTGTTAACGATGGATTGCACATACAAGACAAGTAAGTACAAGTTTCCTTTGCTTCAAATTGTTGGTGTAACATCGACGGAGATGACTTTTTGTGCAGCGTTTGCTTTCATGGAGTGTGAAAAAACAAAAAACTACACTTGGGTATTGGAGAAGCTAAAAGGCATGATGGATCCCAACGCGCTTCCATCTTTTATCGTCACAAATACGGAGCTGGCGCTTATGAATGCCATCACAAATGTTTTCCCTCATGCCACCAACCTCCTATGTAGGTGGCATATTGGCAAGAACGTATTAGCCAAGTGTAGAAAGATGTTTTATGACAAGATGTGGGGAGAGTTTATTTGCAGTTGAGGCCTAGTCGTCATTTCAACAAGTGTTACACAGTACGAGGAGCGCCTTTGTATTTTGAAGCGTGATTTTAAAATGATACCAACGGCACTTGAGTACGTCGAGAAAAATTAGTTGGTACCCTACAAAGAGAGGTTTGTAGGAACTTGGACGGACAAAGTCATGCATTTTGATAACCTAACAAGTAACAGGTAAACATTTCATTTGCAACTTTGGCACTTTCCTTAAAAATCTCTATTTTCAATCTATATGTCAAATTTCAAGTAATTAAAGTATAAAACACATACTTTTTGAATTCTAGAAGGCCAAAAGTAGATTTTGCACGATAAGTTAAATTCAAAGCAAAATAGTGTGTAGCCAAATCTAGGTTGGATTTGACATTCCATTGGACATAAAGGTTGAATCAAAGTAGAATGCCAAAGGTTATCATTTTTATTGTATGTAGAATTTGAAGCCATGAGTCGTTAGAGAGATGCTCGTACGTTCCAAATTAAATTAAGGTGGTTGGGTAGTAAAAAAGACAGCTTATTTTTTTGAATTGAATACATAAACCATTGGCTTTTATAATAACAAGATCTAAACAATGTCCCGAGAGTTCTGATTACTAAAATGGAAAAAATTTCTTACGTGCAGTTTTCAACAAATCTTTGAATCAAGACTTGAAAGGCAGAATAATTTGAAGATGGAATCAAAACTTGCAGATTGGGAAGCTCTTTCAATCGATTAGAGATAGACCCTGAGAGCCCAAGATCAATCACAGTCAAATTCAAATAATTCGTGATTTCTTTGGGGATTTTACCTACAAATTGATTGCAAGAAGCCCAAGCTGTCCCAAAACCATAGATTTCCCCAAGTGGGTGGGAACAAAATCAGTGAAATCGTTGTACAATTATATTAGGGTTATAGAGAGAAGAATTAAAAACAAAAATTGGGTGATGGAGGAGTGTTGAAATTGCACGCAATTCCCTTTCAGAGAAACAGAGCGTGAGATGGGAGGGGGGAAGAGAGATCGGGTGAGATGGAGAAAGGAGAGAGGGAGTGTACCATTTATATTCTAATCTCAACCATTTATTTTATTTATTTTTTTGATCAAACACAAATATAATAGCCATTTATGTCAATGGCTAGGGTTTTGTGTCAAAAGTTGTGTTAACGATTGTGTCTTTAGAACTGGCCCTCTTCCCCGAAGATCAAAGCCGCTCTCTAAAAAAAAGTACTTTAAAACAACTCAAAGAAAATAATAATAGGACAAACAAGAGTATCAAATTGACAATTGCTGTGATAAATTTGGTAATTTTGATGGAAAATAGTAAATCATCAAACTAAAAAAGGAGAAAATTTACAAAAAAAAATGATATACTCCCTCCGTCCATTTTTAAGTGTCATGTTTCGTAACTCCAACTTATTAAAAAGACATCATTATTATACCTTTCACATCAATTTTTTCCTCCACTTTCCCTACTTACCCATCATCATTACACTTTTACTCATTTACTTTTTAAAATAGAATCTACTTTTAGGGACAAAATAGATAATACACCAATTTTTTTACCCACTAACTTTACAAAATGGACACTTATTAAGGGACAACTCAAAATGGAATATTGAACTGTAAATAAAGGACGAAGGGAGTATCTCTTTTTCAAATATTGACATTTTTCCAAACTGATAAAATTAATCAACTTTGAACATGGTGAACATAACCACAACTTTTTATAATCAAAATATGTTTCCCCTTGATTCATTACAATAATAAAGTGAATCAATTTATGATCAAATTAATCATTATTGCTTTTGAAGATGATCATATTTTTAACTCCACCGTAAGAGTAGGCAATTCATATGTTACATAATTTTTTAGTAGAATCATTCGTTTTCTTCTCAATTTTCTATTTTCCACGCTCTCAATTCTTAATCTACCAAATTTACGGTTGGTAACCATTTTATTTTTGGTTTTTGGTTTTTGTTTTTACTGTTCTGAATATTAATGAAGAAACTTGTTTGGTAACATGTTTTTTTTTTTTTCATAAATGTTTTTAGAGTTTTTGTAAATTATGAAAATTACAAAAAGGTCTTTTCTCCATTTTTTTTGGAGGAATACAAACGTAACAAGGAGATCCCAATCATTTTTATTTCATCCCATCCCGATTGTTTCCTTCTCCACCGTCCCTCCACCCGCCCCATCTTCCTCTCTCCTCCTCGAAAAAAATTTCAGTGCCAAGCGGGTACCACATGATGTCCGCTCGGTGCATCCGAGCCGTCCATTGCATTTTTTGATAGCTCAGATTTGGAGAGAGAACGTATCAGGGTGAGAGAAAAGAGAAGGTTTCAATCCGAACTGTTAAAAAGTGTATTGGACGGCCCATATTGTAACAACCCGGATTTTTGCCCTATTTTTTTAATACAAATTTATAATGTTAAATTCTTAATTCAATAACTAGTTAGATTAAATTATTAAAATACATTATTATGTGTATAATTGATATTATTTACACACTTGTATAGGATATATATTTATACTTTAGATATACAAGGATCCATACTCATCTCTTATCAATCTAACCAAAATTCTATCAAAATCAATCTTCCATTCCCATTCAAACTCTCCTAAACTATATCTCTCTCTCCTCCCGTATTCCACCACCTCCATACTTATCCTCAAAACCCCACTCCTCTCTCACAATACAACACTCCTAGTCCACTGCAAAAACAGAAACAAGAAAAGAGGGATCACACTATTTCATTTTTCGTCCATATCATGTACCTCTGTTCATGGCCTTTTTCTTCCTTGTTGATGACATTTTTAGGCCTAAGTTTCTTCACGAATGTTGTAGAAGGCTCGAGAGCTTCGACTTCAACCCAAGAATCACTCAAAATGGTCAAGGATTGATAGAGTTATTACCGTCCAAAGTTCAGCGAAATTTTCAAATTTCTGTTTCCAGACAGCACACAGGACTTATGAAAACTCCCACTTTTCTCCTAGTTCGACTAGTTTTCAGGCCTAGGCTTCTTCACAAAAGTTGTAGAGCGTTTCAAGATCTTTGCGTTAGACACAAGAACCGTCCAAAACGGCAGAGGTTTGGTCAAGTTATTTCAGTCCAAAGTTACTGCTAGAATACTGATCTTTCGCCGTCAAACGAAAACCCACCGGACTCCACCAAATCGTTTTGTCCGGATTAAAGGTAGAATAATCGCTCCTCCACTTTCTCCTAAGTATAATTAGTCGTCCCTATATATTGAGTTTAAAGAGTTATAATGGCGAAAATTGGACTACGGATTGAAATCGTGAAATCTAAATAATACTCGGAAGTCGGAAAACCCACTGTTGCATGCACGAAAGGTTGGGAAATCAGAAATGTTTGACTGTAATTTCACTTAGACCCCTGTGCTATTTTTAGTTTTTAGATCTAACCCTAGACAATGTTTATATTTATTTCTACCACTATTTGTTTATATATTATACGTGTAAAGTAATTGATGCATGCTATGTACTGATATGTTGTACTTGGGCCCTAATTGGTTACCTCTCTACTGTATTTATGATAGAATCATATCTTCTTAAGTTGTTTCAATGTTATTTTTATGATTTAGGTGTTAATCTAAATCAATGAGGACACGGCCTGCACTTCTTAAATAATTGTGGTTAGGAAGTAAACTATAACTCATTTATAAGTTGGAAAATACTAGTGTTAGATTAAAATATTAGTTGTTACAGTTAAATATATATATATATATATACACAGTCAGTCTCAAATGAGGGAGTCCTTATTTTAGTTAAAATGCGGACCTCATCGTTTCTTCCATTTTCCGATCGAATTTCGATGATCCAAGTCGCTCAATGTGTTCAGAACGTGATTTTAAGGGTACCCGCAAGAAATCGACAAAAAAAATGACCTGGAAGGGCTTCATCCGGGCAGTTTTTGTTTGAACCGTTCGATAAAAACTAAACAAAAACTGCTCGGATGAAGCCCTTCTCGGTCATTTTTTTTTGCTGATATCTCACGGGTACCCTTAAAATCACGTTTTGAACACATTGAGCGGCTCGGATCATCGAAATTCAATCGGAAAAGGGAGGTCCTCATTTTATTAAAATGTACCATGTTTGAGCAGTTGTTGATTGTATTATGTTGTACGTGCTAGAATGGACTTAGATTCACAGGGTGGTTACGAGTAGTGACTCATGTAGACGATGTTAAGTAAATGGAAAATGGTAAAGTTGATTGAGGATGTTGGGTGCTGGTAAATGACCCTAGTACGGTAAAGTACCTTTAGTTGAGTTGGGGAACGGTAAAGGACCCCGAGTACGGTAAAGTACTCAGAGTGTCTGGAGGACGGTAAAGGACTCCGGCTACAGGATTTGAGATACGGTAAAGGATCCTAAATGCGATATACTTAGTGTGTGTGTGAAGGACGGTAAAGGACTTCGGGTACAGTATCTTGGGAAACGGTAAAGGATCCCTGAATGCGGTATAGTACATAGTGTGTAGATTAGGGGTATGGTAAAGTACCCAGTGTGTAGAGTTGGGAGACGGTAAAGGATCCTGACAATGAGATAGTACGACCCCTAATGCTGAGTTGTCATGGTGAGCTGTTCCTTTATTATGATTGTAGGCGAATCCAGACTGAGTACATAATTTAGTAGTAATCGCTTAGAACCCTGGTGCAGGACAAATAAAGGGAGAGTTATGCCATGGGACGGTCAAAGTTGGGGGATGTAGGAGGAAAGGATCTCATGGAGAGGTTCCTTAGATTTCATGTAAGATAATGGATAGTGAAGAAAAAGACGATGTGCTATTATTCTATACCATATGTATATTATCAATTGTTATATTGTTGAACTGCTAATTGTAGAGTAAGGGTTGGTAGAGTTAGGATTATTCTACTGGAACAATTATCACTCACGGATACATTTGTATCCTGGTAAATCGGTTGCTTTGGCGATCAATTTGCTAGAGGGTGCAAGATATCAGGAGATCGAAGAACAGGATCCTCTACAAGCTGATTAGTACTAGGGTGAGGACCTCCCAGCTGAAGAAGGGGAGTTTGTCAAGTCTTGGATGTCTTACCCTTAGAAGCTCTGTTAGTTTAAAATACTGCTATTTGAATTTCCAAAGATGTTATCACATTAGTCAAATTTTATTTTATTTTTTGGGTTGTAAGACAATTAAGAAATTTTGACTTTAGAATTTGAGATTTTCGCCGCTAAACTCTGTTTAATAAAATTTCATTTCTTAAATCAGTCATATGAATTATTAAATCCATTAAAAAGGATTTAATTAACGTGTCCGAAAATTGGAACGTTACACAGATGAGCCGAGCGGGTACCACGTGGATATACCCACCCGACACCGAAAAGTTTCTCCAAATCCCCACCTCACACCCAACCACCACTTCTCTTCCATCTCCTCCTCACAAAGCACCACCACATCTCTTCCATCTCCTCCTCACAAACCACCACCACATCAAACTCCTCAGGGCTTAGACCCCACCAAACCCTCTTTTCTCTCAGCCCACATGAGCTTCGTCTTCGACCAAATTGATGCCATCGAGTGCAACCGCTCCGAAAAGGACAGCGCCCTCCAGCGTATCCACCCCTGGCCTGAGTCCAAAAAGACCAAAATAGATGAAAAAAAAACACGGCCTAGGGTTTACCCCAAGCGAGTCGAATGAATCGGGTGAGTTGGAGGTGAATGAGGAGAGATAAATGGTGGGGGTTGGTTGATAGGAAGGTGGAGGTGGTGCACCCATGGCCGGAGTGGATTGAGTTGATTTTTGGTTGGTGCAGCAGAACTACTTTGACATAAAAGGAAGGATGAGGACAAGATGGTGGAGGATTTAGGGTTTAAGATGGAGGAGGTTGGTGAGGATTCATTCGGGGTTGATTTCACTAGGGATTGGAGGACTGTGTAGACTGCCTGCCTCAACTTCGGGCATGATCAGTTCGATATCTTGAGGTCTATGTCTTTGGTGCCTTTGTTGTGTAGCCTCCTCACTCATTGCCAATTGATTTTAAATTGATTGCTTTAACATGTCTTAATGTGTGGTCTCTCCATTCATTGTCAATTGATTTTAAATTAATTGCTTTAACATGTCTTAATGTGCCTTTCATCCATGAAAAAAGACATCGATATTTGTTTCAATAAGCATATTTGTCTCGAGAAATGTATGATTAGAGACATATGGAGGGATCCTGACATCCATATGATTTGACTAGGCATTAATTGTGGATATCCTACCACCTAGCTTTTTGTTTAGAATGGACGATTAACACATTAGAATGACCTACAAAATGAATGGCTGGCATGTTCTAATACGATCATTGTGGTTTTGCGTCATATGATGGAAACATGAGAAATCATCACATGATATGATCTCAATATCGCGAGGTCTGTTTCTTTTGGTGCATTTCTTTTTTTTGCTGTCTCAATGTGCTTATCATCCGTGAAAATAGACATTGGTATCCGTTTCAATAAGCATATTTGTTTCGAGAAATAAGTCTCGTCAGAGCAATCCATAAGTGATAGAAACATATAGTAGAATTCTATAAATAAGATGTTATTTCTAAGATGAGTGAAGACATCTAGAATTCCATGTATCATAAGGCATTAGAGCATCCACAATGTAATAATCAAAATCAAAAAGTTGTTAAAGTTAGCAATGTTTATTCAAAAAGCGATCACATTGTAATAATCAAATTGAGCAATCTCTTAGCAACTCATCAAATCTTGGCCTTTGAATAATTAAAACTAGCAACCTTTTGCCAATAATCAAATCTAATAGTCCCCATATTTTCTCATTCAAGTACACTCATCATTACATAAAAACCTTCTCTCTCTCTCTCTCTCTCAACAATATTTCCAGAAAATTATTTTTAAGAACTATTTTTTTTCAATAAACTTAAAAAAAACAATATTTACAGGAAAAAAAATTTGTTTTTACACAAAAACTGTTTTAAAAAAAAAACCGGTTTCTAACAGCTTTTCAAAAAAATTTTAAAAAACTGTTTGCTTTTTTGAAAAAAAAAAATATTTTCAAAAAAAAATTCACTAAACTATTTTCTTAAAAAAAAAAAGAGTATTCAAATAATTGTACAAAAATTTAGTTTTTAGAATTTTGTAGTTTAAAAAGGTGATGTGGCAAATTTTGGTTATCCAATTTTGATTATTACATTGTGAACCTCTATATTGCTAACCTTAGCAATGTCTTAAATGGATAACCAAAAAATGATGTGGCAACTTTTGGTTATCCAATTATGATTATTACATTGCGAATGCTCTTAGATCTCAAAATGTTCAAATTACAATTTGTGCCTAACGAATAAATGTTTGGCTTTGGAAGCATAATAAAAAGATAATGGCAATCAAATATCTAATCATGCACGCCTATTTATCGTTTGAGGCATTTTACTTCGAATGGTTTTATCCAATGGCTTGTCCAATGTTGCAGCCCTTATCAATCAGCAGTTGTGATGGATTCTAAGCACAGTGGTGTGAAAAAACTATGAGGCTCTCACCTCACGTGGCTTGCAAACCTCAACTATGCTTCATGAGTTGTGTCTTGCCTTAAGGTGTTTGAGATGGTTCTGCTGCACCTCGACTCCACTTTAACACTTAGAGTGCCTTGCCTAACCAAGCTTCTATGAATTTTTTTTAGCGAAGTTGAATCTACATGTAGTTAAAATTACAATCAATCCTATAAAATGACACCTTATTTGATAAGGGAAGACTAACCTTTTTAGAGGTACGTATCATCTATATGTTGGAGCAGTCAAAAATCATGACTAAAATCTCCTCGGGGTTCAAAATAGTGCCCAAAATATTCATGAGAATAAAATGTGCTGAGAGGTAAAGAATGGTTAGCATAGCATTTAGAATGAAGGAATAGAGGAGTGATTTGGAGGGGTCGAGGAGGAGGCATAAAACGTGACCAAGCCTGAGTCATTTGGGCTGCCTACGTGTCCCGGTGTACTGGGAATCAGGTCAAACGTAGTTCCTTCTTCTCAGGGAGATAGTCTCTCCCTCTCTCTGAAAATCTGTTTTCTCTTTCTAGAGGAGATGACTTTCTCTCTCTAGAAATCTGTCTGCTCTCTCTAGAAATCTGTCTGTCTCCTTTTTCTCTTTGTGTGTCTCTGTTTGTCTTTCTCTCTCTCTCTCTCTAGAAATGAATACCAGCACGAGTATTTATAAGTAGGGACCAAAGCCTTTACTGGACCCATCCTGCTGTGGACCCTGCCTATTTGCACGCTTGCCGCGAACCCATCAGTCTGCGGCCCTGTCGCGGGACACAGGTGGGCCTATCACAGCCCTGTCAGTTCGCGAGCCTATTGCAGCCTTGTTAGTCCACGGCCCTATCTCGGGACCTTGGAGGCCCTGCCGCGACCCTATCCGCAAGAGTCTGGCGGCCCTGTCTGTGCGACCCTGTGGGCCTACCGCGACCCTACATGCTGGAGCCTGGCAAGCTTATCGTGTCCCTGTATGTGGGAGCCTGGCGAGCTTACCGCGGCCCTGTATGTGGGAGTCCACGGCCCTATCTGGCATGTCACGGCCCTGTCTGGCATGTCGCGGCCCTATCTGTTGGAAGTTGTGTACATCTCCAACAGGCACGAGCTTGACGCATGTCACTCATGTGCAGGTGCTTCATGTCTTCTACTGATAAGATGGTCAAAGTTTAGACCTGGTCAACTAAAGCAATTTTGACCTTCCCTACACTATATAATATGGAAGGGAAGTTTTTGAACTTATACATAAATCCAATGGCCAACATCTATTTGGTGCTTAATGCATGGTTCGGATTAACTAGAACCTTTCGCTCAAGGGTTGAGATTGAGAGCTAATTACACGAAAGGCCAAGATTCTTTTAACTCACCTAAACTATTCCCACTCATATATTTTGCCCTGAAACAGAGACCCACCTTCTCAGCTCCCCACACCCCACGCCTCTCCCTCAACCACTTCCCACACACCCACCCCTCTCTTTCAACCGTTCCTTCTCCACTACTATGACTTCCCCCTTCACTCCTCCCTTTCTCAGTTTCTCTCCCTTCCTATTCCACAGAATTGTTCGAGCTCTCTCTCTCTCTCTCTCTCTCTCTCTCTCTCTCAAACTGCATTATTGGGTGACCCAGTATAAAAAATGGCCATGGCCACAGGGCCTTTGATTCAACTCAGGATATGATGCCAATTTTGGTATGTTTAATGTTTGACGAAATGTCTCAATGAAGTGCTTCATGTGTTTGTCAAAGAAGTATAATTTGGTTTAATTTTTCTTGGTTAGAATTACTGGATTTAATGAGCCACGGTCACACGGCCTTTGTTGTGTACATTTTTTGGCGTTTCAGAACATGTACTTCAATTGTCTTCTAAGTATTTGACAAAATGTGCTGACTAAGAAATTGTGCTTTCGTAATCTTGGCTTTACTGCCTTCTAAGTGTTTCATAAAATATGTCATAATTCAAGTGTAAGTTTTTTGCTTCAATGTTCATTGGTGGTCCATATTTTAATTTGCGAAGTGTCTAATTTTTTTTGTCAACTTTACCTATTTTTAATTTTTTAGTACCTATATCACTGTTTTATTCCTTGAGTTATCTCTTCTATCAACTAGCTTTACTCATTTGGGTACTAAACTCATGTGTGCAAACCAATTATCATAATACATTGGAATCCCGGGCTTATAGGTAGGAGAGATTAATTCATTTGTTATCTCTAGTCGAATTCAAGTGGTTATTACCTAATACCCCTTTTGTCTTGCCTATACACCCAAGAAGAATTTGTCCATGTTAAATGGAACTAAAATATTTACTTCAACTAAACTCAACTTTATAAATTGGCAGTTAGGACAGGCTATGAGAACTGACAATTCTCATAGAATTGACTATGAGAATTGATATCTGTCTATGAGAATTTTGTATTTTTCATGAAAACTGTTTATGAAAACTGTGTATTTTCTATGAGAATTGTATATTTTAGTGTGTGGTGCCCAATTCACATAGACACAGTTCTCAGAGACAATTCTCATAGACACAATTTTCATAGCCAATAGTATTTTTATCTGAATTAATATAGGTCAGGACTATTTTAAAACGATTGGATAAAATTAATATATTTAGAGTTGGGATGAAACCAAAGCTAAAAAAAGGGGACTAGCCTCTAAAACCCCATTTGTTTACCAAGAGCAAGTCAATGTGGTTCTAAAATGGCTATAACTAGCCATTTGCTCTTTTTAACACCAAGACTGGATAGTTCTAAAATAGAACCATCTCCTTTCTTTTTAATGGTTAGTTTCAAAATAGAATCAAAGAGTTTCAAATTTTAACTGATTTTCACTCCACCTCATTTTCTCCCAACTTTTTTCATCCTAATTCAACTACTACTTATGTTCAAAAATAATTGTCATGCATGTCCGCCAAACGAGGACTTTAAAAAAATATTTTTTGAAAAAAATTATGTTCTATTTTTAACTTTTGTCCAAAAAATATTTTTGAATTTTTTTTCTTGAAAACTACTGTATGTAATATTTATAGCTAACTTTCCCTCCACCTAATTTTTCCCGACCACCATTCTCAAACTACTATTCTCTCAACCACCATTCATTGGATACCATTAACAATCTTTTCTTTCAAACTACCATCATGAACAATTTAACCCAAAGAATATTGTAGGGAGATTTTGACGGATCTTCCTTCGATGAAGAAGAGACTGCAATGACACAACAAATTATGGCTAGACAAGTATCAAAAAATGCAAAGAAGATGTCACAAACAAGGATAGGAATGGAGCCAGGGAGGGGCCAGTAAGAGCGGTCGCCTCTACAAGAAGAAAAAAACGCTACTATTATATATTAAAAATAATAATCCATATGAAAGTATATAGGCTCTGTGTAGAATTTTGAAAAAAAAAATTATAATAGTAACCTTTGAAATACGAGGATACTAACATTAATTACTAAATGCAAATGGTTAAAATATAACAAAACATAAAACTAGAGGGTTAATATTGTGAATATTCAAGTAATAAACTTCCACCTTAGATGGGTTTAGTATTTTACAGTTTTATTTCTTTTTGCACTAAAATCTCAATAGCACACCAAACAACACCACCCCCCCCCGGCACAAACATCTCCAATTGTTATAACTTCAAAGGCAATTTCAAAGAAAATAGCAACGGGAGAGAAGAGAAGAGATTTTGGAAACCCTAAGTAATTTTGGTGAAATCTAAATTGTAGGTATGTTTTTCCCTAATTATTTTTCTAGACTTCTAATTCTTTGTTTTTTACTGGTAAAATCAAGTAACATGAAAGCCCATGTACCGAATTCGTTCAGTTGTGATGAATGAAAAAAAAATGAACAATAAAGAAAAACAAGACACATACATTAAGATTGATCCCATTAGTTAAACTGATTTATGCATTTATGTTATTTTGAGTTTTAATGTATTTACATTATTATGCATGTGTATTTATATTTTTTTCTTGTATGCATGGTCGCTCCTGCGTGATGAAATTTCTGACTCCGTCCCTGAACAAGGAGATCATGTTGGTTCTACAAGTGGTTGAGCTTGGATCCCAAATAAACAACCCCGCACGCGTGGGCCGGCGCCGGCCATATAGGACTTTGTCATTTTCCATCCCCTTTAGAACATTGAGTTTTATAACGGGGTGATGGAAAATGGCTATAAAACTCCATTGGACTTGCTCCAAGTAGTATCAAAGGTAAACAGTAAACTACATCTCCAACTTATTGTATGCTGCATTACTCCTTTCATTAGTCCAAAAACACATTACTAAGCTGATCCGTTTCATGCAACTCCATTGGACTTGCTCCAAGTAGTATCTCAAAGGTAAATAGTTGTGCATTGTAACTGTGGTTGCGTGATTTTTCAGCAAATAATGTGGCGGCCTCCTATTTTACATGGATTGCTAACCATTAATGCAATTCTTTATGCAGTAAGATAAGATAAAAGGAGTACCATAACGGTCATCAAACAATAATGCAAATTGGGCTACTAAACGAACTAAGCTACTCAAATTTATTTTTTTTGACAGGTGGGGTGGTAACTAGGTTGATAAGCATTCTACACCCCTATACACATGCAGTATCAAGAGTCAAATTTAACTGGCAAAAACTAACAACCAACATTTATAGTGTCTAAAAAAAAGCTAAATAAATTTGATACTGTGTACACTTGTTCAAAGCTCGTTCAAGATTGATTCAGTACTTATAGAAACTAAGCTTGAACATTTTTTTAAATCTCGTTAGGGTTTCAAGCTCGAACAACATTTTTTTTAATCTCATCAAGCTTGTTCGACATATGGAGGATATAAAAAGTTTAAGCTATCCGAGACCGGCTCGATCAAAGCTCATTTGAGATCGACTGTTCTTGTTATCAAGCCAACTATATAAGCTTGGACACATACTGTATTATTTTTTTGAATGACAAAGAAAACCTCATTATCATAAAGATAAAAAAATCAATCATTCTACAACCACACCCATTTACACACCCAAACACACACCCACACTCACGACAAGGGTGGAGCCCACACACACTACACATCAAGTGTGTGTGGGCCCCACCCTTATTGTGAGGGTGGGTGTGTGTTTGGGTGTGTGTTTGTTTGTGGTAGTAGAATTTTCCTAAAAAGATTGAGGTTATTACGATAAGAAAAGCAAATGCATTGAGAGAGTTTCCAAGAGTTAAATACTCTCATAGTGTAACGCCCCTAAATTTTGGTAAATAAAAATTTCGTTAAATATTTGAATTACTTATTTTTTCTTGAGTGGCTATATGATTTCTTGTTAATTTTCGTCGTAGTTAGATTTTGGTCATTGGTTAAACTCTCGACTAGAAACTCTACTTGACCAATTTAGTTAGTTTCTAACCAACTAGTTGGAGGAATCGAGCAACCAACTCACCTAGTTACTAGATGAATCTTTTGGACCTTTTGAAACTTTTGTACCTTTTATTTTTACCTTTGGTCCATAATGTTAGGGTAATTTTTGTCCATTGGACAATAAGCTTTTGACTAAAAGTACATGTAGTCATTTTAAAATCTTATTTTAAAGATAAAAAGTACTTGTACTTCTTTTGTCCATTGGTTATTAACCGCTAAGAAATTTATTATCCATTGGGTAATAGCTCAAATCTTCCAACAAAGTACAAGGTTTTATTTAAATATTCAAGGGTTGATTTTTCATGTACTTTTATGCATTAAAATATTGGGGTGTATCAAAACCCTAGATTTCCAAAGTACCTTATTGAATAAAATAGTACTTGTGCTTTTTTTTATTTTAATGGAGGAAATCTTAGCCTTTTATTTAATTGGGGTACTTGGTACCACACATATATTTAAATATAGGGTTTTTGTCACATGCTTTAAATGACTTTGATTATTTTAATATAAAAGTTTCCTAGTTACTATTGTCCATTGGACAATAAAAGTTAGAAGATTTATTATCCATTGGGTAATAAAGTTATTCTTTCAACTAGTACTAGGGTTTATTAAACTAGTCTTTTTCCTAAATTGCCCATATGATGTTGTACCTTTATTTTATTAAGTATGTACTTTTTGACTTAAGACCTAAGTTTTCCTAAGTACTCTTATATTATTTTATATTGGGGTTTTGTACCCAATTAAATTAATTTATTGGGGAGTTGATCTTCCTAGAGTACATTAGTACACTAGTCTATTTGTTTAAATCAAACATGTGCCTAATTGTAATTTTTTATTGGGTATTTGATTTTGTAAGTCTTGTACTTTGTACTTATTATAGTGTACTAAGAGAGAGAGAGAGAGAGAGAGAGAGAGGGGAAGAAAGAAGGAAATTTGATTGTACCTTCCATGATCTTTCTTCATCTTTTCAAATCCTTGGGTGAATCTTCTTCCTAGCCAAACTTAACTCCCCATTTGTACTTCTATTATTGTTTGACACAAAATCTTGTACCATTGTCTCATTTTCTTCTAACAAATCTTCCATAATCCAATTCTTGGTAAAAACTAGCCATGCAAGCCTAGGGTTAAGTTTTGATCTTTCAAAGATTGCTTGACAAGTGTCAAATTGTGAGCTATGGGGGTGGGGGGGGGGCACCTTGAAGAGAAGAGAGAGAGCCAAGGTTTTCTCTATAAATAGGACCCCATTCCAAGCATTTCAACTCACACCTTCACCTAGCAACTTCTCTCTCTAGAAAAATTTGTGTTCTTTCTTGTTCTTGTTAGTTCTTCCTTTATGCTTGAGTTCTTCAAGAAACTCAACCTAAACCGCGACTAAACCGCCACCCGACCACCCTTCGATCCATAAAGCTTAAGTAGTTTAGTCAAGATTAGGTTTCGAGAGAAACCTTTCTCTTTCGAAACTACCGGAGACCACCGTAGGAAGTTACTCCGTCCGACCGCCGATTACCGTCCGTAAGCCCTTACTACCGCCTAGAAGAATGGTAAGAAAATCCTTACTTACTTCCTATTTACTTACTTATTCAAGTATAACGTTGTTGTTTTGAATTGCTAAGAAAGAACGGTAGATTCTCCCTATCTACTACTCTTAATTATATGTAGTGCATCTTTACTTACTTATCTCGAAATATTTGTATTTTTGATATTTGAGATGATCATGAGTATGCATATATGAGTTACTTGTATTACTTGTGGTGTGATAAAACATAAGTGATTTCACTCCAAGGGCGTCTGTACATGTGGCATTGTGCTTTGAATAAGCATAAGTGATACACTCCAAGGGCGTCCGTACATGTGACGTTATGCTATAAGTGATGATTTAGCATGATAAGTAGTATAGAATTGGATGATCTTGTTAGAATGTTTCATGCTTACTTTTATTCTACAGCGAAGTCTTTGCATGTAAACGAGACACGAGAACCGAGAAAATAGAAACATGGCACCCAAGGTGTGGTTAATGAAAGGAAATATTTTTCAAGGAAGAAAATATTTTGAAACTACATAATGACCAATTTTGGGTGGCATTATGTGTGTGTTTTGTGTGCCAATGGGAACCCGGAACGACGGAACCATTGTGAGGATACTCGGGAGACCGGAACGGCGGAACCGAGGTTGGGTGTGTTAAAAATAAATTTTGGTTTTGAAAAAGGTGAAATGTTTTGAAAACCGCAATATGGCTGGACGTGGTAGCCCATTATGTGGTGTGTGTTTTTGTATGTGTTCCAATGAAAATTCGAAAAAAACAGAAACATTGTGAGGTTGTGTGCGTTCCCATGGGAATCCGGACCAGCGGAACCATGGTGAGGTATAGCTTGGTTATCCGCGGTACGGAGCCAATGCAATTGTGTGCCAATGGGAACCCGGTGCAGCGGAACCATTGTGAGGAAACTCGAAAACCCGAAACGGCGGAACCGAGGTTGGGTGTGTGCTTGGTTATCCGCGGTACGGAGCCAATGCGATGTGTGCCAATGGGAACCCAGGACCGCGAAACCATTGTGAGGATACTCGGGAGACCGGAACAGCGGAACCGAGGTTGGGTGTGTGCTTGGTTATCCGCGGTACGGAGCCAATGCAATGTGTGCCAATGGGAACCCGAGACGGCGGAACCGAGGTTGGGTGTGTTAAAAACGAATTTTTGAAAAGGTGATACGTTTATGAAATGTGAAAATGTTGACACGGTCTACGATGAGTCGCGTAGGAGAAACAAAGAGAATCATGGACACCTACGATAGTTCGAATAACGATTGCAGATGTGTTTTTGATATTGTCTTTCGTAGCTGTGTATATACGTATCATGTGGAAATTGATATTTTATTATAACCTATTGTCGTAAGTTAAGGTTGGTGGGTAAGGTTTATCCTATTAAGCGTTGTAGCTCATGGTGTTACCTTTTGGTGACCCTGACATATTATATAGGTGGCGACGCTGGTATAATATGTCAGACCTCATAGATGAATAGGGTAAGATGTACACCTTGGAGGCCTTTGGAGCCGAAGAGCTGGCTCAGATGGAGGAGCAGGTGGTGCTGTAGTTAGGAACCCTAGAACCCCCTTCATTTGTGTAATTATTGAACTCTTGTGGGAGTTTTATTGTAATAACGAGCTAGACTTCATTTGATTTTATCAATAAAATATTTATTTAACGTACCCAAAATTCAGGGCGTTACACATAGTGTTGCAACTCATATAAATTAACCTACCTTCTAAAATCCTCAAGTTTTTAATAAAAAAAGTTGACAAGAGGTCTTATTCGTTTAGGAGTTTTGAGGAAAGTTTTTTGAAAATAATGAATGTAGAAAGATAGATTGAGCAAATTTATTGAAAACAATGTCCATAAATTTTGGGACTCCAAACGAATAAGGTTAGCTTGGACGTATTTTTAGAGAGATGCTACATACATTACACCGAATCACTACACAATTCACTATATTTTTTGTGAAGCCCACTTAGGATTTCACAAAAAATACAAAAAAATATCCAAAAATTTTAAAATAACGCTTTATGAAGCACTGTAAAAAACCGGATATCGATAAATATTATTTCTGGATTTGTATGTCCGAAACTGCACAGTTGAGCATTTTTGCTCCTACAAATCTAGAAATAATACTTATCGATACCCTTTAGAGCTGATTTTTTACAAGGGTCCCTAAAATATTATTTTAAAATTTATGGATATTTTTCAATATTTTTTGTGTGATCCGAAATGAATCCTATAAAAAATGTAATAAGATTGTTCAGACTCCGTTTCAGAAATCTTCTTAAAAAATAAACAGCTTATTTCATATTTTTAAACTCAAAATAATGTAAATAAAAAATAATTTTTTTAATTTTTTGTACCGTATTAAAGATCGTCATGAAATCTATTAAACAATATTCATATTAATAAAAAAATTATTTATATAAATATATCATTTTTAAACTTAAAATTAACTTTTTAAAAAATAAGTACTAATTTTAAGTTCCGGAACGTACCATCATACACCCCTGAATGCAAACTGGGGGCCGAAGTTTCAAAACCCTCTTCTGGAGGCAGTTATAAAATCCCTCTAACGGGTGGTCAACCAAATTTAAACTTTTCTCTCCCCCTCTTTTCTTCGTTTCCCCTTCCAGTTTCTCTCTCCTGTGTAGTATACGTAATGGAGATTTTATCGAACGTTTTCAGCGTTCGTATCGTCTCCATCGACCACCCCTTCCTTGGTCGACTCCTGTATTTCCGAAGCCCTATCCCTTCCGCGCCCCTACCCTCCTCGTCGGCTGGCGCCCCAACTGCGCCTCCCACCGGGACAACCCCGCCGCCACCCTCCAACTCTGCGTCGACTCATCTACTCCCCCACAATCCCTTCCTCCCTGAATCGACTTTCTCGCAAACCCCGCCCACACCTTCGTCGACGTGGGCATCCCCAAAGACGTGGAGAACCTTACGGGTTACTATGGTCTGACGTGGCGAATGCCGTTGATTTGACGGTGCCGGCATCGCAGGCTAACGGCGCGAGGGAGTTGGGGAATGCCAGGTTGGCGGTTCTTGCGAGGCAGGTGTTGGGAGCGGATGTTGTGAAGCCGAGGAGGGTTACGATGATGACTATCTTTACCCTAATCAGGTGCAGTACGCTTGCGTTGATTATTTATTCTTGAATGCTGCTGGTAGTTAAGTGTCAGGGTTTTGAACTATAAATGGAAAAGGGGGTTTTGTGGGTGTCGTGAATAGTTTTTTTTGTTTTGTTTTTGGGGTGGGATTTCGGGATGATTTGTGGTTATGATTGAAAATTGGATGGTTGGGCTTCTGGTGAATCTTGAAGATACAGTATGTATGGAGAACTTATCTTTGATTTTCATGTGCAAATGCCTGCTAATGTTGTTTTATGTTAGGCTCAATCCCTTCCTCCCTCATCGAATGCCGCGGTCTGACGGTGGCAAATGCCCTCGATTTGAGGGTGCTGGCGGGCGGCGGCGGAGTTTTTTCTGTATTGTGTCTTGCCTGCATCATGTAGTCGTATCTGTGGTTCATAGCACCCCCCTTGACTACTACCATAGCCCTTAGCACTATCATTCTCATTTCAGGGATTCAACAAAGGACAAGTAACCTTTTCCCGTGGGAAAGTATCTCACAGATCTAGCATTAACATAAAAGCAGTCTCTGTGTTTTGTAGGGCTCTAATGACACATATGTAGCAGGAAGTTGTGCTCAACCCCCTTGCTGATTGCAGAGAACTTTGTTTTCATTGGTGGCAAAGAATCAAACATAATACCTTCTCGACTGAAAATAACAGTCTTTTGTATAGTGCCAGGCTGCCAGCATAAGAAGCGTGGTGACTTCCATTATGCAGCGTGTTTGTGTTGAGTGCACCACTTCTGAGACAAGCCATCAATTCTTGCAGGATAGTCAGCAATTCTAGACAGTTAGAAGGTGTTCATAACCATAAGACAGATTTCATAGTCGTAGACGTATATAGCACTTCATCCTTGGAAGTTGGATTTTTACACCTTGAGCTGTACCACTTGATGCACATCTGATGTTACCGATAAGAAGTACGTTTGATCTAGCAAGTTATAGAGAAACATCCTAGCCATTAACAGTGCACAGTATTCCTACTTGAGACAAAAAGTATTTGATTATAATTTTGAGGTATTGACCAATCCAAAACTAAAGGTATTGACCAATCCAAAACTAAAATAAATAGAAACATAGTTCCAATAAAGGGAACCCAAGGACCATATTCTTCCCCAATGGACTTGGGTTCGGGATGTCGGTGGCATGTTGATTACATATGGTTTTGGTTTGAAGCTTGGTTTGGAATGTTTTGGAGTTGTGCCCATTGAATGTTCAAATTCTCCTAGGAAGAGTCATTAAGTTTCACAAGGTGATATAATATAACAAGACAATAGAAGTTGGAGGGAGGGGTCTCTCACGTACCCGCTTCTATATGTATATCAATTTTATGATTAAAGAAAAGGATGGCATTTTGATCACAAGGTCGCAGAGGGGGGGGGGGGGGGGGGGGGGGGGTGGCTGTGGAAGAGGAATGAGAGCTTAGGTATTAGTATTACCTAAGCATAAATCAAAAGTGTGGTCAATTAGCATATGACACATCGATATTTGACTAGTTTGGAAAAAATAAATTTATCTGGATTGTTGGATTGTTCTTCCACTTAATGCACCAGCATGCTGTCACTGAAGATTATTTCTGTTTGATTTCCTTGTCATATGGTGTAGGCTTTACCTTATTTGTACATTCTGTATGCAGATTTAGTTCAGCCTGACCAAGACGTGACAATGTTTTCCAATTTTTTAGTTATATCATAAAGACGCACTTCCATTTGTGTTGCAGATCTGCATGCAGGTGCTATGCCTAATAATTTACAACACACTTGCGCTTAGTATTGCTTTTTCTGTGTGTCTTCATTAACTGTAGCATTATCTCTTGCAAAATATTATCATCCCGGATCTCAGGTGCCACTTGATGACAAGGGATCTAAGTTATAATCTTGTACGCCTTGTTCATGTAGATACATAGGTTTTTCAAATTAGAGGTTCTCCTTGGTGTAACCCGTTAGGCAACTTATATTTGTTTTTACTTGGTTTTAGTGAACCACTCTGATTATTATTAAGTGCTCATGTGACATGTGCTTGTGTATTTTATGATCTCTTTGGGCAACCTGCGCTTGATTTTTCTAGCGATTGTATTCTGATGCCGGAGAATATTTTGCTAGATAGTACTTTGGGCGTTTTCTTGTTCAACTCTAGGATTCCATGTGTTCTTCTTCATCACATCATTTTTGTCATTAGAGCATCCGCATCAAGCTCTTTAGATTTTGGACCAAATTACACCTTAAGAAGCCACTTTATTACTTTAGCTAGTCACTTTTAAAATGTCTATTGCATCAGGCTCTCTATATTAAAGGTATTCCATTAAAAAATATTTTTTACTCCCAGCCTGTTTTAAATTAAATATTTCCTGTCTATGGCCCTGTTTGGGGCACAACAAATGGGCAAGAAGTTGATAATTTTTTTGGGGGCCA
Source organism: Rhododendron ovatum (assembly GCA_019656835.1). NCBI lineage: Eukaryota > Viridiplantae > Streptophyta > Magnoliopsida > Ericales > Ericaceae > Rhododendron > Rhododendron ovatum. Next base: position 22,312,006 of record CM033795.1, on the reverse strand, counting down.
TTACGGATCCTACAAAGATGATTCAGGCGATCAAGTCATTTTTAAAATATTTTTGTATGGATTCTTGAAAAAAAAATTTAGCTCAATTCGATTTCAGTAAGGGTTGTTTCAGAATTCATAGGGCGCCCTGCGAATTCTAAAACAACCTATGAATTTTGAAATAGTTTTTACCGATATCGGATTGAGCTAATTTTTTTTAGAAACCCATAAAAAATATTTTGAGAATGACTTATGGTTTGAATCATCTTTGTAAGACCCATAATGGGCCTCGCAAAAGAATCAAAACATTTTTAAGCTGAGGGTTTTATTCTTTGCTGAAAGTAATATTTTATTCAATCATGAGGGAACAGTGCCACACTTTTCTGAATGAGGTACTATAGCAAAAACTAAATACACCGAGCCAATGACAAGGCTGATGGCGTGCAATTTTTCACTTTTGGCTTGTTAAAATAATCTAAAGGGTCTTGAGGCGAGTGTGATACAGATGCTCTTATTATCATCATGAGTATTACCGTTATTTAATTTGTTGTCTTTTCCATGTTCAAATTTGATCTCTCTTTCTCTTGAGAAGGTATCCTCTCTCTCTCTCTCTCTCTCTCTCTCTCTCTCTCTCTCTGTGGTGTTGTGTTTTCCATGTTAATAGCTGATATTGCTCATATGCTGTTGTTAATGTAATTTTGGATGTAACTCTTACAGCTTAAAGGTAAAACCAGTTTAAAACGACTCGTTTTTGTTATTTTATTTGGTGGACTTCTTGCCCCCCTTCTACGGAACCTTTTTTAAAAACCCTTTTTTGATAGTATTTTTTTGTTGCCATGAAAAGGAAGATAATTGTATTCCCTTACACGTCACCAAATTTATAGATCTCCACCTCAAGATGCTTGTCTGATGTTATTCAATAATTCTTGCCTATGTGGACTAAAAATTTAGTTCTTTTTTAGTTTTTTTGTAGCGTATCCTTGATTATGTTTTTTTAGCTTTTAGACGTATTATGGCATTACAATTCCTTTTGGTAGGGCTCCAGGCTATGTCTGGAGAATCTTATTTTCTTTCACTTTAGTTACTTTTATCACTTTTAGATATCAATGTAAGGCTGCAAGCTCTGGAGAGTATCTTCTTTTTTCTTTCATTTTTCCTAGAATTATATGGCGAGGATATTATCAATATTTTGAAACATGTGATGGAACACCTTGACGAAATTTTAAGCTATTATCCACATGATGTCTCTTGTGCTGCATTCATTTCTAGGAACATCTGGAGGGTAGCTTTATGCCTCCATATACCTTGCATGCAGAATATTTCTGTGTTCTGATGTGGAAAATTCTCATTAGGCATATTCAAACAGCAATTCAGCTTTTCATTCACCGATTTGGATATCCTCCACAATTCCAGATGGCTGGATGTGGGAGTTTCCTGGCCACCTTGGTTCATCCTTTCAGGATGTTCATCTTGTTAAGCGGCAAAGTACCTGTGAACTTGAGGGTGATACTACTGTTGAGGGTTTGTTTGGCTTCACAAATTCGCCATTGAGATTTTTACATTTGTACCTTCATGGATTCCCCGCTGAAATGACATAACATGTGGTCTTGCAGATATACTTAACCAGCAGTTCAAAATGTACTCATCTCTCTCTCAAACCCGTTCAGACATGAAAATGGTCCAGTTGCTGATTCCAATTTGGGAGGTGTGCATGTCTCTTATATTTGCTGTTCTGTCCATAGTTTTGTATGTGGGTCAACTTTACTTTTCTTGTAATAGGAGGAATTTGAAAGGGACTGGGATGCATGATGCGGCATTTCCTTTTTTAGCAGCTTTTATTTCTTTTTCGTTATTGGTGGTTGTAGGTTTCTTACTTGTGCCTCTCAATGTCCAACAAAGCCATGTATGACAACTACCTGAGTTCAGGTATCCTCCAGTATCTGCTGTTTACATATTTTGTTGCTACTTTTTAATGTGCCATTTAGTGGAAGTAGTGCTAAGGATCAAGCACTATTTCATGCATGTCGCCGTTCAAAAAAAAAAAAAACTATTTCATGCACACCTGACTTCTTTTCTACCAAAGATGGCTTCTTTCTCCTGCTTTTTGTTGTTTACAATGTTTGCATTGCAAGAGATGCTAGAATTGTGTTTTTTGGTTTTTTATGTGTGATTTTGTTCAAGTGTTATGCTAATAAAGCAAGTTAATGCCGTCGCTGATTTGCTAAACTTTGTTTTGAATTTTGACCATTGTAGAGTTTGCTCTATGAATTGGTTATTTTAATCTGATTCGATCCATGTTTTTCCAGAAGTTGCTCACTTTTCCCCCCCTTCAGATTCTTCAGGTCATGGAGAAGGAAGCATTGAGGCTTCTAAGTTGGCTTGCCTCCTCTCAGGCTGCAGAAGATATAAACTCCGATGATGAACTTGCACGTGAAACCATTTTGACTCAACAAAGATGGAGAAGGTGCTGGAAAAAGCTAACATGGATTTTGAGAGTGAATCCCAACAGGAGTGTCAAGATATTCTTGATTCTGTTGACCATTCAAATAATTTGAAGACTTGAAGGGGGGATCTTCTTCTACTGATCATAATTACTGTCTACAACAACCTTCATGGGAGAACACAATTCCCCAAGTGGATGGGTCCGCTGATGATCAAATCTCAATTCCTATTGCTGGTAAGCCATCGAAAGTAGAGATGAGCAATGAAATTGAGCGTTCTCCTCAAGACAATGAACAGGAAGAAATTGGCTCAAGCTTTAGCCATAAGAGCAAGAAAAGAAAGCCATTATGGGGTTCTTTACCCTTTTCCTTGACTCAAAAGGTTAGAGATGACCTTGAACCCTTTAGTAGATGCTGCACAGAAACTGTAGAAGGTAAGTTTACAGGTTCTGGATCTGGAAATCAGGCGACAGAGATATGTATGACGCCCAGGATGAAAGTAAACAAGTTGGATGCTCTGTGCGTGACTTGATGAGGAGAAAACGAAGAGTCAGAAAGGCTTCTTTGGAGGAGGAACAACACTAGTTACACTACCCAAAACCCTTAGAAGATCACACGATACAGAATTATGGGAAGGATGAGAGGCCTCAGGAGTTTGCCAACTCTGAGCTTTCTCCAAGAACGGAGGTAACCAGAGCTCATGATGTTAGACATAGCTATCACGTTGATGACGTTACCGCTCAAGCATGTGGTGGTTCTACAGAAATTACCACCTCATTTCCTAGTAATCCATCAATGTTTTTTACTTCTGCAAATCAAAATTCGGATATTTCTGTAGCCTGTTGTGAGAATGATAGTATGGGAGACTCGGAATGTGTTGATTTTAAGGAACTCATAACTTCTGAGGCATGCGTTGGACAACCATATTTGTGAGTCAGATGCAGATTTTTGATACTGATGACAACCTATGTGATAATGAGAGATTGAAGCTAGGAGACAGTACTGGTAAAAGTAGTTTGTCCGCTGCTTCTTTCCAAAAGGAAATTTTAGGTGTAGATGATTGTGTATATAAGAATGCCTAGGATGGAAAAACCTCGATACCCAAGCAATCTAAAAAGCCATCTACAATCATTGGGGTCATGGAGCCCACATCTGACTCAACCATTTTACAGTTTGAGAATTGTGGTAGAGGACAGCATGGACAAGCTACTGACTTATCTGTGCCTATCAGTTCGGTTTCCTCTACTATTGAATTTGGAACCAATCCAATGGAACTTGTCGGCATGACATTTCATAGGAACCCCCCATGGTGGACCTTAATATTATCCAAGGCATTTCGCTTGAGGGAGGGGGAAGTTACGGAGGAATATCAGGTTCCCTGCCTTATCTTTCAATCATTTTTCTACTGCTTTTATCTTATGTTTCAGCAATAAATCTCATCCATATAATCTTATTATAGCAGTTGAAACAGCTATGTCCGTCCAACCTGGAATCCCACTCACTACATGTGGACATCAATAAACATGATGCCTGAACGTGATAATGATGCTGTCTTTGATTGTATCTAACATCTTGCTGGAATTCGAAGTCAAGAAACTTATGCCTTGTTTGGATGGGTTTTCAAAAAAATTTAGGTTTGCCCTTTGGGATAATGAGTGGAGAGAGAAATTAGGGTAATAATTAGAGATATGGATAATGAGTTGAGAGATAGAGAGAGAAATGAGAATAATGATCAGAGATGGGGGTAATGAGTGGAGGGAGAAATGAGAGTAATGATTGGAAGTAGGGGTAATGAGTGTTTTTTGAGTTGGAAAATATTTTTCAAATAGCCATCCAAACAAGGCATTATCTTTTTGGCCACTGGTGTTAAGATATGAAGCTTTAATGATAGTATCTAGCTAGGAGATTGGTTTTTATGTACATTTAGTCGTCTGAATCTGTGTTGCTCCAAAAAAAACAAAGGTCTTTTGCTTGTCTATTTTAACTTTATTTTTTCTTGATCCGCCTATTTTAACTTTATTAGTAACAGTTGGGTCTAGTTCTACTTCCTAATTTCTCTTCTTTTTTTTGTTATTTTGCTTGTTGTAGTATACTTTGAAAATTCATTTATTCCTTTAGTTGTTGATGTTGTGGATTCGACCCAAAACCACACACACAATCAAATGAAGCATAATCAAGCAAAGACACTCAAAGAAAGCACGACACAAAGATGTGCATGGTTTCCCAATTGGGTACATGTACATCCACGGCTCACTCCAACTTTTTACTATGCATCGAATGAAGGGGAGAGCATAGGATACACCAGCTACGCGTAGATATCCTAAGGTTTCACGTCACCAATGACAGTAATACCCTTGTTTCGGTGGAACCTAGTCAGAATTCATTCAGTGGCAAACCAAACCGAATCATACTTCACAAACCCAATAGAAGTGTGTTAGCTATAAAAGAGGAGAAAGTTATTAGCCTCGATGGGTGGGCGAAAAGTCCTTGGGAATGTATGGAAGGAAATTGCTTTTGTTATACGTTAAGTGCCTTGGGACTCTACGTATCTTTTCTTTACATTTGTTCATTAGGTGGGCAGAAAAATTGACTGATGGCAAGGAAAAAGCCCCAAGGGAAATGTGCGTTGCCATATTTTCTTGGCATTTTCCCTGTTGGACTGTCTTTAGCATGGCCAACAGGAAAAGGGCATGTAACCAGAAATGTGGTTGTGAAGAGATGATTTTATCTTTGATTTCTCCGGCACAGCTACTTTTCTTGTATTAAGGTCATATTTCGTAATTCCTACCATGCTGCTGGAATGAACTCTTGTTTTGTTGAGATCTCGCTAATTTCAGCGTACAAGATATCCTGTATCTACTTTGTGTAGAAGAACTACGAAAACGGTTGTAGTTAAAATAATATGATTCGTATTTTATCTTCTGATTTGAACCAATCTTGCTGCACTTCGGAATCAATTGCTGTTGAAGCTTATACGACAGAGAATCTTGAACAGTTAGTAATTACACTAAACTATATTAGTCAAAGTGTCTGATACCTAACAAATGGGTTGTTTTTTCATGCTTGTTTGTTGACTGTCCTGTCTTCTTTGTTGTTTTGTCTTTACATCCTCCAAATAAAGAATCCTAAAGCCCTTGTTTGTGGGCTCTATGGGAAAATATAGTAATTTTTTCCTTCATCCTTTTTGTTATTTTCAGTACTGTCGACTCTGGGACTCCTTTTTAAGATTGAGAGTGTGATCTCTGCAGAAGATTGCACAAGAAGTTGCTTTCCTCGCACTGTTTTTCTCATGTGACTTTATAAAGGCAACTTTGTATGGTTTCGAACATTCAAAAATTTGGCAACATCAATGCAACCTATGGGGGGAGAGAGAGAGATTGGTTAATATAGCAAACACCTTACTCCATTCTTGATGTGACCAGTTCACAGGATAAAAGATTGAGAGTGTGATCTCTGCAGAAGATTGCACAAGAAGTTGCTTTCCTCGCACTGTTTTTCTCATGTGACTTTATAAAGGCAACTTTGTATGGTTTCGAACATTCAAAAATTTGGCAACATCAATGCAACCTATGGAGAGAGAGAGAGAGAGAGAGAGAGAGAGAGAGAGAGAGAGAGAGAGAGAGAGAGAGAGATTAGTTAATATAGCAAACACCTTACTCCATTCTTGATGTGACCAGTTCACAGGATAAAAGTGTTGTATCATTACAACCTACAACTATTCTAGGTGTCTGTGACTGAGGGTGGTGTGAGCAGATATAGGGGTTAATACGCCTGTAATGTTATTACTTTAGATGGAGATCTCAGGGCACATGGGATGCTTTTGTTTACTCGACAGAAGAACCAGTTGCCAAGTAAGGTTCGATATCAAAAACCCAGCCTGCAGGATTTTCTGAGAAATGTGCGTAAGGGTTTGGGTTGCAGCCAAGTTTTGGATCTGTGGTGAAATTGAAGGTAAAAGAAGGTAGAGGAACAGTTGGCTTATCAGAACTTTACATTGGAAGGTTCAGGACTGACTTGCTTTTGCAATAGATTTTGGTTGTGAGGGTTTGTTTCTTGATATTTCGATAGACATAGACCTTGGGAAGTGTGTGTTAGAAGCGGAAGGGAAGCAGATACTCTTTCCACTCGTTTGATTTACAAGAAGACGAAGAAGGGAGGATTGTGTCTCCTTCCTCTGTTTGGTTTACCAATAATTGCAAAAGGAAAGTGAAGGGGATAATATGATTTTACCTTTATCTTGAAAATCTTGTGTTATTTATCTTGTAAACACTTTTCGTTACAACGTCATAACTTGTATCACTGTACTTCTCCTCCATCTCTTCCCACTTTTGATAGTGAAGCGATGTGCTAAAAAAGATTGTACTCTTTCCCCTCTATTCCCCTGACCCTTCTTTTGTTCTCCTACAGTTGTAATCCAAGCAAAAATCACCTCCAAATCCTCACTTCCCCTTGAAAGTCCAAAATCCTCCATCCCAACTATGGATTAGGATTAAATCTTGCTATAGAGATTACAAGGGAGTAGTTGGTAAAGGGACGAGGGTTAAAAGATACTCTCTTTATAGAATTTTTTTTTTCTTGTCGGTGATACTATCTTTACAGTTTACAGTTTGGTTGCAATGTGCAATGGCTTTGGTAATTACTCGAAAGAAAGAATCTTGTCTATGCTCTTTAGGTTTCACCTTTGCAAACGGTTAGGCTTCACCCATGGGGCTGGCATTAGCATTTTCCTCATACTACAAAATCAAGTTCTCCAAGTTCTGGCCTTGCTCCGTAGAGATGCTGCATAGTGATACTGAGTTGTCGACTGTCTACTTATGTTTGTCTACTATGACTACAGATATCATAGAACACTAACCATGTATCCATATGACATTGTCTAGCGAAGACATAAATTGCCAAAATAACTTCAGCTCTGGAAACAAATAGAACTTAGGTAAGATAGGCTGACGGCATATTCAGTGATAATAATTGTCAAAAGACCATAACTACTACCATGAGCATTTTCCTTAAGAGCAAAACCGTTTTTAACAGTTGTGTGACATGGTAGCCTTTGTGTAAGGCTTCCGATTCCTATCTAGTTGTTTAGCCATTAGGTATTTATTACATTAACTGGCTACCCTTGTTTAGCCATTGTTTGTTCTCTATTTCCGCTTTTACATTACGTGGAGAACAGGTAAACACTATGGCACAATGCCTTCTCAAATGGGAAGTTCACGGTACCCTGTCTTACAATCTTTTGGTGACTTTCGATTGTATTTGAAAGCTCCTGCCTTAGCCTGCTAATGTTACTCCTGCCCGCTAGAGGAGGCCATGGTGTAACTGAAATTCTTAAAAGAGAAAGGCATTGATTATATTCAAGATGGTAGCCATGTCTCCTTTCTCTTGCTTTTTGGAACGTTCTACCTTGATACATACTCGCGTTCTTGTCCTTTGTCCTTCGTGCTTTGGCATTAACGTTTTTAAATTTTTAGTCTTTGTGCTAGTTGATAGGCCGAGACAAGGAAATGCATCTGTAATACTAGCGCATCCAACAGATACATTAATGTACTGATCCGCTCAAGAATTTTTATTGAATCTCATTATTCCCCCGAATTATGTTGTGATAGCAATTTCATTACATCATTCTCATTTGTTGTGTGGCGGGTACCAAACCAAACCAAACCGAGCCTTAAGGCCCAATCACTTGGGGTCAGCTACATGAATCATTTTTCTCCATTGAGCTCTGTCAAGGGCCACTTGTTCACACAAACCTACTATACTCATATCGTTGCGCTCCACAGCATCTAATGTCAATTTAGGTCTATCCCTCCCCGTAGCATTGCTACCCAAAGCTATCTTATCTGCTCTCTTAACTATTGCATCTTCTGGTCTACGGTAGACATGTCCAAACCATTTTAGCCTATTTTCCCTCAACTTCTAATCAACTTCTAATCTATGGGTGCTACACCTACCATTTCACGTACCGTTTCATTTCTAATCTTGTCTCTTCTAGTCTTACCACACATCTACTTCAACATTCTCATTTCTGCTATATTCATCTTGTTCACATGTTGTTTCTGATAGAAAATAGAGAAACAGAGACGGAAAATACTGATATTATTTCTGAATGAATTACAATGAGGTGAGTACACCTTTAAATAGAGTAAAGCTATGCCTAAGAAAGGAAGATTACAAGATTTGATTACGATATGATTACCCTATGATTACGCTATGATATGATTACGATATGATTACCCTATGATTATGCTATGATTTGATTACGATACATGTCCTAAAATAGCATATTACAAGAAGATACATAATATATATTCAAGATACAGAATATATATTCACACCCCCCCTCAAACTCAAGGTGCGAGGGCAGAGAGCATCGAGAGTTTGTCAAGGAGAAAGCGGAAACGAGCAACGGTATGGGTCTTCGTAAAGAAATCAGCCAGATGCAATGTGGAGGAGACGAAGGGTAAAGCAATGGTGTCAGACTGAAGATGTTGACGTATGAAATGACAATCAATCTCAATGTGCTTCGTGCGCTCATGGAAGACCGAGTTGTGGGCAAGCTGAATAGCACTCTTATTGTCGCAGTAAAGAGGCGTAGGAGTAGTAACAGAGACCCCCATATCGGAAATAAGCTAGCGAAGCCAGACGATTTCAGAGGTAGCATGGGCCATGGAACGATATTCAGCTTCCGCGGTGGAGCGAGCAACAACAGATTGCTTTTTGCTTTTCCAAGAGATAAGAGAATCGCCTAGAAAAACACAGAGGCCAGAGGTAGATTTGCGGTCATTGACATCACCTGCCCAGTCAGCATCAGCATAAGCATGGAGGGTTAAGCTTGATGTAGAAGAAATCAGAAGGCACTGATGAAGGGTACCACGAAGATAACGGAGAATACGTAAGAAGGCAGCCCAATGCGTAGTTCGGGGAGCAGAGACAAACTGACTAACAATGTGAACTGCATAAGAAATATCTGGCCGAGTAACAGTAAGATAAACTAAGCAGCCCACCAATTCGCGATATTCCGTAGGATCCTCAAGGGGGACACCATCAGAGGTAGAGAACTTGGCATGGAGTTCAAGGGGAGTATCAACAGTCTTCGTATCCGTGAGACGAGCACGGTGAAGAATATCAGTAACATACTTGGACTGTCCCAAAAGATACCCCTGAGGAGAGGAAGCAACTTCAATACCAAGGAAATAACGTAGCAGGCCCAAGTCTTTCATTTCGAACTCACGGAAGAGATGACTTTTGACTTCAGCAATAGCAGTAGAATCAGAACCAGTGATGATCATGTCGTCAACATAAAGTAAGAGAAGTACCAGGCCATGAGAGGTGCGACGGAGAAATAGAGCAGAGTCATGCATGCTGGGCGTGAAGCCAATCTGAAGAACAACATCCTGGAAGCGTGAATACCAAGCGCGAGGGGACTGTTTCAAGCCATAGAGAGCACAACGCAAGCGACAAACCATACCGAAAGGATGAGAGAAGCCAGGAGGAGGCCGCATATAAACCTCTTCAGAGAGATTGCCATTGAGAAAAGCATTCTTTACATCCAACTGAGAAAGAGGCCATTGGTGCACTGCGGCCACTGAGATTAAGGTGCGAACAGTGGTCATTTTGGCAACGGGGGCAAAAGTTTCCTCATAATCAATCCCATACTCCTGAGAAAACCCTTTAGCAACTAAGCGGGCTTTATACCGTTCTAAAGAACCATCAGAATGAGTCTTAACCTTGTAGACCCATTTGCAATCGATTAGATTCTTACCATCCGGAAGTGAAACCAACTCCCAAGTCTGATTGTGAGCAAGAGCAGTAAGTTCAGCTTGCATGGCATCCATCCAATTGGGATCATTGCAAGCTTCTTTATAGGACCTAGGCTCAAAATAAGTGTGAATGCGGGAAAGGAATGATTGATAAGAGGATGAGAAACAAGCATTAGTAAAGCCATATTTTACCGGTGGTTGACGATTGTCGCGGACGGGATACCGGCGGGCAGGCGGATCAGGATCCGTAAAGGTAGATTGGGGAGCAGCTGTAGAAGTTGGACGACGGGTGTAGACCTGGGTGATCGGAGCACGACGAGGTGATGCTGAGGGGGCTGTAGAAATATCAGATACCTGAAGAGTGGAGGTGTACTCTTCGGGAGGCACATCCAGATCCATAGGAAATGGGTCAATATGGATCAAGTCTTCTTTGGCTACTGGAGCAGTGCGAGGTGGAAGAGTAAAATAGGGAAGACGCTCTAAGAAGACAACGTGCCTTGAAACATAAAGCTTTTTGGTCACAGGATCATAACACCGATACCCTTTTTGATTAATGCCATACCCTAAAAAAACACCTAAGACACAGCGGGTGCTGAGCTTAGTGCGGTCTTTCTTTCTTGGGAAGGAGAACAAAACAGGTAGAACCAAACACTCGAAGAAGAGAGTAATTAGGAACCTGACCATAAAGCCGCTCATAAGGAGAGCTACCAGAAAGAAGAGGGGTGGGCATCCGATTCAGGAGATAGGCTGCAGTGAGAACAGCTTCTCCCCAGTAACAGGACGGGACGGAGGAAGATAGGAGTAGAGACCGAGCAGTATTAAGAAGGTGACGATATTTTCTTTCAGCTCTACCATTTTGGGCAGGAGTGTCAGTGCAAGACAATTGGTGGATAGTCCCAAGCGAATCTAGGAATTTATGAAACTTTGAGAGTGAATATTCCCCACCCCAGTCAGACCGAATAATTTTAACCGATGTAGAAAACTGATTTTGAACCATGGCATGGAAATTCTTATAAATCGTAAAGAACTCAGATTTGTGTGTCATTAAGTAAACCCAAGTATACCGACTAAAATCATCCACAAAAGAGACATAATAGACAAAACCACCTTTAGTAGCAACCGGAGAAGGGCCCCATAAATCAGTGTGAACAAGCTGAAAAGGCGAAGTAGAAATAGAGGTACTTTTATTAAAAGGTAAAGCTGACATTTTTGCAAACTTACAACCACTGCATTCTGAAATATTACTGACTGAAATATGACCCAAATGACCTGACTTAACTAAAAGTTTTAGACGTTCACTAGACAGATGTCCTAATCTAGAATGCCAAAGATAAAATGGAGATGACTTATGATCTAATCAAAAAGATGACGCAGCAGTGGAAGAAGGTTTCATTGGGAGATGCAAGTGCTCCAAAAGATAGAGATCACCAACTCTACGGCCTGCCCCAATCTGCTTCTTGGAATCCCGATCCTGCACAACACAACCAGAGGAAGAGAAAACAACATCAAAACCAGAGTCGGATAATTGGCTGATTGAAAGTAGGCTCAAAGACAACTGAGGAACATAAAAGACACTAGGAATAGATAGTGAAGGTGCAGTAGAAGATAGAATGGAACCAATAGAAGCAACATGCATGGGAGAACCATTGGCTGTGGCAATACTAATAGGAAAAGCAGGTGGCACACAATTACTAAGAAGAGACATATTAGGAGTCATATGATGAGAAGAGCCAGAATCAAAGATCCAAGTGGTGGGATGGATACCTGAGGTTGAAGAACCACGCAAACCTGAGTGAGTGGTAGTCATGGCAGAAGCTTGGGGGGAACCCCCTCGAATGGCTTCCATGTAAGCCTAAAACTGTTGAAATTGCTCATAATCAAACTCTGGAGGTGCACTACTGGAGGCCGGTGCTGCCAAGGCTGCAGGAGGGCGAGAATGCTGTTGTGGTGCCCGAGACTGCTGCGGGGCATGAGGACCAGTTGATTGAGTAACATTTCGTCCCTTTGGCTTGGGACGGTTAGGGCATTGATGCTTCCAATGACCCTTCTGATGGTAATAGTTACACTCATCTTCAGGAATTTGAGGCCTTGGCTTGGCCGCAAATTGGACAGGATGAGATGCTGGAGTGGGCGAGTGATGTGTCGGATATTGGCCAGATGGAGCAAATGGAGCAGCAAAGACAGACTGTGAGGGAGGTGCAAGATTAGCCACTTTGAACCGCGTTTCCTCAGCGATAAGCTCATGAACAGCACCATCTACTGAGGGCAATGGAGACCGATGCAAGATAGCCCCACGAAGAGGCTCAAACTGAGGCCGAAGGGCCATGAGAAACTGAACAAGTCGTAGTTCCTCACGAAATCTGACATAACTATCAAGTAGCTGCAAATCTGAAGGTTCCATGAGAGCTAACTGATCCCAATAAGTAGTCATTTCGTTATAAAATTCTTGAATCGATTTATTATTTTGGGTGGTATTTCGGATGGACATTTCAAGCTCATATCGTTTAGCAAAATTTGATTCAAGATACAGAGCTTGTAGATAATCCTAAACTTTCTTTGCTGTGTTATATTTCGAAAAATTCATGCCAATACTTGGTTCTACGGAGTTGTGAAACCAAGTCAAAATCTGTGCATTCCTTGTTTTCCATTTTCCCAAGGCAGTGGCATACCCTGGGTCTTTTGGATCAGAAGGAGGTAGCGTAGAACCGTCTACATATCCCCACATTTCTTTACTAACAACAAAATTTTTCATCACATGAGCCCAATAGGAGTAGTTGTTACCGGTCAAACGAACACTAATAGCCTGATTTTTATCACCAGATATGATGCTAACAGAGAAACGCAGTCAAAAAAAGAAAACAGAATACCAGAGTACCAATCTGCCTTAGGCTGGTTCGTCGGAGTTGTAACAGAGGTTGCCAGAGCTACTGCAGTGCCTGCAAGTGCTGCTGGACGTTGTCGGAGTGTGGGTAGGTCACCGGCGGTTGGAGAGGGATGGGTGTCGACTGCTGTGGGTATTTCTTGTGATTTGAGTTGCTGAAAAACAGAGAGAGAGGGAACGATAGCAGCTGACAGAAGGAAAGAGATTTGAGGATAGAAGACTGATTGGAAAACAGGTTAGGGTTTCGGAATCGGCTCTGATACCATGATAGAAAATAGAGAAACAGAGACGGAAAATACTGATATTATTTCTGAATGAATTACAATGAGGTGAGTACACCTTTAAGTAGAGTAAAGCTATGCCTAAGAAAGGAAGATTACAAGATTTGATTACGATATGATTACCCTATGATATGATTGCGATATGATTACGATATGATTACCCTATGATTATGCTATGATTTGATTACGATACATGTCCTAAAATAGCATATTACAAGAAGATACAGAATATATATTCAAGATACAGAATATATATTCACAGTTTCTTAATAGGCCAACATTCTATCCCGTAAAGCATCGCTGGTTTGATGGCAGTTCAATAGAATTTTCCTTTCAATTTTATGGGTACCCTCTTGCCACACAGTACACCAGTAGCGCTCCTCCACTTAAGCCACCCCACTTGGATCCTATGGGACACATCATCCATCTCTACTAATGATTGAGCCTAAGTGTCTAAAATGATCACTCTTAGGTATCTCTTGGTCTTGGTTCATCACTCTTTCTTCGTGTGCACTGCTGGTACCACTAAACTTGCACACCATATACTCAGTTTTACTCCTACTTATTCGAAAACCCTTTGACTCTAATGTTTCCCTCCTAATTTCTAGTTTCGTATTAACACCTCTGGCGGTTTCATCTATGAGGACAATGTCATCTGCAAACATCATACACCATGGGATATCCTCCTGAAATTGTCTAGTCAATTCATCCATAACTAAGGAAAAAAGGTACGGGCTCAAGGCTGACCCTTGATGCAATCCTACAATGATTGGGAATTCACTCGTTTCCCTTACTGGTGATTGAATGGTAGCGACGACACCTTCATACACGTCTCTAATCACCTCGATATACTCTTTGGTCACTCCCTTTCTCTCCAGAACCCACCTTATGATGTCTCTAGGCACCCTCTCATAAGCCTTTTCTAAATCTATGAAAATCATATAGAGATCCTTCTTCTTTGCTCTATGTTTTTCTACCATTCTCCTTAATATGGTGCTTTGATTTTTATTAGAAGTCCATATTTGGTGTCACGGTGTGGTCAACTCGAAAGAGTTTTTGACGCCCTCACATTGCATCATGCTAAGTTTGATTCCATCTTTAATGCACTTTCGCTTTAGAGGGTTGCCACCAATAAACTCCTTGAGTGAAGCAGTAAGGTGGGGCTTTGTTAGATGGGAGGTACTGAAAGTTGTTACCAGAAGCTTCAAATGAACAGTAACAAACCTCTATAATGGTTGTTGAAAAGCACTTTATTCGAAACCACTACATCACTAAATGGGATATTGGTGTCTACATTGTAGTCTCTTCTTTCTGTATTTATTAACTGACATTGTTTATTTGTCATACAACTGCAATTCAGAGAAAACTTGTAGACGAATTCCTTCCTTATTTTAAGAGCAACTGCTTGAAAGATGGAGAGGTGTAGAAGAAGAGCTCAACAAATAATGACTTAGATCCTCACAAACGTGTCGTGGGTGTGCCTACCCACTATCAAAATGATGGCTCTTACTTGTACATGTTGACTGCGGATCCAAAAAAAAAAAATTACTTGTACATGTTGACCCCTGTGGTTTCACCCCGTCTGCAGACAGTGTTTCCAGATGGCTATTGCACGGTTTTGTCTCAAACTAGAGAACAAGCTTGTCATTCATTTTATTCTTACATTTCTCATCTAATTGGTAGTTTAACAGTAGGTGATTCAGGATGAAAATCTAATGCCGCCGCTATGGAGTCATCATCCCCAAAAGGTAATGTATTTCCTTTCTCTGAGTGGAAAGAAAAACTCCTTAGATTTTTCCTGATTTCCAAATCTCCTATCAGGCTCCTCTAGCAGTCAGATCGGTTCACAAGGTTCTTGGGTAGAGAGCTGCAGGAAGAGTGTTCCAGAACCTGGGTCGGTATCTGTCAAGTCTCCCATTCTGGGTAAACTCAAACAACAAATCCCCGGAGATCTCAATGCTGAGATGAATCCTTTTGTTAAGGAAGTGACAGGAAAATAGGCCCATGGAGATCTCAATGGAGTATATCGTAGTGAAAGTGATTCCACCAAAGAAAAAAAAAATCCTCTGATTGCTTGCTGGATATGTCTCAGATTTCTGGCCTAGATGGGAAATCAAAGCCAACTCTTGTAAGCCAAATTGGATTCCATGATCCAGCAAGTTTTGGTGGGGGTCAGCAGCTAACATTGTTGAGTGTAGAGGTACTTGAAAAAAGCTTCTTCCTATTGCCATTGTGTTTGTGCTTTAATAAAGTGCAGTATAATATATCTTGAATCAAATGATAATGAGATATTCTGGAAGTCAGTTTACGTTTTCTTTTAATTTCTTACACACCTTTCAGACTTACTGAGATATTTAAATTGCTAAAAAGGCCTTCTGACATAATTTCTCACACACCACCTCCTTTTCTCATCCCGCTGTTCCTGACTTGCTCTTCCGGCCGTCGCGAGTTTTCGCGGGAGGTGTGGTGGCGGTTTGGAGTGGGCATGGGAGCCATGGGGTGTTGGTTCTTGCAGCTTTGTGCGGAGCTCAGGCCGGTTTCTCTGCTGGGGGTCATCGGTTCTTGGCTTAACGGCATGGCGGAGGTCTGACGGTGTTTGCTGGCACGGTGGTTTTGGTGTGTGGTTGGTGGCTACCGAGGTTGGATGGGGCTGCGGTTGGGCTGCACTGCAGTGTAGAATTAGGGTTTTTCTTTTTCCTTTTTTGGTTGGGCTTGTCCCATTAGGTGTTGGGCTTTGGCCCTTTAGGTGTGGGCTTGTCCTATTGGGTTTTCTGGATTGGCTTCTTGCTATTCGAGGTTTGGGTCTCGGACTAGGCACATGATTGTTCTTAACTTAGTTTTAGGAATATGATGCCGTTCTCCTTGTTCCTATTGTCATTGTAACAAAAAAAAGAATTGAGTCCTTTGAAAAAAAAATGGACATAATATTTACTCTGTTTGCATGTCTCTTCTTTAGTTGTTTCTTATCATCTGCTTGAAATTTCGTTAGAGTTAGATGTTTTTTGTTCGATAAGAACTAGCTTTGCCTTCTTAGTATCTGTGTGCATTTTGAGGTAACTAGATTTTAAGCTTTCAATGGGTTGCAATTCTGGTTTTTAGGTTCAAGCAGAATCTAGAGGCGAGTTACAACCTGACCCTCATTTTGATGCCATTAATGTCATAGTTCTTGCTTTTCAGGAAGACAATGATTCCCTGTAGTTCTGCAGGAAAGAGAATGAGTGCAAGTTTTAAGAGGTATACCTTTCAAACCAGGAAGGAGCAGCTAAATGTTTACGTGCTTTTGCGAAGCAATACTGAACAGGATCAAAGGTATTATTTCTTCCTCCTTTTGTTCTTTTGGCTGGTTTTGACATCAAATTGGAGTCCTTGTGTCGAGCTTGGTTTGTTAATGCTATGTAAGGTGGGTCACCTTCGAGTTTTCAACAGAAAACCATGAGGTCTACAAGGGTTGGGTTTGTTTTATCGAACATAAGTGGAACTTGACTTGGAATATGTCTCGTATTGTTGGAATCTATTGTGATGAAAAATAAACCGACCGGATAATTGTGGAAATTAAAAATAGACTGTAGGAAGAACTTATATATATTGGCAGCAGTTGAGTTGGGCTCTTGGAATCATGGCTTGATGCTCGAAAACATTGTGCATCAATTTAGTGCTACACAAGGTGTGATATAAAGCAACAAGAAGAAAGTGCTACGTACACTTAAAGTGGGCTCTTAGAGAGAGGCAAATTTCAAGGGGTCAACTTACATGGATTAATTTGGAAATGTAAATTATTATTAGGGTTAAAAATAATTTTAGAGGGCTTATATACAATTTTAGAGGAGAAAAAACTAGCTGCCCGGTGCTATTGGGGCTAAGAAGTATGTATAAGAAGTCTTTAATTGTTAACTGTCTTTGGTATTTTGTTTTGTCTAACGACGACCTGTATTTCTCATTTGTATTATGTTTATGATGGAATATCAGATTGCAAAGTGTTCGCTTCATTTGAGGAGAAGCTATTTAGCCACCTCATGAACATTATTTGTTCTATAGATCCAGATATATTGATGGGTTGGGATATTCAAGGTAGTTCCTTTGGCTACCTGGCTGAGAGGGCGATGCATCTTGGCATTAGTCTGCTTAATGGCATATCACGCACACCAACTGAAACAAAGGTTGCTGCCAGAGTCGGGTGTGTCTGACATAGGAATGTTGGATAATTTGCTTCCAGAACCTTTGGTTTCTGATTCTATTCAACATGGAGATCTAATAATTGATGATGAATGGGGTCGGACTCATGCAAGTGGTCTCCATATTGGTGGTAGGGTTGTCCTCAACAGTTGGCGACTGATGTGCGGTGAACTTAAGCTTAACATGTACACAGTTGAAGCTGTTTTTAGGAGAAGAGTTCCATATATTCAATGTAAAGTATTGGCAAGATGGTTTTCAAGCGGTCCAGGGCGAGCAAGGTACCGATGCATTGAATATGTTGTCGATAGAGCAAAGCTGAATCTTGAGATAATGAATCAACTTGACATAGTATGCAGTTTTTTTTAGGAGGTGTGCCCTCTATGGATATATGTAGGACATAAGAAATGATTATTGCCTCACTTCATAAGAGACTATTTATTACATAAGAAATGATTCTTTTCTCATTCTTCATTGTGGTGCTAAGTATTCTATGTTCATGATTATCAACAAGGGCCTTGACTTATTGTGGTGTCTTGATTGATGGGGGGATTGTAGAGATGTCATTCTTTGAATTGTTTTAACTGGATTCCGATTCACGCATTGCCTTGGTGCGAAAGTACTATGAAGTATGAGTATGAGAACACCCTCACTTCTATAGCTAATTTTTGGAGTTAGTTCTGCCAAGACTGTAAGGTACATCGTGTAATATGAAATGAAAGTCTAGCACTCCATGAATGGTTAAGGATCGACTCTGGGCATGAAACAGGGCATTGTCGACCGTGTCAAGTGAGCACCTTGTGCACGAGGGATGGTGTGAAGTGAGTCCTAGCCAAGACCGTGTAACACGATATCTTAGTCACATTGCTCTGTGCACCGTGCCATGTGAGAATGCTCTCTGGGAGAGTTAGTATAAAACAAAGTCTCGCATTGCCTTGGTACCAAAGTAGTGTGAAGTATGCATGCTTGATGCACCCTTACTAAAATAGCTAGCTTTTGGAATTGAGTTTTGCCCAAGATCCTATAATATGTATCAAGCCGCAGTAACTGGGGGAAGGGTGGGGTGTGCGTCTTTAGCATGCATGCGGTAGGCACTGCCAAGTGAGCATGCTATGTGTGTGATGAGAGGCTGTGAAGTGAAGTCTGGCGTTGCCTGTATGTAAGTAATGAGGGCACTCACTCCAAGAGTTGACTTTGGGTTGAGTTGTACCCAGGACCGCGTAATGGTTATCTTTTTGCTTCCTTTGCTTTCCTATTTTATTCTTTTATATGGAAGGATGACAACTTTTATGAGTCATTATGCTTTAGAAACACTATTAAAATTTGAAATATAATTAATCTAATTATCCTTGCCAGTCTGAACATTGAAGATGAAACAACTTATCATGGATGTTCTTTTAATGTTTCAATTCATGCATTCCACTAGATTTTCTGCCTTCAACATGATGGCAAAAGCTCATCATTGGTTGTGCATCTATCCAGGATGTCACAATAGTTTGGAGGGTGTTGTTTGAGCTTTGGACAGATTAAATGGGGTATGGAAAGGTCACAATTAGGATCTTATACAGTGTCTTTAGTTACATGCAGATACACAATGGCAAGAGGAATGCCTTGGAAATTTTTGTTTTGTGCTTGTATTTGAGTGGATCAATCTGGGCCTTGCTTGCTTATCTACAATTATGTTTCTATTTTTGCTGCCTATTTAGTATTGCTATCCCTTGAAATGATTGCAAAACATTAACCGTTCTCTAGCTCATTCTAGTTCTACACGTCTTAACAGTTGGTTATTCAACTTAACCGCCGTCTTCGCATCCAAACCCTCTGAAACTAAATGACGAAGGTCGTTTTGTTCAATTCGTCTTTGCCTTATCCGAGTGAAATAATTAACTGATCATGAAGAACTGGTTACTGTAAATTGCTGGTTGGTTCAAGTTATTGTTTTGGAAATCTATGGGGGTTCTTCATTGTTAACTTTCTTTTTCTTCCGCAGCCCTCCATCTGAGAGTCTGAATATTATTTATTTTTAGCAGACTTAAGAACTAAGGTTGATCAGTTTCAGTTAATTGAGGGGGAAAGAATCTTGTCTTTTCTTCATTTTCTTTTAGCCGATATGTGTAGAAAAGTAAAAATGTTGCCTTACTTGATGTATGACGTTGCAGATAAATTGAACGTCAGAACTGGCCCATGTCTTTGGGATTGACTTTTTCTCTGTTCTTTCTTGAGGTTCACAGTATCGTGTTGAATCTATGCTTTTGAGATTGGCACACACACAAAATTATGTTGCCATTTCTCCTGGAAGCCAACAGGTTTTTGTCTCTTGCTTAACTCTGATGGTTTATGATGATGCAATTATCCCTGTTGACTATGAGAATGTTGCTGCACAATCATCATATGCATGATTCATTAGCAATTTCAATTGATTTCTGGAAACAATCTGCTGTTTATTTTGATAATTTCCTTTGTGGGGTGCAATGACCTCTTGTTCTTATTTAAGTTGTTGTAACAAACCTAGTTGCAGAGGTTTTATCTTGATATTTGATATATAAAAGTATAGAATTTGCTCGGGCAGAAAGTTTTCTGCTACTAGAGGCTGGTTCTAATTTTGTAAAATGGCCAGTTTCTATCTGTTGATTTTACTCCTTATGCCGTGAAATTTTATTTTTTTAACTCCTTATGTCTGAACTATATATACCTAGTCTTGTAACTGGAACTCAAATCTGTTGACTACTAAATCTCCAGTCATTTTCGAAGCTGAACTAATGTCATTGAAATGCAAGTTTTAAAGGAACAACAAAGGGAAAATCTAACATCGAAATTTATTGTATTAATAATTACCAACTTCAATGGTGTGATATTTAGAATATTCTTTTTTGGGGGGTTCGGGGAGGGTTTTTACCATTGTGCATACCGATGCTCTGGACTATAAATGAAGGAAGCATGGTAATATGCACAAAAATTGAATTGGGTCTCTAAGCATGCCCTCTCTGATGCCATTTGGTTTTGATTTGAAGGCATGGTTCGGCAGCAAAACAGGTATTGGGTGGGTGGGTGGGTGGGTGGCGGCGGCGGCACTGTTTCGGTGGTTTTCTGAGAGCAGCCGCTTTGTGCATATTGCCACAGGTTAGGTCTGTCTCCAATTCTCCCCGCCCATGCCCCCAATGACTGGGGACTATATGGGTTCTGTTGTTGTTGTGTTGTCGGGGAGGGTTTTTACTGAGCGAGAGCAGCAGAAGTTGGCATTGAAAACTGTAATGCTTGCTTTAAAGTTCACCAATTATGCTAGAAGTCATTAAGCTCTCACTTTTTAACTAGTTCAACCATGGCCTTCGTGCATTACCAGAGGAGACCTTGAATACTAAGACATGACATTACGTAAATTAGCAATTGGTTTATGGTAGAGGAGAGATGGTTTAATGCATTACCATACGCATTTATGTCGGTTGTTTAATGCTAATAATGTGGATTAGGCCAGATTGTGCCAAATAGATTGCCACCGTCACTTTTGATTCAGCCATTGACTAAGTGGATCAGTCTGTTGTGATCCGTTTTAAGTTATAGTGGTCATGAAAACTCTTACCCAAACTAATCAAACAATAAGATTAGGTTCATATAAAGTTCTGGTCCATTTTGAGGTATGTTTAATGCTTGTGGTTGGATGCTACAACACTTCTATTTTGCTCATGTTGCAAATTCTTTTTTTGAAAGAGCCTAATGTTGCATTTTATGGCTGTTATGGGTTATAAGAAAAGTTTTCACTTGAGGCTTGCCTCGAGGCGAGGCACAGAAAAAATGCTCTTGGGCGTTGATTTTTATGCAGAGAACCACAAAGGCATTCACCCATCCTTTGGGGGTTCAGGGAGGTTTTTCACACGTTTCGTCCTCGCTCTTTTTTTAAGTGAAGAGTCGATTCACTATAAGTTGTTGGGGGTAAGACGAAGGGTTTTTGCTTACTTTGCGACACTAACTTGGAGTGCTTTTGAAAGTTGGATCTATTAATACCCTTTGCTTTATGCCTCAACATTCTATCAACTATTTTCGTTTTCTTTTTTTCGTGAGGCACCTTTTGTATGGCACAACAACTATCCCCACTTTTATGTATTTTTATTTATGTTATCTTTTATAAATGAAAAGTTAAAAGGTTTAGGATTATGACTCTAACGCTTTGAGGCTTACAACTTCTATTGATATTTGGTCACAAGCCACATTAAGTCCAATTTAATGAAATTCTCACATTTGTTTAAATTAAGGATTACAATTGAAGTCACTAATGCCTTGTTTGTTTTAGTTTTTGAAAAGTATTTTTCGAAAGATTCCCCTACTTCCAATCATTTCTCTCTCTATCTCTCTCCACTTATTACCCCTATTACTCTCATAATTATTTTTTCAAAAACTAAACCAAACGAAGCATAAATCTCAAAATTGATTAATCATACCATGTATATTCTAGGTCAAAATTATGTGGGGTAACTTTAAATTTGATGAACTTTTTAAATTTAAAAAAGAAAAGGCATTCATATTGGTCAGAAGTCATAGATACAATGAGAGAGAAAGAGAGTTGGAAAGAAACGAATGAGAAAGAGAGTTAAGATGCTATTTATTGAACCTTTTAATAGTTTCCAAGGTCAATATTGGAATTTTAAAAGCTTATTTGAAGCAAAAATGACACAAACTATTGAAAAAAATCTACTTTTCCATCAATTCTAATGGAAAAACTAACAGTCTCACTTTAGTACATAGTACAAGGGGTGTAAGTGTTTAAAAATATAGTTGAGGGGGCGTCTCTGAAAATTGCTCAAAGTACAAGGGGTGTTAGTGAAAATTCACCTTGTTTTTTTGTTGTACTTTCTGTTTTGCACGTAGCTTCAAGGGGTTGTAGAATTGCTGGTCAGAACTGCCCTTTGATCTTTATAGGCATGTATAAGTTGTTGAGTTCATTCCTCTATTTTTATTTTTATTTGGTTATTTTTGCCAGATATTTAATGCAAGACAGCTTGCTTTGAAGCTAATAGCGAATGTGACATACGGCTATACGGCTGCCGGATTTAGGGGACGCATGCCTTGTGCAGAACTTGCAGATAGTATTGTTCAATGTGGCCGTAGAACACTGGAAAATGCTATATCATTTGTAAATTCCCATATAGATGGAACAGAAAAGTCATCTACAGTGACACAAACAGGTATACAATTGTCCTTTGGTACTGATCATGATTCGAGATCCATACAATTGAAACAGGTCTGTAATGGTAGATTATTTTTTCTTTGATGATAGAGCCACTTGTTGACAACAATCTGCACCAACGTACTTGCCATGATGAATTTCAGTCTATATTCCACTGTTTTTCTTGACCTTGTCAATTTCTGATACTTGGCCAAATGTGCTGATTGCTTCGTGGTTCTAGAATATACTGATTATGATTTCTCATGTAGTAGCGATTCCATGAAACTATTTCCAGACTGAAAGCTTATGGCGTTGGTTCTATCTAAGAAGGCGATCCTCCTGTATTTGGCAAATTATTGATTATAATCAGTGGTTATTAACGTATCTTCTTTTTTTTCTGTTTTTGCATTGCCTGTTCTGACTTTGATGGTTTATCAGTTGAAACGGTTTCTTTGGTGCAGTATGTCTGTTCTCCTAAGAGGACGCACTGTGGAAGAATCATTTGAAATAGGATGTGAGATTGCAGCTGCAGTAACTGCAGCAAATCCAAATCCTGTCACGTTGACGATGGAGAAGGTCTATCATTCTTGTTTCCTCCTCACGAAGAAGCGCTACGTGGGTTATAGTTATGAGAGCCCTGACCAAGTCAAACATGTGTTTCATGCTAAAGGTATTGAGACGGCCTGCAGGGATACATGTGGGGCTGTAGCCAAGATAATTGAGCAGTCACTGAGGATCTTTTTTGAACACAAAGATATAAATAAGGTGAGTATGCACTTTTGAACTTGATGTCTGTAAAATCTTCTCTCAAAAGCTTTTGCCTGTTGAATCATTGACTACCTTCATCAGCTATTAAGGCCAAACTCCATATCTGTCAATAGGATATTAAATGAATAGTGTTACAGGTATTATGCATCTTTCATTTAATACTTTACATGCTTTGATCACCTCGAGTTGAATACAACACACATTTTGACATTAAGCACGCACCCACTGATCACTGATGATGTTTAGATCTTTTATGAATAAGTTGTAATCGTTCTGCCTACACAAGGAGTTTGTATGTGTATCGTATATATCAATTAAAACTCAAGCATTACAATACAATAACTTCTTCTTTCCCTAGAATTTGATAGAGAGAGAGAATTATATTAATTGGAAAAGGTTTTGGAGAGGGAGAAATTGTTATGATTTAAAAAGGACAGTCCAAAATGATATTGACAGCTTGAAATACTATAGGAAGTAAAAACAGTAACTAGTAAAACTGAGTTATCAGTTCACCGAAAGTGAACCTAGGGTCTTGCAAAAGTTCCTTCCAGTAGTACATTTTCTGATTTTATTGCTGTTTTGATTAACCTTTTTTTTTTTTGACATGATTTTTTGAGTAATCTTGGTCATCATGATTTTTCTTTGGTGATGTCAGTGTAGTTCAGCAAGAGATACATACTTGTGCTGTGTTTGGATGGGTTTTTGAGAATTTTTGAGTTTGGTTTTTGGGGTAATGAGTGGAGAGAGAAATATGGTGGTGATTGGAGATATGAGTAATGAGTGGAGAGAGAAATAGGGTAATGATCGGAGATATGGGTAATGATTGGAGAGAGAAATAGGGTAATGAGTGGAGAGAGAAATAGGTAAGATTACCCTATTGGAGATAGGGGTAATGAGTGGAGAGAGATAAGAGATAAATGAGAATAATGATTGGAGAGTGGAGAGAGAAATGATTGAAAGTAGGGTAATGTGTATTTTTTGAGTTGGAAAAAAATTTTCAAGTTGGGATCCAAGCAAGGCATTAGTATTCTGAGTTTTGATTCTGCTTGAGGTGTTGCTTTTTATGTAGCTAAATGTGGCAAGGTAAGAAAAGCATTCCCTTTGTGGCCCAAAATTTTCGTGCTCGTTTGTGTGTAGGTGGTCTATACCTTGCATATTATTTCTGGGAACCTGTTGCCATTATGGGGCCAGGTCAGTGCAAGGCATCTTAGCTAAGCATGGCAGTTGAGTTAAGCACTTTCAGAGTGTCACTATCTTCCTGGCCTTTAGGTTATTTTTAATGAAAATATAACCTGTAATAAATTAGATTAACATAGATCTCACTCACTCCAGATTTCGCATCATTTATGAACAATAGTCAGTATTTAACAAGATACCGTGAGTACTGTCTTCAGCTGATGGAACATTGCTAGGGATGCTCCCTCATTTGGACTAACTCTAATGCTTTTGGCTTTGGAGCTACCATTGCTGTTAATAGTATAGGAATCTCCCTGATAAGAAAAGGAATAGATGAAATTAAGGTATGTTAAGCTCTCTGCGTGACCTTTTGACTTGTTCTACTCCCATGTTTAGACGCGTGGAGTAGAACTTCTCTGAGTGCATAAAAGCATTATTTTTGGTAACATGCTTGTTAGATTTATATATAGATTCGCTAATTCGTACTCCCTCTGTGGCAATTTGTTTGTCCACTTTCAGGCTTTTGCATATCCCAAAATGTTTGTCCCTTTGACTTTTCGATAGATCAGATTCCCTTTTTGCTCTTTCTTTTGAAAAATAAAGTAACTTTTTAAAAAAAGTTAAAGGGGACATGTTGGATAGTTGAATATATCTAGGTGCAATCATTGTGTGTTCCCTTAAAAAGTTAGATTCTCAGAATTGGACAAACAAATTGGGACGGAGGAAGTAAAAAAGAGCGAGTATGGTATAACCGTATATTAAACGCACATGGTCTTAAGTATTGTCAAATTAATTTTCATGTTTGAGTTGGTACAAGTTTTGTTTTGCTCTGTAGTTTCTAATGTGTGTCACTATACGATGTCTCTTTTTGTTTGAAACGCGTTGTTATTCCAGTAGTGTCTCATTTCAGTCTCTTACAGATGGAAACATATCGGTTTGTTTCTGAAGAAATAAATGGAAATTGTATTCCTTACCTATATGTGTGTACACAGGTTAAAGCATACTTGCTTCGTCAGTGGAAACAGATTTTATCTGGCAGGGTTTCTCTTCAGGATTTTGTGTTTGCCAAGGAGGTTCGATTAGGTACCTATAGCATGAGGGCTTCCTCATCACTCCCACCCGCTGCAATTGTGACGGCTAAAGCAATGAGGACAGACCCTAGGGCTCCTAGGGTGGAACCACTTTATGGAGAACAAGTACCTGATGTCGTAGTCCTCAGTGAACCTGGGTCCCGCCTGGTTGATATAGTGGTGGACCCCCTGGACCTTCTGGCAATCGATTCCCCCTTAGATTGAACGATATTTATTACATAACGAAACAGATAATACCAACATTGCAGAGAGTTTTTGGACTAGTTGTAGTGGACTTGAACCAATGGTTTTCAGAAATGCCCCGCCTGGGAGAGGAATTTATTGCAGTATTGCTAAACATCAGTCATATGCCCCGAATGCCTCATCGAACTAGAATTGATTACTACTATCTTTCGAAGCATTGCGTCCTTTGTGGTGAGTTGGTCCAGGGTTCAGCCCACTTATGTGGTCAATGTTTAAAGAATGAAGTTGCTGTTGCGATAGCTATTATTGGAAGAACTTCAAAATTGGAACGAGAGATCCAACATCTTGCTGCTGTGATTACCATTACTGTAATCGTCTACTGTAGCATGCGATTGGTCGCCTTTATTTCCATGACTGCTTGCATAAGATATGATCCATACAAGGGGTGGCTCCAAGAATTTGAGTCAGCAGTGACATACAAGAAGTTAATCCTACGCATTCTATTTTACGAAATGAAGAACAGCCAACAATATTGAACTTTTCTTAACACAAGCAAAAGGAATATTTTAACTCAATTTACACCTCTTGACCAAGATGAGTTTCATATTCTGAAATCGTGTAGAATAGCTTCATTATCAGAACTATTTTACTTGTACAGTTGTACTAACTAAAATGAGAGATCAGTTTGCAAGAGCAGGCAGAGAATTTGGCCCTTTGGGGGTGGGTATATAGCTAGTGGATTGGACTTTTTTGTGTATTGATGAAGTGTGGGTTGGACTTTTTTTGGCCTGCGAGAGGGTTCACTTGAACAACACAAGGGGTTCATTTTAATCTCTGTTGCAATAGTATGTTTTTCACTTCTTCTTTTTGTGCTTTCACCTCCTCTTTAAAGGGTGCAGCCGCTTCAGATCTGAAGTTAACCCTTTATTCCAGGTTGTACCTTACTTTCCCTTGATTTTTTGCCAGGAAACATTTTGATATGAGATTGTATTGAAGTTTGAAGAACTCTCCAGAAAGTTATGATTTCCAGTGGGTCCACGAGATGATGTTTAGGGTGTTGAGATCGTCCATTGATATTTTGGACTCGTGAAATGGTGAATTTTGAAGAACTTGCAAGGCATTAACGTTTTTCATTAGACTTCGTTGTGGTAATTAGTGGATGGTATGGTGAACAAAGAAGTCTGGAAACTTCTTAATGTGGTCGAATAATACTACAATGATCACCTTCTATGATGAATTCTTTGATCACCTTCGATAATACTACAATAATCCTACAGATCTTGTATTGCTGTTAATACTAGTTCAAATACCTTGATTCATTGCTCTCTTTTTTCTGTTGCTGCTTCTGATTTCCACGTCCAACCACTACAAGCTCTCTCTGGTATTTGATTCATTGCTCTCTTTTTTCTGTTGCTGCTTCTGATTTCCACGTCCAACCACTACAAGCTCTCTCTCTCTCTCTGCGCGCGCGCTGTGTCTGAATGTGTATCTGCTTGTGCTGAATTCATCATTTATATTTTCTTGCTTTGAGTGAAATCTAATATAATAGATTGTCTTGTATTGATGGTTAAATTCTCTTGCAGATTTTTTCGGCATTGTCGTGGTGGAGACTGGACCCCAGAAAGTGGTGTGCATTGCACATCACTGGCTTGCTCCGTCTTCTATGAGAGGCGGAAAGTCCAAAAGGAACTACAGGCTCGTTCTACCGTCGCATTGCAACGGAGGCAGGTTTATTTCCAAGATGTATGGTTGAGAGGGTGTTCTACTTTTCTTTTTTAAAGTTCTTTTTTAAAAAAGAAGGTTTTTCAAGTTCAAAAATTATATGTTTAATCAAATAATTTTCCTATCAATATGAATCTTATTTGATAGATCTTATCGATATCTTTTAAACGGTGTAAAAAAAATTAAAAAATTATTTTTCATTTTCATTATATTTGAGCTTGAAAAACCTTCTTTCAAAATTTTTTTTTTTACTGCGCATTCCGGAACACCCCATGAATGGTACTGGTATGCTCTTTCCTCTCTCTCTCTCTCCCCTGGTTTTTGATGTGCTTGGGAAGATGGGCAGTGGTCATGAGAGGTGACTGTATACACTCACTCAGCCCATAGATGGGGAGGTTTCTGAAACTCCACCTTCCAATACAAGCATCTCAATTTACCAAATCTATGAACGGCATAACTCCTTTTTCATATTATTTTTACAGCTTTCCCCTTCTTTTTTCCCTTGCCCTGATTATTCTCCCTCTTCGAAAAAAAAGGTTTCGGCTTTGTTTGTTTTGCATTTTTTAGTATTTTGGTTTTGGTAATGGGTGGACAGAGAGAGGTAATGAGTAAAAAGAGATAGAGAGAGAAATGAAGAAGGTAATAATTGAAAAAATAAGGTAATGACTAATGATCGGAGAAAAAAAATAGGATAATGATTATAAAACAAAACTAAAATGTGAAACGAACAAAGCCTTCATTTTTTACCGTTAAGAAAAAAAATAGACAACCGATTTTGTCACTCTCCTATTTGTTATGCCACTCCCTTTCTTATTTTTAAGGTGAATTTAGTTATGCCACTCCCTTTCTTATTTTTGAGGTGAACTTACTAAAACACCGTCATAAAATGCAATGGTGTTTTAGTAAATTCACCAAATATAAACAACAAAGAAGGAGAGTGCGTTAACGCATTAATTTGAAATGTCTTTTTTTTTTTTTTGATCCGCAATTTGAAATGTCTTTAAAACACGCTCTTGTGCTCTCGCACTTTTGCCCCCTCACGCACGTGACATAGGGCAGTACTCGACTCTCCAACCTCTTTATAGTTAAACTCTCAGCGCAGTCCATTCTCCAACGCTTTTACAGTTAATCTCTCAATAGCAACTAGCAGCGCATAGACCCATCCTGAAATACCCACCATTTTCACCTCAAAAAACCACTATCTTAGTTCTCTCCTCCAATGGCCAATACCACAACCCCTAGAAAACCCACCGACAAAACCCCCCAAAACAAGAACCCAAATTCCCCAAAACAAGAAAAACCACAACAATCTTGGGCAGTTTTCAGAAGCCTCCTCACATGCAAACACATCCAACAACAACTAGAAAGCCAGAAACATCAACAGAACCAGAAATTACAGGAACCACCCTTAGAAGAAAGCAGCAAGAAAACCAAGAAAATGAAGTGTTCTGGGTCCCTCTGTAACAACACAAAGGTAATGCACAGGGCTGAGCCATTATCTTCATCATCCCCCGAGGAAAGCAAGAAAAATGTTCTTTCTTCACTGGGTTCAGGAAATGGATCAAGTAGATCCATGAGAGTTCCACTAATTGGTGAACAAAGTAATGGGGCTATTGTTTCTTCTTCTTCTTCAAACCCTGCTGCTGCTGCTGCTGGGTCTTTCAGATCAGGGATGCCTTTTAGGAGGTTTTCTGGGTGTTATGAGTGCAGCATGGTGGTTGATCCTGTTCTTGGGATCACTAGAGACGCTTCTCTCAGATCTAGTATTTGCTCTTGTCCTCATTGTGGTGAGATCTTTACGAAATCGGAGAATTTGGAGCTTCATCAGACTGTTAGGCATGCAGGTAATACTATAATGCCCTTTCCTTCACCATATCTTTTTTCCCTTTCCAAATTTACTCTGTTTTTTTACTTGTTCTCTAATTTCTAAGTGGTGTTCTTTTGCGGGTTCTCTTTCAATAGCTACTAGAATGTCATGTATCTTATCGTCTGCTATTTCCGTTTGAATAAATAAGCATTTAGGGTTTGTTTGGCAAAATAAGTTAAATGGTTTATTTTTTTTGTCTTTATTAAAAAAAATTCGCATTTGTTGATTTTTAGTCGATTTTTTGAAGATTATTGCTTCTTCATAATTAGAGGAATTGAGAGGAAAGTAAAAAATTATGAATAAAGACGAAAAAATTGACTTATTGAGTTTATTTAATAAAATTGGATTTTAATCGTAATTTTTTGGTATAATTCTCAAAAAAAATCAACAAATACAAAAAAAAAAAAATTTAATAAGAATATAAAAATAAGTCATTTAGCTTATTTTGCCAAATGACGCCTTGCTCATTGCTCAGTCTGACCAGCCTTTGCCTGAATCATCTATTTTCTCTGTGTAATTTCTCTGTTTTCCAAGTGTTACATTATGCGGATAAAAAAAAAAGTGTTATATTCATTATTGTTCTTTTCATTATAACCGGATGTACGGGTCAGCTTGCGTTCACCTCGATTAATTCCGGAGCCCTGAAAAGTTAACCACCGAGCAAACCTCTAGCTAGTGCCCCAAGTTTTACAATGTTTGGCGTTGGTGGGATTAGAAATTGCGATCTCTTGGAGACAAGTTTCTTAGTTGTTTTCTCGTACTCACTTGGCGAAACTCAAGGTAGTGTTCTTCATTATTACTATTGTTAGTACAACGGGTTTTACAGTATTACTTCATTGCTCATTGTGACCACTTCCTTGAATCTTCTCCTTCTCGAATGCATGATAGACCATTTTTTACTTCTTTTTTTTCCTTTTTTACCTTGTAATAATTTCTCTACGTTTTCAATATTTCTTTTCCCGTTTTTGAGCTTCAATAGCTATTGCTTTTTAACTTTGTTTCATTATGTTATTTTTAGTCTATAAAATCAATTACCCATTGCTCGAAAGCTCTCCCGTTTCCTTGCATGAAACAAAGATACATTCCTCCATCCCCTTTACTTTAAATGTACAATGCGCCACACGTGTATTGTGAGAGAACAGGATGATCGATACCAAAATCATTCTACTTGCACCGACGCACATTTCATTACTAAACACCAATTACAAAATTAAGTTATATACTATATGTAACTTTTATTCGACCCTATAAAAGTAATACAAAAAAATATCTACAATAAGATATTGAGGTTATTCCAGACTTTCTCAGTATCATTGGAATTGAAACAATCAACATGTTTTTATAAGTTCAAATTAATCTTCTGGAGTACTGAAGAAACAATAGAATACGTTTTCCAAAATAGATAAAATTAAATCTAGCTACTTACATTTTGTATAGTTTAATTAAATATAGACTTTCTCAACTTTTTTGAAATTCTTCTAAGGAAATTGATATCCGCGCTCCACTTTTTACCGATAGCGCTTTACTTTATTCATAAAGTTACAAGTAATTTCACGTTAAAATTAGAACGCCATTAGTAAAAAGTGGAAAAAATGACGGTCTAAGATGTATTTTGATAATTAATATCCGTCAAAGACATGTTGAGAATATTTGTTAATATTAAAAATATATTTGACAAGTATTAATTATCAAAATACGTCATTGACCATTATTTTTTTTAAAATGTGGAACGTAAAAATCAATTTCCTTCTTCTAATATAAAAAGATAAAGATAACCCCCTTGGCTCTTCAATATCAACAAACCATTGTCAGTCTGACCCCTCCCTAGTCTCGGTTTTCAATACACACCGTGACCCATTTATTACCCGGCTCTTTCTGTCTCTTATTTCAATGCCATTCACGCATATCCCAATGATACTCCCATCATACTTGTACCTAACGGTCGCACTTCAATCAATTACTAAATGCAGATTTTATATAGTACTATTATTGCATAGGTGGGTTTCGTGAGAGGGATGAGCTCCTCTTCATACATCATCCTTCCATACTCTTTTTACTCTCAATTTTCGTTCCCATCTCAGGCTTAAAATTATGATCTGACTCGTTTACAATGCAAGACAGTCAAGGAACTACATGTCTATCTATACAAATTAAAAGCATGATCAGATATTGGTAGATAGGTGAACGTGTTGAAAATTGCTATGCGAAATGAATGGTAAATACAAGGCCTGTGAGTACTGGCTTAACTGAAAATTTCTTAACTTTATTTATCTTGTGATCTTGTTCTGTTTTCTTGTTCTGTTTTGGAAACTGCCAGTGTCGGAACTGGGTGCGGAAGACACAAGCAAGAACATAGTGGAGATCATATTCCAATCAAGCTGGCTCAAGAAACAATCCCCGGTCTGCAAAATCGACCGCATCCTAAAAGTCCAAAACACCCCCAAAACAATCGCGAAATTCGAGGAATACCGCGATTCCATCAAGTCCAAATCCACCAAGAAACACCCCCGGTGCGTGGCCGACGGCAATGAACTCCTCCGCTTCCACTCCACCACTCTCCTCTGCTCCTTGGGCCTCAACGGCTCTTCCAACCTGTGCAATTCGATCCCCAGTTGCCATATCTGTAGCATTATCAAGAACGGGTTCAGAGTCGGCGGGAAAGGGATCTTAACGACGGCAACGAGTGGGAGGGCGGATGAAAGTGCTGCCGGGGTGGCAGACGAGGAGGGGGAGGGGGAGAAAAGGGCGATGTTGGTGTGTAGGGTCATAGCAGGGCGTGTGAGGAAGAGTAATGTAATGGTGGTAGAGGGGGGAAGTATGGAGGAGGAGTATGACTCGGTGGCTGGAGCAACCACTGGAGTTTACTCCAGTTTGGAGGAGTTGTACGTGTTTAATCCTAGATCTATCTTGCCATGTTTTGTTGTCATATATCAAGGGTATTAGATTTTTTATTTTATTTTTTTTATCGAAGGAAAGTCATTTTCCATTTAAAAGTCATCCTGCACTTGGAAGAATTTGTTCACCGAGTACAAATTTATGATCTACACCTAGACATGATCAGCTTTAGGCTCTTAACGCATCCTGCAAACAATATACCGAAAACAATTATGGCGATAGTAAACGCCAACGATGATGATCGTAAATCTTCGGGGCATGGCGCATGAACAAGGTCATTGCTCATTACAAAAAAAAATCATGGAATTATAAAACAAAGAAAGCTATATATAAAGAAAGAAAATATATAACCCACAACATCACAAACGTACCATACCAAAGACCGGAGCTCCGTCTCCAGCAGAGCCATCGGCGACCACCGGTGACTGGCCGTGGCCATGTGGTGGTTTTTAGATGGCTTTCGATGGGATTTTTTTAGCACATGTGGTGGTTTTAGATGGCTTTTGATGGAATTTTTTTGAAGCCTCCACCCACAATAAAAAGGAAAAAAGTTATTCAAAAAAGTACTAAAAATTATTTGAACATCTTAATTACCTAAAAAGTTGTCTTACTAATTGTTTGACTACCTTTGAATGACACTATAATAAAGTGACTTGAAATTCTCAGCACAACCCCCCCGTGACTTGAAATTGCATAGCTTAACGATATTGTCTTAAGAAAGTGACTAATATTGAACTAAGATTTTTTTTTTTTCCAAAGTATGATAAGAAATTCAATCATGGCAAACGCAATTACAACACAAAAATAACAAATTAATTGTGAGGAGTTACTACATTAATAGGAGAAGTCACCTCAATTACTAAGGTTTGCGATGAGAAATAGTAACGCAGAAAGGAAAATATACTTATTATAGAGAATAATATAGCTATTGAAATGTATAAAGGATAATAATATAGTTATTGAAATGTTCCTCACAACCTCCCTTTCACTATTCAAAATAGTGTTTCTCTGAATTTTCTAATTTTGAATCAATAAAACTAATTAAGGACGCCGTTTCACTTTCTTTCTAAACCTTCTTTTTTAAAAAGAATGTAATTTCAAACTCAAAAATTATGTATTTACTCAAATAATTTTTCTATTAATATGGATCTTATTTGATAGATTTCATTAAGATATTTTAAACGGTGCAAAAAAATTAAAAAATTATTTTTTATTTACGTTATATTTAAGTTTGAAATTACACTTTTTTTATAAAAAAAAGATTTAGTAAGAAAGCGAAACGGACACTAAGAGCATCGGGAGATTGCCTCTGCAGTTTATCCTACAGTGAGTAACTGTGAGTTTAATGAGCAATTCATACCATTTATATGGCTACCCGAACGCCAGTCTACAGTGAGTTTCATGGAGCATTGGTACCACAAAAGAGACCACATACAATTAATTTACATTATTTGGGTAGACCTCTTCGTTTACAACAGATAATTTAGGTATGAATTCAGCTAAGGCACTTGAGGATTACGTGACCCTCTTGAAATTATTGGATTTTTTTTTAACCAAAAAAAGTAAGTATTAGTACTCCTATATACTAAACTACCCAAAACATATCAAATTCGTCATCTTGTACCAAGCGGTAAAGGCTTGCGTCTCTGTCCCATGTTGTGAGTTGCATGTGAGTATTAATTTTGTATTTTTTTTCATGAATGAATGAGTTCTGGCTATATTTTATTGCAAAACTTTTATCAACTTGATACTCGAGAGTTGACCCCTCTGTATGAAATTTCTGAACTCGCTGCTATTTGTTGTATGATCTCAAAGTTCTCAGCTCCTCTTATGGAAATGAAGCATAAATACTGGGGGTCGGCATCGTGTCGTGTCCAGACGTATTTGTGTCGTGTCATTTCGTATTTCGTGTCATCTTGGATTCGTGTCAAAATACCTATTAACATAAAGGTGTCAAATACCTTGACACTAACCCTATCTGCTTAAAATTGTGTCGTGTTCAGATTGACACTATTAAAACCTCTCTTTTTTTACGTAAAATTATATACTTTTCCATGTTTTGAACGAACTCCTAAATTTTAATTTAATAACAAAAACTGAAGACATTTTTAATACCATCATAATAAATACCAGCCAAAACATGACATTGAGAAGTACCTCAAGCCACAACTAAACATAGGTCTCAAAATTAGACAGTTTTGTACGATTTTTAGCTAAAATAATAAAAAAAATACCAATAACTATAGAATAAGTCTATATAAATTTTAAACTAAAAGAGTAGGCCTAAATAATGAAAATAATAATTCCAATAAGCCTAAATAATTTTAATTAATTTTGAACTCTTTAGTATGAAAACTCAAGTGAACAAGTGATTAGGAAATTAGATATTTAATTGGTTTTGATTTTTTAAAAAAAATCTCTAATGGG
This sequence comes from Rhododendron ovatum, assembly GCA_019656835.1. Lineage (NCBI taxonomy): Eukaryota > Viridiplantae > Streptophyta > Magnoliopsida > Ericales > Ericaceae > Rhododendron > Rhododendron ovatum. The sequence goes on along the minus strand of CM033795.1, from coordinate 22,277,207 downwards.
TCCTAATGGTATAGATGTCTTATCTTTCATAATTATATTGATTTGTTTCAATGTCAAAAAAATATGGATATGTTTCTATACACGTTAACCAAGCATGATTTAGAAAAATCAAATCTCCTAATAATTAGGACATTCAAATGAATAAAAACTAATCATGCTGTGTCGTGTTCGAGTCATATCGTTTCAGGTTAGCATGTCGATACTAAAAATTAAACAGTTATCCGTGTCCTAGTTGAGTTACGTGAGCCAAATCTGTGTTTGACCCATTTAATTGTCGTGTTGGCGGATCATGTCATAATCGTGTTCATGTAAGAAAGTAGTCGACCCAAACCCTCCAACTTCGTGTCGTGTCCGGAATTCCCACCTCTAATAAATACCATGCCCCCCCCCCCCCCCCCCCCCCCCCCCCCCCCCCCCCCCCGCGGCCACTTCACATATTAGTATATCTAGTCCTTAGGTACGGTTGGGGTTGCGCATGAGTTCTTTAGTTTATTATGTGCTTATACTAATTAATTTCCCTTGATTAATTTGTAGTACTAGTCATTGGCTGATGATTTCGAAATTATGTTGTGTTTGATTAAAGCTGAGCAACCCAGCATGGGCTTGATTAGTTGATTACTATAGTACTAGTAGTTTTTGGAACTATCCAAAAAAAAATTCTCACTCGGAAACCGAAATTTGAAAACAATGAAGGTAGTTTAAATTTGAAAACAATGAAGATAGTTTAAATTTTGATACTCCTAGTTTGAGAACCCACTCAGACAGTTTAATAGTAAATCAATTAAGTAGAACGCAGGAAACCCATGCTGTGGCGCTAATTTTGAGAAGTGTACCTTGTTCCAATTTATTTCCGGAGAAATTGAATTAATAATCATATGGGTGCTGAGGATTACCGACTAGGGATGCAAAATTGGGAAGATGACGGCCAAGAACGTGTTTTGATAATTAATACCCACCAAGGATATTTTCAGTATTAACATATGTTCTTAGTATGTCCTTGATGAGTATTAATTATCAAAATACGTCTTGAGCCGTCATTTTTCAATGTAAATTTTGGCCCGGCCCCTTAAATAATCGAGTTTGGACTGGCCCGGCCAAAGCCATTGGGCTCCCGAAAAAATTGGTCGTGGCCGGACCCACCTAATGTTAGAAAATCTAGGACCCAGGTCCAGTCCGGAACCCTAATATATTTGGACTTAGGACTTGGGCTTAGGCTCCGGCCTAAGCTATTTAGGGTCTTTTTCTTAGAACTTTCATTTCTCAAAGTTAAATTAATCTTTGAACATAATTTTTATTTTAATTGCTTGAAAATGAAGGATATTTTTAGCTACATGAATTACAAAGAATTGTTTATTGAGTGCATGACTTAAGACAATGTGTGGAACGAAATTGAATAATTTAGGCACAAAATATTGAATAAATTATTTCTCTCAATTAAACAAGCCATTAATGGTACATTCTAAAATAATTAAAATTTACATGGGTGGATAAATTACATGTCGAGTGCATTTCAACTACTACATTATTGCTCTTCATCAACGCTAACAATTGGAATATTGCTCCATTTTCGGGGCTAAAATGTTTGGGCCTAGAGTCGGGCTAATCAGCTAGCAAACAGGCCGGGCCGGGCTTCAAAATCTTTAGCCCAAGACCTACCCATAGGGATCAGATAGGACCCAGAGCCGGACTAAAATTCAACAGGCTCGGGTGGGTTTCAGGCCACTAGGCCGAATTTACACCCCTAACTAAAGATCGGACTCACTGATTTTGTAGAAAACAACTTGTCAAGTATCATCGCAAAAATCAGCTCAATCCTATGTGGATAAGTATTAATCAATTCATCCAATTTCTTCGTTTTTTCTAGCCTTCTATAAATAATTTGGTATCATGCAAAACTATAAGGAAAAGATAAAAAGGGACTAATGGAACTTTACTAGGAGAGTGCCACCAAGGAGAGAGAGTTTATTAGGAGAGTTTTTTCTCTAATGATTGGAGAGGAGCCGGACTCGGGGGTTAGTATAGATCACCGTCGGCCTCTTTGGCGCCGTGTTCTCCTTTCCTCATGCCTTCGTTTGGTCTTTGCTTCACCAGGAGCCCGCCGGTATCTTCTCTTGGGTGTACCGGTTTGGCTTAGCGGCAAGGTGCTCTCCGGCAACTAGGATTGACGAGGTTCACATCTCACGCTGATTATTTCTGCTTGGGTATAATCAGATCGGCTTAACGGCGAGCTAGAGTGTTGTGGATGGCAGTGGGTTTCTACTCTGAGCGATGCGGTTCGGGTGGTGTTTAGTGGCGGCGTGGCGGGGACTATTTTCACTCGGAGTGGTGGTACGTGTGGTCATGGGTGGTGGTGAGCTGCATCTCGGGTCGTTTATGAGGTCTGAATCGGCGAATTCTCGGCGGCCATTGTGTAGGAGCCCGGGTATCCCTCGACAGGGGGTATTGACGGGTATCCGGGCCCCTACACAATTCGAAATATTCGCGCTAATCATAATAGTTTTTCAGGTTAATTTGCAAATTTTCTCTGGATTTGCCCTGTAAGTCGCTTGGGGTGCTGTACTTCAGCCCTTTTCTCAAGAAGCAGGCGAAAAGAATCTCCACCGTAGTTGGCGTGTGAATGAGAATGTCGCAAACAGGTGCATAAAAATTCAAACTATCAACAATTTTTCAGTCGAGCGTGTTAACATTAAATCACAATTACGTATATATGTAACACACAATTTTGTACGTTCTCAAACTTAGCAAGTGACAACATATATACTTAAAACAAAGTATTTTTGTTATGATATAGAAATATGGAGTACATGGTTCGGGCTCTCTCTTAGTTCAAATTCTGCGTCCGCCACTGGATACATTCACCTCTTTCGTATACAGCTAGATATGAATGAGATCATAAAACACAACTACTGGAAAGGAAACTAAAACTCTCCATTGTAGTGAAAAAGTTTCAATGCAATGGCCTCTCACATGATGTGGATCCCATATATATTTAGGTCACACCCCATGTGCGAGAGGTATTACAAATAACGTTGCATTAAAACTTTTAGCCCAAGATGTAATACAGGATCAGGTGGTTTGCTTTCTTGTGACAAGTAGAAATGGAGGTCAAGAAAAGAATTTTCATCTTTGCGAGAAGAGAAAGATGCATCTATGGTCATATGGGGCCACAGCCCCAGCGTCGCTTTTGTTTTTTTTTTGTTTTTCAAATTTTAATTCTACTATTGGTTTTTTTTTTTTTGTTTGTTAAGAACGCTTACACATTGTATTTTGTATTGGGCGTTATTTAGACATTTAAATGTTGTACGAATGTGTTCGTTTTTTGTCCCAAAACCCAAATTCTCTCTCTGCACACGATATCAATAAGTTTTTCCTTTAATTATTAAATCTTTCTATCTCTCTCAACTCATTACCGAAAAAATCTCCCTCAAAATAAACCAAACTATTAGATTCAGGAATCATAAAATTTTAAAATCTTGTTGTTCATAGTTCGGCCCCCCGAGTTTATAAAATTCTAGTTCCGCCCCTGAATGCGGGTTGCTTAGAAGCTTTCGTACAGATTTCCGCTAAACGTTAAATTAGTACGAACAATTTCGTAAAAGTCAATAAGTTGTAGCGTAAATTTTTTGTGGAAATGGGGCCTAAATAGTTGCAGTAAAGCTAAGGGAAACGACCATGAGAATACCGATAGAGTGTTGAAGGGCAAGTGGGGTCCACCCTGGGTCCTGCCTGGATGATCCGAGCTGTTCAATAATTCTTTTAAAAAAATCAAGTGGACCTGCAAAAAAATTAGGTCAATTCGATATGTGTAAGTGTTTGATTTAATCTTTCAATTTTTCATTCTGATTTTAAGATCCTATAATTTGAATTAAAAAATAAAAGATTGGATCGAGCACCTACATATATCGAATTGAGGAATTCTTGGGGCCCACTCGGTTTTTTTTTTTAAATTATTGAACAGCTTAAATCATCCGTGTGGAATACGGAGTGGATCCCGAGTGCTTATCGGTACCCCATTAGTATACTTCTAGTCGATATGTTATGTATAGCAGGACTCAAATATCAGTCATTGGTAGAAGTGAAAAAAGAAAATCCATGTCCCAGTTAGGGGCCGTTTGGCTAAATAAGTCAAGTGGCTTATTTTTTTGCCCTTATTCAAATTTTTTTTACATTTGTTAGTTTTTTGTCAATTTTTTTTAGATTTATCTTGTCATGAAGAAGTAATAATTTCCAAAAAAATTGACAAAAAAACTAACAAATATAAAAAAAATTGTATAAGAACAAAAAAATAAGCTAAGTGGCTTATTAAGCCGAATGGCCCCTTATAGTAGATTATCTATGGATGAGAGAGAGTGTGTGTAATGGTTCAATTGGGGAAAGGTGTTGTGCAGTAGTGTGCTTGCGCACCTCTAAGTCGTCGGATCATGCATCCGATAGTTCGGATTTTATCTCGACAATGAATAACTCTCGATCGTTGGTTGTCGAGATTAAATCCTAACCGTCAAATACATGATTTGACGGCTCAGAAATATACATGGTACTGTACACCTTACTACACAAACCAACCGAAGTCTGTAATGATGGCGATACTGCTGAAGAAAGCAACATAGCATAGCACAAGAGAGAGAGAGAGAGAGAGCAAGCAAGTGTGTGTCTCGAACGGAGGCAACAGGCAAAGCAAACATAAAGCGCGCGGTGCAGTCTAGGCTTGGGGACTAGGAAAGTTGCATCTTATTGGGGGAATTGCAGGACAGTGGAGGTTGGGGCAATTTATTCCCAACACATGGACTAGCACTAGCGAAGTTGCATCTTATTGGGGGAATTGCAAGACAGTGAGGGTTGGGGCAATTTATTCCCAACCCGTGGACTAGAAAAGTGGCATCACATTTAGACAACACAGTGGAAGGTTCATGTCGGGCAACCCAACCCCCCTTGTTCCTCGTGATCCGTACGTGTCACCTAGTCACTGGTCTAAGGCCCCTTTAATCATACTGTATGTACAATATTGCCCGGGACCATTTTCTTTCTCTCTCTCCCTCGCTCTCTTCTTTGTTCCTTTTTTTTCTTTCTCAGGGCATCTCGGATCCCTTGATGTAGGCAATAGACCTAATTAAGAGCATCCCCGGCAGCATTCATTTTTAGTTAGTTCCTTTTTTACCTTTTATGGTCATATTTTACTTCGTAGTTAGATACTCCTTCCGTCCCAATTTATTTGTTTCAACTAGCACTTTCTGGTAAGAGCTCTCACGGATTCCTTTCTTTACTTATCTGTTTTTTTTTTTTTTTTTGAAGATTCTTTACTTATCTGTTGAAATCCTGGAAAATATCGGGAAAGTCCTTTTATTTCAGATGTGTTCCGGACTGTCTCCTTTCCTTCCAAGTATGAGAAGAGAGAGAGAGAGAGAGAGCAGGGCTATTTGCACAAAATTCTCTGAATATTGCGCGGTTTCCAAGACTCCAAAAGCCACCGGTGCTATTTTGTTGGAACTTGGTGAGTGGCCTCTGCGAGGAAACGGCCAACTTCCTCTTTCTCAGAGGGGCCACAAAGGTTAGTGCCACGTGGACACCAAATTCATTCCATTGTCATGGGACTCATGGAGGTAGGTAAAATTATTAGGAGGTCAAGCGGTCGCATGATGCCTCGGTCCCTTTTCCATCACAATCATGATTTTATGCGGGACCCAAAATTATGTATGTGGATTGTGGACTCCACATAAATTTATGATGGAAATGTGTTAAGGGCACCATGTGTCGATACTCAATAATCACTGGATAAACAGTTGTATGAGAAATTATTCCATGCCACGAGACATCCGGACACCTAACAAATATTGAGAAATTATCCGGTGTGTTAGGAGCATTATGATTTTGTGAGAGGAAGGAGCATACTTCAAGTCCTAGAGCACCGGACAACCTATCACAGAAATTGAGTGATATAATTGCAGATGAGATTTTGCGACACCTTATTTGATATTCTTTACTTGGTTATTTATTTTGAGTATACTCTGTGCAAGTGTTGATACAAAAAAAAAAAAAAAAAAAGTATTTTATGTAAGTGCTTGTATGGGTTCCATGCATTTTGTGGTATACTCACCAAATTATGTATATATATTGGTCAAAATGTGAGATATTACATAATACTCCTTGGACAGTAACCTCTCAGTGCCATTCAATCTGTGAAACAATATATTAGGCTAAAAAAACGTGATCTTAGTGAAATTGTGAATCTTCGAGACATTTATCTAATATCCGAACAATATTGCAAGTCTCTAGCACCTACACTCGGAACATTGTGTGGTGCTAGAGATATTAGTAGATGATTGCCTAAACACACTGCATGTTTCTCCACATCTCATGGATTTTTTATAATTTTATATCAAATATGGATATTGTTTGATAGATATCGATTTGTTCTGTAATACAATATTTTTAAAATCACCTAAAACATTAAAAATTACAATATATAATCAATTGAAAAATGGCACGAACTTCCAAAAATAACAATTAAATTGTGAACGATGTAGTATATAGTAAGTTAAGTAAGAAAAAAATGATAGAAATGGAAAGCTACAATACACATACCATACCTTACAGGCGCTTGATAACCCTCCAGGGGGTTGGGATTGAATTGGTAGAATGATGGTATTATGAGTATCTTGTTTGTTTTCCAAAATTGGTCCGGACTACCAAACCGTTAATTAGGACTGCTAAGACAAGCTACAATACACATACCTTACAAGCCCCATTTGATAACCCTCCAGGGGTTGAGATTGAATTGGTAGAGTGATGATATTATGAGTACCTTGTTTGTTTTCCACAATTGGTCCGAACTACCAAACCGTTTGGACCGCTAAGACCCCGACTTGGGGGTATTGCTAATACCCTCTTGGAGATGGTATTGGTAATCCGATCCTCTTCCTTAACGATGCAATGCCCAAATTGTCCATTTATTAGGAACCCCCTTGAAGCAGATATTTGATTATGAGAGTCCTAGAAATAAAAATTAATTATGACTCTTTAGGATAAAATGATCAAAAAAATAAGATCTTCGTGCCGGTTCAAACTAATTAAAAATTGGAGCATTTCATTTTTTTAAACTGTGTTATAAAATAAAAAATTAAATACTCCAATTTTGAATCTGTTTGAACCGGTGTGATGATATTGTTTTGTTGATCATATTATCCTAAAGAGTCATAGTTAAATTTTGTCTCTAGGGCGCTCATAATTAAGTTTCTGCTCCATAGGGTCCCAAATAAATAACATAAACTTAATTACGAGAGCTTAAAGACAAAATTTAATTATAACCATTTAGAATAATATGATCAACAAAACAATATCTTTACATCGGTTCAAACGAATTGAAAATTAGAGCACTTCATTTTTTAACTATATATTTTCAATATATAAAGGCTTTTGGTTATTTATTGTTTTCTCTGTTTGCTTTTGATGCATAGTGCACGGTGTTGTTATCTTTTAGATTTGTGTAAGGGTAAAAATGAAAATGTATACTACTCCGTATTAGTCCAATCCAATCCTATCCCATATGAAACAAATATAATATTAATAATCTTATCATCTAATTTCATCCTAAACAAACAAACGAGTTACCAATCCCAATTTTAATCTCATCTCCTTACAAATCTCACTCATCTATCACCGTTATCAAACGAGACCTTTGGGTTTGAGTGTTAGTATGCAACCCTTGAATCACCTTAAATTCATGATAGTTTGCATAAATATTTGTAAGGTCGTTTTTGAATTCATAACTTTTATATTGCAACTCATAACATTCATAGGTTACGAATTTTCTCTTGATGTGAAGTTTTTTAAACAAATGTTATAAATTTTGGTTCCAAATGTCATGAATTTTTATATAAATGTCACGAATTTCATGCAAAACGTTGCATTACTGTTAAAAACATTATTGATTCAAAAGCGATTTAAGGGGGTGCATTAAGCTTGATGTGTATGATAAGCTCTCTCCATTTTTATTTGTCCTTATGTCCTTTTTTCCTCAAGAGGACCGATCCCTTATTGAAGAGTAGGCAATAGATTTAGAGCATCTCCATAGCATCCTTTTTTAGTGTGAAATTTTAACTCATTGTTAGAGCATCTCCAACCCATACTTCTTAACTCCAAATCTCCCTCCATGCATTGATTTTGGAGGAATTATATATTCCAATCCATCCTCCATATTTACCTCCATTTCGGAGGATTGATTTTTATCTTCCATATTTGGAGTACCAAAAATTTATGGAGGATCTCCTCCATTTCACTATTCATCCTTTTCATGTCCTATTTTAATCATCAAATTGGTTTTGGTACATTTATCTTTATCTTTTGAAAAATTGGTACTAATTAATCAAAAGATATTTACAATATCTTTAAAATAAGACCAATCGTGAGTATTTATTTATAAAAATAGAAATATGATAACTTGATCAATTTTGGAAGAAAAGTGATGAAGTTTGAGATTTAAAAGTGAGTTTTTTAAAATATAGAGAAAGAAATAGAGTATTGGGCTAAACCCTCTAAATTTACTTTTTTATTATAAAATAGTATTTTGGTCCTCCAAAATGAAGATTTGGAGAATATTGGGTTGGAGATACTCTTAGATAGTTCAAGCTTTTGTTGCTCTGTGGTTTTAATCATTTTATTAAGTAGCAAAAAATTGTCTAGATATTAAGACCATTTTTATGTGTGCTTATTTTATTATAAAGAGAGAAAGAGGACAGAGGAGAAGATGGCCCCTCGTTAACTCACTTTGGAGTTTTATACAATTGACTGGAGCTGTTAAATTTATTTGAAGTATTTTTACAAAAAAAAAATCAGGTTAGTACAATATCAATGAGGGCTTGATCATTTTTTTTGTATTGCAAACTTATTGAACAAAAAAATGATCAAACCCTCACTGGTAGCCGAATCGCAAACTTATTCGTGTTTGGGTGTGCATGCATGTGTTCTGGGTGGCTTGGATGCATTACAAATGATATTAGAGCTAGGCCTAAGTGACTGCTACCTAGAGCCTCCAATATTTTTCTGGCCCAATTTGGATGCCTGGATTTGTTTTGGTATTACAATAGTTTGGTATTTGGATTACCGATCGGGCCTTGGATTTGGAGTTATCATGATATGTTGAAATTAAGTTCTGAAGTTTACTTCTTTTTTTGAACAGGCTGCAATTTCATTCCAAAAGCCAGAAGGCAGTACGACGATTGCATCACAAAATACAGGAATAAATCAAAACTACCAAAATCTAGACACGAGCACTTGCATTAGCAGGCTGCAACGGCACATTCTGCTAAAGTAGGCCAACATTGACAAACAATGATTGGCATAGTTCCAGTCAAAGAAATGAAGTTGAGATCTCTAGGAAACATAACTCAAACCAGAACCAGCACAGAGATGAAATCTGTAGCTATCACCAACAAAGGGTGAGAAAGTCCCACAAAGGGGATAGAGTCCTACGAGAGGGGAGCTTACAGCTGAAAGCAGCAAAAAAATATAAAGAACAACGCAAAAAAAAAGAGAAAAAACCCCGGCCGGAAAGGTTGTCGACTCACAACTTATCGCCGGAGGAGCTCAGCCAAGCCTCCGTAAGGTTCCCCCTCCCATGTTTCACTCGTGTAAACTTCTGACTCGCATGTGTGTGTATGTAGGCGTAAATAGTCCGTGTGTATGTGCGTATGTGTTTGTGTGTTACGCGCACCACGATCCCTATTGAACGTGCTTGAAATTTGTCAAATGATGAATCATCCAGATGATTGTCCAAACTCAAGATTTTTGTGCATAGAAATTGCGATAGATTGAGTTTCTGTTTGGAAATCCCTTTTTTGTCACTTCCCAATCAGTGTCTTCTTTTTATTGAGTAGAAGGACGTTACCTCTCTATCCCTCTCAGGGCGACCTGGCTCACTTCACTCAACACCAGATCTGACCCCAGAGTGGCCGGAGAGAGGGGAATGGGTTCGTGGAGAGAGTGGCTGCGCCAAATCCGTGGAGAGAAGGTACAGTGACGGATCCAAAAAAATTCTGAGGACTGTGTTCACAAATCTCTACTGCATGTATAAACCACAACTATATACACACAAAAATTTATCTATTATTTAGGCTGTACGCATTGGATTGATTTGCAACTTGTTTTTTGGATTGGATGTTCAAATATTTTGAGTAGGGTATTTTAAGGCCTCATTTCTACTAAAAATTTTGCACTATAGCTTACTGGCTTTTGTGAAGTTATTTATACTAAATTAAAACTTTTTGTCAAAAGTTAAGTCATTTTCATTAAACTAAAACACCCAACACATTTTCTACAACTTATAGTTTAGTGGAAACAAAAAAAATTTTGAACTGCAAAATAGCATTTTATTAGGGGGAGGGGAAATGTATCCAACCAAAAATTGGAACCAAGGCAAATGAATGAGCCCAATGCAACACCTAAGGGTCTAAAAGCCCAGATATACAATAAACAGCACAGAAAATTCAAAGGGCCTACAAGCCCAAATACAACAATGAAAATCCAACCCATAAGAAAATCCTAAACTTAACCCAACAGTCGCCTCCTCCCGCCACAAACAGAGCCGCCGCCGCCGCCACCACCAGTTCACCACCAATATCCACCAAGCCACCACAGGCAACCCACAATAAGAAAACCGAAGCCAGCAAACCCAAACTACCGCGGAAACTGCACCACGCCTTTAGGCGAGAATCGGGTTGCCCAACAACGGCCACGGCAGAAGCCAACGCCGACCACTCCATCCAAACCCGAAAGGACCCTAGCTGTTAAGCAAATATCAGAGGACCCAGCAACACCTCCGATCGGGAACACCTCCGATCGGAAACAAATGGGCCGACTAACGGCCGAGGAACAGAAGAAAACGACAAGGGAAAGAGGGTCGAAAAAAACAGATCTAAGACGGAGAAGACGAGGGAATGAAGCCTTACCAGACGAAACGGATCTTACCAAAACCGCTCTCCGATGACCGAGAAACCCCAACGATGATCCGTCGGCCGAAATCAGCACGCAAAAGACGAATCTGGAGAAACCCACCTGTAGACAACCACAAGCTTCGGCAACCTAGCAAACGACCAACAACACCACCGAAGACCACCGTCACCACCATCTCGCTATCACACCGTTCAATTTTGTGAATAACATAAAAAGAGGGTTAAAATGAAGCAAAAGGGGAGGAGGAGGAGAATGCGGAGAGGGAGGGATAGGGTGGTAGAGAGGTAGAGAGATGGAGGAGAAGAGCCCGGGGGAGGAGGGGCGGCGCCTCCCTAGGAGATGAAGGGCCGTCTTCTAATCCCATGCCCATTTTCCTTATTTGTTTATTAAAAGTTTAGTTTTCCAAATGATATTTAAAGTTTCCCCATTTAAAAATGTTAAGTAAAGACCGGTTTTTACCGGGCGAATAGGGTGCTTTTTTTTTTAAACAAAACATTTCTCATTCGTAACGTGGCTCCCGAAGACATTTATGGATTACAAAAACTAGTCCATAACTTAATGCTTAGAGGAAACGCCCCCTAAATATTTTTGGGTAGGTGGTTCAAGGACTAAACTAAATAAAACTAAAGAAAATAAGAAAATTAGTCATAAAGACAGTAAAATAGTTTTCATTTAGGGGAAGGATGCTAGCAAAATAGTTTTCAGTAAAGGTCCTTCAACTTTTTGAGTTTTTTAGCCATAAGGCCAAAACATGTTTAGGCACTTTTTATAGGGTTTTAGGGTATTCTTTCCTATTATAGAATTTTTAGTAGTTTAAGCACTTTCATAGGGTATCCTAGGGTTTTAAGCACTTTCATATATAAGGTACCATAAGATTTTAGGCACTTTTATAGGATATCTTAGGATTTTAGGCACTTTCATAGGCACATTTGCCCTTACGTTTGATTGCAAAAGGTGCTTGTCCATGAGCTAAAAAAATGTAAATATGAGAAATTTTTGGCTAAGTCTCTCAAAACATTACATGTATTTCATGGGGTGTCCAAGTGACTATCCTTGGCAAAGAGGGGAGCTGCCACTGAGAAGGTCGGGTTGAAGATGGAGGCGGTTGAAAGGCGAGGCGGTAGAAGGCTTTGAGTCTAATAGTTTGGATTGTTTCTGTATTGTGTAAGTATTATTTTGTAAGAGCTTGGAATATCTGCAGTTATGTGATGGAATAACTCTCAGCTCTCCCCAATTTCCCACCATCCTCCAATGAAGAAGACTCTCAATCTTCCCCATTGATATTAGAGCTTTTTCTCTTCCACTATCCAAATGAATGTGCATAGTCCGATAATCTGATTGAAGAAGATGCAACAGAAAAGAACATTTTTGAGGTGGGTATACACTAGAGTTAGGACTTTGGTATATTTTAGTTATTGTAAATCTCCTCCAAAAATGGTGAAATCCGTTGCCCATAGAATATATATGCAATTGCCAAACCACATAAGAATAGTTGGTGCTTGTGTTGTTCTAAGTCCCCTTGGTGCATAAAAGTTTCATGGACTGAACTTGGAGACACCCCTTTTCGAAACAAAGTCTTTGAAGCTTTGGAATACTTCTGCTACATTCAAAAAGGTATGTGTACAGGAGTGGTTGTGTTTATTACTGCATATATATACTGTGCGCACGTGCATGGGCACAGGACGTGTCAAGGTGCAGATTTGTGACATTTGTCCCCCCATCCCCCATCCTTATGTTGGATAACTTCACCCGCTATGAGTTGGTCCCTTCTAAATTGGACTTTGATGATCCGAGCCACACATTTCATAGAATTTGATGACAACAATTAAGCTCAATCAAATATTGGTAAGTGCTAGATCAAACAATCCAACTCCTTGCTCAGAATTTTACAATTACCGTTCGGAATTTTAATAAAAGACTCACCGATACTCGTTGATTTACGTTGAATTTTTTCCCGATTTCCTAACAAACTAATCTTCACAAATTGAGTGCCTACGGATTGTCCAAGGGAAATCCTTCAAGGTCCCCTCAAAAGCAGGCTGAGTATCTATGCAAAAAGAGCGTTAACAAATATGCACTCATCAGTGTCAATTCATTCAAACCTACTGACATACTCCTTCACGCTAGTATTTTGAAAACTTTGATACAATTCCCAACAGCATAAAACTTCAGATCACCAAAAACCATGAGCGAATTGAAAATTGTTCATGGACCTACAATTACCTCTATTTCTTTGATCACACCCCAAATCAGTAGTTCAAATTACAGTACAAATGTTGCGGGAACCCTTCAGAGCAGATGCAGTCCACGAACTTTCTTCAAAGGTGACAGAGACAGGAACATCACCTAATAACTAAAACCACGCCAATCTTTGAGAGAAAGAGAAAAAAAATCCAAACTGCACGCTTGAACTATATTAAATGTTGAGACCACTACTTATGGGCCAAAGTCGACATCTCATTCTCCAAACCCTATCGCCGAATATGATAATCCTCTGAATCTGCACTAGAAAGCAAAATCAAACGGATGCCAGTATCTTCAGAAGCAAGCAATAATATGTGAGGTGTTGAGGATCGCCGTGTTGAATGGTAAGAAGAAAAATTGTTGTACATAAATATCCCGCCGATGGTCAAATTTCAAAACCCACCTCCCCTGTGCTTCTCTTCCCCTCCATGGAATATTTTCTTGTAACAGTAAAAATCAACAAATTAAGGTGACTTAAGCTCCGGGGAAAAATGTACTAGTAGTAGCTGTAGCATGAGCTTCTTCTAGGCCATACAAATGGGTACCATCAAAGATCTGGCGCATGGGAAGTATGGGTCCATTTGAGTGTCAAGTTTGTTGATTCCCATAGACACCTGCAGTCTGGGATAGGGTTTGAGAAAACAGAAGCCTTTCGGTTGCTTTTTCTAACCCTAGGTACCATTATCCCCTTGCGATCGCTTTCGGCTACCATTGTTTTCATTTGATCCTTGAAAGCCTTCCAACTGAGAACCATTGAAAGAACATTCAATTCAGTGCTAATCATATGAGACATTCAAAAATGCTCAAAATTAAATTACACAATATTATGTATCAAGCATATTTCCAAAGTACAATGTTATCTTGAAGGATATAACTTGATTTCAATGCTGCTCGAATGCATATATATGTCCCTAGGATAAAAGACAAACAATTAACAACTTTTATCATTACCTCCTTCCATGAGGGGAGCCACACGAGGGCATTTGGGGGTTGTGCCTGACTCCACTAACAAAACCCTCCAGTATAGCTGCAAATAATTGAAATCTACAGAGCCTAATTAAAAATGCGGACTTGCTTTCCCAATTCACATCTGTGAGCGACTACGTTTGAGCCTTATAGACTTGGCTTAGATATTCAAACAGCATCAAAATTAGAGAGTTGCCCTTAGTGACTTGTGGTTTTACATATTTTCTCCCACTCCAAAAAAAATCCTTCTACGGCCTGCCCTCCTTTAATTCTCTTTACTTTAATATAACATGCTTTTATACTTTGATTCATCAAGATCACAAAATGCAGAAGAATATGATAATACAGAATTATAGAAAATAAGCTATACCGAAGTTACCTGATTCTCGTGTCCTGCAATAAAAAAACAAGCTGGGTTTTATCAGGCTTGATCGTTTTAGCATGCCCGTTGTAAAGGAATCTTCGATGGCCCATCAGAAAATGCGGGAAGTTTCCACCTTGAGTTGTAACGAACACCTCACTAAACAAGCATACCATGTAGTCCAAAGCAGCCAATCTTGAAGAATAACCCTACAATGGAAGTAGTAACAAAGGAGTTAAGACCAATTGTTTATAGCTCACAGGTTTTACTTCAACCAGAAATAGTGTTGCTTGGTCTAGCTACCACCAATTTTTTGGAAATTTAGATTCGCAGACCAACTAAATTTTTTGTAATACTAAGAACTCTCTTTGGAACAATGGAACACACTTTGACTCATCACCAAAAGACACTTTGACACTTGGCCACAAGAACTTTCTGCAGCTCAATTATTCGAGAAAATTTTCTAATCATCTCTAACAAAAAAGGTGCTAACCTGAGTGGTGGCGATAAACTGACAATAATGATCACAAAGACTATAACAGTAGATGTGATAAGTACCCGGACAATCTGTCTTTCTTTCTAAAGCGATAAGGGACTAAGGGTGCGTTTCTGCTTAAAAAAATTCTCTTCAGGCTAATGACAATAATCAAGTTATTTCCACCAAAAGGTATTTTAGTTTATGTATGTGAGGAGAATGACCTGCCTAGAAATCTGTGAAAACATGGGTTAGGCTGTGTTCCAGAAACAAGTTAAGAACTTATTTTTTGTTGAATAAGAGTTGTTCCGGAAAATAAGAAGGGTGGTAATTATTTTGGAAGAATTTATTTAGGTACAAATGGGAGCCGGGAGGGAAATCGTGCCGGCGGCCGTGCCGGGCCGTCTCGAACCACCGGACGACCGATCCGAGCTATCCAAAAATTCTAAAAAAAAAACCCGACATATATACACGAAAAAGGGGTGCTCTGATCAAGCACCCTACACACCTCGGATGCTGTTGATTCCCGCGCCGGCCCCCTCGGTGTTTTTTTTTTAGAATTTTTGAACGGCTCGGATCGGCCGTCAGGTGGTCGGAGACGGCCCGGCACGGCCGCCGGTACGATTTCCCTCCCCCGGCGCCCATTATTATAGCAACAGTCTTATTTTTTGTATAAGGCAACTTCAAACTCAAAAATCATGTGTTTACGCAAATAATTTTCCTATCACTATGGATCTTGTTTGATAGATCTCATTGAGATCTTTAATACGGTGCAAAAAAAAAATTGAATTTTTTTTCATTTACATTATTTTTGAGTTTGAAAATGTGAAAGGAACTTTTTATTTTGATTTTGTGGAATGACCCTTCTTATTTTTTGAATAAGAAGTGGCAAAATAAGTACTTATTTTTTAAGAAAGTTTCCGGAACGGAGCCTAAGTAAATATCCCACTTGACTGCTATGCAGCAGAGGAATTCCTTATATCTCTGTCACCTAGTACAATCAAAACCAGGCAGTGTGGAGCAGAAAATTTTGAAGATTTTTGTAAGTTTTCAACTATGGAGGAAGTGAATGAATGATGCTCCGCCACAGGAAACCAGAATTAGATTGTGATGCAAATTGATAAAGATTAGAAGGGACGCGAACTAGACTAAGATTTTGGTTGAAAAGGGCCAAGTTTCTGGTCCCAACTCAACAAGCGACCAGGATAGAGATTTAAAGGCATAGGAGATAACATTTTGAAATACAAGGCACTACATATTTTACCTCAAATGAAGCAAGCTCTTCTGGAGCTGCAAGAGACTCCTTAGTCTGCAGTAGAGGAAACATCTTCAATAGAGGAGCTAAGTTTCTCGCAGCACCGTAGATATTTCCAGAGGCCAAGTAGATTGGAGTATTGTTTGAAAATCCCATACCTCTCAGCATCATCCCAACCTATGCTGACAAAGAAAAACAAATGCAACCACAGAGAGTCATTGTCAGGCGAGAAATAGGACTAAGGGTCCATTTTGTTCGATGGACTAATTGTGAATGCAGGTATAATGCTATAGGATAAGCAAGCCCATCACTCTAATACTGATGGGATTCATAATACCCCATCCACAAGGTATTAAACATTCCCATGTCTTGTGGATCTCATATCCAAAGGGTATTTGCGTTCTGTTTGTTTCAATGTAAATTGTTTTCGTAGAAAACATTTTACCAAGTTTTGTTGTTTGGTTGCATAAAGTAGTCAAAAGTTGGTGCGTGAGGAGGGATTTCAGGTTCCGAGGCTTCCTCAATAATAGGGTCCTCAACGTCCTCTTCTGGTGGTGTATTTTCAGGATTCATCATATAGTCATGTGGGAAATCCATGGAATCGGTGGACTCAGTATCAGAACAAGACACAAGTGTTGGTGCCGGTGAAGATTTTAGAGGTAAACTGTTTTCTGTCATGATTTACTATGACTAGCCTCTGGTAACGGGTAACCCTATCAACCTATCTCCAAATACCATTTACCAGAAAGAAGAACTGAAACAGAAAACAAGCAAAATTTTTGAGTGACAAATACTACCTCCAAAGGCGTCATAGGGCACTTTCCATTGATCCGATTGAGATCAGGTGCAATTATGTGAGCTTTTCGTTTGAACTTCTTTCCCCAGCCCTTTACCCTAATTGAATCCATTTCACTTTTTTCAGCCTCTCCTCCATCATACACACAGCATGAGAAGGCCACCATATCCTATGTATTGAATACCAAAAACTATGCAATCACAATCAACCAAAAACTACATAAATACAAGTGTCTTGAGAACACAAAATCCAAAATCGTAAGTCCGTACCTCCTCAAATCGAAGGTGGACAGAAACATACTTTCCTTCCGAACTTGAGCTCTTGTCAATCATTCTGTTGACTAGTTTCTTTGCAAGCGTAGAGATTGGAAGAGAGAATCTCAATGCTTCGTAGTTGGCTAAGCATCTCAGAAATTGAATGTCTCGTGGAACATCCATTGCCAATCTATTTGCAAATGGAGCAATGCGGATAACTCTGTATGAAAAATGATATTATTGTAAGGGAGAATGACTATTTGTGCCACAATATTTAAATCATCTTCAACTCTTGCCATATGCAGAATGCAGAGTAAAAGTGGAATTATCCATCATTCTCATGTTACGGGTCAGAGCTATCAAGTTAACAAGTGATGAAGTTAAAAGTGAAATAATCCAAATTCTCATTTTGTTCTAAGAAATGGAAAATTATGAGTCTTTTCAATAGAATTATATTTTCCTTTTCCTCACCATTATCAACTGACCTAAAGACATCCATATTTGTCTAGTTAAAAATCAAAATCAACTGAACATAAGTTTATTCAGAAGTTTACACAAATGCATCAGGTGTACATCATACACCTTAAGGTGTTCACACCACAATTTTAAGTTGCATGGGCTCTTGAGACTTTTCACTGGTATTTCTCGGGTGCAATTTTTACTTATGCATATATGTTCAGGACAGCCAAATAAACATACTCCTTCAGTTTCTTTGTCAAGGAGCAAGGATACAGACATGGGAAATGGATACAGCACAGCATGCTGAAATGACCATTTCAAAACAAACAGTATATGACTCAGCAAGGAAACATCAATAAACAAATATACACAGACAAATATTTTCATTAACAAATTTGAAGTTTGAGATTTAGAATTTCTTGAAAAAACAGGGGAAGGATTTTATCTTGGCATCCTGAGTATTTTTTTCCACACGTGTTGCATGTGTCATTTGCCTAATGGATGGACAAGGGTATCCTCCAAGTGTCCTACGTGTGTCAAGCTGCAAACAAGAACAAATAGTAATATGACACATCTAGACAATTGTCCAACAATTGTCGTAGAGAGTCCGACAAATGTCATAACGATAAGTATGTAACGATGCTTTCCAGCTAACTGAAGCTTTTAATTGAATTGAGTTGTAGATCAGTTCACGATCCCTTGCTTACTCCGTGGCTTGGTATTCCTAACTCAAGTAAAAGCACACCAGCTTTGAATTATATTACTACAAATAGTAGTAACTGGATATTTTCGTCCTTCTTTACGGTATATGGAGGATGCATTCACATCCATTCGACCAAATCAACGAGCCTAAAAGCAATTTAACAGGGTGACAAAAACAACCATAACTTCACCTTGTTCATCACTATTTTCTGGAACTGAAGAGTAGAAATCTAGGGTTTTAAATTTTAGAAGCTATGACAAAACAGAATATGGCATAAATCATACAGACACGTTTTTCACACTTTT
Organism: Rhododendron ovatum; assembly: GCA_019656835.1. Taxonomy (NCBI): domain Eukaryota; kingdom Viridiplantae; phylum Streptophyta; class Magnoliopsida; order Ericales; family Ericaceae; genus Rhododendron; species Rhododendron ovatum. Next base: position 22,258,445 of record CM033795.1, on the reverse strand, counting down.
AAATTGCTAGTTAGCTCCAAGACTCGTGGAGTTCGCATCCTAAATATCAGTAGCATGAAGCGACACAAGCCAAGAGGCCTGTGGCCTAACGGCATCAAGGGGTGTACTTAAATGCAAGGGAAAGTAGGTCAAGAGTTCAACTCCTCCTCCAAGGTGTTAATCTAACTATTCTAACAATACCGACTCTTGCCAATCAAAAAATACAATAAAATGAGGCGATACAAAGTATAAAATTAGAGAGGGATAGGGAAAAGAAATCTGGAAAGTACTTACCGCTGCTCACGTAAGACTGGATACACTTCTTCTAAGTAATGTTTGGCTGTAGCCCAAGCTTGTACTCGGAAAATTGGTATATTGCTGATGTTGAAATCGTATACTTCCATCAATTCCAGAGGTAGCTCATGTACCACTTTCACAGAGTCTTGAAGGGTGGTTATGAAATGCTCCTCATCATATATATCACTGAACTGACTGCAAAAAAGCAAAAAAGAAATTAGTAAAGGATAACGGGAAAGCATGCACAAATTTTCTTATGCTCTTATGATGACACAGTGAATGTGCAAAATACATAGCCTGAGAAATAAGAAAGCAGACGAAGACGAAGGCAGATGTATGTTTGTTATCCAAAAATCACGAAAGAAAACAAAACCTCCTCGTCATAAATACATGGAAGAAAAGAACATAAGAAAATACATGAATGGACCAAATCGCCCATCCCAATCCTCGTTGAGAGGTGTAGATAAATCTTCCCCTTGAACCAAGTGGCAAGCCAAAAAAATGCCACATCAAATCTGGCCACATTTTTAATTCTCCCTCCAAGGTATAGGTTTACCATCCAAGGCACAGTTAAGCAATCTAGAGATCAGTTTCCTTGGTACACTCAACTTCCCACCCCTAGTAGTGCAAACTCTACTCGACTTTGATCTAAGCATGTCCACCTCTATTCATGACAACATACCCCGACTCCCCTCGGTTTTAGGCCATGTCCTCACCTAAGAACATTCATTAATTGAAACTGGTTTACTTTGGTGCCAGTACTCCAGAGTTATGTGGACTAAAGTGCTACCACATAACATATGCTACATAGACTCTTTAGATGTATAAATTACATCGGTACTCCACATTCGAAGAAGGAGTTGGATACCTGGCTGTCATGTTTAATTAGAACTTCTCCTAGCAAGCATATGTTGTAATCAAAATTCTGTAAACTATACATAGACCACCTTGTAAGCAGCAATCATCTGAATAAGAAATATTTATAGTTTGGTGTCTCGCGTGTCCTAGAGATAGAAATTTAAAGAAATCGACACTTAGTGATTTCCCGCACCCAATATCTGTCCTGAGTCCATGTTGTAACTTCACGCATATGCATGGATTATGTCGTTTGGTGACGAGCTTAAGGTTCATCAAGGTGCTCCTTCCATACTCACACGACGAGAGTTGGACCTTAGTCCAACTGTGAGAGAGAGAGAGAGAGAGAGATCCACTGATAAGCATAGGGGGTTAATTGTAATTGTAGCTTGTATTCAGGGCTTTATGGGTAATATTGTAATTGTGAGTTGTGTTAGTTGGAGAGGAGTTGATTATTCTGTTACGTTGATATAAGCAGTAGGAGTGTGTAGGAGAGGGGTGTGGTTGCTATCTCTTTTCCTATTTCCCTCTCTTTCTTCCTCTCCTGTAATTTCTCTTCTCCTCTCCACATTTCTTCTGTAATTCTTTCCTAAATCAATGATAAAAGTCCAATTGGTCCGATTCTTGGCTACATTTCACTACAAAGGTCTATCAGTGGTATCAGAGCCTTGCTCCTCTGACTCTGGGCGATCGGAATCATGGCCGAAACTCATGCGCAAGAGATTAAACGTTTGGAAGAATCTATTTGGAAGTTGACCGATGCAACCAACGACTCCATTCAACAGCTGACAAATGTTATGGATCGTCAAGCGACAGCTATGGATGGGTTCAAAGATACGATGGATGGGAGATCAAGAATCTGATCACCACTCTGAACTCGAAGTATGAACCGATTCAAGAAAAGGTATCTTCGACTTCTTCTTCTCCACTACATCCAAACCCTAATCAGAATCAGGGCCGTGTTCATCTATTTCAACCAAAATTAGATTTTCCTAAATTCTTTGGGGAAGATCCTGAGGCTTGGATTTACAAATGTGAGAAATTTTACAAGTTAAACGCCGTAGACGAAACCCAGAAATTACGTTTAGCTTCTCTACACATGGAGGACAAGGCTATGCACTGGTATCGATGGTTTGAGAAATCCCACACCCTACGTACTTGGAGGGAATTTTCTAGGGTTTTGCTCTTTAGGTTTGGGCATAGTGCTTTTGAGGATGCTATGGCGCAGTTAGGTGGAGTTCAGATGTTCCAACCAAGATCCATATCCCAAGCTATGGGTTTGGCACGACTTCAAGAAGACACAGTTGAGGCTTTAAACAAGAAAACTAGGGCCCCAATGAAACCTGTTCTCTCTTTTCCCACTACCCCACAAGCGTCTCAAGCTTCAAGTTCTACGACTGCAGAATCAGGTGGGGTTGTCAAAACAATAATGCCCAAGGACTTTGGTGACAGAAAGGCAAACGGGTTATGTTTTGGTTGCGATGAAAAGTAGTTTAGAGGCCATGTGTTTTAGAGGCCATGTGTGCTGTTGGAATACTAGTATACTCATATACTAGTATATTGTGTTTAGTCCCACATTGCTCATTTACATTATGTAATGAACTATCTCCTTATATAAATAAATGATTATGTGTGAAGGTAAAAGAAACCTTACACACTTTTTCCTCTCCAAACAACATGGTATCAGAGCTAGAGTTTCGGAGGCTTTTCCCCTTTGTTTGTGCCATAGTTGCACTTTATTTCATTGTGATTCGTGTGTTCCGAATCCTTTGTTGACCTCTCCACGTGCGAGTCAGGGGTCGCCCCCGCACGTGCGGGGGAGTATTGGGATTTGTCCCACATCGGTTAAATATCTCCTCCAAAACTAGTATATGAGCTTGGGCAGCCTCTCCACTCTTAGCCAATTGGTTTGGAGTTGGATGCTTTAACATGGTCCCACATCGGTTAAACATCTCCTCCAAAACAAGTATATGAGCTTGGGCAGCCTCTCCACTCTTAGCCAATTGGTTTGGAGTTGGATGCTTTAACATGGTCCCACATCGGTTAAATATCTCCTCCAAAACAAGTATATGAGCTTGGGCAGCCTCTCCACTCTTAGCCAATTGGTTTGGAGTTGGATACTTTAACATGGTATCAGAACCGGTTCTCAATCCCAATCTTAAACCACCTTTGAAACCCTAAACCTACTATAGCAGCCACCTTTGAAACCCTAAACCTACTATAGCAGCCACCATCGGCCGACTACGACAGCCACCCACTACCCACCAGCCACCATCGGCCCACACCCAGTCGCCACCCACTACCCACCAGCCACCATCAGCCCTCCGCTATCATCTTGACACAAAAAAAAAAAAAAAAAACCCTAAAACGATCTACCCAAACCCTTTGGAATCCTAAAACAACCTACCCATACTCATCAAAACCCTAAAACGACACTGTTCATTGCAGCACTGTTCACGTCACTGTTCACGCGACTGTTCATCGGCACTGTTCACGCGACACTGTTCATCGGGTACTGTTCATTGCGGCATCTGTTAACGTCGATCTTGCCATTTTCGATCAGAACACCCTATACACTTTTTCTCATCCCGACAGCCACCGTTGGCCCTCACCCTGCCCTCGTCGGCTCTTCCTAGCCCCCGTCGGCCCCTGCCCATCCCTCGGCAACCTCTCTTTCGTCGTCACCGACCTCCGGCGCCTCTTCTAATTGCTAATCTCTGTCTCTTGATGCTTCTGTCGCTTGCTTCTGACACTTTGGTATGAGTTTGCCATTGGTATTTTGTTCTGTTCTTATTTGTGGGCTTATTCGGCTGCCCTACTTTATGTCTGGCTATTTTGGACTTCTCGTTTTTTCTTGGTCTTGTTATTTCACTGCTCTTGTTTGCTGGTGATCGCGGTTTGTTGATGATTGTGGCTGCTTCTGTGTTATTGGCATAGTTTCTGGTTGGTATATTTGCAATGAGCTCTGGCACTTCCTCTGTTTCTAGTTCTAGTACTGACTTCCGCTGTTAGTTGTTCTTCCCGGTCTCGTGACAGGTTGTCCATTACCTCTACCTTATTGAATGGTCGAAATTATGCTGTTTGGGCTAAGGCTGTTGAAGTCTATTATGTCGGGGAGTCCGACTATCATTATATTACTGATAATCCTCCCGCGGCGACTGCCGCATCATATGGTGCTTGGGTTCCTGCAGATGCTAAGATTCGTGTTGAGCTTTGGAATAGTATGGAGGAAAATATTAAGAATACTCTAGTTTTCTTATTTACTACGAAAAAAGTATGGATGAAGGTTAAGGAGATATTTTCTGGGGCTGATAATCTCCGCCAGACTTATGCTCTTCATCAACAGTTCTTTTCTCTTGACCTTGGCAACTTATCCTTGGAAGAGTATTATGCCAAGTTCTGTAGTGTGTGTGAGGAGCTCAACACTTGTGAGCCTATTTCTTCAGACATTCAGGTTATGGAGCGTCAGCGTGAGCGCTTGCAGGTAGCTCGTTTTCTATTTGGTTTACCTTCGCCAGCATATGATTCTACCCAGTCCAATCTTTTGGGTGGTCGAGATTTACCTTCTCTCAGTGAGGTGTTCAGTCATGTCCGTCAGGCCTCTGTTCCTGACTCCAGTGTTGATTTGACCCCTGCTGCCCGCTTAGCTTTGGTTACCACGATTCCTCGTGGTGGTACTTCTTCTCGTGGTTTTGACCGTGGGGGAGGCAATCGTGATCCTACTGGCCGTGGATATGGTCGTGATTCTGGTAGCAGTGGTCCGATGCAGTCTGTTGGTGGTCGTGATTCTGGTAGTGGTGGTTGTGGTCGTGATTTTAGTCGTGCTCGTGGTCGTGGGTCTCGTTCTTGCACCTATTGCCATGGTACTAATCATACAGTTGATTTTTGTTGGATTCTTCATGGCCGCCCATCTGCTCATCAGGTTACTGTTTCTGAGGATGATGGCTCTGTTTCTGTGCCCAGCTCCATTCCACGAGTTGTTACTATTCCAGAGGATGAGTATCATCGCCTGATTTCCCAGCCGTCCCCTTATGTGCCCTCTTCTTCCACTGCTACGTTCGCTCAGAAAGGCTACACCTTTGCTGGCCTGGCCTCTAATACTCCGTGGGTTATTGATTCTGGAGCTACCGATCATATGACAGGTCACTCCATCCACCTCTCTGGTTCTCGTCCTCTTGTGAAGTCTTTTAGTGTTGCCTTGGCTGACGGTTCCTCTTCTGACATTGCTGGTTTGGGTTCTGTTATCTTACATTCTTCTCTTACATTAGACTCTGTTTTACATGTTCCTCGTTTTCCCCATAGTCTTATGTCTGTTAGTAAACTTACCCAATCCGTAAATTGTTCGGTTACCTTTTTTCCTGGTTATTGTGTATTTCAGGATCTCCAGACGGGGAAGAAGATTGGTGGCAGTGTTGAGCGTGGTGGTCTATACTATTTTGACACTGGCGAACGCGAACCTCCTGCCTCTGTTGCTTTTCAGGCTTCCGTATCTCCTTATGAACATCATTGCCGTCTTGGTCATCCCTCCCTTCAGACTCTCAAGCAGTTAGTTCCGTCGTATCGTCGTCTTCAGTCTTTGCCATGTGAAGTCTGTGAGTTCAGTAAACACTGTCGTGTTTCTTTTCCGCCTAGAGTAGAGAGTCGAGTGTCTCGTCCTTTTCATTTAGTTCACTCCAATATTTGGGGTCCAGTGCGTGTTTCATCACGTGGTGGTTTTCAGTATTTTGTTATTTTTGTGGATGAGTATTCTAGGTTTACTTATGTTTATCTCATGAAAAACCGGTCAGACTTGTACTCAATTTTCAAATCTTTTTATATGAAAATAAAGACTCAATTTGATGTTTCTCTTCGTATCTTTCGTTCGGATAATGCTGGTGAATATTTCTATAATGTTTTGTCTGCCTTTTTTGATAAGCATGGTATTCTTCATCAATTTTCGTGTTCTCGCACTCCCCAACAGAATGGGGTTGCCGAACGCAAGATACGACATTTGACAGAGGTTGCCCGAGCTCTTTTAATCCAGCGAACGGTTCCCAAATCCTTTTGGGGCGACGCCGTCCTAAATGCCGGCTACCTTGTGAATCGCATGCCCTCCCGCGTTCTTGGGGGCCAGATTTCCTATAGTATTTTGCATCCTATTTGTTCTTTATATTCTTTACCTCTTAAAATTTTTGGGTGCACGTGTTATGTTCATGCCCTGGATCCCGGCCGCGATAAACTTGATCCTCGCTCTATTAAGTGTGTATTCCTTGGGTACTCTAGGACTAAAAAAGGTTATAAGTGTTATTCTCCCACTCTGCATCGCGAGTTTGTTTGTGCTGATGTTACGTTTCATGAGTTGATACCCTATTTTCCGTCTTTGCCTCATGCAGATCCGTCTGAGTATATGCATATTTTGGTTCCTTCCGGGCAACCTCAAAAGCAGCACCCCCTGATGCAGGTATATGTTCGCCGTGCCAAAGCTGCACCACCACCCCCTCCGCCTACCGCTGAGTCTTCTCCTCCGTTGCGAGATCCACCTCCACCTCCTTTGGCCCCTATTGCTCCACCTTCTCCTCCCATTGCTCTTCGTAAAGGTATTCGCACTTGTACTATCTCTCATCCTATTGCTAAATTTGTATCTTATGATCATCTGTCCCCCACCCTTCGTGCTTTTACTGCCTCTGTTTCCTCTGTCTTTGTTCCTAAAACTGTTCAGGAGGCCTTGTCTATTTCTGAGTGGCGGACAGCTATGGAGGAAGAGATCTCTGCACTCCATGATAATGGGACTTGGGAGTTGGTTCCTCTACCCTTTGGCAAATCCACTGTGGGGTGCCGCTGGGTATTCACTGTGAAATATCATCCTGATGGGTCTGTTGAGCGTTACAAAGCTCGCCTTGTTGCTAAAGGCTACACCCAGACTTATGGTGTTGATTATGCTGAAACTTTTTCCCCGGTTGCAAAGCTTGGTTCTGTCCGTCTCCTTATATCTCTTGCAGCCAACCTTGGCTGGCCATTATTTCAATTGGATGTCAAGAATGCTTTTTTACATGGCGATCTTATATGGAGCAACCACCTGGGTTTGTTGCTCAGGGGGAGCGTTCTCAGGTATGTCGTCTTCATAAAGCTCTTTACGGGCTTAAACAGTCTCCCAGGGCCTGGTTTGGAAAGTTCAGTGATGCATCGATGTCAGTCTGATCATTCTGTTTTCTCTCTCACATCTCCTCGAGGCAAAGTGTTATTGATTGTGTATGTCGATGATATTATTATTACGGGTGATGACCAGAGAGGTATTGATGCGTTGAAGGTCTTTCTGCAGAGTCAATTTCATACTAAAGACTTGGGTAGATTGCGATACTTTTTAGGTATCGAGGTGGCACGATCTAAAGATGGTATTAGTTTATCACAAAGGAAATACGTGCTGGATATCTTAGATGAGACTGGTTTGTTGGGGACGAAACCTGTCGATACCCCTATGGATCCTAATGTCAAACTATGCATTGATCAAGGGGAGGCAATGTCTAGTCCTGATCAATATCGCCGTTTGGTTGGTAAACTGAATTATCTCACTATTACACGTCCTGATATTTCATTTGCAGTGAGTATCGTGAGTCAGTTTATGTCTGCTCCTCATGTGCCACATTGGGAGGCTGTTCTTAGAATTGTCAAGTATCTTAAGTCTCATCCTGGACGTGGTCTATTTTATAGAGCTAATGGTCATTTGCGTATTGAGGCCTTCACTGATTCTGATTGGGCAGGAGGCCCGTCTGACAGGAGGTCAACCACTGGATATTGTGTTTTTCTTGGTGGCAATCTTGTTAATTGGAAGAGTAAGAAAAAGACCGTGGTTGCACGGTCTAGTGCAGAGGCAGAATATAGAGCCATGGCTCACACCACATGTGAGATTGTGTGGGTGCGATCTTTTCTTAAGGAGATAGGATTCCATGTGCAATTGCCTATGAATTTGTATTTTGATAACCAAGCAGCAATTCACATTGCATCCAACCCTGTATTTCATGAGCGGACTAAGCATATCGAAGTTGGTTGTCATCTGGTGCGAGAGAAGTTGACTGGTGGTGTTATAGCAACTTCTTTCGTGTCTACAAGTGCTCAATTGGCCGACATATTCACCAAGTCATTGTTTAAACCTTGGTTGGAGATGTTATGTGACAAGCTGGGTTTGTGTGATATCTATTTCCCAGCTTGAGGGGGAGTGTTGGAATACTAGTATACTCATATACTAGTATATTGTGTTTAGTCCCATATTGCTTATTTACATTATGTAATGAACTATCTTCTTATATAAATAAATGATTATGTGTGAAGGTAAAAGAAACCTTACACATTTTTTCTTCTCCAAACAACATGTGCAAGAAAAAACAGTTGTTTGTGATTGACATTGAGGATGATGAGGAGGAATTTGTAGAAGCCCAACAAGAAATGGCTCCTGATGACAGTTCAGAGGAGTTCCATATCTCAGTACATGCCATATCAGGTATTCAATCGTATAAAACTATGAGAATTAAAGGGGTTATCACGAATACAGAGGTCAATATACTTGTTGATTCTGGAAGCGCACACAATTTCTTGGATCCAAGTGGCTAAGAGGGCAGTAGTTCAAATCCAACCAACCAATCCTTTAACCATTATTGTGGCAGATGGCACTAAAATCAGTAGTAAAGCTTTGGTTAAAAACCTCCAGTGGACCATGCAGGGTACTGATTTTACGTCATGAGTGCGATTATTGCCTTTAGGGGGTTGTGACATGGTGTTGGGGGTACAATGGTTGTCCACCCTAGGGCCAGTACTTTGGGACTTCAAGAATCTGCAGATGCAGTTTTCAGTTTTTGGGAAAAAGCTTACTCTTACTGGGGATCTTGCTACAGATGTGAGACTTGTGGATGCTAAGAAGATGCAGCATTTGCTAAACAAACAATCTCCAGGAATGTTGGCTCAATTATGCAGTATCCAAGCTGTGCCTTCCAAGGAGGTACATCCAGATTTGCTTCAGCTTTTGCGTACTTTTGATGATGTTTTTATGGAACCTAAAGGTCTTCCTCCTTTTAGATCCCATGACCACCAGATTCCTCTTAAGCCTGGTGCTCAACCCCCCAATATCAGAGCTTATAGATACCCTTATATTCAGAAAAATGAGATTGACAAGTCAAGGAAATGATGGCAGCTGGAGTAATTAGACACAGTGTATCCCCTTTCTCTTCACCAGTTTTGTTGGTCAAAAAGAAAGACAATACTTGGAGGATGTGTATTGACTATAGGGCTCTGAATAAGGACACCATCAAGGACAAATTTCCCATTCCCATTATTGATGAATTGTTAGATGAGTTACATGGAGCAAGATTTTTTTCTAAACTAGATTTGAGGTCTGGTTACCATCAAATCAAGATGCATTCCAAGGATATTGAAAAGACTACATTTAGGACCCATGAGGGCCATTATGAGTTTTTAGTCATGCCTTTTGGTTTAACTAATGCTCATTCTACCTTTCAAAGCCTCATGGATGATGTGTTTAGGCCTTATCTCAGAAAGTTTGTGCTGGTCTTCTTTGATGATATTCTCATTTTCAGCAAGACTTGGTCAGACCATTTGCACCATGTTTCTTTAACTTTGGCTAAGCTGAGGGAACACTAACTTTTTGCCAAGATGTCCAAATGTGCATGGTGCTTCAGGAGAAAAATTTTAGTACGATTCAGAGTTGGTCTAATAAGGTTCTGACTTATGGAGGGAGAGTTCAGCTTATTAGTTCTGTTTTGAGGAGTATCCAATTATATTGGAGTCAGATCTTTGTTCTACCTCATAAACTTATCAAAGGGATTGAATCCAAACTTACGGCGTTTCTGTGGTCTGGATGTGAACTTAACCATAAATGTGCTAAAGTCAAATGGGCTGCGGTTTGTATTCCAAAAGAGGAAGGTGGTCTGGGCTTTAGGAGGCTTAAAGAATGCAACTCTGCTGCTATGATAAAACATCTCTGGGCCTTCAGCAGATTCTCTATGGATCAAATGGATCCGCACATATATCATAAAGGGGCAAAATATGTGGCATATGTCTCTGCCTTCTAATTCTTGCCGAACAGTTCAGAAAAAATTTCAAATGAGGGAGTTATGCCAGCGGCGGCCAGCCTCTAATCTTTTATAAGATTGGGAATGGTGAATCTACACTTGCATGGCTGGATAACTGGCATCCCGTTTGTTCCTTGTATAAAAATTATGGGGATAGAATTTGCTCTAACATAGGTCGAGCTCTCAATGCTAAGGTCTCATCTCTCATTCACAATGGTATCTGGCAATGGCCTGGGGGGAGAAGCAGAGTTATGCAGGAGATTAAAAACCTAACTCCTGAGGGTTTCCTTCCTGATGAACTCAGTGATATGGGTCCCTTCTAAGCATGGTGTTTTTAGCATGAAGTCTGCCTGATTCTCTATTAGGGTAACCTATCCTAGACAAGAGTGGTGTTCTGTGGTGTGGTTCAAGAAGCATGTGCCCAGATGGACCGTCATTCTCTGGATGGCTGTGCAACATCGTTTGAACACAAAAGATAGGATGTTGGTATGGGGAATCATCTCTGATTCTACTTGCAGTTTGTGCTCTAATAACAGTTTCAAAGATCACAACCATCTATTATTTGATTGTCCCTCCTCCAAGGCTGCATGGGTGAATATTTTGCAAAGGAATCAGGTGGCTAGACTCCCAATGAAATGGTGGGTTGATGAAATAGCTTGGTTCATTAACCAAGCAAAAGGTAATAGCTTTCGGAAGAACGTGCTCAAGCTCTCCCTTGCTGCTGTGGTTTACAGCATTTGGTGTGAACAAAATGCCAGAGTTTTTAAGCATAAATTTCTGGACCCAAGCTCCTTGAGTGCTAAAGTTTGTTGCTCTATCAGAGATGCTCAATTATCCTGGCGTAATATGAAGTCTAAGCAGGAGAATATAGATCTTTGCAGATTTTGGAATGTCCATCATGTCATTTTTTCTGCTTCTCCTTTGTAATTGCTGTATATCGCTTCTGTTGATCAGCTAGCTGTTTTCAGCTTTATTTTTCTCTTGCTGTAAGGTCATGTGTGGCCTGTTCTGTTGTTCCTCTTTTGGAGTACTTTGTTTCTTTGTTTGGGGTTTTCAATGGAAACTGGAAAGTATCTTTACCAAAAAAAATATTCTTTCAATACCACCATCTTGGGAATTAATAACTATATTCTTTTAACACCACCTATAGCACATGAATGTGTAAATCACTAAGGTGTGTTCATCACTCCTTTGTAGGCTAAATCTTACATGCACAAAACTGTGTCTATCATAAGTTACATATTCTTGTATACCGTCATCAATGAGAACGGAAGTTGCATAATAGTAAAGGATCTCACAGATTTAAAACAAATGAGGAAGGATTGTAATGTATTTCTTGCCTTGGATCCTTCCAAACACTGTGGAACTCAAACTGAGGGATGACTAGTGTCGCATTCAAAAGTCCAGCCACAGCCACAGCATTGCAGATCTACAGAGAGAGAGAGAGAGAGAGAGAGAGAGAGAGAGAGAACAAGCTTCAAGAACACAAATGCAGGATAAAGTGGGCTGTCGAAGACACACATGGCCAGCTTGTAAATTCAATAAATGAAAGGAAAACAAATCACGTAGTGGTAAGAAACATAATGTTACATATGAATCACCATGGATTTCCAGGATTTAAAAGAACCACAACAATGTAGAAGCATTTAGAGGGAAAGGGGGAAAGGGGGAAAAGGGCGATGTTCAACCTTCTGTATAAATTATTCAGGACATATGTTTACGGCTTTGTAAATTTCTGATTGTTGAGAAGTGCCCACATGGTTTAAACTGGCTTCAAAAGTACAACTATTGTTGGGGAACATTTATGCAACGCAGGTTTTCAACCATTGTTCAAGTGTGCACGTGTATGTGTTTCGGTTACACCGTTTCAGGAGTGGTAGTGCTATTGAGCATTCAGAAGAAGAACTGGACAACAAAAAGAAGGAATGCATTCCAAATAATTTGATTCAAGCACAATAATAACCAACTTGGTCAAGGGTTGTGACCAAGTTGGTTCTCTTTTTGTTGGAGGTAATGCTGTGATTTTTTCCCTACAATTTATCACCAACTTGGTTCACAAGCACTATACGACTATTGCTACTGGTTACGAAGCTTAACACACGGTACTTACGCTTGATTTTTAAGTGTTGGCCCAGACGAGAAGAGGAGAGCTCATCTCATTATGTTTAAAGACAAAGCAGGCTAGAAGTAGGGCCACGCTAACAAACAGAGAGAGTAGAGAGAGGAAAGCCACGCTCCTTGCTTCTTCTTTTAGACAGCCCCCTATTAGTAAGCTTAGATCAAACCTATCCCATTTTGACAGGGCCTTGAGCTTGCTTACTTTCTTAAGGCGAGAACTCATTTTCGTCCTTCGCTCGCCCTACTTCTAAGAGACTGCCTTAGTTAGCTACAGCAGCGACCACCACGCATCATTACCACCAGCCATTCACTCGAAACTGCAGTCTATCTTTTCCCAGATCATTGCACCTCAAGCAATAACATTCTCGGGTGAGGATATAGATGCTAGTAGACACCCGCACCTGGATGCTGTCTACATTACCACCTACGTAGGAGACTGCAGGATTAGACGAAGAATGGTTGGTCAAGGGAGCAGAGCGATAGGATTCCCGCGTGCCCAAGTGGGAGTAGTTGACATTGAGCTTCAAGAGCAAGCGATATAAGTCTTCTTCGCCATACCCCATGTGTCTTTCACGATCATGTAACAACCTTTGTTATAAATGATCCTTATGTCAGGTTGGTTTCGACACTAAGTGAATCGAATCGCAATAACAGAGAGAGCACCACTCGGGGAGGGGGGCGATCTCGGCATCTTTACTGTCCTTAACTTCCTGAAAGATAACTAAGGATAAGGAAGATAGCTTCTCATGAAAATTCAATTCGCAAAATATCGTGCATTGCATTCACCATAATCGAACACCTCTTTCTTGCTTAGCTTTCTTCCTCATCCTTAGTTATCTTTCAGGAAGTTAAGGACAGTAAAGATGCCGAGATCGCCCCCCCTCCCTGAGTGGTGCTCTTTCTGTTATTGCGAGCCGCAATAGCCGCATTCCCACTCTTAACCACTTTTCCTACTTCACTTACCACAACTAACCCAGACCCATAACGGAGTGAGAAACTACTTACTACTTCTTTCTATTACTAACCGAGAAGACTACTATGAAAAAGACAACAGTTGGACAGTTAATCAACATAGAAAGACAACAAGGTGGGCACAACGAGGGTGGGCGGTTGGAACGATCTGGCTTAAGGGCAGACCTCAAAATCAGCCATTTCGCAGCTATACGAGATAGACTTTTTTCATTTGGATTGACCTCATATGAGTGAAAATCAATTCATGACAATTCACAGCTATATGAGATGCACTTTTCTCATTTCTATCGTAGGCTTACAAAGGGAAAGTCAATTCATGGAAATTGTAGCTATATAAAATGCACTTTTCTCATTTTTCAAGAGCCCTTATTAGTGAAAATCAATTCATGTCATTTCACAGCTATATGAGATGCACTTTTCTCATTTGGATTGACCTCGTATGGGCAAAAAAAAAGGTTGGTGAAACACCAGTTCTGGAAGAAAGAGTCATGCAGGGAGTGACTGAGGAGGAGATTTCTAATGCTTTTTAGTCTATCCTGCATGCTTTTAGCTACAGGAACAAGTAGGCTTGGAGAGGGCTAAGTTTTCATGGCTGTAAATCAATCGAATACTAACAAGAGAAAACTAGAAGGGCTCAAAGAACTAACAGCGAATTAAGGGAAGTGTTGCCACATTCTACTGTTAGCTGTTATGCTTGCCCATCCTTCAAAGTCTCACTTCTTCTCCAAGAAAAGGAGCTCAACACATGAGTTTTGACCGTTGAATGTGGTCGACCATTCATTAGGCTTTTTTTAACCCATCTTTAATGGCGGTCCAAACTAAAGAGAGCAATCCGCTGCGCTAAGGAGACTGATCGGGAAGTACTTGACGATCTGGTTTGAGCCCGTGCTTCGTTACTTGAATTCTCTACTTCTGCACTGGGACCCTCTTCTAGGCTAGAGCCCCATGTATACATACTAACAGTAGCAAAGCGAGTACTGAACCGAGGGGAGTTTACAGAACGAACAAACGTAGCAAACCGTTGGTGGGAAGAAGACCTCTGGGAGTCAATCATTCAGATAGATAGCGGAGCCAATTAGGTGGGGCTTTAGATATGTTATTTCATTCGATCGAGAACCCACTGGTAGCTATTTCCAAGCTGAGAGATAGAGAGAAAGATTGCGATTGGTTGCTCAAGAGAAATCCTAAAGCTAAGAGCTCCAATACCGCCTAGGATTATCCGATGCATAGCTTCCTACTAGCTGCTCAGATAGCAATCCAACAAATAAAAAAAGAAACAAAAAAAGACGAGAACTTCTCGTCTTTTGGGTCTTCTACCTAAATATATCTTTAGAGTAGACAAACAGTAGTTTAGCCAGCCTGATAGGAAGCCCCCATTCATCTGCTTTATTTGGTCTCCCCCTCCCAACCTCCTACTTTCCGGAGCAGAACAATTTCCTGCTATCTTATCAACCGATAAGTCAGTAATAGTCGGAGCTTTGGGCACCAGGCACACAGCAAGAAGTAGCTCCGTCAACACAGCTCTAGGTGCACGCAATCCACTCAGGAAGAGCACAACTCTAACTAGCGGCGATCAGCTCAACTGAAAGAGAGGGCGTGGTTCTTCAACGGAGCCATCCTCGGGGATCGCCTTCCTCTCAGAGGGGATTCCCGTCCTTGATAAAAACTTTCGTCATGGCCCATACCATAACAGTGCCTGTGAACCAAGTTGGTGGCTATATAGGTCAATTGAATCTTAGCCGGAAGCATAACAATAGTCGTATAGTGCCTGTGAACCAAGTTGGTGATAAATTGTAGGGGAAAAATCACATACCGATGACCTCTGTTGATTAAGCCCACCATTAGCTTCAACAACCAGGTATTTGCCAAGCATAGAGGACCCTGAAACGAAAATAATTAGCTCATCAATTCATATACAGAAAGTATGGTCCTTGAATCAGTTAACTTTCTTTTATACCACAATTGTAGTTTTTCACATCCAAATACCATCTATTAGTTAACCACATGGGACAAATTGCAAAGTCAATATCTCCAATCAAATAAACCACACAAAATCCAACAAAAACAGATATACCAAAGTTTCGACCACCGGTTTTTTGTGGGCAGGGTTTCTGCTCTTTCAGCTTCCTCTTGTATCTCCATATAGAGGACAGCTACAACAAGAAACAATAAATCATCAACCAACTGATTGCGAATGTGTCATCATATTTACTAAGACAAACCAACTAGACAATAGCTTATTCATTCTGAGATTAGGTATGATTCTGGGATCAAGAAGTCAAGATCATAAAAACATGTTCCTCCGATAAAAACAAGAACATCACAGAAGTTCTCTAGAAGTATCTTATTACACAAACATTTTCCTGTTCTCTTTTCTTGGAACTTAATTTGAAGAACTATGTGAATGTGCACCACGATTGACATCTACGAACCACAATTGGTCTCTGTTCGAAAAACCTATAGCAGGGTGGTGATACAATTAAAAGCACAACAGCGGCCTAGCCATGATGCTTTCACACTTGCGGGGAGAGAGTACCGTAGTGAACTACATTCACGAGGAACACTTCCCAAGAGAGAAACCAGTTTCCATAGTTTTGTTTCTCAAAGCCACTAGAATTTCGAATCTTTGCTGCAATATAAAGAAAACTCTGATTTTCTTTCCCTTCAAATACTTCTGGAAACAAGCCGGTAAATGCGATATCATACGGGAAGCATTTCTGAAGACTCAAAGAATTGCATAATTGTTTTACTGCTTATTCCTGACCACAAAGGCTGTTTATCCCTAACGACTCCTAATTCCATTAAACGTCCCATTCCTCAAATTATATCACATATCATATTTTTGCAATCCCCCTAGGCCGTAAGTAATGTCTCTAAAAACCTTGGCAATCTATTTTCTCCATTTAAAAAAAAAACAATTCTATTTCATGGTCCTCCAAACACATGGTAAGGGCATAACAAATCATCAAATGCCCTCTGCAATGGTACTCTCCAGTCCAATGATAAAAGTAAAGTATCACAATGCAATATTTAGGTACCATAGGGCTCACATATTCCAAAGGACGGGACATGGAGGGAGACAGGGGATCCAACCCCAAAGACAAGATATTGAGGAGTCCATTTGCCGGGGCTTTTTACAAACAATCCAGCAGCTATGTTTCTAATATAAAAACAGTTTATTTGAAACTTGCAACGAACCTGAAGATCAAAAACTAGCCGTGCATCTAGAACTCCAAGTCGGTTTGACAAGTGAAAGAGGAGAAAAACATATTCAGTTCCACGTTTATGTGTAGGGATACAAAACGAACCAAGTGATTCTAGCTCAACTTAGCGTTTTACTAGATTAAGATTGTTCAAAACGAGCTCCATTTATAATCAAATCAAGGTTCAACACATTTTCCGGATTCCTTCTTTTATGATACCAAGCCTGAAGAACTCACACACTCAGGACTCAGCTTGTTTGCTTAGAGACATAGAGGTTCAAAATTAGTGCTAAAGCTTTTTGGTCTCGACTCGGGACAAATTCTGTAGATTAATTATTTTTCCTAAGAAGAGGAATTTAAAACCTAAAAGAAATTTACAACCCAAAGCAAAACAAAAAACAAAGACAGATGAAAAAAATGCAATTTTAGCAGCTGACTTTTCTGAACTTTTTTTGAACTCCGGGCATATTTTCATACTTTTCTGATTTTGTGTCGAACTCGTTTCTATCTTCACCAATCCCACCCAAAATTGACAAAAAACTAAAAACAATTTACTAAACAGTAATTTATCAATGGTCTATCAGAATTCAGAGCAACTTATTTAACAAACAGTAAATGGAAAAAAAATAATGAAAAATGGCCAAGGGAGACGACAAGAAAATGCACAATTCTAATGGGATCGCATGATAGGTACTTTGTTGTCAATCAATCGAGAGTTTATTTCCAGATTAATTTTACTTTACCACGTTTTCAAAGCAACCAAATGAAAACTGGGGGAACTTAAAATGGAAAAAAATTAAATAAAGTTTCAAACAAAATGTGGAAACCCAAGACAGCATGACCAGAACATTGCCGCTTCTTTTTCTTTTCCAAGCATTTTCTCATCAACCAAATAATGGTACTACCTCCATCCCAAAAGAAAGATTGTCCTGTTCATAAAACAAGAACTAAAAAATAGTAATTCATTTTCGTCTAAATTCAAACTCTTTTTTTGGTAAGGGAGGAACCGCCGTACAGCCAAGTCACGACCCAACTGCATAATTCAAACCCCAAACCTCTAGAAGAACTAGCGCAGTCACATCAGTCACAGCTCCACTTACTTTGGGATATTCCCAAACCTCTAGAAGAGCTAGCGCAGTCACAACAGTCTCAGCTCTACTTACTTTGGGATATTCACCCCCACTTACTTTGGGGATATTCACCCGGTGGAGAATCGAACCATGTATCTTGAGAAGTACTCCCAATGCGTAAAGGAACACTAATAAAAGTAAAGTAATGTAAAATGTAGGAAGGCCATTAATAAGCAAAAAGACCTCAATCGCGGAGGAGTTATCGGACCGAATATCATCCCAAAGCTTGTCAAAAATCTCGTGGCTGCGGTAGACCGACCCAGGTAAAGGTCGCGGGTGCATGATCAAAGAGAAAGGACCCACGCACATGATCAAGCCCGAGACTAAGTACAGTAGAGGCAGCAGCAGGAAGTACCGGATGCCTCGCCGGAGGAATATTCCGGCGATGAAGCTCTCCCGGCGGGGAAACGAGTGGACTCTTTTGGGAAGCCGGCGGCGACGGCATTGGGGAAAGTTAGAGTGGCGGCGAGGTGATGGAGGTGGGCTGGGAGAAGTGCTGTCGCTGGAGTTATTGGCAGTGGTGGTTGCAGTTGTGGCGGGGGTAGTTGCGGTGTAGTGGTGGGCCTTGGGTTTCATGGGTGGCGATGGGGAGGCCATGCAACTATGCGAGAGAGAGAGAGAGAGAGAGAGAGAAGAGTGGTGGGGAAATGAGGGTGTGATAAAAGCTGGGTTTTGAGTACGGAGCACGGGGTCCGATGTTCTTCGTCCTGAAAACGACCTTTTGGTTTAAGAGTTTTGAATTTAAATTTTAATTATTATTTTATTTTTCTTCGATTATTATTTTTATTTTTCTCTTTATCTCTTATTAGTTATTATTCATATTTTCAATTATTACTCTATTTCTCTTTACACTCGTTACATATAAATCCAAAATCCCCAAACGAACATGGTAATGTGTCTTTTTATTAGTAGTTTTTCAGTTGTTGAATTGTATTTTTTTTTTGTTTGTTTTAAATTTAACGGCAGAAAATCTCAAGGTACAGAGGTTTTCGGCACAGAAAATTCTGCCTCCAGAAGCACGTATGACTCATGGGTTCATGGATTAAGGCTCTATTTGGAACTTAAGGAAATGAAAGAAAAGAAAAATTAAAAAATGTTCTCTCCTATTATTTGGCCGTAAGAGAAAGAGTGAAAAAAATATTAACAATTTTAATGCTATTTTTGGTTTATTTTTTGAAAAATAATAGGAATAATAAGTGGAGAGATATAGAGAGAACTGTTGGAAGTAGGGGGAATTTTTTGAAAAATTCTTTTTAAAAAGCAAAGAGAACAATGCATATGTTTTGTGAATAGTAAATTTCTCCTCCTATTTTCTTCCCTTTTTTCTTTTTTTTTTGTCTTTTTCTTTCTTTTCTTGTTCTTAAGTTCCAAACAGAACCCAAGAGGGAGAGAGGGAGCGGCTTGACTGGGCTTCAAGTTAAGAGCCGAGAATGTTGGACTTGTTCTGGGATTAACTAGTCATTGAGTACTACTCCAAAAATGCTATGAACACATTTTTTAAGGTCCCGTTCTGTTAAATAAGTTAATTGGCTTATTTTTTATATCTTTATTCAAAAAAAATTATATTTGATATTTTTTCGTCAATTTTTTGGAGATTATTGTATGTCATGACGAGAGGAATCTAAAAAGTGAAAAATTATAATTGAAATCCATTTTTTTAATAAAGACAAAAAAATTGGCTTATTGGTTTTTTTTTGTCTTTATTCAAAAAAATTAGATTTCGATCGTAATTTTTTACTTTTTAGATTCCTTTTGTCATGACGATGCAATAATCCTCAAAAAATTAATGAAAAACTAATAAATACAAAAAAAATTTGAATAAAGACAAAAAAAAAAGTAAACCAATTGGCTTATTTAGCCGAACGGAGCCGTAGTGGGACCCACTAAATAGTGTTGTGGGTCCTAACATCCCCTTGTGAGAGAGATGTAAAAAAATGATGTAAACTTGAATATGTCCTGAGCATTGCTAATATTACTCTCATTACCCCAAAGCCTTCCTTATAACTCAAACCAAGGTTTGATTATTTTTGTATGATATAAAGTTTTGATTATTACTCATATCATTCATGTAATAGTTTCATATAATTCTAATAATTTTAGTTTAATTTAATAAAATCGGGCTATTTTACATTCTTATTTTTAAACTTTTTCATAAGAAAATAAGCATGCGAGTGTTGTAGTAGTCTAACAGATATCACTATATCAGTAACTATTATTTCTAGACTCGTAGGGGCGAAAATGCGGAGTTGAGCAGTTTTATTCCTACGAATCCAGAAGTAATACTTATCGATATCCGTTGTAGCTCATTTTTTACAGGATCCCATAAAACATTATTTTTAAATTCATGGGCATTTTTTTGGATTTTTGTGGGACCCAAAATGAGCCCCACATGTAATGTAGTGTAATTATGTAGTATAAAATGATAGTGTGCCTATCTTTAGTGCAAAGTGATTCACCTACTTTTAAAATTTACTGCATTACGCTAATATAATTTTAATATAGAAATTTATTATATTGAATATAAAAAACTTTACAATATAAAATAAGCCTGGATTTAAAAAAATATGTGTTTATTAAGTCGGCCCTCTCTATTCAAAATATTGGATCCGTCACTGTTCAATTCGTCTATTTTGTAAAGTCAGCATATATACGTCAGTTACAATACAAACATTTGGAAGAATTATGTAAATACAGATAGGATAAAGTAGAGTTCTTCAAAAAACAATATCAAAAGCAACAATAGAAACAAATCAGATCACAAACTAGGATACGTAGAACGGAGTAAAAATGTGAACGCAAACAATAAGGTAAAGTTGAATTCCCAATGTGCCAAAAAAAAAAAAAAATTGATAATGCTAAAACCGTTTTTGGGGGTGTTTGGGAGCCAACTTTTTGACTTTTCATTTTCAACTTTTTGCCTTTTTGACTTTTGGAATTATGATCAGAATATATTTTGTATTTGGTAAAGTGGTTGGATGATATGTGCAGAATGCATTTTGCAGTAGGAGTAGTGTTTAGAAGATATGGAATGAAAATGAATTATGGATTGATTTTTTACTATATTGCCTCCGATTATTAATAATAGTGTATAATGTATATAAATAATGCTTTAATCAATTTTTTTAAATTCACTTTTGAAATTGGATGTACATGACCTGAAAGTGTCCCCTTTTTTTAATTATATATTTTTTATTTAAATTATTGTTTGCTATTATGTGAAGAACTGGTGGGAGGTGAAGGAAAATTAGTTAAGAGATAACGTTCCAAAACGGACCCGAGGCTTTGCTGCCTCCATGGCACAGCAACCCCTACCATGACTAAAAACGGCAACGTTTTGGTTTTTAAAAAAATCATTACCATCAATTTGCAATCCCATAGAGCAGAAATATGATTATGAGAGTCTTAGAGACAAAATTTGATTATGTCTCTTTAGAATAATATGATCAGAATAATAAGATCTTCACACCCGTTCAAACGGATTAAACATTTGAGTATTTAAATTTTTAACCATATTTTTTAATATAAACGGTCTAAAAAATTAAGTGCTCAAATTTTTACTCCATTTGAATCAGTGCAAAGGTCTTGTTATTCTTATCATAATATTCTAAAAGGGTCATAATTAATTTTTATTTATAAGACTCTCATAATCACATTTTTCTCTATAGAGTTCTAAATAAAAAATATATACTTAATATGAGAGCCCTAGAGATAAAAATGAATTACGACGCTTTAGAATAATACGATCAAAATAAACAAGATATTTTCACCGATTCAAACGGAGTGAAAATTTGAGCACTTAATTTTTTGAGACCGTTTATATCTTAAAAAATATGGTTAAAAAATTAAGTACTCCAATTTTTAATCCGTTTGAACGGGTGTGAAGATCTTATTATTCTGATCATATTATTCTAAAGAGACATAATCAAATTTTGTCTCTATAACTGTCATAATCACGTTTCTGCTCCATAGGATTGCAAATTAATGGTAAAAAAATTTTTTTAACCAAAACGATGCCCTTTTTAAGTAGTAGTCCCCGGGTCCTTGAAAACCGAAGGCCCCTTAAAACCGAAGGCCCCTTGAAAACCGAAGGCAAAGTAGAGATTATCCAAAAGACAGAGGGTATGGTTGTCTTTTTGGTATGGCTGGATTCCAAAATGGAAAAATAGGAATTGGAAAAGCTCCTATTATCAGATTCTGCCTTTTATTTTAGAAACAAGAAATCGGAAAATCTATTTTACCCAAAACCCATTTTCTCCTTTCATGCCAAACACCCATAATCCAAAAATGAGAATTTAAAAATGTAAAAAGTGGCCATCCAAACACCCCTTTTTGTTGGTGCCAAAACGGTTTTGGCATTATCATTTCCCAAAAAAATACTCCATAACGTCTACGGCTCCTGTTTCAATATAAAATGTTTTACAATGGAAAATATTTTTCATGTAAAATGTTTTTTCAGAAAATAAACTTCAAACTTTTTATTTTCAGGTATTTGGTTGGCACTTAAAAATATTTTCAAAAATCAACAAAATAGTGTAAAGAGATCTAGAGTGGGGGTTTAATAGAGGACAGATCTGAGAATATTGAAATTGAAAGCGAGTCAGGATTAACGATCGAGGAAACTAAACAGTAAGAATTGCCGTAGAAGGCAGCGAGTTCATTTCAGGAAATAACTTACAGAAGATTTAAGAGGAAGTCATTTTCATCCAATTAATGAAAAATATTTTCTTCATTTTTTATACAACCAAATACCAGAAAATAGTTAAAATATTTTACTGAAAAATATTTTATGCCCAAACAAACGGAGCCGTAAAGTTGAATTTCAAATGTACCCATAAAAACAACAAGGTAAAGTTGAGTTTTTCAGGGGAAAAAAGAAACAACAGAAACAAATCAAATCAAATCATCAAAATAAGATATGTGGTAGAACTAGAACTAGGAACGCAAACAGCAGGGTAATTCAGTAACATTGATACAAAAAAAAGGGGGCGATTATTCGCAGCTCGCTATTTTCTCCCGTAGCCCGTTACTTCACATAGCCCATTTTCAATATTTTAAAAAACAAAATTTTCTCCATATAACCCATTAAATGGACCTGATCTTTTCATTATACCCTTCCCTTCTCAAAAATTACACTTTTAACTCCTTCACCCATCCATCAAAATAGAAACCCTAAGCCAGCCCACCCATTTACGTCTACCACGCCATTTCTGTCTCCCACGACCTCCACCTCCATGGCCACCACCGCAGCCCCGCCACTCCTACCGCCGCACCACCGCCTCAGGTGTCGTTCTCTCTCTCTCACTCTGTTCTCCTCTCTCACTCTGTTCTTCTCTCTCTCTCTCTCTCTCTCTCTCTCTCTCTCTCTCTCTCTCTCTATTCTTCACCACCGCCACCCCAGCCCACCCATTTACATACTAGTATTTGTGTAGAGATTCTGTATTTGTGTAGAGATTTCGATAATTAGATCCCGTATTTGTGTAGAGATTTTGGTAATTAGATCTCGTATTTGTTTAGAAATTTTGGTAATTAGATCCCAAAATTGATAGCCAAAAATGGTGAATGTTGAGATCTGTACGCTTATATGTGAGATGCTAGGAATTTTTTTTTTTTGTATCCTGTATTGATGAATTGACTTTTGAATTGTTCATGGAGATTAAAAGGGTTTTCGAAAAAATTTGGTTTAAATTAGGATAAATCCGCAATAGATGACACTACACTAAAAACATATTCTTATCCTTCCCTGCATATTGCACTTATGTAGCTTTCTAAGTTAATGCACCGGTAGGCTGGTAGCCTGTAGTTGTAGAGCTACGTATAATTTTATGAGAGAAAGCTTCTTACTTAACTATGGCCATATTTCATTGGTCAAACTAATAGTGTGGATATGCAGTTCAATAGGACGAATGGACTAATGGTGGGTTAGCAAGGGGATTACTAACATCAAACTCCTTTGGTATTGTATTCCTGACGAATTATTAATCTCTCGACTAGTTGTTACATCTTGATGCCAGAAATGCGGTCCTCGCCTATTCTTAATTTGATCTCATGTCTAATCTAGCCAATCTAAGGGGCTCTAGTGTAAGTTTGTGCTTTCACGCAATTGTCAAAGGTAATGTCAGGAATACTATCATATGAATGGGTGCAAGTTATGGACTTCAGCCGATGGTATGGCTTGTTCATAAGAAAGTTCAGCCTATGATTTTGCTTGTTCATAACTCATAAAAAACTTGCTAGCTGGTAAGTAGCAATTTTTTTGTCATTCGATGACGTCTTATGTTTAGTTAAAAGGCCTATGGGGAAACATTTTTTGTTGCATTAATCAGTGTTGGGTGTGGCCTTTGTAATTAGAGGATAATGCGATTCAACATTTCTCTTGGGCCAGGATCAACTCAAGGTGAAAATCTTATTTGTTGACCTTCTTAAATGCTTGGTCTCGTTTTGGTTGCTCATATTGCCAAGTGTTAACAGGCTAACATTTATATCTCAATATTTTCATGATCAAAATGATGCAACCTTCTCATTAATTGAGTACCAAAATTAGTAGTAGCCAGGCATTTTTCTTGTGTTACTATAATAATTTTTCATTGTCATCCCTTGCTATGAAATGGAATTTAATATCTTGAGGATTGTTTTGGGAGGATTAATATTTTTTCCCAAGGGTGCTGAGTTTTTTGTTTTGCAACCGGAGCAAGCTGACCCAACCCTAATTGTCTTCCTTTTTTCGTTCTTGTTATTTTGTGTGTCACGTTGCGTAGTTGCTTTAAGACTATGCTTGTTCAGTTATTTACCATTTCCACAAGGTCTTATTGGCATTCTTAATTTTTGTTGCCTTTTCGGACTTCTAAATTTGTATTATTGTTATTACATGCAGGTTATTATGCGCTCACCGCATGGAGTTCGAGGCCGAGGTCGGGCCCGGGGCCGGGGCCACGACGAGTCTGAGGTTGCTGAGATAAGCAGCTTTCAATAGTTGATTTTTCGAACGAAATTTGACATTGCATGACCTTCTTTGGAACAAGATGTACAATAGCTTAAGTCTTTGTCATAGACAAATTCTGCCATCTTCCTTCATATTGTCTCATGTTTAACCAATTGATCTTTTTATCACATACCTCGGATCTTTTTATCATGAATGTTTGATGCTAGTTGATGTGTAGCATTCCTTGTTATGACTCATCGATAAGAGGGATAACAGTGTCCCTCTTTAAAGTATGTTTGAGCCACGTTGAATGTTTGACGTTTGTTTATAATGGATGCAGGCGATCCACCAAATTGATAAATAAGAATTGTCAACCAAACAAATTTTCTATACAAGTTCGGGGAAGCAAACAATACAAGGATCGCCTAGTTGATCCTGTATTTGCTGTACTTCTGTTGGATTTATACTCATCTTCTTGATGTTATGTATGACATATAGGAGAGAGAGCAATGAACACTTTGTTGCAGTGAGCCGAATGAGTTTGAAAATGTTATTGAGTTTGCTTTGGACATTGGTTGTCTCTATTTGCATCACTTGTATCAATTGGAGAAAGTCTGAGTACGTTTTGACGACAACAATTGAAAAGCTACAGAGTACTACTATGGAGTCATCTTTTTTTCCTGCTATAAGCCATAGCTTACTGATATTGCATGGTCTTATTGGCATTCTTACTTTTTGTTGCCTTTTCGGACTTCTAAATTTGTATTATTGTGTTATTATATGCAGGTTATTATCCATCCACCGTGTGGAGTTCGAGGCAGAGGTCGTGCCCTGTTGCTGTGAAGGAGGCCGAGCTACCTCAACCTGCTCCATCCTCAAACAGTGTCGTTTGACATTTTGAATGTTATTTTATACTTGTTTTTTGTAAGATGTGGTACTCAAAGTGTGGAAAAACGAGTCTTATAATCAATGAAACATTCTAAATGTTGGATAGACAATCAAATGTTGCCTTGTATTTTTCGTAAATTGTGGTACTCATATTTGAAAAAAAAGATTCTTGTAATCAATGACACTTTGCTGTTTTGGGCATTTTGTTTAGGTGAGCAGGGCAATAAATCCGTGGAACACGATAGCCTCAGAGGGCCCACCTAACTGTTTGTTCCAAAAGAAGCATATTTCAACAGCCACATGATGAAATAGTACCAATGATTCAGTATCCAAGTGCTGAAATATTATAACAATTTTGGGTTGTAAATGCTGAAAAATTACAAAAATATCGATATGTAGCTACAAGAACTACATGAACATTACAATAACTTCGGAATGCAGATGATGAAATCGACCTAGGCTCAGTTAATTTCTTCACATCAACCCCATAATAAAATAAATGGCACAAAGAGCGAAACCAAACTCCATGGATGTGCTTAGTCAACAACATTGCAATGTAAAGCGTCAACATGATAACCATACATATAAAACAAAACTAATCTACATCAAAGAACTTGGCGGTTGCTACATCACTTCATATTATGGCTTTAAACACTTTTATTTGGGCAGAAAAAAGTGTCTCCCATTCCTTGGCCTGCTCCCATTTGGGCCACTAGTCCTATGTGGCTGCCGTGCACACTCACATTCTCCGTCGTAAACTCTGGTGCTATGGTCACTGGACCTATGTGACTGCCATGCGTTGAAGTATCACCCTGAAGAAAGTATCAAAAATTCAAAAATCCATTAAAACAAGTTTTCTACCTCTCGGGATTCAGTCAGTGAATATCGAAAATACATAGAATTCTGTATATAACTGTTGAACATAAGTATCACTTTCGGTAACCACATGTCGAAAATATGTACAAAATTCGGTAACCAATTGCCGAACTATGTATATGAAAATCATACATAACATTTCAGTAAGTAGCTATTAAAAACAAGATTATATTTCGGTAACTACACGTCGAAAATATGTTCAAATTTTGGTAAACAACTGCCGAACCACTATATACGAAAATCAATATACATTTCAGTAAATAGCTGTTAAAAAATAATTATATTTCGGTAACTACACATCTAAAATATGTTCAAATTTCGGTAAACAACTGTCGAACTATCTATATAGGGAAAATCATACACACATTTTGGTAAATTGCTGTTGAAAACAAAATTATATTTCGGTAAATTCATGTTGAAAATATGTTCAACCATCGGTAACCAACTGCCGAACTTAATACTATATAGGAAAATCATACATATATTTCGGTAAAATAGTTGTTGAAAACAAGATTATATTTTGGTAATTACATGTCGGAAATGAATACAACAAAAATAAGAAACATATATTTCGGTAATTGGATGCTGAAAATGTATCTCAATTTCGGTAACTAACTGTCGAGTATGGTAATATTTTACAGTGGTTAGCTACTGAAATTACAGTGGTTATTCTATTCAAACCAGAAATATCGAAAACCCTCATAAGACTGGGTTTTGTAAATCCAGACGCCACAATAACAAAGCAGAGGCTATTGTCAACGAAAAACTTACCTCCTCACGTGGCTTCCAAGATATAATGTCCATCACAGTATCTTTCTTCTCATCTGTCCATCATATGGTTGCTAATAGAATTTGATTCAATTTCAAAATCCAATCTTACAAGTGGGTCAAAAAATGGATCAATGGAAGGACTTGAACCTTCCATTGATACAATATTTGGTCCTTGCTCCTCCTCCATTGAAAAATTTGAGAGAGAGGAGAAAAGAGAATGATGATTTAGAGATAAAGGAGAAGAGAAGATGAATAGTAGAAAGCCGAAGATGAAGAACATGAGGTTTGTGTCTGTTTTTTTCTTTTAAAACGTGAATGATGATTTTGAGGGGGGAAGGAGGTAGTGAATAATTTAGGGATTTTGATCATAAGGGCATATAAGTCAATTCATGTATAGGTATAAGGGTAAGTAGGTCATTCTACATTAGGGGGTCATGTTGTAATTAGTTGAAAATTTTTAACCGACTACGGGAGAAAATTCACAGCCCCCCAAAAAAATGGTCTTCCATTATCTTAAAGGTAAATTACAGCTAACCCCCTCTAACTATGGCTCGGAGACATTTTACCTACTTTAACTATTATTTTTTGGCACTTAACCCCCTCTAGCTAATGAAAATCCTTATCCAGCTGACTTCCGTAATGGAGAGGCCTTAAGTTACCATTTTGCCCTTCACAAAAACACGCATTTGCAAAGCTCGAAAAGCCATTTCTTTCCCTAACCCTTAATCCTAATTTGGAGCCAAAAAGGAGCTTCTCCCTACTGCTCTGTTTTTGCAACAATGTTACCGACGACAATTCGTTTGACTTCAGCACCCTCACCATATCCAACCTCAAGCTCCTTGTCGTCTCCAACTCTAGCGCCGATAGAGCCCTCTACTCCAAGCCCATCGCTTTTTAGCATGGATTGCGTAATATATGTAGTTACCATAGTCACCGTCAAGAAAGATTTCATTAATGCGATTTCAGTAGAATGTAATATACGAATTCCATTTTTACTTTGGCTTTCCTTTTGCAATATACAAATAGATACCATTTTTTAGGCTTATGAAGTGTTTGGGAACCTACTTTTTGGCTTTTCATTTTCAACTTTTTGGCTTTTTGAATTATGGCCATAATGTATTTTGGGTATGGTAGAGTGTTTGGGAGATTTGTGCGGAATGTATTTTGAAATTGTAGTAGTGTTTGGTAGATGATTGTTGAGAATGAATTATGGGTTGAATTTTTACCATATTGTCCTTTGTCTTCTTATAACAGGTCACTTCCGTTTTGTTGTTCTTTTTTTTTTTAAACGTTATTATTCAATTGTTTTATGGCCTATTTATTGAGGTCTATTATTGTAAAGTACTGTTTTGTTTTTGCCTTCTTCTTTTTTTCCAGATCCCCTATTTGCCTTTATTGAAGTCTATTATTGTGTTTATTTTTCATAAGTAATTTTTTTTTCTTTTTTTAAATTTAAGGAAGACATTCGGTATTTTTATTTGGTATTTTAGGAATAAAATAATAAGACCAATGTTACAAGTAACACTTTAATTTAACGGTAAACACATAACATAAATATAATTTAGAACAATAAAACAAAATTATAAAAACTTAATATTACAAAACAAATTAAAGTACAATCCGAAGCCAAAAAAAAAACCATCAAACCACGCCTACAAGCGGAATAAAAAAAAATGATGCGAAAAAAACAAACACACAAGTTCAACAACATGACACAACCTCCAAATTGTCGAGATGACCTAACGTATATTGTTTCCCATAATGAAATCTCGCATAGATGCCCTTATAGCATCCATGTCACGATCATCACGTTGGACCCTACTTCCATGGTTGCCGTTAGGTGCCGTAGTTTCTACTCCACGATCTGAAGGCAAGAAATTTGGTCGCCTATCGTAGAAACCAAAAGGAATGTCAGGCAAGTTATTCCTTCTTATAAAATTATGAATCGCCATCGTTGCGGATACAAGAGCTACTTGTGTTGTCATTGTGAAGCCAACAGGCATGTCACAAATCAGAGGCCAACGAGCTTTCCAAACGCCATATGTCCTTTCAATGGTGCACCGAAGAGAGGAGTGTATTATGTTAAACCTTTCAAAGTTGGTCCTTGGTGCACCTCCGTCACGCCATTCAGGAGGGTAATATCTACAACCTTTGTACGGTACTAGATAACCAAGAGTGTTTGGGTACCCGGCATCTACCAAATAAAATTGATCTGTAGTGATTGTGCAATACGTTAGTTGTAAAATTTTAGTACAATTAGGGTGTAATACAAGTTAAGGAGAAATCGCAAGACTAACCTCCTTGTGGTTTTGGAAAATTTAACGCAGGATTCCTTATATAATCATAAAAAATTCTTGTGTCGTGCGCACTTCCTTCCCATCCCGATAAGATGAAAGTGAAGCACATATCAAAGTCACACACGGTCATAATGTTTTGTGTTGGATATCCTTTACGACCAATCCATTTCTGTATGGGATCGCCCCTAGGTGGGTGGGCTTTTACGTGAGTGCCATCAATAGCCCCAATGCAGTCCTACATATATAGAAAATTGATTGGTTAAAAGCCCCAAGGCAATGAATTGGCTGGATACTAGTAAAATGTATAAATCAATTACTAAAATTACCTTGAAATGTGGATAATATCTTGGATTGTTAGCTATTTTGCTATGCACTCATTCTTGAGGCCATGGTCTAACCCAATCGATAGCCATGGCATTGAGGGTGTTTAGCACATTATGGAACTGCTTTGATATAGTCTCCCCTGAATGTTGAAAACGTTCTTGGGCATTTCTATTATTAGCTCGTTGGCCCAAAATCCAAAGAAAGATAGCTACTTGCTCAGCAACCGAGATTCGTTCGGATACTTGCAACCCATAATTATGCTCAAGTTGGTAAACAAGCGAAAAGAAATTCATCTTACTCATACGAAATGATTGATACATACGCTTTGGGTTTTCCTCCTCCAACTCTGTGACCCAAGCTTGACCAATTAAGGCAGAGGTACGGCACGGTTCCTTGCACATGTACGTATCATGGTGGATGTTACATATCCCAATAGCAGCTCGTCTCATTCTTGCATTTGTCCGACGAGGCCTATGATCACTTGATGGTTGGTTGTAATCATCAAATATTACCTGCAGTCATACGTAACTATAAATTTTCACACACAAGTTACTAATAAAAGGTTATGAAGATCTGCATTTCTTGGGAAATTCTATTAGTTTGTTTTTGAGGATTCACCATTCGAGGGAAGTTCTTTTAGCTTACAGCCTTGCATTCTTTTCCCACCCAAAGATCTTAGCTACGGATATTTTTGCCACTGGGGTCCTTTTAATCTTGGCTACGGGCAGGGCCAGCCCTAGGGCAACGCTCAAGAGGTCCCCCAGTTCTATAGAAATTTTTTTTTTTTAAAGAACTGAACGCAAAGTAGAATTTTTTTCAAAAAAATCTGCAAATAAAACCCTTGTCAAATAAAACCCATGTCAAATCTCTCTCTCACTTGCTGAACGCAGGGTAGAATTTTTTAAGAACTAAACACAAGGTAGAATTTTTTATTAACCAGTACCTTAAACCCTAAGTCGGAAAAATAAAACCCTTATCAAATCTCTCTCTCACTTGCTCTAATCTAACAGATCTATAACAACCTACACACAGATAAGTGATGCAGAAACATCCACTGAAACCCTAACCTCTTCAAGAATTTCAAGCCCAAGAACAAGAAGAATACCTGAAGATTGGGTACAAAAAGTTGATGAGAGGCGCTGTATAGATCTGCTCAGGCAACACACTACGAGCATGACCCTTTCTCCGAGCTTTGTTGTTGTGCGGTGCTTCTTGTTTCTCCTCTCTGCTCTTCTCGATCTGGTCTCTCTCTCCTCTCTCTCTCTTTTGTCTGTGTCAATGTGTGGTGAGCAGATGAAAAGAGTGGATAAGGAGGGATCCAGGGCAAATATGGTAAAATGAAGGGAGTATCATGAGTATTTTCGTAATACAAACTCAAAATCTGAAAATGGGAATCCGAAAAACTCCTCAAACCCAGATTTTGATTTTTGGCTCCTAAACCCAAAATTCAAAAATGTAATCTCCCAAAATCCATTCTCAACTTCAGTTGCCAAACACTCATAATTTGAAAATGAGAATCCAAAAATTCGAAAATCCACTTGCCAAACACCCCCTTAATCAAAATAGATCACATTGATTAACGATCTTGTTCTGGCTTTTTATAAATTGCAGGATCAAAATTAAGGTCTCAAAACAGTGAGAAATTTTAGTCTAGATGAACATTGAGCCAAATCAAAACTTGGTTCTCTAGCCAAATTTATTAGGTCTCTCTCTCTCTCCGAACTATAAATCCAAGGCCCAAACAGCCAAACCCATCCAATCCCTCAATTTCTAATGTTTTAATCAAGGCGTGACATAAAAAATGATAAATAAACAAGAAAATAGCAACAACTAAATAGGCAAGGTGAAGGAGAAAGGCAGATATGTGTCCCGTGCGCTGGCTAATTTTTCCATGTTCTTTTCCTTCTCCAACCTAAACCCCTGCTCCATCGGCGGCGGCCTCGCCTTCAAAGCCCTTTACTCCAAGCCCAAAACTCTGCTCTTGTCTTCCGCTCTCGATCTAGGCGAGTACGTGGGCGATTTTGGGTTTTTTGGGTTTTTGGGTCAGAAGTACCAAGTCGCACAACATTGAGTGGTGGAGTTGATGATATGTGTGTGCGCGCGCGGATGCGCGCCCATAGTAAAGAGAAAAGGGCAATAATGTAATTATCTTTCAAATGAGTGAGCATGTGACTTGCATATGACACTTTCCATCCAATACCTAACATAATGCAAATGGAAGTTTGTTGGGTTTGCATTTTTGTCAGTTTGAGGAGGTAAAGTGTCTCTGAGTCATGATTAGTGGAGATAAAGTGTCTCTAAATCATATTATGTACCCATATCTTAATGCACTGTAGAGTATCTTCACTCTTCCAAATGATTATGAAGAGATAAATTCTCCTAAATTATTGTGCTCGATACTGTTGTGGAGAAAAGGTTCAGTTCAGTACTTCAGTCAAAGCCAGGAAAGACAAAAGGAAGGTCCTATGCACCCCATTTTCAAAACAAAAAAATTAATATCTGTGCAAAGCACCCACCCCACTACCCCACTATCAAAAGTAAGAGAGAGGGAGAGAGAGACTCCGAACAATTGAGAGTGTGACAACTGACACCTCAAAGGCGGTAGAGCTTACAGTAGTTCAGTTTTAAAAAATTATTTGTGCACCTCTGGAAAGGATGTACAATATACACTTATTTTATGATCGATTTTACTATTGTTAATTTACTGGACTAACAATAAATATACTAAAAAACAAGAAAAATATATATTTCTGTATACTTTATACATCCTTTAATACACATTCACATACTCATTATTGTCAGCCTATTGGATTGATTTTAAAATTTTCCTTTTATGGTTTATTCATAATATTTTAATGTATTTTATAACTTTTGTTCTAGAATTTATATCATTTTGGTGTATCTCATAACCTTTATACGATTTGTAACTTTTTAGCAGTACGATTCATAATATTTTCTCTATAATTCATAACATTTTGGGGTGCATATGATACACAGTCTAATTTTTTAGTGAAACATTAGACCGCCAAAACCATCATAACTACTGCCAAAATCACTTATTTGGGTTCTCTCAAGATTTCGTTGTCATGATTAAAAGGGTTCATTTTATAGAATTTAGAGGATGGATCATCCAAAATATTTCAATTGAAAAATTCTAAAATCAGTTCAATGAACTGACAATGGCAAGACCGATTTAAATTTGATAGCAAATCGTTAGCTGCATGGTTAGATAGTATTTACAATAAGAAATGAAGGGCCAACATGATTCAAAGAAGAACTGTAAAATAAATGTATTATGATTATGTGACTATCAATGTTCTAATGTAGAACGTTCCGAATTATAAAGATAAGATCTCGTGCGATATAGACGTAGAGCACTACCCCATTACCGCATTACAGGGACCTCTTGAGCCCATTTTTAAAAATCATGCGAGGGCCCTACGCCGGCGAGTGATATATGCCAATGTTTAACAATCATGTGCAGGCCCTACACCCACAGGTGATAGTAGTAATTTTAAAACAAAATTAACATCCAAAGCTAAAAGGATGATACATTACTGTAGTAAACATTCTAACTTAATAAATTGAAAATTTCACTTACCTCCTCTAAGGTTTCTTACAAATGCCAAAATCTCCCTTGAAGTTTCTAAAATGACACTGTACCTCCTTACTTCATAAACTGTTACACAGATTCCATATGTTTTCACTCTGAAAAATGACTCGCATTTTGATTGCCAAAAGGGTGAGAGGGGGCAATCAGCGTAGCAACTTTCATTGGGCGTGATCATAGGAGCTCCCTACCCACTGATGGAATGTCCGGTTCGAGCTATAGTTAGAGTCCTAAAGGACGAGCTGTTACCATAGCCCCACTTGGTGCACAGTTGGCATAAGCTCCCCCCTCAATGGTCCGAAGACTCATCTGCAGACGTGGAGCCAAGCCACCTGCTGGGACTCGAACCCACGTCTCCGTCAATAAGGGTAGTGAACTTTGCCAACTAGGCTACCACCTCACTGGTGTCTCGCAGGCTCTTGGCAACCTTCTTTTTGCAGGTCCAGACAAATTTTTTTGAACTTTTTTCATAAGTCTTTTCTTTCAATTCGTGATTTATATGTTGTTACGCTTTAAAACGCCTCACATCCATCTTTTCTTCAAGCAGCCATTTGTGGGCTCGGTCGGGTTTTTTCTCAAAAACGTTTTGAAATTAATTTTTTTGAAACTTATGATGCTATTTGACTCGCATTACACCGCACGGGCAGCCTTTGTCCGGCTCAGGCACGTTTATTTTGAAAAAAAGTTCATTCAAGCCTATTTCTAAAACTAGTAAAGCAAGATTTTCATAAAATTCATCCCTGCGAATTACGGTTGATCGGATTTTTTGTAGCAATATTGGATGGGAATACGTAGGCATGCCTCTTTCGGGTAGCCAATCCTGCAAGAAACCAAGGTTACTAATAAAATGTAACATTGAATAATTTGTCCTACAACTCAGCGTAAATAGTAGTACTAGTAGAGTTTTTTTTTTTTTATATCTCATTGTATACATTATCCATAGCCTTGGCTTCCAAATCTCCCAAATCCTGTCCCTCGTGGGACTCGAATTGAGGCCTCCACTTAAGGGGGAAAGGAGACAATCAACTGCACTAATAGTGGTTTCTCAAACTCTCATAACCACTCTACCAAAGCATGTAGGCCTTGTTTGTTTGGAGAATTGAGGAAGATTTTTAAGAGTGATGAGGGGAGAGAGAGATAAAGAAAGTTTATTAGAGACAGTGCCTAAGAGATTTGAATCCCCCAAAAGAAGGATCTGGGGGTTCTGTAATGCACCTCCTTGCAGTGAACGTGTAGGGCAACACATAGCCATCGATCTTATCAATTAACGGTTCACATTAAAAATCATATCTCAACTATTCAATATCAAAATCGATGACCCGTGTGAACACTACAAAGTGTCTTGCAGGACTTTTCATTATAATATTTAAAATTTAATCCCCAAACGAACAAGTCGAAGCTAAAGAAGGTGAAATTAAGAGCGGAAACACGGCTTCAACCTCCAGGTGTTTCTGTCAGCTGCACACAAATCTATTGTGGTAGCCGAATACAGTTGCACCAATCAAAGCATATCATTATGCTATTTTCCCGCATGTGGTATACGCTTTCAAAATCCAACAACCCAGAGTCCGTTCCAGAAAACTTTCTTAAAAAATAAATATTTATTTTATATTTTTAAACTAAAAAATAATGTAAATAAAAAATAATTTTTTAACTTTTTTTTGTACCGTATTAAATATCTCAATGAGATCTTTCAAACAAAATTTATATTGCATATTTTAAGATTTTAATAAACTTATTATTTTTGAGCTTGAAATTGACTTCTTAAAAAATAAGTTCTTATTTCGCGTTGAAGGAACGGGGCCTAGGGTAGATCTTCTCCAGGAAACAAGAAGATACTCTAAATTTAAAGAAAAGGGTGGAGAAAATATAAAGTCTTATTTGGTTGGGAGTTTAGTTTAGTTTAGTTTTGATAATGGGTGAAGAGAGGAATATGGTAATAATTGAATATATGGGTAATATTGGAGAGAAATAGAGAGAAATGAAAAAGTAATAATTGGAGAAATAAATAATGATTGGTGAAATAAATAGAATAATGATTGAAAAACTAAACTAAAATATGAACAAAACAAAACCTTTAAGAGATTATATTCTACAGAGGGGTCATGTATAATGAGTTGTGCAGAAAGGCCATGGATGCGCGCCACGTCACCTAACGGCTCATCCAGTGTATTCAATTCCTCTCTCTCCAGTCACTTTCTCACTCAATTACTTTAATTTTTAGACTATTTATATATAAAAAATATGGTAAAGAAATAAGTATTTTAATTTTCAATCCAATTAAACAGGTGTGAAAATCTTATTAGTCTGATCATATTATTCTAAAAAGTTATAATTAATTTTTGAAAAAAAGTACGAATGATCATTCAAGCCTGATTCTAAAACTCGTAAGCCGGGTTAGTAGGGTATTAGGGTTAGTACACGGGGTCCAGAGGCTATCCATCGCCCTGGCCCCCAAAGCTCGCCTCTCGCAGGACTCAAATCGAGGCATCCACTGAAGAGAAAAATGAGACAACCGACTACACTAGCAGTGGTTTCTCAAACACTTATAACCACTCTACCAAAGCATGTAGGCCTTATTTGTTTGGAGGTTTTGAGGGAGGTTTTTAAGAATGATGAAGGGAGATAAACAGATAAAAAAAAATATTGGAGACAATGCCAATAAATATGAATCCCCCAAACGATTAAGGCTCCGTTCCGGAAACCTTCTTAAAAAATAAGTACTTATTTTGCCACTTCTTATTAA
The DNA here is from genome assembly GCA_019656835.1 of Rhododendron ovatum. Classification (NCBI taxonomy): domain Eukaryota; kingdom Viridiplantae; phylum Streptophyta; class Magnoliopsida; order Ericales; family Ericaceae; genus Rhododendron; species Rhododendron ovatum. The sequence goes on along the minus strand of CM033795.1, from coordinate 22,222,401 downwards.
AAAATAAGAAGGGTCATTCCACAAAATCCAAATAAAAAATTCCTTTCACATTTTCAAACTCAAAAATAATGTAAATGAAAAAAAATTCAATTTTTTTTACACCGTATTAAAGATCTCAATGAGATCTATCAAAACAAGATCTATAGTGATGGGAAAATTATTTGCGTAAACACATGATTTTTGAGCCTGAAGTTGCCTTATACAAAAAATAAGACTGTTGCTATGATAATGGGCGCCGGGGGAGGGAGATCGTATCGGTGGCCATACCCGGCCGTCTCTGGCCACCGGACGGCAGATCCGAGCCGTCCAAAAATTCTATAAAAAAAAAATCAAGGGGCCCTACGCGAGAATTAACGGCATCCGAAATATGTAGGGTGCTTGATCCGAGCATCCCTTTTTTCGTGTATATATGAATTTTTTTGGACGGCTCGGATCGGCCGTCCGGTGGCCGGAGACGGCCCGGCACGACTGCCGGTACGATTTCCCTCCCGGCACCCATTGGTATCTATATAAATTCTTCTAAAATAATTATCACTCTTCTTATTTTTCGAAACAACTCTTCTTATTCAACAAAAGATAAATTCTTAACTTATTTCTGGAACACAGCCTAAGGTTGTACGTGTTTTAGCTGCAACAACAAAACAGGTAAAGAAGGTGAATTTAAGAGCCGACTCAGCCTCGTAACACGGCTTCAGTCTCCGGTGTTTCTGTCAGCCGCACAAATCTATTGTGGTCAGTTGCACCAATCAAGCATCATTTTCATCATTATGCTATCTTCCCGCATGTGACGAACGATTTCAAAATCCAACAACCCTCCCATTTGATTAGGGTAGATCTTCTCTCTCTAGGAAAAAGAAGGTACTCTAAAGCTAGGGGGAATTGCTGTTTAGTAGGGGTTGGAGCAATTTATTCCTAATTTATGAGACACTTTTTTGGAATTGTCCAGACACGGGAAGAAAAGAATAAGGTTCCGTTCCAGAATGGATAATAAGTACTTATTTTTTAAGAAGGCAATTTTAAACTAAAAAATAAAGGGTTTAATGAAATCTAAAAATATGCAATATGGATCTTGTTTGAAAGATCTCGATGAGATCTTAATACGGTGCAAAAAAAATTAAAAAATTATTTTTCGTTTACACTATTTTTGAGTTTGAAAATGTGAAATAAGTATTTATTTTTTAAGAAGGTGTTCTAGAACGGAGCCTAAGTCCCATTAAATGGTGCTGAAAACAAAAATACCTCTCTCTATTATAACACACTCAGGGAACAATGTATACATATTCAAGAAGAAGCAATATTATATGATTGAAAGAGCAATATAATTTAATTGAAGGTGCAATATTATGTGATTAAAAGAGCAGTGAACTTCCACCAATACCTTATACAGGACACCGTTTTGGATTTTTTTTTTTTTTTGAAACATTTGGTTTTATCCTTCTCTTAGAATTCTTCAACGAGAGTCCTAGAGCTAAAAATTAATTATGATTCTTTAGAATAAAATGATCAGAAAAATAAGATTTTTTCACCGGTTCAAACGGATTGAAAATCAGAACACTTAATTTTTCATTTGGTTTTATAGTTCTCTTAGGACTTTTCAACGAGAGCCATAGAGTTAAAAATTAATTATGATCCTTTAAAATAAAATAAAAAAGAAAAATAAGATCTTTGCATCGGTTTAAAATGATTGAAAAACTGGAACACGTAATTTTTTTATTTGATTTTATGGTTCTCTTAAGGCTCTTCATTGAGAGCCTTATAACTAAAAATTAATTATGATTTTTTAAGATGAAATGATAAGAAAAATAAGATCTTTGCACCGGTTTAAAAATGATTGAAAAATTGGAAAACTTGATTTTTTTCATTTGGTTTTATGGTTCTCTTAGGACTCTTAAACCAGAGCCTTAGAGTTAAAAATTAATTATAATCCTTTAAGATAAAATGATTAGAAAAATAAATCCAATTTTTTCTTAAATAATTATAATTAATTTTTATCTCCAAGGCTCTTATTGAAAAGCCCTAAGAGAACCATAAAACCAAATGAAAAAATTAAATTTTCAATCCTTTTGAACCGGTGCAAAGATCTTATTTTTCTGATCATTTTATCAAAAGGGATCATAATTAATTTTTAACTATAGGGCTATTGTTGAAGAGCCCTAAAAGAAGGATAAAACTAAATGTTTCAACACAAAAAAAGAAAAGAAAAATCCAAACCCAGATTTAATTTAGGTCCATAAAAGGGACAACTTAGATTCATAAAATGGGCAACTTAGGTCCAAACCCAAATTCAACTACAAATCGACTCATGATCTCATACAAGGTACAATTTAGATCGATAGGAAGGGGCAACATAGGTTTATAGAATGAGCAATTTAGGTCCATAGAAGGAGCAATATAGGTTTATAGAATAGGCAACTTAGATTCATAGAAAGGGCAATTTAGGTCCAAATCCAGAATCAACTACAAATTGACTCAATGTATGGGGAATTTCTTTTTCTTCGTTTTATGTATGAGAAATTTCGTTTTTTTCCGTTTCATGTATGGGCAATTCCACAAAAACTTGAGGGTATAATAGTCATTTTAGGTGGCTCTTTCCATATTTTGGCAATTTCTTTTTTTTTTTTTCATATCTAGATGAATTTAGAAAAAAATGGTTCATGAGTTGGGCATTAATTGCCCCTCTTACCACTGTCCTGTAATTCCCCCTACTCTAAATTTAAAGATAAGGACGGAGAAATATAAAGAGATTAGGCCCCGTTCCAGAAACTTTCTTAAAAACTGAGCAGTTTATTTCATATTTTCAAACTCAAAAATAATGAAAATGAAAATATTTTTTAATTTTTTTTGCATCTTATAAAAGATCTCGATGAGATGTTTCAAACAAGATCTATGTTGCATATTTTTAGATTTTAACAAGTCCATAATTTTTGAGTTTGAAGTTACTTTCTTAAAAAATAAGTGTTTTTTTCGCGTTTTGGAACGTGGTCTAAGGCCCCGTTCTAGAATACCTTCTTAAAAAATAAATACTTATTTCACATTTTCAAACTCAAAAATAATGTAAATAAAAAATATATTTTTATTTTTTTGCACCGTATAAAAGATCTCAATAAAATCTATCAAACAAAATCTATATTGCTAGAAAAATTATTTGTATAAACACATTATTTTTAAACTTAAAATTATCTTCTTAAAATATAAGTATTTATTTTCAGTTCCGAAACGGGCCCTAAATTCTACATGGAGGGGCCGTGTAGAATGGGTTGTGCAAAAAGAACATGGATGAGCGCCACATCACCTAATGGCTCATTCAGTGTATTTAATTCCTCTATCTCCAATCACTTTCTCATTCAATTAGTTTAATTTTTTTACAGTATTTGTATATATTTAAAATATGGTTAAGAAATTAAAGTATTTTAATTTTCAATTCAATTAAACCAGTGCGAAATTTTTATTATTTTTATCTTATTATTCTAAAATATCATAATTAAATTTTGTTTATAGGGCTCTTATAATTAAGTATATGTTCTTTATTTGAGACCCAATGGTGATTATGAGAGTCGCAGAGACAAAATTTAGAATAGTATGGTCAGAATAATAAGATCGTCGCATCGGTTTAAGTCAATTGAAAATTGGAGTACTTAGAGCATCTCCAACGGGAGATGTCAAAGCTAAAATGGACAATCAAACGGCTAGTTTTGACATGAAGTCACCATCCAACCATGATGTCTTCTATCATGCCAAAAGTGACATGGCTTTGAAGGGAGGTTACGTGACTTTGAAGAGAAGTCCCAAGTTGTCAATTTTGACATCAACCTTCTAGACTGTCAATTTTCAAAAATTGACCATAAGCTTTCAAAGTAATTTGACATAAGGGTTGGAGAGAGGGAGCTTGATGTCAAATTGCTACATAAGCCTTCAATATAATTTGACATCTCCATTTTTGACCTCTGTGGTTGGAGATGCTCTTAATCGGATTGAAAATTGAAATACTTAAATTTTAAACCATTTCTTGAATTTATATAAAATATAATCTAAAAAAATTAAACTAATTGAGTGAGAAAGTGATTGGAGAGAGAAGAGAGGAATTGAATGCACTAGATCAGCCATTGCGAGACGTGGCGATGATTCATGGCCTTTCCGCACAACCCATTCTACACACACGACCCCGGACCGTGTACAATTTTATCTCGAATTAGATATATACACTAATTTACGGAATTCATTTTCGACTACTTATGCAACAAAAAAACTACCAAAAAGTATAAACTTCTGTCTGAGACCCCATGAAGTTTCATCTAAATGTGCAATAATTTCATAACAAGATGAAAAATATAAAGAAAATCTACCGATTCGGATGACAGCTAAGCTTTCATGGTGGGTTCGTTGGATTCATTTTCCAAACAGAGGTTTTTTTTTTTCCCCAAACAGTGGGAAATTAAATACAAGTATAAGAATTACAAGAAACTGGAAACAGCTCTACAATCGCTATAAGTTCAACTTAACAATCGTTACAAGAATTACATTAAATTTTGAATTAGCCCAGAGCAGTCTGGGTAGATTACATTTTTGATTCCATCATTGAGTACTGGTTAGCTGAGTTAGGGTTTTTTTTTGGTCAAAAAGCTGAGTTTAGGTTGAGGAGCTCTATTTTCAAAATGAGGTGGTGTGATTGCGGGTTAGAGCAAGTGCATCAGTTGAGGTTAAAAGGTTTTTGAGCTATTTTGGAGAGAAAAAACACAAAAAGGTAGACTGCACAAACCGATGTAAAAGGGGAGGTAAAAAGGATTTATGAATAGTAGTTCGGTACTTTTAACTCACCACTGTTCAAAAGCAAGCCAATAATTTATTGTTTCTTTCCCTCACTCCTCCCTCCTCCCTCTCTGTTCTTGATTTGTGGGATTTTTAGTTTAAAAATAAAGGATAAAGAAAAAGAGTGAAAATGTATATTTTAATAGGTGTTAGGTAAAATAGATAATGTTAGTGCAATTGTGAAAGAAAAAGTTGATAGATAAATTAAAACTGTGAACTATTCACAAGGTAGTTTAGCTACCTATTGGTGTATATGTTCTTAATATCGTCTCTCTGTTGCATCCCATTTTAATAAAGGAAAGATCCCAAAAGATGAATCCAATTGATCGACCAGTGCATATCATCAAAACAGGTCTAAGTGCTGGACAAATTTTTGGGTGCCTAGCGGGCACCACGTGGTACTCAAGCAGTGCATTCAGGTTGTCTATTTTGATTTCGGACGGCTCGGATTTGGAGAGAGAGTGGTGGGATGAGAGGAGAGAGAGGATTTCAATCTGAGCCATCTAATATACTTTTGGACGGCCCAGATGGATTGTTCGGGCACCACGTGGTACCCACCTGACACCCAAAAATTTCGAGCCTATCGTGAAATGTTGAATTAGGGGACTGGAGCAAAAACTGAAATGTTGAATTAGGGGACTGAAGCAAAAACAGGAAAGATTGAACACAAGCTAGTATATTCGTTATCTAGAATCTCTATCATCTAGCTTATTTTCTAATATATAACAAAGCTAATTATAATTTCTCAGTTGGTTTCAGTTGCTTATTTGCTAAAGTGTGTTTCGTGCCTATTCAAATAAACTATAAAATAGAAATAAAAAATGCAAAGCCATGAGCAAATAAGCAATTGGATTGCTGAACAATTTTGCCTATCCACAAATATTGCGTATTCTTAATATTTTTTTTTTTTGCATTTTTTAAACCAATTAAGAATTTTAATTGATATTCTTGAACAGTGTGAAAATTTAGAAAGTATATACAAATACAAATTATTATTTTTATCCGGAGGTTGGCACGGCTCTGTAAAAAAAATACTCGTAATAAATATCGGAGAGAGAAGGAAGATTTTAACCGAACACGCAATACCAATTTTGACACTTTTGCACAGGACCAATTATTTGGTACTCTCAGAGTACCATGTAGCGGTATCATGCAATACTTCTCACATATAAAAGATCACCACCACATAATGTGAGCAATTTCTTATCTCTCAACCAGCCTACAAAAGTGAATAATAAGGCCTTTACTGCATAATTTTTCACTGCGTAAATGGTTAAGAGTATCATGCAGATAATGTCACGTGGTACTCCGGAAACGCGGATTAATTACTCCGGATATCTCACATGGGTGGGGGAAGAAAGAATAAAAATGGTGGGTAAATGGTGTCCACAAAAATGGCAAAGCATGTGGGTACACAGACAAAGAAGGGAAAGTGGAAGATACTAACAAGGAAAATTTAAAGGGGGAGGCTGGAATATATCCTAAACGACACAAAAGCGATCGACGACTAAAAGGGGGAATTAGTTGAATGAGAGAGGCGCCCACCACTTCACCGCAAGGCTGATTGTTACAGCAGTGGAGCACTGGCGAATTGCGATTCGAGTACGACAAAGATAGTAATATCTATTGAGGTGATAGAATAGACCTTTAAAAATATATATACACAGGCGAAGTGTTATTCACGTCGAATGTAAAATAATGACTTATTTTTAAAAATAATAATTTTAAGTTAAAAAATAATGTATTTATGCAAATAATTTTTTTACAAATATGAATCTTGTTTAATAGATCTCATCTTTTTTTTTTTTGTCAAAAATGAAAAAATTGTATTGATAAATGCCCAACGACACTTACAAAACGGAGATCATTACAAAGAACTTCGACAAAGCCAAACTAATCGTTTAACAAATAGAAAACAAGTAAATCACAAGGCAATCGATGTGTTTCATCATAACCTAGACATGACCTGACGCAATAGCGACACTTTTAAACTGCCTAACATCTAATTAGGAGTCTCAAACGATAAAAAGTGCAAAGTTAAGGACAAAAAACACCAAATATCCGGACGATCGGATGCACTCCACTCAAATATGAACGCATCAATGAACTCCCAAGAATTACAGATCTGCCAAGCTGCCACGGGTTGCCTCGCCAAAGACATCGTGTAGGGATAGAACGCTGTAGAACAGATATCGTTGTGAAACAATCTCGATTGAGAGAACCCGATCTATAGACAAAATTCGTCCAAAGATGAAACTAATAACTTTCATTGAACGAGAGACAAAACTCTCACTGATCAGACGACAAGTCGTAGATCTGGAGAGACAGAAGGGAAAAAAACAAAAACAAAAAAAGGGAGTCGGTAGTACCATGGCCTCCCCCTCCCACCGCCTCATACAGGTATGGAACCCACGGAGAGGAGGGGAAGGGAGAAGATTGAGGAGTTGTGGTGGCTAAGATTGAGAGAGGAAGAGAGAGAGAGAGAGAGAGAGAGAGGGTTAGTAGAGAGTGATTACTACTCCGAAAAACATGTTTAATAAATCTCATCAAGATTTTTAATATGGAGCAAAAAAATTTAAAAAAATTATTTTTCATTTATATTACTTTTGAATTTGAAAATGTGAAATAAGTTGCTTATTTTTTAAGAAGGTTTCTGGAATGGGGCCTCAGTCATTTGCATTTTGTAGTGCCGTGAGGTCTTCGAATCTTATGCAAGTCAAATATTTCAAATTTTGAGCGAGCAATTAGAGGGTTATGGTAGTGCACTAGTGTAGGAGACTGGGTGTAGTGCACCTTATAATGCTCCGATGACAACTTGCGGAGTTAGGATGCATGGGGTCATTCATAAGCATCAATACTTTAACAAATATCTTAAATATATCCAATTCCCAAACCTAGGTATAGGACTCTCATGCTTTACACATGAGCAATACTCACGTACATGTAAATTATTTATACATTGTAATTGTAATTGATATGCACTATTAGAACAACGGTTTCTCAATCTCTCTTAGATTCACATTTTTTATACTAACAACCTTAGAATACACAAAGTAAATCAAAGGGGGTAAACAATAAAATCTTTACCAATTAATGTTTTAGTAGTTGATGTTTGCAAAAGAGAGGAAAGAGAAAATTGGCGAAGATTCTGATCGAGTAAGCTATGAACAGACAAGAAAAGAATAGGTGGGAAAGAGGATATGAGTTTTTAGTTTGTATCCTGTCGATTTAATTTTAGTGGATTTTTGCAAAAATTGAAAATTTATCTAGTGTGGTGAGACCATCAAATGAGTTTTAGCCCTTATTAAAAAATAACTAACGTGGAGACACCATCAAAATGGGTTTTAGACTTCCATTTATCCTACAGTTCTCTATGTCTCAAAAGACATACTATACTATATCCTCCTATAGTTGTAGTTGCCTAGCAGCTGGGGGGACATGTGTTGGTTGGTCATCATACTCCCATGTGGACACACTGCTGAATGAGGGGCTCTGGTCTTCAATACCATAGTTCAATTCCAGAATTAATCCCCTGTTTGGTTAGATGCAAATGTAATGATTCTAATGAATGCATTTTTTGTCGTTATCTTTCTTCCAAGACCAAAACCAACAAAGCCTTTTCAACAAAGTTAATGATGGTAGCCACACCGGTCATGGGTGAGGGACCCTCCACTTCTGTTTACACCACTACCGCTGCCCGCTGCAGATGTCTCATCAGTGCCCGCAGCCACCTGAGCGGGACGGACTTCAAAACAAGTTAGAAAAGAGTAAATAACATCTCAGTAAAGTCCTTGTAGTAGGAGTATTACATTTGTCAATCTTGTTCTCTGAGGGTGTGTTCCACGTTTCTTTCTTGAAAAGTAATATTTATTTTTGTTTTCCAAGACAAATCACTTTATCATAATATAATACGTCACTTTAATTTAAAAAATAAATTATTTTTCAAAAAATAAGTATTTATTTCTACAAGTAAAATACACCCATCACTTCCCATATTTTAGTAATTCGTTCTATTCTAATTGAATAATAAATTAATCATATTTTTCAATTAGTAACATTTTTTATACGTATATATATAATATGAATCTTGGTTGATAGCTTTCAATAAGCACTATTGTTTAAAAAGTTTTCAAAATCACCTAAAACCTCATACTAGATTGCAAGATATAATTAATTAAAAAGTGGCATGGACTCCAAAAAAACTAAAAATTAGGACGAAAGGAATACTACACAAGCTTAAATTCTGTGCACACCTATAAAAATATCACATAGCCCTAGTCTTTTTAATTTTTTTTTTCAAACGGAATAGAATCACATAGCAGTAGTCAAATGAATATGTGAATGCCTTTATAGGTGTGAGATCATCTCCTCTTTATTTTTCCTGATCCAAAAGTATAGAAGAAGTACAATCTTTAATTTACCTGTTCATTTTTTCATCTACATACTCCAATGATCTAATCTTACTCTATTTTTGCTATTTATCCATACATCATGGCTAGATTTGTACTTTGTTGATTGAAATGGAGGAATCTATACCGTCCATATCATTTGCCTAGCCTGGAGAGGCTAGGCCAGGCCAGGCTAGGTAAATGTAGCTAGTGAAGTTGTTAGCCATTTTTGTTATCAAGACTTATGTGCTTAGTGGGTTGAAGATGCTCTGACAATATGCGAGCAACTAAGCTTTTGCCAGTGTTTTATCGGAGATTTCATAGTTTGAAAGATAGGCAAAGATTTTGGTGCGATTTTTTTGGTCTCGTGTTTTTCAGTTAAACATGTAGGTATTTATTTATTTTATAAGCTCAAATGCAGAAGCTTATGAGACAAAAGGTTATTGGGCAGGACCATTTTATTTATTTTTTGATAGGCCTGGGCAGGACCATTAATATGTAAACTTGCCAAACTATTGGATAGTGTATTGGTCTCTATTGAATAGTGTCCATATATGAGGCCTCCTTTAATCTTGTTCAACCCTTTACGCGGCCTACATTTTCTCCCTTTCTGTATGTGGGCTTTCAAGTCTTTCTTGAAATAAACTTCAACAAACCGAGGAACAACAAGATCCGGATTTGAACATGGATCTAGTATAAACGTAAAAGAACTCATGCTGGGACTTCAACCCTCTCTAAGACGAGAATGGTCCCTAAACCATTTCAACCAATGAAGGGAGGATAATGTTCATCTTTTTTAGGGAGAGTGAACATTACCCATTATCCTCTCTCTTATTGGTCAAAATGGTGTAGGAACCACGAAATCATTACACTTTTTGGTGCAAGGACAACTTAGCAGAGGGTAGAACTAATTTTTTGTTCCGTCAGGTTGAAGACGTTCAATATTCAGTTTGAGGAGCTTCATCAAAGACAGTGACTAGCGAGAATCTGAGGCTTGTAGTTGCTGAGATTCTGTTGCCAGTGTACAGATCTTTCATTAAGCGCTATGTGTCATGGAACCGGGGATGCTGCCTAGTGGGGTGTCAAGCGACATCTGGCCGTTCATCTCGGCACAGACGGCTCGAATTGAATCTAAACACACAGATATTTGAATCGTCCATTGCTCGGTCAAGATACAAGCCGTCAATTCTCGAGATGAACAACTAGATCGGCCACTCGGCACTACAACCAAACACCCCCGCTTGGCAATATCTCCCAATCCCTGTAGGACGATCTTCATGATGTTTTGAGGGAGGGTGAACAAAATCACTCTCTGAGACCCTACTTGTTTAGTTTTCACTGATGGGTTAACCCCTACTAATTTCCTTAGCGATATGATTGCATTTACATATCCAAAAAGAAAATAAAAGAAAAGAAAATAAAAGGATTCAAATGCTAAAGGCTATATATTTCCCCAACACAGATTTTCTTCATGCCAAGCAGGGCATGGGCTCCTCCTATCTTCAAGGCAGAGCAGGATGAAAAATAGGACAGAAATCAACATCTGGGATCACGGTTGGGTACCATCTTCTCTTAATTCTTACCTTCAAAACCTAAACAGTACGATTGTGAAGGCTCAATTGTTGCTGATTTCTTCAATTCACCCTCAATGACCAGGAAAAACACAGCTTCTTCGAGCCAATCTTTCTGGGCGAGAAGCTGCTTCTTCCTGTGAAATGCCTTGCGCGAACATGTCCCAAGAAGGATAAGCTCATTTTGCACTCTCCAATCTAAGGAAGTACACAGTTAGCAGAGGTTAGAATACTGCGTGAAAAACAACTTTGAAGGGCTAAATCCGCCCCATCTTATTTCTTTCAACCTCAACCTTCGTTGTGGAAATCCATTAGGAGTTTAAAAACACCCCCTAAGATGCAACTCTTTTTGGTGGAGGGCATGCCAAAATTGTTTTGCCACCAAAGAAAACCTCTTGAAGAGGAACTGTGCCCTATCTGCTCGAAAGAGAATGAATCCGTTGAACACTCCTCTTCATGTGTAAATGGACAAAGCCAGTGTGGCATAACTCCAACCCATGTATCCTCCTTCATAACCCCAGAAGCCTCTTCCTTCACTCTCATTAGATAGTTTTGTAACTAGATGCCGGGTTTTGATAAGCATGTTATGAGCAAATTGGCCCTTGATATATAGATGCATCTGGAAAAATCAAATCAATCGGAAACCGAATAACATCTAGTCAGAGCACAGTTAAATTGAAAAAAATTGGGTTTTTCAAGGTTTAATCTAGTGTGCCCAACCTCATTTTGCTTCTATAAATGTTCTCCAATTAGATATTATTCGGTTTTCAATTGATTTGATTTTTGCACGGGTGTTGAACTCATCGAGCTTTACAATATGAACGACTTCGATCAACGAAATTAACGCGAAATGGGGACACAACTGACCGAACGGCAGAAAAACCATTTTCATTCAAGAGTGCTTCAATAAAATTATTTAGGACGATCTAGCCATTCATTTGATAATAAGTTGTTTTACAACCTATTTAATCACATAATTTAAACAATTTTCTAACTTATGAAAGGCTGCACCAATCATATTTGTAACTTATTTCAAAATTTTAAGTAAATAATCCAAAAATCTAACTTCTAAGTGATAACAAATGGGACCTATGGAGTGCAAGACTTTTACAGCCATAGCTTATTGGGAGGTGAGATACATAAGAAAAAGGTTCGAAAGGGATGCAAATAAGTTTGATCTCTTCGTTCCGGTAATGAAGCGGGTACCTATATCACGAAGCACCAACCCTATCACGAGGAATCAGGCGCAGCTCCGAACCATGTTTGAGGAAGACATTGCCTGAAAAAACAAAAACAAATTTCATACAAACAAAAGTAATTTACATTGTAAACAATGGACAAACGATATTATTGCACTCTTTCAAATTATCAAAGTAACATTATCAACTTCTTCTAGGAGAATCAGCAAATAATTGATTGATATATATATATATATATATATATATATATATATATATATATATATATATATATATATATATATATATATATATATAGAGGAATTTTCAAGTGAGGGATCCCTCATTTTTTTTAAATGAGGGACTTTCATTTCCCGATCAAATTTTGAAAATCCGAACCGTTCAATGTGTGCAGAATGTAATTTTAAGGGTCCCCGCGAGAAATCAGCCAAAAAAATAACCGGGAAGGGCGTCATCCGAGCAGTTTTTTTTGAACCGTTCAATGAAAACTGCTCGGATGAAGCCTTTCCCGGTCATTTTTTTTGCTGATTTCTCGCGGGGAACCTTAAAATCACGTTCTGATCACTTTGAGCGGCTCGGATCATCGAAATTCAATCGGAAATGAAAGTAAAAAATGAGGGATCCCTCACCGAAACCTAACTCTATATATATATATATATATATATATATATAGTCAGTCTCAAATGAGGAAGTCCTTAATTTAGTTAAAATGCGGACCTCCCAATTTCTCCCATTTTCCGATCAAATTTCGATGATCCGAGCCGCTCAATGTGTTTAGAACGTGATTTTAAGGGTACCCGCAAGAAATCGGCAAAAAAAATAACCGGGAAGGGCTTCATCCGAGCAGTTTTTGTTTGAACCGTTCGAATAAAAAACAAACAAAAACTGCTCGGATGAAGCCCTTCCCGGTCATTTTTTTTGCTGATTTCTCGCAAGTACCCTTAAAATCACGTTCTGAACACATTGAGCGGCTCGGATCATCAAAATTCAATTGAGAAAAGAAGGTCCGCATTTTATTAAAATGATGTGGTCCTTACGGGAGACGGACTATATATATATATATATATATATATATATATATAGAGAGAGAGAGAGAGAGAGAGAGAGAGAGAGAGAGAGAGAGAGAGAGAGAGAGAGAGAGAGAGGTCCTTATTTGAAAATAATTGTGTATGAGTCCCCTTCTCTTAAGGACTACCTCATTTTAATAAAATAAGGATCTCCCTTTCCCGATTAAATTTTGATGATCCGAGCCGCTCAATGTGTTCAGAATGTAATTTTAAGGGTATCTGCGAGAAATCAGTAAAAAAAAAAACAAAAAGGACTTCATCCAAGCAGTTATTATTATGTTTTTATCAAACGGTTCAAATAAAAACTGCTCAAATCAAGCCTTTCCCGGTCATTTTTTTTGCCGATTTCTCACGGATACCCTTAAAATCACGTTCTGAACACATTGAGCGGCTCAAATTATCGAAATTCGATCGAAAAATGGGAGAAATGGGAAGGTCCTTATTTTAACTAAAATAAGGACCTCCTTATTTGAAAATAATTGTGTGTGTGTGTATGTGTATATATGTATATATATATATATATATTTTTTTTTTTTTGAAAGTAAAGAATTGAATTATGATATGACAATAACTAATAAGAGCACCTTGTGACTTACAAAAAATACAAGTGATAAGTGCGCCTCATCATTTGGTTGTTTGAATGAACAAAAAGTGCAGGCTGTAGCACAAGTAGAATAAATCGATGGATTCCAAAACAAAGAACACAAGCCACGTTTGAAAATATTCACAATGTGCATTATCGGATCCTCAAGTATGCCCCCATTGTCTGGTGGTTCTTGCTTGAAAATTGAAGGGGAAACTAAAAGCCGCCACAAAAAGGAAATAATGAAAAGCTAAAGATATCCAAAGCAAGATTAATTAATGTTCAAATTTTTACTCAACTCCTCTAAATCGAAAACTGAAACCCAATGGACATACAATCTTGTAATAATCATTGGTATGTTTTTTACAAATAAATTCATTGGAAAGAATGATTAACAGTTCTTATGCCCAACCAAGCACTCTGAAATGCAAAACTACCATTTTACAATCAAAGAGCTGAAAACAGTCAATAAACACCCCAGTAACTACACAGCCCATGTCAGACAGGCGAAATACAGAGTTGCAGGCAACTTTGTAACTTAAAAACATAGAAACTGATAAATTGCAAGATATAAGTATAAAGGCAGACAAATACAAGACAAACAGTGACACAGGCACAGCACACCTGATAAATTAAAAGTATGATAGAGGACATGGGAAGAAAACAATTAGTCTCATACCAAAAAAAATTTATACGTGGGAAGCTAGAACAAAATTCTCGGTGGTTTACATAACATCTGTATTACCATTAGCATAACATTGAAGATAAAGCTCAATATAAAATAGAAAGCACACACTGGAAGGATGGCAATATCATTTCTCACTGGTTATACCGCTATGTTCGAACAATATTCATTTCCTAACTCCCATTATTTCAACCAAATCCTGCCCCTTTCTTTGCTGAGAATGCTTGACTTGCTTCTACTATGTATCTACTAGACATGCATTGGCCGTGTCCAAAACATTTCCTAGTGTCGAGTTTGTAACGTTTGCATATCATCAACCAACATGTATTAGGGATGGCAAAGTGAACCGAACCGATGGGTACCCGAACCATAACCGATTTTTTTCCCCGAACCATAACCGAAAAATTCCCCGTGGGTGCGGGAATGGTGGAGGAAGTGAAATAACCAAACGGGTTCGGTTCGGTTATGGTTCAGCAGATCCCTGAACCAAACCGAACCGAAACCATATATATATTAAAAGAGACCAGGGGTTGAAGTGAACACTTCTAAAAATGTTAGGGATCAGCTTATTGCATGTGTTAAGGTATAAGGACCTGGAGTGTGATATCCCTTTATATATAAGCATAACAGTAGGTCACTTAGGGCTCACAGAAATTAGATCTGGCACACCCTCTCTCGCCTCTCTCACAGAATCATGCGAAGCCTCTCACGTTGAAGCCTCTCTTCTCCATCCGGTCTCTCTCTCTTTGTCGCCATCGATCATGGTCCATCCTTTGGCCATAGGTCTCTTTCTCATAGATTAAAGCAAAGTTACAGATTTTTTTTGCAACAGTATGTTCGGTTGATTGCAAATACTAGTTCTTTGGGGTGTGATTTCTGATGTTGATTTTTTATTTTTGTTGGGTATTCCAGAAACGATTTACAGTTTCTCTCTCTCTGTGTTTTTTCTGAATGGTGTTTAAGTTGTCCTCCTCTGTTTTTTATTTTGTACCAAATTCGGTTACCCAATCGGTTCAGGGATTACCTGAAACCCGTTTGATTCGGTTATGGTTCACCAGTCTTCTCCCTGTTCGGGTATTGGGGCGGATATGGTTTCGGTTTCGATTTCGGGGATCGGGTATGGATATGCCAATATCCGCCCCGTTGCCATCCCTAACATGTATTCTCATCATTTCTGCACATGCTTGTAACCCTAAGAATAGTTTCAGCATTCAGACTTCTTTACAATCAGAAGTATAAATTTCATAATTTCAAAACTAGGCCTACAGGTATGCTCAACTGATGCTGGAGCATTGGCCTTCAGTCTATAAAAGAACATGGGAAAGATGGTGAACATAATCCTTGAAGTGTTTCTAACAATTCCATAAGAAAAAAGTTTGATGCACCAAATAAAGTTTTCCAATGCACATCAACCGTTTCTCATTTATACACTGTTGAGGCTTTGCTTTTCATGTGATGGTGTCCAGTGTTCATGTCTATGCTCACTTAGAACCTATCAAAAGTATCCTCGAGTCTTTATCACCTTTGCACTAAACCAAATTTTAGAGACTGCTAATCTGACTTGTCTTATGGCTATGGAGACCTATAATCCCCGACTTATGAATTGAAGAATCCATCGGTATGCGGTCATATTGAATCAAAACTAGTGGTATTTTAAGCAATTAGTAGGTTTTCAATATATATATATTTTTCACAATGAATACTACAGCATATCACTGTTCTTGTACATTTCCTAAGAGATGAAACTCCCCATAATTTCCAACTCTAGATGATTAAGACATGAGAGTAAATTTCCCTAAAAGTTAAGCTCTATTGATTTGGTGGCCACTGACTTGCATAATTTTCAATAGGTTTCAGGGCTTTGCAATTCTCACTTAGTGCCCTACACCTGCTTAGCAAAATTTCCCTAAAAGTTAAGCTCTATTGATTTGGTGGCCACTGACTCGCATAATTTTCAATAGGTTTCAGGGCTTTGCAATTCTCACTTAGTGCCCTACACCTGCTTAACAAGAAGACCCAAGTCATTTCCTCTCATTCAACCTTCAAAGAGTGACTATAAACTTCTTGCTCCAATTGTCCAAAGTAACATCCTGCACCCACACTTTCGATCCAATGCATTCCAACACTCTAAGAAGATTTCAACTGAGTGCAATCACCAAATCCTACGTTGGTTTAGAGGGACAACGCATTTTAGAACAGATTCTCATCCCTTCTACACAAGATTTCAACCTTTTTGCCTTGTTTCCTGAAGCAAAGCAAAGCAAGTCTCAGACAGTACAGAAATCATGTTTCCGCTAGTATAACTGGATTCTCACAATATTCCACAACGATTGGTTATTATTTTGGAACATGTAAATCACCAATTTATGTTAAGTTGGTAACCTATATGGGTAACAAAATCCTACCAAGAACATTTAACTAGGGAAGATTATGTAACATGCAAGTATTGATACGTAAAAACACATCCAAACTAGGGATATTCAACAGTATCCATGTTTTCTTACAAGAAAAATAGTATATGTTATCAATGGTTATACAAATGAAGAATTGCACAAACAAAGATATATAGCAGACCTTTTGGGCAGTTGCATGTCTAAGCAAAAGTAACAGAAAATTCAAAACAGGAAACTGGGCATAACCAAAATGGGCTAAAAGCTGGCATACCGGCACTTTGCTGAGGATTAATCCCAACCCCATCTGCATAAATGAAAATAATACTTAAAATGACTTATAGGAGGAGGAATAAGAGGCACATTAGAACAACTCTTCAAGCATGCAGAACCTGTTAAAGTGAAAAGTCTCTGATGCTTTCAAAAACAGATTAGTCACTAAAGGTGATTAATAAGATCACCAGGCAAATCTTGCAACTAATGAATGTATATGTATGCTCATAGACCTTTTAAAATGGACATTCTTTACATGACAAGCAAAAACAAACAAAAAAGGGGCTAACAAAGAGGGATGAAGGCCATAGGACGGTTGCCTATACATTGCAGGGAATGCAACTTCCTAATTCTCTGACCAAGATTACCTGGAATGTGGATCAGTCAGTACAAAGGAACAGAAAGGGAACTTGGTTCAGTACATGTGCGAAATCGCGGTCCCATACGGATGCACTTCTATATTTTATAATACAAAAGTCAAAATTTACTTCTTGCAAGTGATAAACATCCAATAAACATCTTATTTTTCAAATAATACACAAACAACACCTTTATCAGAGCATTTCGACAAATTATTTTACGCTTTGTCTTGTAAAGCTCGGCTCAATCTAGACTCTTATTGAAATAAATAGAAAAAACTTTGGGCTAATTTAAACGTCTTGAAAAGCATTGTACCATGTTTCAGAACCTGCGTTCCAATACATAAATTGCTAGTGTATTAGCGCTATCTGGTGACATAGTTTTTCACATCTGCGAAGCATGCTAGAGCATACTAAGAACATTCTCCTATCCAAAATGGTCTACTAATCTTCCAAAACAAAACGTAAGCAAACATATATTGAAGCAGACTGACGAAATTCCAAGGTAAATAACTAATATTTGGATGTTTGGCACATCTGCTAATTCCAAATGAGAAGCGTCAAGAATTAGTGAGGGGTCAAATGTCA
Organism: Rhododendron ovatum; assembly: GCA_019656835.1. NCBI lineage: Eukaryota > Viridiplantae > Streptophyta > Magnoliopsida > Ericales > Ericaceae > Rhododendron > Rhododendron ovatum. Next base: position 22,204,492 of record CM033795.1, on the reverse strand, counting down.
ATACATTGACCACAATGGCGAGGAGTTGGGGATGTCTCACATTTATTGTACACGAGAGATGACATTTCACGTGTCCAAACCAAGGGATGCTAAAGTTACTAACAAATTAAGCATTCTTACTTGAAGTTTCTTTTGACAATTTTTTCTCACAAATAGTTGGAGAGAGACCTTGATTCTGGATGAACAAACACACGAGCAAAGGAAAAAATAGATGGTCCATTGTATAAATTTGTTGAGTTCTCTTAGATAATCCAATTACAAAAAGTAGGCATGGCATTATAGTAGATACAGGGAGTCCACTCTTAGCATGAGTCGAATACACCACTTGCTATAATTAAGTTCTCCAAAGTACAAATGATAGTCAAAATCAATAAATAAATAGCCTAATCTTGCTAAGTATTAAAAACAACGAACACTTATATGAGATTGGTTGAATGGAAAGGCATAGGATAGAGTTATACACTCCCTGAATGCATAATTCCAAAGCACGTACAAGCAGCTTTTCCTTCTTTTTCAGGAAAAGTGCGTATGGGGCTTCCTTTGACATATCTCTCATTCACATGTAGTCTCCGTCTCAATTTATAAATCGACTACGTACCAAGCTTAAGTCCTAAGGCAGAAATCTCAAGCGGTGTGCAGAATGAAAACACCAGTGGTCTACCCGTTGGATTCAATCCTGAGATCTCATATAGAGAAGTCCTATTTCCTGACCACTTAGCAAACCCAAGTGCTTTCAATAACCACAAACCTAATAACAAGTTTGGGAGTCCCCTTCTAGCTCACATAAAATTAGCAATTTGGATCTATTCGAATTACTCTTTTCATAGTCATTGAAATTGCAAGCAATTGCCAAAGATCCAAAATAAATAGCCAAATCTGGAAAAAAAAATTGATAAGTAAATATTTATACAAGGCATTAAGAGAATGCTGTCCGTATACATAAAAGGCCGTAGACAAAAAAAATTGAGTATAATAATAAAAATAATAAATTATTACATCTGATTCATTCAAATCAAGCATTTGATTATTTCAATTATAAGACAAAAGTCCTTAAAAACCTGTAGGAAGTCCATTCTAGCTCCAATAAAATGAGTAAATGAGTCATCTTTTAATTTTAGGGCTACCAGTGCATGAGGCTCCTGCTAAGGCTCCTACTACTATAGGTTTGGAGAAGGACCAGAAGGTTTGGATGTACACAGCCTTATCCCCTCAAGCGGAGAGGCTATTTACTTTCACATTCTGATTAATCTAATTTAACTCCCTGGACTTGTAAAGGGCTACCATAGTTGTGAAATACAATAGAATGATCTGGATGCACAGACAAATCTGACAAATTATAATGAAATTATCATTGGAAAGGCCATAAAACATTTTGCAGCAGAGAAGTATTTCACAATCCTTTCTAACATGCAAAACACGAAACAGTAAATGCATGGAAGACATTGTTGATAACTAATGCCCATATAGGCTCCGTTTTGGATAGTTGTGAATTTGAAACGAAGGGGATTCATATTAAATTCAAGACAAATATAAGAGGTCTAACTATAGGTGATCTGTGAAATTGCAGTGGAAGATGGCGATTCGAGGTAAAGAGAGAAATTTGGTTGGGATTCTGATAGTAACTACGACCGTGTTAACATGGAGATTCAGGAGACCCCGAGCTATCTGTCAGGATGCCTCGGCTGCATACATCTCTGCCACCTTCCACTTAACAACTATCATAATGATAAACGACTCATCTCGCCATCCTGCACTGAGAACTCGCCTGCAAAGTGAAACTGGAGAAAGGAAGGGCTGATGTGTGTCGAACCCCTTTGCTGGGATGGGAAGAGTACTAAGTACTTCTTTTCTCTGGCAACTCAATTACATACTACCTCCATTTCGAAAAGATTGCCTAGTCGGCAAAATGAGAACTTAAAAATAATGCACTTTTGTGTAATAAAATCCAACTTTTCCCCACCTAATTACTGGATATCAATGAGTTCTTTTAATCTATCAAACAAAATTTGAATATTTCTCGACAGTAAGTATATTTTTTTTAAGTCCTTGCTTTGCGGACAGTACAGACAAATATATATATATATATATATATATATATATATATATATATATATATATATATATTGGGGGGGGGGGGGGGGGGGGGGGGGGGGGGGGGGGGGTGGGGGTGTGGGTGGTGGGGGAGAAGAGTACTAATTACATATCAAATCCACAACAACAAAGCTTCTCAAATTCGCTATTGAAACCAATGGGAAGCGATGTGATACTATATAAATTTGAGCTACTCTAATCTAATTAAATAACGGAGTCAAATCCCAACATTTGAAATCCACGTTTGTCTATCAAAACGGAGCAGGGTAAAAATAACATTGTGGATTTGAGGGGGAAAGTGAAGGAATACCGTTGGTGATGATAGCGCTGGTCTGTGGAGGAACCTTGAACTCTTCGGCTGCGAATTTGAGAACGGCAGTGAACGGGGCAGCTTCAGGCACGCTAAACCTGAACGAGAACAACACGAATCGAATCACCGTAAGTTCAAAGTCGATTTGTTAAAAGAGATGAAAACCAATCATTTTATTTATTTATTTATGGAGGTCTAGGTTATGGGGAATTGTACGGACACTTTGAAAGGAAGCTTGGGATCCGAGGTGAGTGTGACCTTGAATGACACCTTCCCACCACCAGCGCTCGTCATCTTCTCCTCAAGTGTTCTAGGGCCGGCCGGCCTTCTTGTCCTGCGATACGGAATTACGGACAGATATCAGTGGGGGTGGGGGATAAATGGTAAGAGTTTGACAGCTTCCATGGTCCATAAGGCTCTGTTTGGAACACAGGAAAAAGAAAGGAAAAGAAAAGAGAAGAAAGGAAAATTAAAGAATAGTAAATAGTAAATAAAAATAACAAAGATTTTGAGTGTAGTGAATAGTAAATTTTCTCTCCTATTTTCTTCTCATTTTCCTTCTCTTTTATCTTTCTTTCCTTTCTTTTCTTTTCCCCAAGTATTAGGAATGATTTTGGCACTCTACCATTGTTGGAGCGCCAACGGTCTTTTTTTAGCACCAAAATCTCAATACCTTAACTATACTTGTAGGCAAGTAGAGTGGAGTGCAGTTGGCCTCCTTTATATACTCTTATGCATATGTGCAAGGTTCGATATCCATTAGCGCCATCCCCTCCCCCAAATCCCCTAAAATAATGTAGATTAGGATTAACGAATGAAAAAAAAAATTCCTATACCTGTAGAGTAGCAAATACATATAAGAGCATCTCCACAAAAAATTTGAGTAAAAGCGTCATTTGATATGAAGCAATTCAATGGGCAAATGCAAATCTAGGCATAAATTTGAGTAAAGATTTCATTAATGGCATAGTTGTAAATTTGAGGGAGAAAAAATAGCCTTCAAAATTTGAGTAAAACTCAAATTTGGTATGAGTTTGATTGTTGGAGTAATGAGTGGAGTGGTATTTTGGTGATTTTTACACAAATTTGAGTAAGGGTAGAGATCTCTAACCCTTTGCTACATAAAATCTGCACCCTTATAACGATTTGCTAAATACAACCCAAAAAAGTACTCATGAGCGTCTCTTTTTGCCCTTTTATACCAAAATACTAAGGGAATTGATTTTGTCACTCTCATTTTTGTTAATGTCACTCCCATTCTCTCACAAAACAAATAATCTAATAAAGACACAAAAGGGAAGTGACATTAATAAAAAGGGGAGTAGCAAAATCACTCCCCAAAACTAAATTCTCGCCAAAAATTGGAACCGGCCTTCCCTTCCTATTCTCCCTCCTCCTACTGTCACCACCACCGAGCTCCATCACCATTCACCCCTACCATCGAGCTCCTTCACCCACTCTCGTCACTCCCTCCCTCTCCTCTCCACCACTCATTCCCGTCACTCATTCTCGGCAACACCACCAACACTAGCATTCAAGTCTATCCCGACAATGTCAGATTTATATATCCGAAAGTTAAACATATTTTTGAATTTAAAACCCCGACAAAAATTATAACTTGAAAGAGTTCGGAGCAAAGCAGACTGTGGATAAAGAAAGACAACAAAAAGAGTATAAATTACCTTAGTTCCCTTCCCTGTCGAATTAGCAAATGCAAATTTGAATTTGAAAATAAATTGGCATGTAATTACCTCATACGATCTTCTTGTTATTTAATATATGTTTAATTTTGAGTAAAATTTATTAAATTGAGGTTTTCAAAAATTGGGGCATTACAATCTCTCTCTATTTCATGAATATAGAAAAACGTAGCTGACCTAGAAAGCAATAGCGTGTGTATATAGGGCTACCACAGAGACTTAAGGATAAATACGGAATGGGCTTCTTGTGTAATTAAGAAATCACAATCCTTCAAAGATTCTATTTTCTAGGGCGCCGCTATTCGCAGCCTTTTATTTTCTCCCGTAGCCCACTACATTTCGGTAAATGGTTGTTGAAAATCATAAATAACATTTCAGTAAATTGCTGTTGAAAATAATATTATATTTCGGTAACTACATGTCGAAAATATGTTTAACTTTCGGTAAACAACTGCCGAACATGCATTTTCGGTAAATATCTGTTGAAAAAAATATTATATTTCGGTAATTGGATGCTGAAAATATATCTCAATTTCGGTAACTAACTGTCGAGTATAATTGGAAATTTTTAACGGGTTATGGGAGTAAATAGAGGGCTGCGAATAGCAGCGCTCATTTTCTATTGCACAAATTATAATTCATACCACTATAGAATTATAATTGCACTCTTGCCTCTATCTCAAATTATATTTTGAGTTTCACGTTATTAAATACTTAAATTTCTCCCAACGATTATTTTTAAACTGTCAATTTCATATCATGTTAAACCCCGAAGGCAATACAGATTCCATCAATGATACAAGAATGAACTAAAACTACCAAAACTTTGACACAGGCACCCCTTGCAGAAGCAAGACTGACGAAACGCCTAGATTAGGAACCAATCTAGGTCCAGGTAGTAGAGAATCCTAACGGACCCCCAGCTCAAACCTACAGAAAACAATGAGCACAGCTGAAATCTGAAAAAAAAAAAAAAAAAAAAAACAACTAAGAACCAACTAAAGAAAAGTACAGCTCTCCAGGCTGGAGTAAACACTGACTGGTTGATTCACCCATGGCTCTCCAAGATCTGCACGCCTCCTCTATCGGATCGAGTTGTTGACGACCCAGAACAAGGACAAACTCCGGCAAACAAAACTGAACCCGAGCTGTTACCAAAACACCCCAACAACGACACCACTGCTACCACTGCCGAAAACCCCCAAGAAGCACCACCGACACAATCGTCGACCACTGCAGTCCTCACTCCGCCCACCCACCAAACGCTAACTACCTTATTACGCCCACCACCCCAACTGCCGTGGTAATTTCTCCTAACGTTAAGATTACAGATACCTGTTGATTAAATAAAATTACTGACAATTATATTTCATCAACATTTATAAAATTCCTTGAGACTGTCCACTTAACTTATTCGATATGTCAGATACAAATATCCACCTGCAGAGTTTAACATAATCAAAACTTATAAACTTACTCAGGGGGTATCATCAATTCTTTCCGAGACGTGGATTCCATTAATTATTAATAGCTATCATACATGTAATGTTGTGACTTAACTCACCGAGATTATTGATCCTAACTCTCTAATATATCAAACTCAATAACATTAGACATATATACCTAATTATCCTTGAATTAAGAGTATAAGCATTTATAATAACCATGAGGTTCTAATTATCTTATAAAATCAGTACAAAAACAATTACCTCAAAACGGTCTCGTTCAATACACACAAAGTATATGCACAATGAGTTGGAACTAGTTTCGTTCCCCATAGTCTAGACATACCTACTAAAATATTGTGCTACAGTCTTACTGATGGTGTGTCTAGTTCCATCTAAGATTGTGAACTAAAGCTCATATTCCTCAAGAATCGACAATTCAATCTTTCGTGTATATGCCGTACTCTACACACAAGATCATCTACTTTACGGAATAAAAGACACACGAGTTTAACATTCAATAATATTATGCTAACACTGTCCATAACAGATTCTCATCAAAAAGGATAAATTGATTAATATAAAACAACCAAATATTAATCCATTACATAAAAGTATGACTTTTAGCATAAAAAAATTTCTAACAATGGTGAAATATGGAGTATAAATTTTATGTACAACCATTTTGAGCACTCGTGCTGTGAAAGAGGAGGAAATACCAATGTTCTTTTACAACTTGCAGAGTCCAAGCTCCTTGAGCATGCACCCGGGAGAAAAATCAATAAATTAAAGAAGTGAACAAATATAGCGCAAGAGTCTGACAATAAAATAATTTCTAAAAAGCTTCCACTAAAAGATCATCCATAAGTTATCATAAGTGGGAGTCCAAGCATCATCGGCCACCATTTTCCCATCAAGGATTTTTTGCCCTCTGATCCGTTGCAATGAAGCTTGTTGTTGTGGTACGTGCACACAGGCTTGTTCCTGAAAAAATAAAATCATCACCGTGCGTAAAGGATGATTGTTTAAAGCCAATATTGATCATGCAACTTAAAAAGTCTGGTACAAGGAATCAAGCTTTCTTTTTGATTCATCAAGAGGAGAACATTTATTCTGACGTAGGAGTATATAGAAAGAGACAACACATCTTTTGTGTACTCTCTTTTTTGAAATTGTGTATATTCTTCCTATTCCAACAGAGAAAACCTTTTTAACGGCAGAACCGTGACTAGTTATTTACGGAGCTAATCGCGACCGTTCGAAAAGTGTTCTGGAGGGTCCAGATTTTAATAAAACTTTTCCAGGAAAAAGTACTTCCCTAGAAAAATTTCATTTGAATCTGGACCATTCAGAAAAATTTTGGATGGTCGCGATTAGTTGCTGCTGTAAAAAACTTATTCACGGCTGAGTTATGAATAAGTTTCTCTCATTCCAATAATGCCCCTTACCCAAATCAGTTAATGCATCACTTGTAACTTGACATGAACGGGTTATACTTGGGCAAAACAACAATTGGTGTTAAAACCGCCTTATTATAACCTAGTATACTATGCACAATAGTCCTAAAAATGGGCACTCACATAGTGTGTGCGCGCCGCCAACCTGCTAGTGAGAACATGAAAGGAGCACAAATGGAAGCCCTGTTAATAAGCAGGGCTGAGGGCCCAACCACCAGGCCGCTACAATGCACGCGATCGAGATACATAAGAATATGTTATGTTGCATTCTTTCATCCTTATTGTATCTGTAAAATTATCCAATGGTCGAGATATCTAAAACTTCACACGTTCCATAAATGTATTCATGATAAGCCTATGATGAATGTGGTAAAATACGGTGAGGTGCAATTAGTGAATTAGAGTTCGTTCTGTTCGTGTTGTATTGATATCTAACAGACTTTCCAAATGGGGCTTGTACACTTTTTGATTTGGTCTAACCATTAGCCATGGATTCGGAGGGGTTAGAAGGGGGCACTAGTACGTACCCTCGAAGTTGTGAAAACCTTCATTTTTCTGCTAAAGAATTCTTAAGATATACTCGCGAACTCATAAGGATTTGTACTGTTCTGTCATGGGGATTTGCCTCCCCAAAACTAAAATCCTGTCAATAGTTTGAAGGCTTAAAGGAAAGAAGTTTAGAAGTATATGTATATGAATCTGACCTTGACGAGCACAATGTGATGACATAGTCCGTCCCTGAGCAAGTAAGAATGCTTGTGGGATCATCGTACGCATAGCTATAAGCTGCAGGGCAAGCTGCCTTAAATGTTTTCGAGTAATCCGTAGGTTTACATGTAACCGGACCTCCATAAGCACCTCTGCAACAGTACTCGTCTGTGTTGAACACATCGCAGGCACTCCGACATGCTACCGTCTTCCCATTAGCCTTAACAGCAAGCTCTGTCGATGAAACGAAAACGATTTTAGAAACATAACCTTAATACAGAACAACAAAAAAAAAATCTAAAATAACGAGATTGTGGCATTTTAAGCATTGGGGGATCCCAATAGCGAATGTTTTAATTCAAAATAAAAGAATAAAACCCCATGAAAATACCCTTGGGACAAATAGGCCTCAAGTCCCCATTACAACCGGCAACGCTGCAATTTCCCTTTCCATTAATAGGTGTCACAGCCAAGGGTATGTTGAACCCGTCCACGAGGCTCACGTCATAAAAATCAGGTGTGGCGAGGGTAAATTCAGCAAGCGTGGCAGGGGTCTCGCCTGAGCCAGTGCACTTGAGGGAGGTGCCACATCGACCAGTTTGGCAAGTCCCGTTGCCATTCTTGTCGAAGTTGCAGCCCGTTCGGCCCCAGATTCGACCGGACCATGCCACAGGGGCTGTGAGCACAATGGATTGGCCTGATTTCAATTCAAAGCCGCCACCGCCGAAGTTCTCTCCCGGGAAGATTGCAGGCCAAACTGTCTCCTTGCAATCGTTTATGAGAGTGAAAATTCTCGCGGATTCGCACACTTCTGTCCCTGCTCATTCAAGGTGCATATGTTTATGAGAAGACACATGGTTGAAAGATTATTAGTAAAGTTCATAGTCGTGCGGTCATTGGGCAACAAAATGAAAAATGTTATGTTTGTGCATAGATTATTAGTGAAGTTCTTAGCCTTGCGGTAGGATACTTGCATTGCTCTCTCACAACCCGTTTCGTGGTTCAGGCTGCTCCCAACGAAAAAAACGACAAATGCTATTCCTCCAAAACTTTTCTATCTGAGCAAATATATGTTGTGACAATGATATGTTTAACTATCAAAGTCATCTGGGCAGTCATTATTTGAAATCAAAATATCTTCGTATACCAATGACAAGGAGTGGAGAGACCGCTCAGCCTCATATACTAGTTTTTGGAGAAGATAAATAACCAATGTGGACAAACTCCAATACTCTCCCGCACGTGCGATAATTAATTTGCACGTGGAGAGGTAAACAAAAGATCCATAACACGTGGATCACAATAATCAACGGTGCACTTATGGCACAAATAAGGGATAACAAATTCTTCGCAACCCTAACTCTGATATTATATTAAAGCATTCAACTCTAAATCAATTGCGAATGAGTGGAGAGACTGTTCAGGCTTATATATACTAATTTTTGGAGAAGATAAATAACTAATGTGAGACAAACTCCTACAGTATGTTTTGTTTACATACCTAATTAACCGGTAAAGAAAGAAGAAAACAATTTGTTTTTTCCAAATTTTCTACTAAATCTTTATGGGCAGTAGTACTAGGGATAGAATTGGCTTTGATTTTTTGAGGGGGATAGAATTGGCTTTGATTTTTTGAGGGTTTAAAGTAAAAATAAAAAATATGGTCTCTTTTGTTTAACTATAATAAAGGATAAAAAAGTATGAAAAACTCTTATAATTCGAAAAAAATTTAGAGGTCTAAAATGACCGCAACACTTGTTTTAGGTAGGGCCGGAAAAAGTACCACTCGGCTCACTAGGTTTATAGTTACAATAAAGTTTTAACACAGAGCTGAAACTTGAATTACCTGCTGAAACTAGAGTCAAAACCAACACAACTGTCGAAAGGATGCTATGATCTGATGCCATTGGCTCTATCCGTCTCTGTCTCTTTCTCAAGAGCGGGGGAAGTATTGATGGTGCATAAATTGTTGTAAATAAGGGGCCATGAGAGAGGTGTTTATGAAGAGAGAATACGTGTATAGTGAGAGTGTGTGTGTGTGTGTGTGTGTATATATATATATATATATATATATATATATATATATATATAAGCACTGGCAAAGCCACTGTTGGAAAGCAGTTTTCTATGGAAAGATGGGGGAGAGATTCCTTTCCTAGTCTGCTCATTCAAGATTAGAACATTCTTTCCCATCGCTTGTCACTAACTGATCAGTAGCAACTTCTATTTTTAATGGTTTTGGTGGACCCATCAGGCCATTCCACGTGGCCAAATGTGATTTGTAATCCACTTTAGTCATTAAAATGAACATGGAATATTTGGTTTTGGCACTTCTCCATTCTATATAAGCCGTTCGATCCTTAAATCCTCATATGAACCATTGAATTGAAATTGAGGAATTATTGGGTATAGCCGGTCAAAAATTCATACTACTCTCAACAAGGACGGAACCAAGATTTCGTAAATGTGGGAGCCGAACTATGAACAAGATTTTGAAATTTCAGGGTTCGGAAATTTAATAGTTTGTTTGGTTTAGATTTTAAGAGAAGTTTTTTGGATAGTAAATAGAAAGGGATAAAAAAAGGAATGAGATAAATAATTGAAAGAAAAACTTATGGGTGACCGCGGCGTAGAGAGAGAAATTGGATTTTGGGACCTAAAACGAATACATATTTAAAGGATTTAAATGTCTAAATAACACTCAATACAAAATATAATATTAAGGTTTTCTAAAAAAAAAAACCTAATATTCATATTAAATTTAAAAAAAAAAACCCACACCTAATCCGTCTCTGAATCTCAACACACTGCCCAAATCAGTACTTCACAGCCGCCTGCTCATCTTCTTTAAGTACTTTTCTTTCTTTGTTTGTTACTCCAGTTTTCTATTTTCTTGATATTCCATTGACCCCATAATAGTTTTCTTTGGTATAAAGTTGAAAATAAAAAATGGAAAACAACTCAATTGAAATCTTTAAGTGCTTGATCCAATCCTTCAATTTTAATCAACAACTAAGAGATGTTATTCATTGAGTTGATTTTTTACAAGGACACTCAAAAAATTATTTTATAAGTTAATGAACGTTTCGAATTATTTGTGTGGGACCTTAGAGTGGACTCCACACATCGTTTGTACATAATTGGTACTCGAATAATCGGTACCCATAGTCGAGTAACACCCTAAGAGGACATCCATTTTGAGGAAATAGTTGTCCATCGTTGAGAAAAAAATGAACAGAAGCAGGTTTGCATTGGTTTTTTTTATCGGCAAAAAGAAGATTTTCTTAATCTTTGAAGATCAATACAAAGATTAAAAGGATCACAGGCATATCGGCAAAAGCCACCCGAGAATCATACCTAGATGAAGGCAAAAAGCCAACCAAAAACACCACAAGAAACATGATCTAAACAGCCCAATAGCCTAACACCAAAACAACCATAGACGAAAAGAAAATAACCCTAAATTCGAACAACAAACCGAAAGATACAGAATTGACAACCAGAACCGCCAATCTATGGAATTAAAATTCCAGAGAGAGAGAAGCACCATCCTTGAAGTCTTCATCATCCTCTAAACCCGCATCTTCCTCCAAATGATCAAAGAGAATCCATTCTTTTCGCTAAATTGGCCTCTTCCATTTCAACATATTTCTTTAAATTAAAACTTCTTCCCCCTCTAAATTTAATGCCCAAAGTGGTATCTATATCCATGGCCTTTCGAGCTCTCTTAAAAATGATGGAGTTCCGATTTTGGAACAAGGGACTTTCTTATTTCTAGGGTTTAATTTTTCGGCCTTGACCCCAAGCTTTGCAAGAAGCTTCGTTTTACTAATTTTCCTCTTCGATCTTCTCATCCTCCGTTCCATTTTCTGTCATTACCCTCACCATGATCTTCTTTTTAGTGCGTGACCGTGATTCCGTGTTCTACTACAAGAGAATTGACCATGATTGAACATGCTCTTTTATAGTACTTGTCTGCAGACCGACCTGTCAAAACCCGTGCGATGCACAGAAATAATACTCAACCGGAACAGTACCTTTCACTATGTCGAATATCTATATGTGAAAAAACATTTATTTTTATTTTTTGGTTGAATAATTCTTTAGCCCTCAATGCTTGAGTAAAAAACATGTATCCACATTGCATATATACTCTTAGAGTATCTCCAGCCTTGATTCAAATTTGGGTCAAAACCCATTTTGGATTAGGCTCACGTATTCCAATGACAAAATGATCTTTTATCCAAAAAGAAGAAGAAAAACTCGGTCCACCTCCATAACTACCGCAAACCACCCAAATAGTTTACCACTTATCACCACCCACAGAACTCTAATCCGTATATTCTCATTTCTTTTCCATTTGTAGGAATTCGTTCTCGCAGCGGCGGCGGCCATGAGAGAGAGAGAGAGAGAGAGAGAGAGAGAGAGAGAGAGAGAGAGAGAGAGTTGCAGGTATCCAAGCTTGGAAAAGTTGACGCTATACTCTTAGAATGGCATGGAAGGAGTCGTTGAAAAGAGAAAGGAGCCGTTGGAATATTGGAGAAAAAAATGGAAAGAGACTTGGATTGTCTCAAATTTGGAAAAAGAAATGAGTAAAATCCAAAATGGGAAAGAGTTTGAGTCAAAGATTAGAGAGGATTTTTTGTGAATTTTGCCCAAATTTTAAATTTGAATATTAAAATGGGTCAAGATTGGAGATGCTCTTACTTTCCAAGTTCGTGTTTCAATGAAGTTCACTTAAATTCATTGTCAACTCTGTCTCTCCCATAATTTCCTTGAAGAAACTGTCTACTTCATCAATAACATAAGCAGTCAAAACTGGAAGGTAAGAGAGTAAAGCATTGCTTCCCAAAAGTCCACAAAGTACCAAAGGTATGAGTAGAGGTTATATATGTCAATCCTGCTTACGCATAGAGCAAGAAAAGAAGAGAAGTACGTGACTTGATATCCAAAATTTTAGTGGTAGTCATATACGGGTTATTAAGAAGGTTAGGGAGGGTTTTTTTAGTTTCTTTGAAGGAAGATAGAATCTGCAAGTTGTATTTGATAATCATTAAATTAAATTAACATATATATAGGGGATAAGGATTAAGAACCTTGAATTTGAATATTTGTGTTTGAGTTAGACAATTAGCTTTTGAAACCGTAACTAATTGAACAAATTAAACTATGCCAGTTCTAAAATTTTAAAATCCGACAAAGTCATACTCAATGATTATTATTAGGTATTAGTGTTATATAATCAAACATTATAAACAATTTTTTTATGAATAATTCAAAATAAGATAATGACTAAATAGTAGTGTTGCCCAATCATTACATGCCACTTGGAGCTTCCAGAGCACTCCTCACTAATTCACCCTTTTATTTAATATATATTGTATAGTATGAGAACTGATTTTCACACTCCCCTTTTATCTATTGACACTCTTTTTTTTTGTCTTTAATTCATGTGAAATTACTAAATCACCCTTACCTCTTGAATCATTCTTTTTATATCAAGATAAAGAAGTTATCCGCAAAATTTCTTTGTTATGGCAAATGAACAAGAGTTTTATTCAAGATTCCTTTTGAAATGAAAGTAAAACAAACTTTATTTTTCTTTACTTCATTTTTGTTAACTTTCTTTTTTCTAAATAAAAATAAATGGCGACATCGTAGTAGCATGCGCACCTCAATAGTAATTTTTGGATTGATTCTCCTTCTCTGTCCTTGGCTGAACACCCCTAATCTGTTGAGGGTGCTAAATTGTTACAACTTGTATCAAATATACTCTATATCTGAGGACACGGCATCGTCCAATTCCTAATCAGACACAGTTCTATTAACATTTTTTTTTTTACTTTTAGAAAAATTACGTGTTTTGTCTTTGTTCAAAAAAATTCGCGTTTATTAGTTTTGCGCCAACTTTTGTATCGGAAAAGTAAAAATTTAATATTTTAGAAAATAACCACTTTTAAACAAAAACAAAGTATAAAAAGTTGACTTATTTTACTTAAAAGTGATTATTTTTAAAAATATTTAGGTAAAAGTAGAAAAAAAAAACTTCATTTTCTAATGTGAGATGAATAATCCTTAAAACTAATAAACGTGGAAAAAATTTAAATAAAGGCAAAATATGTCTTTTTTTCTAAAAGTAAAATAGGAGTGTGAGTGGAACAGGGTCTCGGTTGAGTACTGTATCTCTTTTATGTAAAAATATATACCAGTTTCCCCGGTTTTTTCTTGGTCAGCATTGGAGAAGGTCAACTTGGTATACAGAATATCACCCACATTCCACCGCCATTCATATATGCACCGCAATTCCTATCTGCCATTCGGTTTTATTCCTGTTTAAATGTCAACCCGACACTCGCATTGTGGGCCTCTTGTTCTTTTCATAATACAGATTAATCTTACGTCTATCATCTCATCTATTTTCTTTCTTTGCGTCTCACTGATTACTCATACTGCCCAGTGATCGCAAAAGATCTCCTATAGCTGTTTGATTTTGGTCTCAGACTTCCGTTTGGTAATCTCTCTCTCTCTCTCTCTCTCTCTCTCTCTCTCAGGACAATGTTATTTATCTTGCATGTATTATCATGCTGTTATCTTCTTCTGTCATCTGTTCACCATAACAATCTTCTTTTATGCGACCGTGGTTTTTTTCTTTTCTTTTCTGGGGAATCTGAATTTATGCTTCTGGGTGTCTATATTTTGATCAATGTTTGTTACTTTTCAGTTTTGCAGGCTTTCTTTTACCTCTTATAGTTTATTGTATCTGCAAGATTCAGATTAAACAAGCTTTTCTCTTGTCTTTTGTTTGATAATCATGTGTCCCGACCTATTTATGCACACCTCGATTATTCCTGAGAGATCATAAACCCATCATCCATTAGTGGGTGCTCCACTTGAAGCTAGATCAAATGCTCAAGTATGGGCTGACCTGAAGGAGATGCTATTTTACGAAACTAAGACATTAGGAGCAGGGATGGAGCCAGAAATTTCACCATGCAAGGGCGGCCATGCGTTCGAGAGAAAAATATAAATACACATGCATAATCACATTATTATATTAAAACTCAAAATAACATAAATACATAAATCGATTTAACTAATGAGATCGATTTTGATGTGTATGTCTTGTTTTTCTTTATTGTTCATCTTATTCTTTTTCATTCATCACAACTTGACGAATTCAGTACATGAGCTTTCATATAACTTGATTTTACCAATCAAAAAATAAAGAATTAAGAGAAATCTAGAACAACAATTGGGAAAAGACATACATACAACTTAAATTTCACCAAAATTACTTAGGGTTTTCAAAATCTCCTCTTCTGTCTCTATTTCTCGAAATTGTCTTTGAAATCTTAACAATTGGAGATGTTTGTGCCAATAGAGAAAGAGGGGGGATTTGGTATGCCATTGAGATTTTAAGATAAAAAAAAATTAAACTGTAAAACACTAAATTCATCTAACGAAAGGTGAAAGTTTATTACTTGAATATTCACAATATTAATCCTATAGTTTTATTTTTTATTATATTTCAGTCCTTAGCCTTTATTAATTAATGTTGGTACCCTCGTAGTTCAAAGGTTATAATTATATTTTGTTTTTCAAAATTCTACACAGGGACGAGCCTATACACTTTCACATGAATATTTTTTTTTACATATAATAGTAGTGTTTCTTTTTCTTCTTGCAAGGGCGACCACCCCTACTGGCCCCTCCTTGGCTCCATCCCTGATTAGGAGGGAGTAAACCCTTAAATCCCATACCCTGATTACTAGGCTCACCCTTGGGATTTTTCTCTTGTCTTCTTAATATATTTCATTGAGACTAGAAAAAGAGTTCAAAATTGGGGTTTGAATAGCAGTTCCTGGTATTATTATAACTAATGAAAGTTGGAAAACTGCAGAAAAGTGCCTTTTGTTTTATTAGAAAAAAGAAAAGTGCATACAAGAGCTTTAGGTGTATGTTTTTATTTTTCAGATTTTCATGTCATTTCAGTTCAATGATTCTCTCACTCTAAAGCGCATTAATCTACTTCTTTTGTTGTTGTTTTTTTTTGAAGGGGAAGGGCATGAATTTATTTATCCATTGAGTTAATCACATAGAAAAGTATATAAGTATGTTCATGAGCCGACTTTGGCCTACACTTTGGGCATTATTTTGACTGTTTAAAATTTTAAATTCATGCACTTCACATGTAGAAATTAGGTTTGTTACAAACAATTTCATTGGTCTGGTTGGTGGTGTTTACCTATGTTTTTACCTTCCTCTGTTGCCTTGTTAGTGGACGGCAGCTCATATTCAACTCTTGTAATATTATTCTCTATCACTAACAAGTTAGCTAACTATAATCATTTCCTGGGTCAAATTTCTTTTTGTTCCAATGTGGTTACACAGGTAGATTTTTTTTTCAACTTAGTTATAAAGTTTGTTTTCTGGTCGTTTTCATGATTCTTATATATTACGACTATCTATGTGGCTATTATCTTTAAGATAAATGCTGACAGCTACCCTTAGGACAGTTGATAACGTGTGGAGTCTTTTGATATACCTAGAAATAGAAAAAATTAATCTATCCAAACATATGTTTATGTATTGGTGCAATGTGTTGTTGAAGTCGAACTTTTTTGGACGTTGTCTAAGTAGTATTGGGTGGTGGCTAACGAAATTGTAAGTTTAATGGGTTTGCTATTGAACTGCAGATCCTCTTACAGGAATAGAATAATGTTGATCAATTCGAGTGGAATGATGGTTGTAATCCTACTATCAGTAAAACTCATTGTGTGTGATAATAATTACTCAACTGTCTCCGTGTTCTTCGTTTATTAAATTTGTAAGGTTTTTCTATATGTGTGTTACATCATAAGTGGAACTTATCGAAGTAACCAGTAAGTACGCGTATGTTTATCATTATTTACGTATGTTCTGTTAGTTTCCACCAGTACATACTACATAGAGAAGTTGACTGCTTGACAATACCTTATGATTAATTACGTCATTGTAATTTTCAGCTTATCTTCTTCACTGAACTATGATCATGTTTCACTGTTGTAGTTTTTGAGATCATTGCAAGTGGGATGAAGTTTCAGTAGACCCGGTGCAGTGGTCATGGATCTTGAGACTAACCGTGCAGATTCTTTTGTGAGAAGGCATTCTTTTAGTTCTTCGAATGCTATAACCCCAATAGATGATGATAGGCATGATATAATGGAAAATAGTAGTGTGATTGCCATTCCTGTGGATGCTTTGGCCACTACCTCCATTGTATCACCATCACCATCAACATCAGAACTGACATCTCCTCTTTCGACTGAGGGTATCATACATTCTAATGACAAGAACAATGTGAGTGCATGTAGTATTTTTATTTTTAGTGGTTTTTGAGACTCTTGATCATTGAATCAGAAATTTTTATAGAGCTTAGCCCTGCAGGCAATAGTCTAATTCTACGGTTCTCAAACTTCGAATGTCGTACTCCTTGATGATAAAAAAAATAATACTACTACTGCCCATATGTGCTTCTGATTCATCTGGTGATTATGTGGTTCTACTTATTTGATGTGCAGGAGAACAAGAAAGAGCTACCATGGGTATTGGATTATGGTTCACAACTTATCCATCTTGCTGTTTTTGGAATTCTTGGGGTACCATGCCAAACCTTTGCTTCTTACTTCTGAATGTCGTAGTTTTGCTTCTTATTATCTGAGTAGTCAAATACCCATGAGTATCACCATTCTAGTAGTTGGTCTTAATTTTCTTCTGGCAAATTAGTAGTACTAGCTAGCTGTTGCAGCAACTTAGATTAAATGTCATCTGTTCCTCATTCATTCTAGTATCATTATGTTATCATCGTATTGAAGTTTTACTCTATTAAATTGCCATGGCATTCATGTGTTCTTCTCTCATTTTTTTCTTTGCTCAAAAGTTCAATGTGGTTCAAAAATGCCTAGGGAGGTAATCCGCATAGAAGCTGTGAATATGTTTTGGAATTATGTACGCAGCTTGTTCATGCAGGGACACTACTCCTTGTAGTTGCTTGATTTCCTTGAATAAGGAAGTTGAAATGGGGGAACCATCTTGTTGACGAGCTAGAACATGTTTTGTAAGCGTAGCACATTGTTGATCAGAACTGCTTGCTGAATTCCAAGCAGCACTCCTGTGTGTGTGAAAACTACACGAGTCATTTTGTAGAGGATGTATGCAACTTTAAGCTTATTGGGAAACTGATATGCGCGTCTATGCATATGTAAATATTGCATGCTTCTGATACTTATTCAGCACAAGGTCATGCATGCTTTAAGCACAGGAGCACACAAGATTCCATGGGCTTCAGTATATTTATGCACACTCATTAATGCATACAAACTAGCTTGCCTTTTCATGATCAACGAAAGGACGGTAATTTTGCTGAGTTCAACAATCTAACTGCCTAGGAACTAATCCTATCAATACCTAGATTATAGGAAAGCGTTGGGACTTGGCCTCCTATTAACTAAACGTTACCCGAGGGAAGGATGAAATCTTGGCAAGAAAACCGATTTTTGGTAAGTGAGGGATAGTTTTGTAAGGGAATACCTAGACGGGTTATTGCCATGTCATTTGATGGACAAAGGTGAATTAGCTAAGCAGTGGTAGAACTTGCCAGTAATCTATGCTGTATGTGTAGAACTATCTGGTTTTGTGTGCGTGACTATATAAATGGGTGCCCAAAGGAAAACACGTTATGATGTTCCTCTTCTCCATGATCACATCAGATTACACTTCTTCTATTTGTCTCAACTCAACACTTGAAATGAACAAAGCACAACTCTGCATTCTATATTTCTCTAAAATGAATAAAGTGTAGGACAGTTTGAAAACCAAGGGTGCTTGACCCTCACCTCCACAAACTTTCCCTCGGCAGTATGAAAACCAATAGATGGAGGAGTTGGTTGCTTAGTGCCTTTGTCTCTGCTCTATGCTATTTATCTACGGATATAAATAAAGAATTGGTTTGGATTTTTTTTGTGTGGGCATGCTGTTCATCCCATGGTTAATTTTTTTTTTTTACTTTGCTCATTTGCAAGTGGTTTCAATTGTTATGATTGGTCACGTTTAACTTGGCTAATAAATTACTTTATAGGAGGTGAAAAGTTGAGCTGATGGGTGGGTAGGATGGAGAAGGTTCTCCTTATATGTTGTTGGTAGACCCACTTAGTGTGGAAGAAGAGAGAAAATTGGCGTTGTTTTTATTTTTTTCCTTAGCCTCAGGCATGTGATAACAAGGGTGTCCCTCCTAATGGGAAGAGACAGTGGTAGCTCCAAGGGGAAATCCCCTGCTTTTATTTTCCTACTACTTACCTTGCCAACAAGTGATGCAAATTCTTTTGCCCCCTTTTTTTACCTTGGGAAGTAGTAGAGGTCTATGCAATACTGTGACTTCTATGGTATCTTTTGCAGGTTTTAACAAGGTATTTACTGCAAAAACTGTTTGGCCCTGGAGTAGTTGGCCTCACAAGTGACCAAACCGTTCTGTACCTTGATCTTCCTTCTAATATGGTCTCTCTCTCTCTCTCTCTCAAACACACATACACTCACACACCCACACACGCACCTACTATTCTCTTTTATGTAAAGCACATGTTTGTGGCCTCTGAAAACCAGATTATTAAAGGAATATATTTGCAAAGGTTTTTATTTAATGCTATGGTGTACACTGTTTCTGTGATCTGCAGTCTTACCTTAACAGTTGCATTACATAATGTAAAGTTGATTCCATTTATTGACCTTTGTTTTGGTACTTCCATCTACTTTTAGTGAGTTAATTTTATGTGAGGTTCAGGCTACATGACCCAATTTGAGCAATTGTGCTCAAGTTTAACTTAGTTTTAATATCATAATTATTCGGACATGGTTAGCACAAGAACTAGAAATGACGCAGAATGGGTCCATGTAAATGCGCTCCAGTAGGTATTGTTGGAGTTTCTTGCTGTAACATCTGTGGGTATGTATGTGCGTGTTTTCTTTGTAAGCTCTCTGTTAGGCATTACCGGAATTTGCTATCACTTGTCATGTTCGTTGTTGTAGTTTTTTTGTTTTGTGCACTTTAATTTGGTTATTCGTCTAATCAGATTTTGACTTCTTCTAAGGTTGGCTCGTTCTTGATGGGGTGGTTTGGCATTGTTTTCAAAGGTGATATATCCAGGGTTTCAGACTATCTAGCCGTTGGACTGGCAACTGGTTACTTGGGAAGCCTGACAACTTTCAGTGGTTGGAATCAAAAAATGCTAGACCTCAGTGTTCAAGGCAAATGGGCTCTTGTTGTGTTTGGGTATCCTATAGGTACTGGAGTATGTTTTTACTTATACATACTAATTACTAATAATAAACTTAACTTGGCCCATTGAGAGAAGAAATACAGTTGAATTTGATACCTATCGTGCCGGTCCCCTTTGCAGTCTTATTGGGAAGGGTAATGCATGCAATATAAACCTTCGTTACCGAAAGTGCTGCAGTCCAGATATGCTGAAGTTTGTATTTAGGAACAGTGGTAAATTTGGACATATAACGAGCCATCGGATCTTAATCAAAGGCTCGGGTACTTCCAGCTCTGAGTAACAATTTAAAATGGTTCCATCTCCGAATGTTGACAAACTAAATCCTTGGTTTGTCCAACAAACAGAGTCGGCCATTCTCTCTTCTTCCTTGATGTGTAACAGAAACCCCGTCCCTCCAAATCTGTGACCTGGTAATCCCTTTAAAGTTCCCGTTTCATTTCATACAAAGTGATTTGAGTTAAAAAGCACGGACATGGGAACAAACAAGGATACAATTATGGATACGTATAAGGTAATTCTAAAAATATTGTGATACAGACACAGAGGGGACACAAAAAAATTTAAATGAAATATAAATATTTTGTTTTTAGTTGTCAGTAATACGGATAGTGTATCCAAAAACGCCCAAATATGTGGACACCAATACCAACTTAACAGCAAAAGGGATGACCAACATTGTTTCTGCATAATTAATAGATGTTCCATTGAAAAACAAACCACAAGGAGCAAGTGATAATTTTTTCCCCCTCTTGAAATAAGGTTTTATGTTGGTAAGTGACACCATGCCATGTTCCGATACGTGCTTCAAGTGAGACAAGTGTGTTCCCAACCTGTGCCCTGCTTAACTTTTTGTGCAAATGGCGTGTTCCATATGTATCTATGCATGTCCCTAGCGTTTTTGACATGGATACGGGGACCACTTCGGCATGTCGGTGACTTTGTGCTTCATACCTTTGAACAACTCAGATAAATAAACGAAAAATAATGTTTCCTTTATCTCGAACTAATAGTCCACTAGATGTGTAATTTTTGCTAAAAAATTAAAGCAATTTTGTGCATAATATTCTGAATTTCTCACACCTATTTAAAGAACTAATTGATATCATTAAATTGGTGTGAAAAAAATTAAAAAATATATGTTGATCCAAAAATTGGACTTCTTTTTGGAGTGGACTATAATATCTGCACAGAGGGAGGAAAAATCTGTCTTGCAAGTATCAAGACTAGCTGCAGCTACAAAATCCTAACTTGATTCCTTCTGGGTGTAACAAATAAGATGTATGAAAACTGATGCGCCATATCGATTTGAAACTTTTAGCCCGGGACCTGACGGAGAAATTGATTGATCCAATTTGTCAAGATTGCTTCTTTTAATGGGCCGCTGCTGTCTTATTGTGCTACTCTAAGCTGAAATGTTCCGTGCTTTTATTCTGACTTCACTGCTGGTAAATGTTCAAGTTCACTCTTTTGATCACTATCCAAATTCAACAAACCCTGACACAAATTGCTAATACCTAAGCCAATTTCGTTCTACAGGTCACGTTCCAAATTATTGTACACCTATGGCCCAACAAACTTAGTAATCCAACGCTACACAACGTATTTTGTTTTGTTTTTGTTTTTGTTGTTCCTTCTGGAAAACTAGAGCAAAAATAAGTTTTAGCAAGAGATAGGCAAAAGTGTGCTACCTGAATAAGTACTCCATTTTATTGGATGTTCATATGTAAATAAGTATGTTCAAATATTGTAATCTATAGAAGGATAAACATAGTTGCTCTACGAAATCCTCATACAGACAGAGGAGCCATTTGTCCTCCTTTCATTTCAAACTGAAATACTCGCTTGGCTCATTCGACCTAGTATACGATGATGATTTCTCATTTTGGCTTGCAGGCTTCATTCTTCCTGATTATGCCATCATCTATGGGGTTAGGACAGCTCAGGGCTTCAAAAGGTTCCTGGAAACTTCAAATGTACTCCCCTTAAGTGAGATTTCGAGCTCTCAAACCAATTGGAAGGTGGATAACTTCAAGTGCCAGTTTGCGTTTATGCTTGTGCTTATATTGATGCTAGGCTTGTTATGGGGTGTCAGCGGAGCATTGGAGAGAAGAGAATTTGACAGTGGTGGCAGTGGAGCCCAGCTATGGTTAGCTTGTATTGTTGGGCCTTTTGGTGTGTGGCTCAGGTGGTTCCTAGCTTGTCGATTAAATGGACGTGGAATAGGACTACACGGCTTGTTGAAATGGGTTCCTTTTGGTACTCTAATTGCCAATGTTTCAGCCGCTTGTGTCATGGCGGCACTTGCGACACTAATGAAAGTAGTAAGAAAACCTTCTTCTGATCTTTGCATTTAAGTAGGATTGAGATATTCTCCCGTTTCTAGAAGTCTTAGCTTGTGTTTGGATTATTTGGAACTTGTCAAAGGGATGAGAAAGGAAGTGAAAATTAAGTGAGAAGGAATCTTATATGGGAATTAGTAATTTTCATCTTTCTAGCTTGTTTGTTTTTGCAGAATGAAGGAAACGAAAATTAGTCCCCTTGTTTGATTTTAAAGACGGAAGAGGAAAGAAAATCTGAAGGTGACTGTAACTAACAAAGAATAAAGCCAAAGGAAAAGTGTAAAGAATAATAAAGGAAAGTGTGGAGGAAAGTAACTTCCCCTTTTCCTCTCATACTAGGAACCAAACGGAGCAGGAAGGAAAATTGTTATTTTCCTCTCTTATCTTTATTTGTTCAATTAGTTCTAGCCAACCTTGCATACTGTGAGTGTGCCCATTCTATTCAAATTTATTACCATATATAGGATTCTCTATCATTGTCTGCACTAAAATGACGAATTCATATTTTGTTACTTGTGTGACTAAATATCATTGGGAATTCTATGAAAGTGTTTGATTTATTTAATTTCAGGTTAAAACCAAGACCTGTAATACCATAGCTACAGGAATACAGTTTGGCCTGTTGGGTTCTCTGAGCACTGTTTCCAGTTTCGTCTCTGAGGTTTACTTGCTGAGAGAGAGCAAGAAGCCTTGGAGAGGGGATGTGTATGCCGTAGTCACCATTGTCGTGTCCTTCGGCTTGGGCACCTTGATATACTCAGTACCTGTTTGGACACATGGATACGATTAGTATGTTTAGTACATTGCTTGGATTCTTGAGTTAGGCTGTGCTTGGATCATAAAGTTGTGGCTGAGTTTTATCGAGAGAAAGGAAAATGAAGGGGGCCTAGCAATTATCGTTAGAAGACCCAATGGGCTTTTCTGTAAAAGACTTAACATTTCGGAATCGTTGATGACTATTTGACAAGTTTACTGTACAAAATGCCGATAAAAAAAAAGTTTACTGTACAAAATATTCACATCTTATGTATACTGAGAAAGCGGCATCCCTTGTACATTCGACAATAGTTTTAACTGCATTCTAAATGTCATTCAGGAAGCCAACTGTTGGGTTATTATTTGTGAAAATTTGGGAACATTATTTGGCCTCCAGAACTTGTGCATTTTGGGTAATTTTGTCTTACAATTGTTATTACATTTTTATAATGGACTATTTCTCTTTTCTATGGACGTATTTCAGCCCAAACTTTGTAAATGTTCCCTCTTTTCTTTTTTGGTTCTGTATTAATTTATTGCGAGCTTTCATTGTGCCATGTGGGACCCATTTGTGTAATGTAAAATTGTAAATTATACTATATACCTTGGAGTTTGTAGTTCAGAATTTTGAATTTTATGATTGGTGACAGTGCCGGCCCCGACGTTTAGGTTGCCCAAGTCCGACCTTAAACTTGGTTGCCCACTTGTTATTAAATCATAAAAAAAAAATCAAGGTTATATTGTGCTCTTAGTTTGAATTCTATTAATAAATGAAAATTAAAATGAAATTCTAATTATAGTACTTTATGATTTCATGATCTGATTCAAAAAAAAAAAATTGATGGGTTTCTATTTATTTTTAACTTTCATTTATTTATTTTGATCATTGTTCAAAATTTAATGATAAAATGAAAAAGAAACATTATGGACCAGCTTGCAAAAATACAAATTTGACTTTAAAAATGGTTAATTTTTTCATTGAAGGTTTTTAAATTAGTGCCTGACTGCCTATGTATGTATGCAAATAACCTTTGTGAGTCCTTTGTATGCACTAGTATGTACATATGCATGATACATAACTCTGTGAGTATGAGAGTAGTTTTTTCTTTTTTTTGGGAGTGTGACAATAATTGTTGATGTACAAGAAGTATCTCCCAAAATTATGGATGACAACAAGATGAATTTTTGTATGGTATGACAAAGTGTTTTGGGGTGTGGTATCTCAAAAATGAGTTGTGCTATGTATTCTAGATTTAGTGGTGGAATGATAAATATTCCATTGTATCACTTTTAAGATACCATACATTTGTGGTGTATTCCAACAACAAATATCCTTTCACTTCATGGACAAATTATAAAGAGAAAGAGAAGTGGGATTTTATGGACAAATTATAAAGAGAAAGAGAAGTGGGTGCACTACAGTCAGCAAAGATGAGAGAGAGGGACTTAAAAGAAACAGAATCCTTGACAAATGGAAAAAATTAACAGAATTACTCATTCCAAGCAACAACAGAATTTCCAAGCAACAACAGAATTACCCTGAGGATTGAACCTAGGCGCCTTATCCGTGCGAAAACTTAAGCACGGCCTACTAACCAACACTAAGTAGGTTAGATCAAAGAGGGAGAACACAGGATTATAGAAACACTGGCTTTCACCAGATGCATCATTCATGCTAGGATTGCGTTGAAATATTAATATATATATATATATATAGATATATATTTATTTATTTATTTATTTACATGGAATTTTTTTGTTGTTGCTCTAACTCGGAGGGTTGCCCAAGTCCAAGGACTTGTGGGACTTACCTCGGGGTTGGCCCTGAATTCGGTGAGTGACTAAGATTTATTATTGACATAAATCTATGCTACTTCTTTTAAATGTATGAAGATGTTTCCTTCTTTTTTGTTTTCCACAAATGCCCCCAGCACTTGCAACTAATACCAATCTTGTCCTACCCCTCATTCCAACCGACACAATACAACCCAGCACTTGCAACTATAAGAGTTTCCCACTATTGAAAAGCGGCAGCCCACGGGCAGTTTCCTCCTAGCGAAACGCCGCACCTGAAGCGGCGGCATGTAAAAGCAAAAGATGTGTCTTCTACAAACAAACGGTTCCCCCAAACTATTTCTCTGATTCTCTCCAACCGCTTCAATGCACATTCCCTCTGACTCCCTTCCATCTTCATCTCCAACCTTTGATGTTTGACTATTACAAAGACCCTAACCCGCCGACATCCAGCGAACACTAACCCGCCGAACAACATTCCCCAGCACTGACCCGGGAACCGTACTCACTGCCTATGTTCCCGCTGCCAAAAAAAAAGTGCCTAGTAAGTTCAATCTTAAACTGTTTCGAAGTTTGAAATTAATTCCTCTACGAACAGTATTTGTTACTTGCAAGTGGTGTACAATATCTTGCAAATCTGAGACCAGCAATGGGGAATCATTACATATCTCTATTTTACTACAAACTAACCTGATTCCTTCTCCTGTTTTGTTGTTTTCCCTTTAGTAATGGTTTCGCGCATAGGATATTTGTAGAAATGCCTCTTTGACTGGTCAATTAATACAGTTGG
Organism: Rhododendron ovatum; assembly: GCA_019656835.1. Classification (NCBI taxonomy): domain Eukaryota; kingdom Viridiplantae; phylum Streptophyta; class Magnoliopsida; order Ericales; family Ericaceae; genus Rhododendron; species Rhododendron ovatum. Next base: position 22,178,791 of record CM033795.1, on the reverse strand, counting down.
GGAGTTGTCAAGATTGTGAGCGCAAACTGTTCAACGAACAAAACGGAATCAAAACGAACATATAAACTGTTATGACCTTCAAAAAAAATGATTTGGACTTCAAAAACACGTATTGTTGTCAAAATCTATATCAATAAATAGATTAAAAGTTAAAAGTATGGAGCCAATAACATATATTTTGATAACAAAGAAAACAATATGGACCATGTAGAGAGGGGTTTGCATAGAAGTTGGGGGTCATGGCACCCTCTATTCCCAACGCAGTTACATTTAGCCCATTGTAATTCAATCACATCTACGATAAAAAAATTATGCACACTAAGCATGGCACCCCCAGTCTCTGTCAAACGGTTTTCAAAGAAGAAATGGTGTTCAGATGTGTAAAATGGGGGTTCTTTTTGTGATTTTTGTTCCGATTTTATCTTACGTGAGTATCTGAGTTTGTTTTGAATGGGTCTATATTCTGTTGAAATGTCATTATATTAAGGTGATAACACTTGAATAGGGTTCACCGATTTTACAAAATTCTCAAATATGTACCAAGTACTGAAAACTTGAGCAATACAATAATAAATTTGTAAAACATTTGAGTTCATGGAGAGTAGAAAATGGCAGTTTACATTTGAACAAGTTTACATTGCCTTTCAAGAGGACGTCATGGTTTCTTGGTATTCCTGTTGAAGTCATTGTTTTGATCTTATCAAAAGAGGAGATTATGATCAAAGGATTGGAGCATCAATGACCCCTCAATGTTGCACTTTCTGGTTAAATTCTCCATGAAAATATGGATTGATGGTTGACTGTTGGACTCAATTCCAAGTTCTTTTTGCCCTGCAGATTTAAAACTATAATAAGAACTACCAAGAGACATCGTGCTTTTAGGTCCAATTCACCAAATCTTGAGATTTCCTATCATCTTTTATTGTCCTATTATTTTGCAATTGTTTTGAAAAAAGTAAGAAAATGCTCCTGAAGTCTTCGTGCATTGTCCTCATTGTCATGTTGCAGAGTCGAGACCCTCTTATGACTGGATCAATTGGTAACTATGTTATGGGTTGGTTTCAAAATGGGAATACTTTATTGTTTTTCCTTCTTCAAAATGTTTTGATTGAGAGATTGTGGGTCTAACCCACAACGTCCACATGGAGAAATTGGGGCAAAGTCACTTCGGCTACAAATTAAGGCCTTTGCTATGTGATATTCATCTCAATATATTTTTTTGGACTTGTGGTATATTGGTTTCTTCTTATTTGTTTGGTTTTAAGTGCGGCTTTAATTATTAATGCAGGTGATGGCATAGGTGTATTGATGCCAAATGACCTTCTTACATGTTCTTCAAAGAATGTGCTACCAGTCTTACTTCCTTTTGGACAAGTCATGCACCTTGCAATATCTAAAATTGAATGTGGTTTCATATGATTGTGGATATGCTAAGAGCCTGAGGGAGGAAAATAACAAATGACAGGAGCACCCCAAAAAGATAATTTATCTTGCTCACTGCATATATTATTGTATTTTCGTTTTGCTTTCTCCTTTCTAAACCCTGCACAACTTGCATATACATCTGAAAACATTGTTCAATCATGTCATTGAGAAGAACCTTTCTTCATATTTTGAGATAGCATAAAATTATGTGATTGGATGTCAGGTTAGACAGGCTTCTAATTTTATTCCTTTGAAGATATATTTTTTGCTATTTTGGTCAAGTATTTCCTCAACTCCATGTGAAATGAGTATATTACCTAACATTTTTTTGTCTCAAATTCACTTTTATGGCATGCCCTTAGGATGCATGTATCTTTTGTTTACATGATAGGATTTAGGATATTAGGTTAGATACGCCTTTCATTTGTTCCTTCAAAGATATCTTCTTAGTCTTAGTGTTTCCTCAACTTCATGTAAAATAAAATACTTGCACCTTTTTTGGCACGCCCTAAGGATTTATTTTTTTTTACGTGTATAACCAGTATCCTACTTAAGCCCATTATTACACACTGGTATGGCATACTCATGATGTACTTTGCAAGAGATTGAAAACCTATATTACTCTTCTATTACTAACACATCAATACAAAGTGAAAGCATAAATTAAGAGTATCTCCAACCTTACCTTCAAATTTGGAGGCATCAAATGATTTTGAAGGCTTGCTCGCCAAATTGACATTTCGAAATTTAACATGTACAAATTCTCAAATTCTCCCTCTCCAACCATAGCTTCAAATTGGAGTTGTCATTATGTTTTTTGGATGATTTTGTTTTCAAATGGTTATTTTTCTGAACAAAAAATATTTGACATTGCCTTCAAAACTGGCATTAGTGAAGGCCAAATCAACGTATAGTTTGGCCTTTTCAAGTGGCAACTGGTGTTGGCTTCAAAAGTGACCATTACTTTCCACGTGGAATTTGAAGACCCCCAATGCGATATGTTGTACGGAAGTGGAACAAAAATGTTCCAACGTACTCTTAAAGGCAGCAAGGAGAGAGTTAATGGTTACGACAGGTGTTGTGCATTTGGGAAGGTGCAAAGGCTAACAGAGATTTTGATGGCTACTAATTTGGCGTGACTTTTGTCATATTGAGAAAATAGCTCATTAGTTTGGAATCAATTTCTTATCCTTGTAAGGTTCTAATTGTGATAACTGACTTGTACAGCAATAGACATGTTGTCCCAAGACATATATTTTCTCTGGATTAAGAACATTGGATTCATGTATAAAGTAAACGAAGAAGCCAGCCTTTATAAAATTACAAAAAACAAGCCCGCATTTAACAAATAGCCCAATATCTTCCCTACCCCCAAGACAAATTGAAACACGGTATTGTGTAAGTTTTTGATTGCCAGACACATGCAAACATCATCTAATTGTGCCTTATCCACGCTACATTCCACGTGCAACGCACATGTACATCAACTAGTAAATGGTTAAATGTGGGAGCATTTCTGCATTTGTGCCCAACACCTTTCAGGTTTATTGCGCTTTGAATTACGAGCTGTAGAAAGAAGAAATGCGATCTTCCCTTCTAAACCGTGAAACTATTCCATCCCTTGACCTAGTAATTGCGTAAGGAAAATTCTAAAATCAGTTAATGGGCTGACAATACGAAGTGTGTAAATATGTATTAAATGGTATAAAAGGTAGACAAAAATATGTATTTTTTTTGTCTTCTAGTGTGCTTATCGTCATCCCAGTGGGTTGACAATAGCAAGACCGTCTGCTCTCTCAACATAATCTAGAAAGTAAAAATGAATCGTAAAACTCTCTACGAAAGATTTAAGTTCTACTTAATTAACTTGAATGCCATAGGCGCAAAAAAGGGTAAATTATAGTAACTTCTTTTTTCCTTGTCGGATGTCCCTTAAGGGACTAAATAGTAGGAACTTCTCTGGGGAAGTTTATTCAGCTTACGGTAGACATAATCTTTGTACTTCTTGCTCTTAAACTTCTGTGGATTATCGTCGGTAACAATCTTTGGAAGAGGGCCAAGAAAAATTGAAGTTGGTGATTCTTTGTACTAATTTAAACTAGTTCTCGGACATGAAATAGTTGTCCTTGTAACAACACACATCCGGCAAACACTAGCTTCACATGTTTATGGCAGATTTTTTCAGCAGTGTGAATAACCATAATCACAGTGCTGGGTTTTATCATTGCAAAAGGAAGTTTTCTATCATACAAATCATTAAGTGGTGAAACCTTTATTACTTTGTCTTTATGCATGTGTCTAATCCCAAATTTCTCAGCATTATTGATGTAGAACACGTGGAGGTCCAATTTCATGATCAGCTGGACCGAGCTAAGCCTCGGAAGCCCAAATGATGTTTAATTTCAAATAACCCAAATTTGGCTAAATTCGAACGAGTTCGGAATAGGCCTAAACTTGATGGCCCTAGGATTATTGTACCCATATCTATTGCTATTAAGGTTAAATGTTCAGTATAAAAGTAGTATGTTCAATATAGAGCAAGAAAGATGTACCTTGAATATGCATTGATTCGGAAACACATTTAGAAATATTGTAGCTGACTAATTGAACCAAACAAGGGTTCAATATTGCTTATTTCTTTTTCGTCCTTACTTGCCTTCTTAGTTTTTCTGTTTGCTATACCTGATTGCAAGCTTATAAAATTAGCGCAGAGGATAAGGCAACATTGATTGCTTATCTTCGAGTAAGTTGTTATCTATTGATAGAACTCCCTTTTCTCTTCATTTTGTGGCAGTATTTTTCTCCTAGACTTATCCTAATTCATCTTTCTCGTTTCTATGTTTTTGATAGGAAAATTTTAATTTTGGCACCAAACCGTATGTCGTTGACTCTGTCCTTAACTTGATGAAGGACCAGTACAAAAGCTACCGGCCATGAATTGCGACATCTTAGAAGATTCCCGACTACTGAATCTGCTATTGTGGATCCACCTAAAAATATGGAGAAAGACGTTTGGAGGTACCTATGCGAGATGTGTTCTGCGGAGGCTTCAGTTATGACCTCGGTAAATAGACTCCCGATAACCGAGGACTTGTGGTTGAAATGATCTTTAGTCCTCCACAGGCAAGTCCTTGAAGATACTCTCACTTTCACCAACTCGGTATAGATCCTCCTGTTATCACTTCGGTTAATGACCGAGATATGCGTTCCGTTGAGATCTCTTGAAAAAATGTAACCTGGCAGGAGGGGACCAAGGGCGCCACGTGGCAGATAGGACCACCATGGCCATGTGCTTCGTAACTGCCTTATCCAGTGCATCACCTATGACGTCACCAAGGGCGGTTACCTAAGCGTGACTCCCACGCGCTTCCTTGGAGGCCAAGTAAACATAGGTCTATAAATACGAAGGGATTCTAACCTAAAGAGGTACGCCATTCTACCCTAACTCCAGACCTAAATCTCTTTCCCTACATCTAACTTGATCGTCGGAGGGTCACTGGGCCGTCCAAGCCCTAGTGACTGGTTGCAGGTTCCCAGGCGGGCGAGCGGAGCAACGGAAGAGGAGTATTGAGCCAGGCAAAGGTCCCTCCAAATCTGAACCCCGACAATTGGCGACTCCGCTGGGGATCTAGCCATCAATCCAACATCCTCACTTTTCCTTCTGCTCCATTCGACGATTCCTGGTTCAAATATGGTCGAAATCGATGACGCTCACCACGGAGGAACCACCCACGGGCTCGGTTCCCTCGTGGATCACAGCCCGGCCTCCGGCGGAGCAGCCGCCCTGGGAAAAACCCACGTATCAATAGGAATCGGCGTCGGAGGACCAGAAGCAGGCCCATCTTCCGAGCTCCATTCCTACATCCGCCATCTTAAGCGGAAGATCGATGACCTCACAACGGTCATGGAGCGCGACCGTCACGTAAGAGATGAATTGGCAGAGATTAAACATCTCCTCCAAATCTCTCCATCTCATTCCTCCGGAAGCCGCGGCGGAAGAAAGGACCGTCGCACTTCCCCTCGCAGTCATGAAGTCGGCCACCTGCTAGAGCATAGGTCTCGCCCTTCCGCCAAAGATCGTCTCAAGTCACCCAGAGCAGCGGACACTCGAGCCCCAAGAGACGCATCGCACAGAGACCGTTCCCGCTCCCCCGTGCAACTTCGAAGGAGACCATCGGCCTTCGAAAGGCTCGGTGCTGGGAGCGTCTCTGCCTCCTCCACTCACTCGATCCAGGTGGGCAAGGCAGGCCTGGAATCTACCCCTAGCCTCACAAGGGCGCCTAGGGGAGATGACGGCCTTGTAGAGATCCAGACCAAGGGATACCGTGAGCGCCTAAAGGGCCCCGGAGCCAGAAGCCCCATCATCACAAACCCCGCCGGGGCACACAGCAGGAGCCCAATCACCGAGCGCCTCGAGCCCTCTGCTCGGGATAGCTACTGCCACCACCGCCAGGACCGCTTTCCCAGGAAATCGGTTAGTACTGCCCCTGATAAAAAAGAATATGAACGATTGGACAAACTTGTCCCCAAGAAGCGTACAGCGACTGAGCGTCCAGACAGTCCCGACCGTTCGATCCGACCTCATCGCGACGCACGACTTGCATGACTCACGACCTCTCCCTTTACGAGAGAGATCGACTCGGTTACCCCACCCAAAGGATTCACCCAACCCAAGTTTGCCAAATACGACGGCAAGACCGAGGCGTACACCCACTTGGTTCAATATAAACTCGTCATGTCTTTGTTTCTTCGGAATGAACCCTCGGACGACGCCTTCTTATGCAAAGTGTTTCCTGCGAGTCTCGGTAACCTAGGTCTCACCTGGTTCAATCAACTCCCGGCTCGGTCAATCTCCTCATTTGATTCTCTCTGCGATGCCTTCATGGCTCGATTTGTAACAAGCAACAAACATGAGAAGGAGATCAATTCCCTCCTAGCCCTCCGCAAGAGAAACGATGAAACGCTTCGGTAGTACGCCGGTCGTTACTGGGAGCTGTTCAATGAGATAGAAGGCTGCGACGGCGTCATCTCTGCCCGAGGATTCAAGCTCGGTCTGACCTCCCAAGATGAGCAAGTCTATGACGACCTCGCTCGCCATAAGCCAAACTCAATGAAGGACCTTATGACTCGTATCGAAGGTTGGTGCCAGCTCATTGAATCGAAGGCAGAGAGAGGTATCGAGAAGCCGACAAGTTCAAAAGCAACAAACGCCTCGGCCTCCACACCGGTTCCCCCACCTGTCTTAGCTCCAAAGAAGCAGGTTAATACCATCAAGCAGTCACCAAGAAGAGGACCGAAGCCCAGCGATTTCAATGCTGAGAAAACTGTCTTCACCATACCAATCTACCGAATCATCGATCAAGTGAAGGATCAGCCCTTTTTCTCCTTCCCAAATCAAAAGATGGGAACCGAAAACGGCAAAATCAAGAATCCCATTGTGCGATGCAGCTACCACAACGAACAAGGTCATTTCACCACAGCATGCAAGCCCTTCAAGGCATACTTGGAGCAGCTTGTTGCTAATGGCCACCTCGACAATTTCATCGACCAGGAAAAAACAGCGGCTCGGGCACAAAGGACCGAAGCAAATATCGAGGAAGAAGTTCGGACAATCCATGTCATACACGGTCCTCTAAACCCCGAAGCCGCCCGCATCATCCGAGCTGACCTAAACGAAGCTTCCTCCTCCAAACAGGTCATGTTGGTCGGTCCCGAACCAAAGCGCCCCAGAACCGATGACGGTTCCAAATGGACGATAACGTTTACCGAGAAGGATCTCGACCGCATCCAGCTCCCCCACAACGACGCCCTCGTGGTCACGCTACGCATCGGAACTTTCAATGTCCGACGCGTCCTCGTAGACCAGGGCAGCTCGGCTGAAGTAATGTACTACTCTCTGTTCAAGGAGCTGAAGATACCCGACACCGACCTCCATCCCTCTGAAGTCCCTCTTATCGGCTTCAACGGAGCTCCTGTCTGGCCCATCGGTACGATCACTCTTCCTGTTCGTGCCGGTTCGGTAACTCTGGAAATGGAATTTGTAGTAGTTGACGTCCCTAGCCCATACAACGCCATTGTCGGACGCACCTGGTTGCATAGGCTCAAGGCAATTGCCTCCACCTATCACCAAGTGGTCCATTTCATTAGTATTCATGGGCAACAGGAAGACTTGTACGGAGACCAAACAGCGGCCAAGAAATGCTACATCAACGCCGTCCGAAGTAACAAACAGACCTCTCGGATTAACCTCATTGAAGTCCCCGAGGCCCCAATCTTGGAAGATGTCGGTAGACCCGCCGACGACAAAACTATAGAGGACGTGGCCACCATCCCAATAACCGAAGACGGTTTCCATTTTTTCCTTGTCAGTTCCTCACTTAGTGACACTGAGCGGAATGAAACGGTAGCCTTTCTCAAACATAACATCGAAGTATTCGCTTGGACCCCATACGAGATGCCTGGAATCGACCCCTCCTTCATTTGCCACGAGCTCAACATCGACCGAGCCAAACGCCCGGTCTTGCAGAAGGCACGACGGTCCTCCCCTCATCATTTCGAAGTAGTTATTGAAGAAGTAAACCGACTCCTGAACGCAGGGGCAATCAGAGAAGTCCAGTACCCAAAGTGGTTGGCCAACACCGTCGTAGTCAAGAAAAAGAACGGTAAATGGCGAGTCTGCGTTGATTACTCAAACCTCAACGACGCCTGCCCAAAGGATTTCTTCCCACTCCCCCGCATTGACCAGCTCGTCGATGCCACCTCCGGTCACGAGCGTCTTAGCTTCTTGGATGCTTACCGGGGCTACCACCAAATTGCCATGAGTGAAGGCGATGTTGAGAACACGGCTTTCATTACCCCCCATGGCATCTTCGGGTACCTGGTTATGCCCTTCGGCCTAAAGAACGCCGGGGCCACTTTTCAGAGAATGATTACCAAGATGTTCGAAGCACTACTAGGCGACACTATGCTGGCCTACATCGACGATATGGTGGTTAAAAGTTTGCGCGCCGGTGATCATCTTACCCACCTCGCCGAAGTCTTTGAGATACTCAAAAAACACAAGCTCCGCCTCAATGCCGAGAAGTGCATCTTCAGTGTTAGCTCCGGCAAATTCCTTGGCCACCTCGTCTCCCAACGCGGTATTGAGGCCGACCCTTCCCAGATCCTTGCTATCACTCAGCTCTCGGCCCCCCACAACAAGAAAGATGTTCAGCGTTTGACTGGCATGGCCGCAGCCCTGAACCGATTTATAAGCCGCTCCTCGGATAAATGCCAGCCATTTTTCACACTTTTAAAAGGCAGCCGACGGAGCTTCAACTGGACAGAAAACTGCGACCGAGCCCTACAACAACTTAAGGAGTACATTTCCAAAGCTCCCCTCCTCGTCACTCCTCGGGACCAAGAGGACCTGTTCCTCTACCTTGCTGTCTCTCAACACGCCGTCAGCTCGGTCCTCGTTCGACAGGAGAATCGGGATCATCAGCCAATCTACTATTCCAGCAAGACAATGACTCCAGCCGAGACGCGTTACCTACCATTAGAAAAGTTCATCCTTGCCCTCGTCTCAGCATCCAGGAAGCTCGCTCCCTACTTCCAGTCTCATCGTATCATCGTCCTTACCGAATTCCCCCTCAAGTCTCTCCTGCGGAAGGCCGACCTTTCTAACCGAATTTCACAGTGGGCTGTCGAGCTTGCAAATTTTGAAATCCACTTTCAGCCTCGGACAGCTATCAAAGTTCAGGTTCTTACCGACTTCATCGCCGAACTCACACCGACCAACACAACCGCTTCGGTTCCCACCCCAAGCACCGAAGCATTACTTCAGGCCAACCTTAGCACAGCATGGCAGCTCTTCCATGGAGATGTTTGGAAAATGTACGTCGATGGCGCTTCCAACAGCCGAGGCGCCGGTGCTGGCATCGTCCTCCTCTCACCCTCCGGTGTTCTGCACGAAAGCTCAATCTCTATTAACTTCCCAGCCTCTAACAACGAGGCCGAATATGAAGCATTAATCTCCGGACTCAAAACTGCCGAAGCCATTGGCATCGAAGAGCTCGTGGTTTACAGTGATTCGCAATTGGTAGTCAACCAGCTCTCCGAAGAATATGAAGCTCGGGACGATCGCATGCGTACCTACCTCAGCGCCGCAGTCCAGCTCATTCAACGCTTCAAAGCAATCAGAGTCGAGCACATCTCCCGGGAACAGAACGCCCACGCCGACGCCCTTGCAGGACTCGCTTCGGCATGCTCATCCTCGGAACACCGTTCTATTTCCTTTGATTCCATTGACAAGCCCAGCTTCGAGCTTGAAGAACTAAATAAGGAGATACACAACATAGAGCTCAACCCAAGCTGGATGGACGAAATTGTCCTTTACCTAAGAGATGACTCTCTCCCAGCTGACAAAAAGGAAGCTCACCGACTCCGAAACAAAACCGCTCTCTTCTGGCTCAACCCCAACGGCAAGCTTTACCGAAGATCATTTACCAGACCATACTTATTGGTTGCACACCCCCATCAAGTCCCGGGGATCATTGAAGAGCTTCATGCTGGCGACAGCGGCTGCCACTCCGGTGGACGATCCCTGGCCCACCGAGCCCTCACTCAGGGGTATTGGTGGCCAACAATGAAGAAGGATTCAGAAGAGTTTGTCAAGCGTTGCAAAAAGTGTCAGATGTTCGGTCCCATTATCCATCAACCGGCCCGGGACCTCAGCCCCCTCACCAGCCTCTGGCCTTTTTTCCAATGGGGAATGGATATCGTTGGAAAACTCCCAGTCGCTCCGGGTGGATTCAAATTCCTCCTAACCGCAACTGATTATTTCTCGAAATGGGTCGAAGCCGAGCCCCTTGTCACCATCGAGGAAACAGACGTCATCCGCTTTGTATTGCGAAACATCATCTCTCGTTTCGGTGTACTGTTCGCCATAATTACAGACAATGGTAGGCAGTTTACAGGACAGAAGTACCGAGCCTTGCTTGACGAATATGGTATTAAATGGGACACTTCCACCCCGGCTTACCCACAAGGTAATGGTCAGGCCGAGGCTGCAAACAAGGCTATCTCATCTGGACTCAAGCGACGACTCAAGTCACGACGGGGAAAATGGGCCGAAGAGCTACCTAGGGTCCTCTGGGGCTACCGTACTACTCCTCGGCGTTCCACTGGTCGCACGCCCTTTTCTTTAGCATTTGGCATGGAAGCGGTCATCCTACTCCAAGTCGGACTTCCAACAATGCGCACGGAAAATTTCGAAGAGTCGGTCAATGATAACAGCATTGCCTCGGACCTTGATCTAGCCGAAGAAGAGCGGGAAAACGCAAGAATCAAGCTCGCCTCCTACCAGCAGGAGGTCGCAAAGGGTTACAACCGAAGTGTCCGCCTCAGGTCATTTAAGCCCGACGACCTTGTCTGGAAAAAGGTGGTGGAGAAATCCAAGAAGAGAAAGCTCATGCCCAATTGGGAGGGCCCCTACCGAGTCCTCAAACACCTCGGATCAGGAAACTACAAGTTAGAAAAGTTGGATGGCTCCCCCATTGCCAAAACCTGGAATGCTAACAACTTGAAAAAGTTCTATGGGTAGAGTTCGATTACCGAAGCCCACTTAGTTTTTATTCCGTTGCACTCTCTTTTAACCAAGTTTGGAACGCAATTTGCTTATGTATTATTAGTACCTCAAGATTGAATGAGAATCCCTACTTTGGAACCATTGGCACGAGTTTTTGCTATTTACATTACTTACTCGGTCCGTTCTTGCCCGGACCGTTTTAATCCGACTTCAGGGATATTGCTCCCCCATAGGTTTTCACCTCGGGCAAAATTCCCACCAAGTCATCCTGACCTCTTCGGTCATCTGGATTTCTAGTCACCCGTTTTAAGGACACTCGGCCTCCCCCCCGAGCCCCTTAAACCGACCCGCCAGAAGCTCCGCACTGCTCGGACTCGCTGTGTTACGAACCTATGGTGCAAACCATATCCCCTCGTAATCCCGGCCTACATCTTCTAGCAGTAATACGACCTCGAGTTCACTCACTAGACTCTCCCACCAAACGAACGGGCATACAAGCCCAAAACTTCGTTAAAAAAACTAATCCTAATTCGGTCCCTACCGACCCTCCTTAAAGCAGGGGCTGCGGATCCAAACCACTTGATTATCTTTTTTACGATTGGCAAAATGCTTCGGTTAATGCTTCGGTCACACTTGGTTTTAAATTTTTTTTTTTCAAGTTTCACCAAAGCAGGGGCATCATAACCTAGGGAGCAAGCCAATCATTCAAAGCATTCCAAAGATAAAGAAAAGAAAGCATTCATTTACAGAACTATGGGTTTGAACAAAAGTTGCTACTTCAATATCAAATATTTACAGAACTCTGGAACAGCGAACTCCTAAATGTCTGGAGCTGTCCAGCCAAAAGTTAGAATTCAAAGACAACAAAAAAAGAAGCTATCCTAAGAGCAAGCTAGGTGGTCGAGCTGGTCCTCGGGCGCAGGAACATTCGGATCGGCTTGATTCCCAGGGCCTTGGTCCTCGGACGCCGGCTCCACCACCTCCTCCTCTTCTTCTGGAAGGACTAGCTCCTCGGGAGGCGCCTCGGGAAGGGTTCGGAGATCGGAGTCATCCAGGAGATTGAGCTTCCTCAACAAGGCTTCATGGCCGTACCGAAGGCCATCCAAGAAACGGTCTCGGTGCAGCTCGGCCTCGATCTCCCGAACCTGCTTCTTGTACTCTACTCCGGCGGCATCCCAGCCTTCATCGTAGCCCCTCTTCCTTGCGAAGTCAACCTCTGTGGCCCGGGTGACTCGCAACGTGTTGGCATCCTCCTCGGCCTTGGCGGCTCTGGCTTCTGCCTTCACTCTCTCCCTGTCGCACCTTTGAAAGTCCGCTAGGTAGAGATTGCATGTCTCCCGAGCCAGCTTGAGATCTTCTTCCTTCCGAGCCAGCTCCCGAGCAAGCTTGTTGTTCCTCTCTTCCTGCTTTTTGCATCGGTCATTGATCGCCAATGCCCGAGCTCCAGCCTGCAAACAGAGAAATATATGATATCCAACTAGTGCAAACTTCAAAGATTGAAGAAAATAAAGTGCAAGCCATCAACTTACAGTGAAGAGGGCCTGAGCTATCTCGGCCGTAATGTCCTCGGTCAAGCCGGTGACAGCCCGGGCGTCCCTAGGAAGAATGCTTCCTTGGAGCATCCCGAAGGCCACACCGAGGTTCTTGACACTATCGGCATGGTGGATCGGCCGGCCAGCAAAATGCTTGAACTTGGGAGCCCAGGGGAGCTCCCTTGGGTTGACCCAAGAACCTTCCTCCTCCCCACCGGTTCCCCCCCGGGGCTCCCTTTGCTCCTCTTCGATCAGGATGGTCTCCTGACCCTCTTCTCCGGCCCCCTCCTCTCGCCGAGGCCTCTTCTCCGGGGGCTCCTGTGGTGAGACTGGGGGCACCCTTGAAGTCCCGGCACCAGGAGTACCGGGGACCGTCCCCCTGCCTCGACCAGCGGGCCTTCGGCACCTAAGATTCAAAACTTCTCGGGTTCCAGTACCCGGTATCTCTGCACTCAAGCCGGTCCTCTCCGGTGTCTCTCGACTGATCTCCTCCCGTATAACCCCCCGAGGCGCGGATGTCCTACCCTCGGCCTCCTCTCCTGCCCTCCTCTCTCCCCTTCCTACTCCTCTGCAGGCTCTCCCTCCTCGGCCTCGTCCTCGGCCTGCCCGCGGTACCCCTTGCTGCCTCGGTTTCTTTTTCAGAAAGCACGTGTAGGTAGGGACGTACCCGAGTAGCTCTGGAGCGTATCGGCTGGTGATCGGGATGGTGTACGCTGCTGAAATCCGGGCTCGGTCTGCTCTCTCCCGAAGCCGCTGAACAATTCCCTCAGCTGCAAGGCAAAACGAAAACAAATGATTAGCACAAAGTACGCAGAGCATAAGCAAAAAACATAAGTATTTACAGATGAGAAACTTCTACCGACCAGGAGCCCCGGTCCCGTATTGCACCCTCGTAGTGGTGTCAGCATTCTCCCCGGGCCCGAACATAAAATTCCCGGTCACCGAGACGTAGATATTAGCCCACTCCTCGGAGTCGGGAAGTCGGTCGACGAGGAATGTATCGTACCCCGTCCTGCAGGAGAGATAGTACCGACTGCTCTCCCGGTTAACTCCTAAGAGGTACACTCCGAAGAGCTCCTCAACTCCGAAAGTTAGGTTGAACTGCCTCCTCAGTTCAATGATGCTTGTAATGATTCGGTAGGAGTTTACTGTAAGCTGTGAGGAGGTGAGAGAAAGGGTTCGGAGGACCCGTCGGACAAATTGGTGGAGGGGGAACCTGATCCCTCCCTCAGTGATCGCCATTAAGGGAAAAATCAATTCCCTCGGTCGGTGAGGGAGGGTCTTAGGGTTGTTCTCGGGGAGAAGTCGGATCTCCACGTCCGAAGGGATACTATAGACCCTTCTGAACTCGGCAAGGGCAGCCGGAGTCCCATTGAAGTATTGGTGGAGATAGGGGCACGGCCTCATCGGCCTCCTTCGTCCTCGGACTTCCTCCGGGGCGTCGGCAAATGGGCCCGGACCATGGCCGGAGGTGCTAGGAGCTTCCATTTCCAAGGGGGCAAAGGATGTAACTGGGCGTAAGGGTTTGGAAGGGTCCGAAGGCTCGATGATGTCTAAAGGCAGTCGGTAAACAGCTTGGGCGCGACACTCCGCAAAGATCTCTTCAAGCTCGGCAGAAGTGTTGCTACTGGTACTGTCCGAAGAGACTTCAATGACCATTCACCCCTTCCTAGCAAAAAATGTGCAAAAACCCGTTAGCTATGTGCCCAGGGAAAAGCAGCACGACCTAGTAATAAAGGGGGCGGAACGGTCATCACTCTTCGGAATATTTCAGGGAATCTCTCCCCGAGGGAGGTCTCCAAGGCCAATAATTGTTCCTATAGTCTCGGGTTGAAGATTGGCCTCGGGAAGAATATAGGCCTCGGGTCGAATTTGGATCTCGGTAAAACTATGAACAACATAGAAAAACGCCCAGCGCCGCCGCAGGACGAACAACGGCGAGCGGCGGAGCAGTAACGACTCATGAAAAATGTGGATCGTATTAAAACAAAACTCGAAGGAAATAATCGAAACATAGAAACCAGACATTGAAGATCGATTTACCTGAGATTTGTGTCAAAGATCTGCTCCCAAAACGCTCAAAAAGCTCGATCAAAGGCTTGAAATAGATGGCAGCGGCGGTTCGACTTCGGAAGCAGAGAGAAGGTAGTCATCTGCTCTCTGGCCCATCTATTTATAATAGGAGAGATGGGGATCTGCGTGGGAAACGAAGCGTCGTGTACCGAGCCGTCAGATCTCTGACACGTGTAGCCATCGAACGGCCAGAATTGAGGGGTCTGCACCGAGGACAGGCGCCGAACGAACGAACCATTGGTATAATGACGCGTGTCACCGAAGCAACGTTTCGTACTAATCAACTGACACGACACGTGCCGAAACAGCCTTTCCATCCCGGGACCTCGGCGATTGCTGACACGTGGCTTTCACTACTGGTGTAGGATGAGTGGGGATTACCGAGGCGAGAACTCTCATCAAGATCTGATATTTCAAGACCCTGAAGCAGGAATGCAAAGCTCCAGGGGCTTGAGGGGCTATTGTGGAGGCTTCGGTTATGACCTCGGTAAATAGACTCCCGATAACCGAGGACTTGTGGTTGAAATGATCTTTAGTCCTCCACAGGCAAGTCCTTGAAGATACTCTCACTTTCACCAACTCGGTATAGATCCTCCTGTTATCACTTCGGTTAATGACCGAGATATGCGTTCCGTTGAGATCTCTTGAAAGAATGTAACCTGGCAGGAGGGGACCAAGGGCGCCACGTGGCAGATAGGACCACCATGGCCATGTGCTTCGTAACCGCCTTATCCAGTGCATCACCTATGACGTCACCGAGGGCGGTTACCTAAGCGTGACTCCCACGCGCTTCCTTGGAGGCCAAGTAAACATAGGTCTATAAATACGAAGGGATTCTAACCTAAAGAGGTACGCCATTCTACCCTAACTCCAGACCTAAATCTCTCTCCCTACATCTAACTTGATCGTCGGAGGGTCACTGGGCCGTCCAAGCCCTAGTGACTGGTTGCAGGTTCCCAGGCGGGCGAGCGGAGCAACGGAAGAGGAGTATTGAGCCAGGCGAAGGTCCCTCCAAATCTGAACCCCGACATGTTCAGACAAGGATTATCAGGTAAGTTTTCAGAAAAGTTTAAACTAGTCTTAGTTTGCTTTAAACTCGTCTTAGATGTGGTCTAATATCTCACTGTGTTAAGCACCTAAAGTGCAATAATAACCTAGTTTATGTGTTGATTTATACATTTGGGTCGAGGAACGCCTTTCATTTCATAGTAAGTCCTTCTTTATCTATTGATCTCTAATATTACAAAGTTGTTAGTTTTTTTACTAGAAAATACATACTCTTGCATGTGTATTGAAACAACAGTGCTCAAGGTTTAACTTGAAAGTATTGTTGGGAAAATTTCGGCATATATAATAATTCCAGAGAACAATTTCATTGAAACTATAACAATTACATAATCGAGGCATAATACAATTACAAAACAGAATGGAACAGTCGAGATACGAAACGATTTTCCAGAAAAACAAACAAACCGAGACCTGTGTGATAGCATAGTCTCCTTAATAAAGATTCGCCGCCTACCGTCGGTGTTGTAGATTCGTGTTCGGCGTCTTCCTCCCAGGGTTGGCTCGGTAAAACCGCAAGCCGTCGGAACACCGCCGTCGACCGCCTTGGCGAACTAACTACCGTCTGCCTTTCTCTCTCAAAAAACCGAATTTCAGAATATGTAAGAGAATTGTGGAATTGCTTGTCCCTCCTCCAAACCGAAAGCCTCCTTTATATAGAGTGGAGGAGGTCAGAGTAACTCCAGGATGATGAATGCAGAGCCATGAATTCTCCAATGAATTCTGCCAATCAATTATGGTAATGACTAGGGAGGTTATGGGATTGAATACACCATCATGGCAGGGGTTACGGGAGTTACGAAATCCCACACATCAATACGTCTATTGATTATGGGGCGTCCAGATACAACGAATCCGGTACATGCTCGGTTGCCTCGAGAGACCTTCCGGTAGCCCCGATTTCATTCATCTGAAATTTCGTAAAATTTCCAACAAGTATATCATCTTACCTGGCATACCTGCTACTACTATAAAAGATTCCTCCCCTAAAACCAATGACATACCATGTGTTACTAGATTTAGCAAAAAAACACTTACAAGTCTGTACATAAGATTGCCAGCGAAGACAAATTAACACCCAGGGGTCTCTTGATGAAATCTGTTTATAAGATCTCTACACTTTGACGCGATCTATCAACAATGCAGGTGTCGACATTATTTAGTTGATGGTTCTACTGTTTGGTCCTTGCTAAAGTCATGTTGCATCTCATAACCGATGTTACGTGGTTCCACCATTTTGGGTGAAGCACCATTGTTGAGACAACATAATACCGATGCGGGTGTGGAATGTGTACTATACACAACAATTCAAAACCAATGTGGCATTTCTACACTTGTCCATGTAACATAGCTCAGAAATACTTGTCAACTTAGAATGCTTTGAAACATGCACAATGAGTCAATCTGAAATTCTTTTCTTTGCTAGCTTGGCTGAGGATAAATCTCTTGTAAAAGAGTCCAACTTCAGAACCAAAGCAGTCATATCATACTTCATATGCACCATTGAATTTCTCGATTTCAAGTTTCTTAACCGGACTTCTAATGAGGCTTGCACCTTTATTGCCAAACTTGGAAAAAGTTGTACCTCGTACTTATTTTTGCAGTTGATAACAACATGTGGGGGTTCGATTTAGGAGGAGGGACCTTGGCCTGAACTGGTACTTCTCTTCCGCTGCTCTGTTCCTCCGCCGCTGAACCTGCGACAAGTCACTAAGGCTGGAATAGCCTAGTGACCCTCCGACGATCAAGTTAGATGTAAGGAGAGATGTTTTTAGGTCTAGGGTTAGGGAAAGATGGCATACCTCTCAAAGATGAGTATCCCTGTGTATTTATAGACCTAGGTTTACTTGGCCTCCAAGCTAGCGCGTGGAGGTCACGCTCAGGTAACCGCCTCGGGTGACATCATAGATGACACACCGGATAAGACAGTTACGGAGCACATGGCTAGGCCAGCCCGTCGCGAGGATTCTTCTCGATGATGTGTCTCATTAGGCGTAGGAGGCTTGCCCGGGAGCCCTCGGTGCTGTGTCTTCGGGGTCGGTACGAAGCCTTAGGTGGTATGTCTCCGGGGTCGGTACGGAGCCCTCGGTGGTATGTCTCCGGGGTCGGTACGGAGCCCTCGGTAATATGCTTCCGGAGTCTGTACGGAGCTCGGTAATATGCTTCCGGGGTCGGCACGGAGCTCGGTAATATGCTTCCGGAGTCTGTACGGAGCTCGGTAATGTGCTTCCGGGGTCGGCACGGAGCTCGGTAATATGCTTCTAGGGTCGGCACGGAGCTCGGTGGTATGTCTTCGGAGTCAGTACGAAGCCTCATTTATTCGGGCCACTACAATAGCTCTTCAACTTCTCTCGACCTCTTATTGGTATGGGAGGAGTTGAAAAGTAGTATGGCCGAATGTTTTAATGTGTCCGAAGCCCCAGAGAGATGTGTCGAGCCTCATACTCGTTGTTCGTCGATTCGTGGGCTCGGCTTTAGGAAACCTAGGCATGAAGTAGGCAAGGAAGAATTCCGTCGCTTCGAGGGCTCGGCTTCGGGAAACCAAGGCACGAAGGAGGCACGGAAGTGTTCCGTCGGTTCGTGTGCTCGGCTTCGGGAAACCAAGGTACGAAGGAGGCACGGAAGGGTTCCGTCGCTTCGGGGGCTCGGCTTCGGGAAACCTAAGCGCGAAGGAGGCACAGAAGGGTTCCGTTGCTTCGGGAGCTCGGCTTCGGGAAACCTAAGCGCGAAGGAGGCACGGAAGGGTTCCGTTGCTTCGGGAGCTCGGCTTCGGGAAACCAAGGCACGAAGGAGGCACGGAAGTGTTCCGTCGGTTCGTGGGCTCGGCTTCGGAAAACCAAGGCACGAAGGAGGCACGGAAGTGTTCCGTCGGTTCGTGGGCTCGGCTTCGGGAAACCAAGGTACGAAGGAGGCACGGAAGGGTTCCGTCGCTTCGGGGGCTCGGCTTCGGGAAACCAAGGTACGAAGGAGGCACGGAAGGGTTCCGTCGCTTCGGGGGCTCGGCTTCGGGAAACCAAGGTACGAAGGAGGCACGGAAGGGTTCCGTCGCTTCGGGGGCTCGGCTTCGGGAAACCTAAGCGCGAAGGAGGCACGGAAGGGTTCCGTCGCTTCGGGGGCTCGGCTTCGGGAAACCAAGGCACGAAGGAGGCACGGAAGTGTTCTGTCGGTTCGTGGGCTCGGCTTCGGAAAACCAAGGCACGAAGGAGGCACGGAAGTGTTCCGTCGCTTCGGGGGCTCGGCTTCGGGAAACCAAGGTACGAAGGAGGCACGGAAGGGTTCCGTCGCTTCGAGGGCTCGCGGCGGTCCTTCCTGATCCGGACTAAGTGGGTGGAGGACGCAGAGACGCTTTCAGCATCAAGCCTCTCGAAGGCAGATTCCCGCGGGGTCCTCTCGGGTTAGGGGAACAAGAACGTTCCTTGCGCCCTGCACCCTTTTCGTTGTGGCCCTCCTCCGGTGGTTCAAGGCGGTCTTTAGCCGAGGGGCTAGATCGATGCTCCTGCAGATGGCCTCTGCAATTGTGAGGAGGGCTGTGATGACTTTTTTGTCCCCCATGGCCCCCGGAGGACTGAGATTGAGAGATCTGGAGGAGATATTTGATCTCGGCCAACTTGTCCCTTACATGCTTGTCGCGCTCCATGATCGTTGTTAAGTCGTCGATCTTCTGCTCTAGGTGGCAGATGTAGGTGTGGAGTTCGGTGGCAGCCCCTGCGTCCTGCGTCGAAGTTCCGATTTCGACTACGATGGACATGTGGGCCTTTCCCTGGGCGCCGGCTCTGCTGGAGTCCAGGTTGTGGTCTCCGAGAGGTCCGAGCCCAAGGGTGGTTTCGCTGAGATGAGGGTCTTCGACTCCCACCATAACTGGTTCAGGAAGCTTGAACGGAGCTCTTGGAAGGGAAAGAGATGAATGACTGAAAAGGTGGCTAGGTTCCCAGCGGAGTCGCCAATTGTGGGGGTTCCATTTAGGAGGACGGACCTTGGCCTGAACTGGTACTTCTCTTCCGCTGCTCTGTTCCTCCGCCGCTGAACCTGCGACAAGTCACTAAGGCTGGAATAGCCTAGTGACCCTCCGACGATCAAGTTAGATGTAAGGAGAGATGTTTTTAGGTCTAGGGTTAGGGAAAGATGGCATATCTCTCAAAGATGAGTATCCCTGTGTATTTATAGACCTAGGTTTACTTGGCCTCCAAGCTAGCGCGTGGAGGTCACGCTCAGGTAACCGCCTCGGGTGACATCATAGATGACACACCGGATAAGACAGTTACGGAGCACATGGCTAGGCCAGCCCATCGCGAGGATTCTTCTCGATGATGTGTCTCATTAGGCGTAGGAGGCTTGCCCGGGAGCCCTCGGTGCTGTGTCTTCGGGGTCGGTACGAAGCCTTAGGTGGTATGTCTCCGGGGTCGGTACGGAGCCCTCTGTGGTATGTCTCCGGGGTCGGTACAGAGCCCTCGGTAATATGCTTCCGGAGTCTGTACGGAGCTCGGTAATATGCTTCCGGGGTCGGCACGGAGCTCGGTAATATGCTTCCGGAGTCTGTACGGAGCTCGGTAATATGCTTCCGAGGTCGGCACGGAGCTCGGTAATATGCTTCTAGGGTCGGCACGGAGCTCGGTGGTATGTCTTCGGAGTCAGTACGAAGCCCCATTTATTCGGGCCACTACACAACATTTGAATCTTGTAGAAGAACTTGGTTTTATTTGGTCATGCTTTTCTTGTTACTGGGAGATTATTGCCAGTCTTTGTATACCCCAATCTATTCCAGTGAGCTTGAACATGTTAAGACCACCTTGCAGGAGGAAACCTTTGCTCGGGCCACTGTAACGATCCCATAGAATCACCATAATAGCAAGAATCAGAAAACAGAAAGGTATGCTTAGAATTCCTTGCCACGTTGTGGTTTCGAACGTGTGCTTAAAGCCCTGCGAGTTGGATGAGTCTGTTCGAGATCTTCTCAACTCCTTGTTACGGAATGAATGTCTCTTGGCTTTCAAACTCATCTTTTTTTCCTGCTATTAAAGTGAGGTTGGAGTGGATCTTGGATTGTGTTTCTTAGTTTGTATATACACTTTGCGACATATGTGGAAGTGTAAAGAGATGTTAGTCTAGCCACTGAAATAAGAAGGAAAGATTACTGCATTCAGTTCATTTTTTGAGCCGAAAGGATTACTCTAATTCTATGATCTTACTCTATTCTCATTTTTGTTGAAAATGAACGATTGGACAGATTGTGCTCATGGCGGTTAGGATGGGCAATTGTAGAAGAAAAATAATGTTTTAGCAACCAAATGCATTTTTTTTGTGACAAAATTATGAGGTTATTGAATTCTAGTAATTTGGTTCCTAAAAGCAAAAGGCATTTGGAGACCATATTTACTGGTAGTTGACATAAGTTTTTAGCAACAAAACATTTATTAAGGACAAAATTTAGTTGGCCTTTTGGGACCAATTTTTTTTTTTTTGGTCCAAAAAATGAAACTATTGGGGGCTTTTTGTGGATTTGGTTGCTAATTCATCCCTTTTAGCAACAAAACTCTTTTATGGTTCCCTAAACTGATTTTTTGACTTTCCTGGACCACTTTTTAAGCACAAACCTTGTGCCAACAGAATATTGTCCCGAAATGTCTTTGGCAACCAAAATTTTAGCTTTTGCAATCAAAATATTTGGTCCCTAAAACCATTCCATGTTGTAGTGTTTGGAGGATCACTAATGGAGATTGGCACCGCAATTTGATTATCGACATTAGAAGTCGGCAATGATGACTCGACTTCAGAGTTTGTATCTCTCTTTCTTTTGAAATATCCACTAAAAAGATTTGTTTTTCCCATCTACAAATCAAATTAAATCCAACACAAAGACCTAATCAATTTTCAATACCGCACACTTGTTAAAAGGAGAAGTCATTGCATCACACTTTCTCCCTTGACAATCACCACAACACAATACATTCACACATTTAGGCTCCGTTTGTTTGGACGTAAAATATGTTTTGGTAAAATGTTTTACTTATTTTCCGGTGTTTGGTTGTGTAAAAAAAGAGAAAAATATTTTACATGTAAAACATTTTCCATCAATTGGATGAAAATAACTTACACTTAAATCTTCCGTAAGTTATTTTCCAAAATGAATCCGTTGTCTTCTACTGTAATTCTCACTACTCAGTTTTCTCGAACGTCAATCTTGACTCGTGTTCAATTCCAATAATCTCATATCTTTCCACCATTCAAGCTCCCATCTCTCTCTTTACACTATTTTGTTGATTGCAGAAAATATTTTCAAGTGCCAACCAAACACCGAAAAATAAAAATTTAAAATTTGTTTTCTGAAAAAACATTTTACATCGTAAAACATTTTACATCGAAACAAACGGAGCCTTAATGTTAAGGAGAGATGTTTATAAAAAAAACTAACCATTACGTAGATAATCAATACTCCAAAGTAATTAAAAGGGGGAGCCATTGGATCACATTTTCTCCTTTGATAAGCACGGTAACCAAATAAATTCCCACATTTATTAGTAAAGGAGGAATGCAAGGATATCCCTTCTCCCTTAGCGAGTATAAAAAAATGAGTATTAGCGCAGAGCCCGAAAAGAATGTGCAAAGACACAATTTCCAAAATCTGTGCGATTCTGCTTGTGAATAAACAATAGTCAATGGGAAATGCTAGGTACAAAGAAAACTTATTTCGAAAGTACCCCGAAAACAACAATTAATGGTTGAGAATCACTTTGATAATTATGTCACACACATCAAAGTGAATCTCAACCACTAGTTGATCTTTTCGGGGCACTTTCGGAGTAAATTTTCTTTCTCCCTAACATTTCTGATAGCCAATAGGTTAGAGTGTGGAGGAGTCTGGAAAGTGGAATCGAGTGCAATAAAAAATAATACAAAACAATACTTAGGCCCTGTTCCAGAACACTTTTTTAAAAAATAAGTACTTATTTCACATTTTCAAACTCAAAAATAATATAAATGAGAAATAAATTTTCAATTTTTTTTGTACTATATTAAAGATCTCAATGAAATCTATCAAATAAGATCCATATTGATAGGAAAATAATTTGCGTAAACACATGATTTTTGAGTTTGAAATTACCTTTTTAAAAAATAAGTACTTATTTTTCTTTCCGGAACGAAGCCTAATATTAAACAATAAATGTAGGACTCTGGAGAAGTAATAAAATTATATTTATTGTTTTGTTCTTATTTGAATTTTTTTTCGCATTTGTTAATTTTGTGTCAAACTTTTGTAACTTTTTGATTCGTGTCATTGAGAGGAAAAGTAAAAGAATTTTACTTTTACCTAAATATTTTGAATAAGAACCACTTTTAAGTAAAAAAAGTTGATTTTTTTTTATATTTTTACTTAAAAGTGGTCATTATTTAAAATATTTCGGTAGAAGATTTTTTTTTTTTTTTACTTTTTCGATTCATCTAGTTGAGACGAATCAAAATTTGCCGCAAAACTACCAAACCTACCAAACGGGGAAAATTAATATAAGGACAAAAAAAAAAAAGTGAAAAAAGTTGTTTAGGGGAACACCAAACAACTTAAAATACTAATCGGTTACCTTTGGAATCGGTGTGGAGCCACCGTGAACCGTGGTAGATCGCCCAGAGAACTAGGGAAGGGAAAAGTTCTAAAGAGTGAAGATAGCAGTGCACAGTAGATCGTGGGCCTTGCGGCGGATGTGCGGTGGTAGATCGCCTAAGATCGGCGCCATCGGCCAGATAAGAGAGGGAGACGAGTACTAATTTTTTCTCTTTTCAATTGGGGTGTCACCGACTCACCATGTCACGTTTCTACAGATAACAATACTTGGTTTGTTTGGTTAACAATTTAAAAAGTTATTCTTAAGGGTGGGAGTGTTAATGTGTGGAAATAGATAAAAAAAAAATTTATTAAAAATTATGTCAAGAGTTAAAAGTAGAGTACAGCTATTGGTACCGACGGTATCGTAGGGAAAATGTACCGACGGCCACCGGACGGCCGATTCGAGCCTTCCAAAAATTTTAAAAAACAAAACCGAGTGGACTTTTGCGAGAATCAATGGCATCCGAGGTGTATAGGGTACTTGATCCAAGTACCTTTTTTTCGTCTATATATGTATATACGTGTATATACAAGAAAAAGGGGTGCTCGGATCAAGTACCCTACACACCTCGGATGCCATTGATTCTTACGTTGGCCCACTCGGTTTTATTTTTTAAAATTTTTGAACGGCTCGGATCGGCCGTCCGGTGGCTGGAGACAGCCCTCCGGTGGCCGTCGGTACATTTTCCCTATGATACCGTCGGTACCAATAGGATTTTCGTTAAAAGTAACTCTTTGAATGTTAAACCAAACAGAGTAAACACATTTTTTTTTAACACTTGGGGGTGGCACGTGCCACGGCCCTGGCCCTAGGCTTGTTTGATACACCCCTGGGCCCTGAATGTGTGGGCAGCGTGCCCCTTGGAATTTCCAGATTCCAAAACGCAAAAGGGCCCAGATCGAGGGAGCGCAAGCGGGGAAGCAAGCGCTCGCAAAATACAGAGTCGCCACTCGGGTTTTGAAGGTCCGACACCCAAGGAACCGTATTTCGAAGCACTTGCCGCGCTATTTGATTTGAAAAAGTTAAGGAACCAGTCCGTCATAACCATATCTAGGTTCGGGAGCCAGGTTACGAGAGGGGAAGGGTTTTATGGCACCCCGCTCGCCCAATCCGGAGATCGGTCTCTACTTAGGCATTTATGAAAATGTTTGTTTGCGATTCTGTTTGATTAATCAATTTTAGCCAGTTAGGGCGGGGGAACAGTTAATCGGGGATTTAAAACTGTAACAGTTTGCAAGATGTGATAAAATGTGGCATGGATTGATGAGATAACAAGTAATAAATAGAATAAAATTCAAAACATCGATCACACATCAATACAGTGCCGTGTATGATTTTGGCACGAACAAACAGCCAGCTTGCATGCGTGAGTTCATTTGCATGCAAGCAAACCGTCGCGCAACAAAACCATACACTCGCGCGAGTGTTCATGCCTACCAATGTTTTGAATTTTTATCCCCTTCTGGGCTCTGGAGGGATCAGTGCTCACCCAGGTGCAAACCAAACAGTTTATAGGTACTTGAAAGTAAACAATATTACAGTAGGTAAATGGAAATATTGAGAAAACACGACCCCTAAACAGTGGGGGTGTCTAAACAGAGGCCAAGGCCAAGCTGCTCATGCAAGGGCAGTCCCTGGTAAAACACAGAACCATCTCGCGAGATAATGATACAGGCGCGCGATTGTTCTGACTGGACTTCCAGGAATTGCTTTGCACACTTGGGGCTCTGAAACATATTCAAGAGCATCCCAAGAGCATTCCAAACCAAGAGGAGTTATAAACTAAGCTAAACAATGATTTTTAACATACAAAATAGCGAACTAATACTTTTAAAAGACTTAAAAATGACTATGAACACAATAATAAACTTAAAGACCAGCATCCCTTCCCCACGTGGTCCAATCTCACGCAGACAGAACAGTCGCGCGAGTGTACGGGACCATCGCGCGAGGGTATGCCTGGTAACGGCTCTTGAAACCTTGCTAGCTTTAGGGCCAGAACTGGTATTGATTACCAGCCTTGGCCCAGCCAGCCCCCCTCAGGGGTTCGAACAGTGAACAAGAAGGTATTATACCTTTGCTTGAGAGTCTTGGAGGTGGCTTGAATGAGGTGGTGAGGCTTGAAAGATGATTGTGTGGGAGTGAGTGTGGTGTGGAATGTTTGTGCTTGAGCTTTGCCTTCTTCTTTCTTGGATGGAATTTTTGTAACCCTTTCTTGGATAGAAATTTGGTGACCCTTTCTTGGATTGAAATTTTGTAACCCTTTGCAGTGAAGCATGGGGGGGGGGGGGTGGGTTTATAGGAGAATGGGTTGGTTGGTGGCTAGCCAAGACCATGTAACCAGCCAACAAGGCTGGCCACAATTGCTTGGTGGAGAAGTGGGGTGGCAAAGGTGATGGGAGAATGGGGGGTGAGGTGGTGCAAGGGGAGCCCCCCAGAATGCTGTTCAGCCGACGAAAACGGGGTCACATAGGCCTGTAGCCCCCTGACCACCACGCAATCCGGGTGAAAACGACAGGTGTTGACCATCGCCCGAGATAGTGAGACCATTGCGCGAGGGTCAAAACAACCTCGTGAGGGTCAACAGTTAAAGCTTTGACTTTGACCACCACCTGGCGAACGTACCATCGCGCGAGGGTACCAGAGTGTCGCGCGACTATCAAACCCAAGGTCCAGGTTCTGATTCAAGGGTTTTAGGGCTAAGGATGGGTTCCGCATACACCAAACTCAAGCCATTCCAAGTTCTTGAGACTGTTTTCGACCTGACTCATCATCGGGAAAACAAGAAACCGAAGAACAGGGTAAAACGATCGGGAAGTCAGATTGGGGTGTCTACAGAATGTAAACTTGGGGGCAAAGTTTCAAAGCTCTCTTCTGGAGGCAGCAATAACAGATTGTTTGGATGGCGTGATTTCAGGGGAGAAGAAAAGAAACGGAGGGATAACCAATTCTCTCCCACGTTTGGATGATCAAAGATGTGGGGGAGGTGAGAAACAGTGGGAGAGCAGAACCCCTTCCAGCCTGACTTTCGTTTCTCGCCAAAAGTGGCGCGATTCCGTGAGGAAGGGAGAACGAACGGATCTCGTCGACTTCCGGCAGCACGTGCGGTCCACCCCCTTGTCGGATCCTTGTCGTACCTACACCGTTGTCTTCGTCTTGTCAAGGCAAAGCTAATTCTGTGATCAAAACTGAGTTTTGAACCTTTGATTTTGTCGCCGGAGATGTTTGGTCGCCGGAATGGGAGGGAAAGAGTTTGATTTCTCGCGGTTATTTGATTGACAAGATGAGAAACCACACTCTTTTCTTTTCTTTTCACACTAATAAGAGATATCACATCCCCTTCTTTTCTTTTGGGAAAATTACCGGTAAGTGGAGTTGACCCAGTTTATTCACCAATACATGGTATGAAGTTTACAAATCACCACTATCATGACATCCCAAAAAATATTCACCTATACATGGTAAGAAAATTTTAGTTTACAATTTTACCCCCATATATATTTAACACTTCAAAGCCCTAGCCACAAATTTTCAGTATTTTCCTCTATCTCTCTCGAACGGACTCCCTATTCCTCTCTCTCTCTCTCTCTCTCTCTCTCTCTCTAATAATCGGCCATTTTAGTGAAACACTAAACCTTGATTGAAGCAAGCTTATGAGGAAGAACTTCTCGACTACGAAGAGGAGGACGAGAAGGCCCCTGACTCCGTCAACAACAAGCCCTCTGACGAATCCGCCAAAAAGTATTTTTTTTTCTTTTCTCACTTATGTTTAGTATCTCAGTCTACTTGGTTAGAAAAGTGGGATCTTTTGGTGTCAAGAATCTAGAAGGCGTTGACTTGATTGGCTTCTATCGTTTTTGCTTTTGGAACGACATTTTATAGTTTACTGAAAGTTGAATAATTTGACGTGCAGTTACTTAATTCATTTGATTTTTCTTCTTGATGTTTAGTTTGCTTCTAGTAAAAGTGATTCTGGGTGTTGGATTTTAGTAAAAGTTATTTTGGTGTTGGATTTTTGTAAAAGTGATTCTCGGTATTGTATTTTTGTAAAAGTGATTCTCGGTGTTGTAGAAATCTAAGAAAGTAATGGACGTTGGAGTTACAGCATTATGCAGATTAGTTTGTGAAAAAATATTAGTGCTTCCCCATTGGTAGGTTAATACAACCGTTGATTCTGTGTTTGTGCGCACGGACGTCAATGGGCGAAGGAAGTGATATTTATTTCATTTGATCTTTAGTGGTGTATTATCTGTCGACTGGGTTAGAACGTAGTGATCTTTTGGGGTGTAAGAGAAATTAGAAGTGATGAGAATAACAACATTAGGCGTTAACTTGATTAGTATCTATTAGTCTTTGGTTTTGGAACGTTCTTTTACAGTTTAGTGGAAGCTGACTATATTGATGTGCAAGTACTTAATTCATTCTGAATTTTTTCTTTCATGTTTAGTTTGTTTCTGTGTGTTGGGTTTTAGTGGGAGTGATTCTAGGTGTTGAGAAAATCTAAGAAAATGTGAAGTTTCAGTCACAAATTTACTTGGTATTAAGAAGTTTCAGTTAAAAATTTACTTGGTATTAGGAGTAGTTTGTGAAAATGCTAACAGCCCATTGGACCACATGTTCATCGAATAAATAGCACGTCATTGTCATTTTAGGACATGCCAAAAGTATTCTCATCATTATCATTTTAATTGTTTTCCTTTTCTCCTTTTTTGGATCTAATGAAGGTCAAAGAAAAGTCGGAGAGGCAGTGCTACTGCACTTGTGGTGGTTCAGAAACTATAACAAAGACACCGCCACAACCCCAAGATTGCAAGATGCTCGCCAAGGCACAAATCCACCACAACCCCAAGGTTGGAAGCACAGTTAGATTTCCCCCTTTTTGGTTATGCCAATGTTGAGAAAGTGCACTACAAAAAAATTAGGATCTAACAACGGTCAAAAGTGTTACTAAAAAACACAAAAAACGTTGCTAAAAGCAATACCAACGGTTCACCAACCGTTGCCCAAACCGTTGCGAGATATCCGTTGGTGTAGACATATAGCAACGGTTTTGACAAGCATTGGTACAGATTTTTTTTTAGCAACGGTTTCTGTAGCAACGGTTACAACCGTTGCTAAAGGTAATTTTTTTTTTTAAATCTGGGGTAATTTTTTAGTAACGGTTTCTTAACCGTTGGTAAAGGCAAGTTTTTTTTTTTCAAATCTGGGGTAAAATATGACATGGCAGCCACGTGGCGCTGACGTGGCCTCCCACCTGTCGCCTGGCGCCCGCGTGGCGCATGGAAGGCAACACAATAATTTTGCTTCTCCTGGGAATCGAACCCAGGACCTCGCATATGCGCGCGCGAGTACGCACCAGCTGGGCTAGCCCAGCACTTGTGTAATATTGAGGGCCTTTTAATATTTATACTATGCAAACCGGTTGGGCTAACTTATGTCATTAGAGTTTTATCGATTTATTCTTAATCTAAGTTTTTAAATTCGGTTTATACTATACAAATACCTACTTCTTTTTTTTCGATTGGAACCGTCTATTTTTTACATAGTAAAGATAGTTACGCTTGTTCGGATTATTTTTTGTCCTTATTCAATTTTTTTTTTGTATTTGTTAGTTTTTCGTCAATTTTTTTGGGATTATTGCTTCGTCATGATGAGAGGAATCTAAAAAGTAAAAAATTTCAATCAAAACTTAATTTTTTTGAATAAAGACAAAAAATAAGCCAATAAGCCAATTTTTTCGTCTTTATAGTCCGATTTTTAGTAACGGTTATGGAAAACCGTTGCTATAGTCCGGTTTTTAGTAACGGTTATGGAAAACCGTTGCAATAGTCGGGTTTTTAGTAACGGTTATGGAAAACCGTTGCTATAGTCCGGGTTTTAGTAACGGTTATGGAAAACCGTTGCTATAGTCGGGTTTTTAGTAACGGTTATGGAAAACCGTTGCTATAGTCTTGTAATCTAGTAACGGTGGCATGAAAACCGTTGCTATAGTCCTGTTTTTAGTAACGTTTGGAAAACCGTTGCTAAACACCATCTATACCAACGGTTTTTTTAACCGTTACTAAAAAACCGTTGGGAGATCCCAAAATTCTTGTAGTGGTGGTAATAAACAGAACTTTTGCTTGGGCTACCCCTTGTCATGTATCAACTTTGTATGGTTGTGACTTGAGGGTTTTTTTTTCTCTTCCATACATATTGGAGACATAAGGATATGAAGAAGCAAAAACAGAAGATTAATACACTAGGTGAAGGAAGGATAACAACAAAGGGAAAGAAGGACAAGTTTCCCTTTACATGTCCAGGAGGTGGAGTGTGTCCAATGACTGCGATAATAACTTTTCTGGCGGTGTGCATTCTTCATGTATGAGGCCTTAATTTTTTTCGACAACTTTGTCTTGTTAGATGTCACTTGACATGCGTCCAAATTACACTTTTCAGTCTTAATTCCTTGTTTGGTCTTGGCAACATGGTTAATTGAATGACTTTTTTGGTTGAAAATTTGTGCTGGAACTGTAAAATAAGTAGTAGAGACTATAAATTAAGTGCAGAAATATGATGTATAAATGCTAAGAATGGTTTTGCTTGCTGCAAATATAGGTGCTAGAATAGGATACGGGAAAAGAAAATAGAAAAACAATGTAGGCACACGTTGGCACAGTTCTGTAAATAAGAGAGTTCTGGTTCTATCTTTATAAGGAGGACTGTCAAGTCCGATGTTATATGCTTAAGAAATCACATTTCAGTTGTTTAGTCGGACTTTCTTAGAGGAATCTAACTATTTGAATACGTTACCAACAGTTGCCACATTTACTGATTCAATAGCTGCTTTCAAAGAGGCTTTCGTACTGACTTTCTATTTTCGCAGGGTAATCCAAATGCAAGTCCTGGGTCCCATTCTTCTGAACCTTGCATTACCAGAGACAAAAAGAATAGAATTTCGCTTACGCTTTTGGCTTATGTGATTGAGGACGTCACATTCCCTTTTGAATGCTAGAAATGAAAATGTTGCTAATAAGCTCGAGTCTGGAGGTTCATTGGTTGCTGTTCTAGTTGGTGGAACTAGGAAATCGGTTGTTGATTAGGGAAATCAATTGCAGAGACTATAACCATTTAATTTTGCCCAACCATTCCTTGTTCCTGGTTATTAATGAAAATTTACCCTGTTGTTTCTATTTTGAGGTCTCATGTTTTTAACTTTTAACTCTTAGATGGTAAGTGCATGAAGACCATTGTCATGGATGGAGGTAGTTGAGTTGAAGTCCAAGTATGATGAGAAGGGTCAACCTTGGTGATGAATCAGGTAAGTTAACTTCTTTCTTAAGGCCTCTAGTTCAAGAGATCAAATTGGATCCATTCAGGTTTAGTTCATTTAGTGTTATGTTCTAAGTCTCTTTCTTATCTTATATGTAGGTCGATCGGTTGAAAGAGAAGATCGATACTTCGTCACTTTTTGTTGAAGATGAAGATTGTGATCTCGCTACCGTTTGTTGGAACGCAATTTAACTTTTTGCATTGATGACTATTTTTGTTGTATCAATACATTTAGCTAGGCAACTTAGTGTTGAGATATTTGTAGGTTATGTTCTCTCTTTGTAAATGCTGTAAGAATATGGAGGCTAGCTCTCTACTGATTTCCTTCCATTTATGCTTAAGTAGTGTTGTTGGATGAAATGTAAGGATAATATGGGAATATAATGGTGTTTCATTTTGGCAATTGGATGTTTGACTATTTGTTTTGGTAGTTCCTTTTTATGCTATTCAAAATGAAATGGTTAGGAAAAGTGCGGGTCCTTACATAGCATGCAGTGAAAGCTACTCCCTCCGTCCCTTATTTAGAGTCCAGTATTCCATTTTAGAATGTCTATTAATAAATGTCCATTTTGTAAAGTTAGTGGATAAAAATTAGTGTATTTTCCATTTTGTTCCTAAAAGTAGATTTTATTTTGAAAAGTTAGTGAATAAAAGTGCAATGATGATGCCATTAGCTTTGTTGTTTTTTGTTGGCCTATTCGGTTTAAATTATTATGTAGGAATTATGTATTTTGTCGGCCTTTTACGTCTCCCTAGTGGGACCAGCCTCCTTTCAACCTCAACCAAGTTTATTTGGGCCAAAAAGGGCAACTAAAAAGATAGAAAAGACTTTCTATTACATTATCATGAAAGACAGTCTATGGTTCTTAAAGACTACACTTTTTATCTTTAACGACCAAATTGTAATTTACCCGAGACCAAATCCATATTGCCAAAAGACTACACTCTATGTCTACGTGGACCACATGTTTATTGTATAAAAAACACGTCATATTTTTTGGAAAATGACAAGTGTGAAAAGTTAGGTGCTGGTTCCTTCAAGACCAAGACCAAATTCATATTGCCAAATGACTACACTCTTTGTCTGCGTGGACCACATGTTTATTGTATAAAAAGCACGTCATATTTTTTGGAAAGTGACAAGTGTGAAAAGTTAGGTGCTGGTTCAATTCCTTCAAGACCAAGACCAAATCCATATTGCCAAATGACTACACTATTTGTTTGTGTGGACCACATGTTTATTGTATAAAAAGCACGTCATATTTTTTGGAAAGTGACAAGTGTGAAAAGTTAGGTGTTGGTTCAATTCCTTCAAGACCAAGACCAAATCCAACTTGCCAAATGACTACACTCTTTGTCTGTGTGGACCACATGTTTATTGTATAAAAAGCACGTAATAGTTTTTTAGTAGTGAAAAGTGTGAAAAGTTAGGTGGTGGTTCTTTCAAGACCAAGACCAAGTCCATATTGCCAAAAAGCTACACTATATGTCTATGTCGACCACATGTTTATTGTATAAAAAACACGTCATATTTTTTTAGAAGTGAAAAGTGTGAAAAGTTAGGCGGTGGTTCTTTCAAGACCAAGACCAAGTCCATATTGCCAAAAAGCTACACTATATGTCTATGTCGACCACATGTTTATTGTATAAAAAACACGTCATATTTTTTTAGAAGTGAAAAGTGTGAAAAGTTAGGTGGTAGTTCTTTCAAGACAAAGACCAGTCCATATTGCTAAAAGACCACACTCTATGTCTTTGTGGATCATATGTTTCTTGTATAAAGAGCACGTCATATTTTTGACAAGTGATAAGCGTGGAAAGTTAGTTGGTGGTTTTTTCAAGAGCAAGACCAAGTCCATATTGCTAAAAGAGTACACTCTATGTCTTTGTTGACCATATGTTTTTTGTATAAAGAACACTTCATATTGTTTGGCAAGTGGTAAGCGTTGAAAGTTAGATGGAGATTCTTTCAAGACCAAGTCTATATTGCCAAGAGACTACACTGTATGTCTTTGTGGACCATATCTTTATTGTATAAAGACCACATCATATTTTTTTGGCAAGTGGTAAGTGTGGAAAGTTATAATTAATAACTTGGTCTTTTATATACATTTGTTGGGTAATCAACCTTTAGTATGGGAGGTTTGGAGAAAAATCATTAAAATGGTGTAATAGATAGTTATATCGACTTCCTCTAAAGTTTGCCAATATCTTATTTATATAAGTGGGAAACAAAAGTGCCAACATCTTGTCCTACAGTTATTGTGCTTGGATCATGGATTTAGAAATTTTAACATGGGATTTGACAATTACCCAGGGTTTCCTCGAATGCTGATATGACTTCGACCAGCCAGCAGCAGGAAGAGACTAATAATCTATATTCAAATATTGTGCTTGGATCATGGATTTAGAAATTTTATCATGGGATTTGACAATGATATGGAAAAAAGAAATATATTTAGCTCCTTCTCATCATATTTTGTTGTATGTCCGTTTAACTATTTTACACCTCCATAATTCCTTTTCAGTTACTTGATTGTAGCCCAACTTAGATTGGATATTAAAGAGAATCGTAATAGCCATCCTCACTTCACACATGTTTCCTCTCCACCTTTACTTCAATTCTCATCTTTAAACACCTATCTGAGTATTTCTTTTCACGTATTTTGCACTTCCAAACAACTTTCAACCAACAACACAAAGTAATGCAAAGGAGTACAAAATAATTCCCACCCACACCTTTACCAAATCAGACAAACAAAAAAAATAGAACATAACATAATTTGCAACGGGCAAAAAACGCCCTCTTCAACGGGCATGATTCTCGTGCAAGGCACGAGGCCGGACCTAGTTTATATAAGTGGGGAGCGAAAGTGGTATCATGAATAGTTACATCGACTTCGCTTCCAGTTCGCCAATATCTTGTTTATATCATCTGTGTCCATATGTTGTTGGAGTCATCTTCATCAAGAGAAAATGGCACTGGTGGATTCCAATTGTGACACAACACTGGAAAGCTCCCCCAAAGAGCTCGACATGAGAGATTTCCATTGCTGAGATGGTCCTATGAAAGATATATTCTATATGTTTAACCACCACCACTATTGTTGCAATAACTTGAATACCATTTCATACAACACTCATACAAAAATAATAAAAAATGTCCCAATGACTACTCATTCCTTGTTATCAACAAACTAATAAGCCAGTATCATAAAAATAAGAATGTTAATGCATCTTCACCATAAATTGCATTCGAAATTCCAAGTATTTAGAAAAGAACTCTATACATATAGTGATAAAAAAAAAAATTAATGTACATCTCTTTGTAGCTAAAAGAAAGCTTTCTACTAAAAAACAATAAGTACTAGAGAATGATCAACATTGAATTGATAATCCTTCAACTCTTAGACTTGCAATTCAGAAAGAATGGAAATGGAATCCTGACAGTATAATCAAATCACTAACAAGGAAGTTAAAAGATGAACTCCGAAATAGAGCATTACATACCTCAGCAAGGGAGATAGTAACATTCAAGTCCAGTTGCAAAGTGGACTTCAATATCTATGCTCATCCTAGTAAAAAATAAACAAGTGCAATTAAGTCTGGTAAGTAAAAATATAACAGAGAAGTTATATTCAACAAAGATAAATAGTTGTTAGCTTGAAGTAATCTATAAGATACACAACTTAAACATATGCAAAATTACCTTAAAAAACTGCTCATTACTTGCATATAAGTATCTTTGTTCCGCTGTAAGATCTTCAATGTCAACCTTGTCAGCAAGATAAATAGAGAAGGATCAATTTCAAACTTATGAAGGCACAATAGGGAACGGAGTCAGTTAACCCCCCCTTTTTTTTTCCAGATCAGCTTCAATTACCCATTATACAATCATACAAGGCAGATCTAGATCTTGTCAATGACAAATGACTAGAGGACAAGGTAGAGATGTAATGCAGAAACTAGATTTTGATGGGGATAATGCACAATTAACACTTTAAGTGACTTTCAAGAATTGGAAGTGTAAATTTGTATGGAATTCAAATAAGTTAGCCAAACAGGCAAAAGGAAAAAACTGAATGACAAGAACAACATGAAAATTGTGAAACGAGTTGATAAAGGAAGAAGTTATTAGCAGTTGATGAAGGAAGGGATGAAATACCTTCTTCCCACGGATCACAGCACCGACCTTGCCTTAGATAACCATGTACTTTATGCCACCAAGGTATAGTCCAGTGGGAGCAAGAAAGCCAAATACATCGAAATCTTTCATGATACCAGCGATCTCTTCAGTCTTAAACTACAAATAAACATGCAAACAAACTCTAAATTAATGATCTAGACAAACAAATGCCAAATGAGAACATACCAAATAAGTTATAATAGAAACCCCGTAACATGTCATAAGAGAGATCGTTATGAACAAAAACAAACTTTCCAGCAACGTTTGGTAGCTAACAGATTTTCACCTCTAGAGAACGAAACAAAAATCCAAGATCTACCCACTAAAAATCCATCAACAGACCAAAGCCATCAAATTCACTCTATCTCCAATACATCTAGCACCCTCCTTACTTCCCTCTCCCAAACCCCGCTTTTACTATTAAAACATGGGTCAACCCATTAATGCTTCTCGAGGGCCTTTCCGTAAAGCAGCCACAATGCATCATTAAGAACAAAAGAATTTCATCCCTAGACCTGAGGGGAAGTGTACATCAGTACTTAGCATGCAAGCCTATTAAACTTTAGTAGCAATGGTAGAAGGTCATTGTAATGCTAGAGCATACTTTGTAATACAGCACAATTCCATTAAATTCTAGACCATATAGATGTTTCAATTGCTTTTTGGTCATAGAAGGACAACAAGGATTCCTAAAATCACTCTATCTAATTTAGAAGTCAAACAGTAATAAGTGTATATTAAGAGAGAATCAACATCTTACCATTCGAAACAAAGCGATAAATGCAGCTATTTTCACCCATTAGCTTTGCTTCCTTGTACTTGAAAAAAGAAGAAGAAAGAGAGGACAAATTTTGATCTCTCTCAGAAAAAGAAATAGCTAATGATACTTGTGATGCAAAGAAAATCATCTTCAAAGTGATAATCAAAATCCTTAATTTGTATGGCCCTCAATAGTAGTCAATACAAGCACATTTGAGATAGAGTGATCTATATTTGTAAAAGCATCTGGGATCAATATGCGCTTATGACTTAATTTCTACTTAAAGCCTAATTGCTGCAGCTTTACTTCAATTAACAACCACCCAATTATGTTCCATGGGAAAATAATCCAGTTACTCTTACTTTCATCATCGTTTGGATTACCGTTATCATCATTAGAAAGTTCAAACAAAAAGCCATTTCAATGGTTTCATTTTATCTTTTCCAACAGAGTATGCATCTCGCACGAGCATTTCATCAAACACATTACTTGCGGCGTGCTGGGGTGGCATTCAAAAGAAACAAGAGTGGCATAGCTAATTTTGTTAGGTCACCAAATATCTTGAAAATTCATTCTATGAACCACTAGAATAGCATAGACACAAGGCATGCAGGCTGTGTTTCGTCAATCATTCACCACCAATAGAAAGGAAAAACAAAATCCAGGAAGAATTTGAAGCAAATACATAACTATGGAACCTAAATCCAGTTACAAAAACCCCAACGAGAAATTAGGCATGTGTTTCACGCCACATGAATTATGAAAATTCGTATAGATCTCTATTCAGAACTGGTCTAGTACGAGGAGATGCATAGTCACATGATTTGTATGTGTTTCAGATCTCTACCCAGAAAAATGGTATGTGTTTCAATCTACACTACCATATACTCCAAAAACCCTAATTCATAGAATTCTTACCTGATGACGACTGACTATGAATTAGCTCTGATGAAGCGTGGACGATTGAAACCGATTCGAAGGAAGCATTTCCGGCAGAGTGAGGGAGTTGGGGAACAAGGTCGGGTGTCGAGGTAGGAGCAAGTCTTTCGAGTTTCGAGGATTAGGAGCACAGAGGAGTGGAAGAGGGAACAAACCCTAGAGAAAGGAAGAGGAGAGTACGTACCAGTGGAGAAACAGAAAGAAAAGGAAGAGCCGAAGAGGGGGTTTGGTTTGGATCGACGTCGTCTAAATGAAAGGGCAAAAGAGTCCTTTCCGGTCATGGTTACCATGTGTTGGTAATTAAAATAGGAAATACCATGTATGGGTGATTTGGAGAGTACAAACCATTAAAGTGGTAAATAAGGCTCTGGCCCTCCTCTTTCCGGTAATTTTCCCTTTTTCTTTTCTCTACTGTGTAGCCAAAGGGGCTGTAAAACCCCTCTAACGGGTGGTCAACCAAATTTCAACTCTTCTCTCCCCCTCTTTTCTTCGTTTACCCCTTCCAGTTTTTCTCTCTCCTGTGTAGTATACGTACGAATCGTCTCCATCGACCACCCCTTCCTTGGTCGACTCCTGTATTTCCGAAACCCTATCACTTCCGCGCCCCTACCCTCCTCGTCGGCTGGCGCCCCAACTTCGCCTCCCACCAGGACAACCCCGCCGCCGCCGCCCTCCAACTCTGCGTCGACTCATCTACTCCCCCACAATCCCTTCCTCCCTAAATCGACTTTCTCGCAAACCCCGCCCACACCTTCGTCGGCGTGGGCATCCACAAAGACGTGGAGAAGCTGACGGGTTACTACGGTCTGACGGTGGCGAATGCCGTCGATTTGAGGGTGCCGGCAGCACAGGCTTACGGCGCGAGGGAGTTGAGGAATGCCAGGTTGGCGGTGGCAGGTGTTGGGGAGCGGATGTGTGAAGCCGAGGAGGGTTACGATGAGTAAGTGCGATAATGAGTATCTTTACCCTAATCAGGTGCAGTACGCTTGCATTGATTCTTTATTATTGAATGCTGCTGGTAGTTAAGTGTTAGGGTTTGTGGTTATGATTGAAAATTTGATGGTTGGGCTTCTGGTGAATCTTGAAGATACGGTATGTATGGAGAACTTATCTTGGATTTTCATGTGCAACTGTTTGCTAATGTTGTTTTATGATAGGCCTCAATCCCTTCCTCCCTCATCGAATGCCGCGGTCTGACGGTGGCAAATGCCCTCTATTTTGAGGGTGCTGGCGGGCGGCGGAGGCTTACGCAATGAGATTAAACGAACCCTAGGCCTGGGTTCAAAAAATGCTTTAAACTTTTGTATTTTTTAAGTATAAATTTATTTTTCCTTACTATTGTTGGCATTGGGTCATTCGGGCGTACCCAAAGTGAATAAAAATTTGGATGAATTTGCGAATAAATAGATATTATTGTAGCTCTAGAAAACAAAATAAATTACGTCCAATAACTTTGTGGGAAAATAATTTTTTTATTTTATTTTAGTCAAGTATTACACAATTTTTTTGTATGATATTGTAACCGCTGAAATGAAATCCTCGAGCTGCCCCTGGGCCACTAGTGGACAGTTAGATTGGTCATAGGATTAGTTGGGTGCGCGTAAGCTGGCCTAGACGCCTGAGTTATCAAATTTTTTTAAAACTTCTTGTTGAGCTTATGTGTTCAATTTGGAGTAGAATCTAATTCTCCCTCCCTCTGTGTGTGTGTTCTCTTCATTTTTGGTTGTTTTTGGGCGGGAAGGTGAATGAAGTTCTTGTGATAAGAATTTACGGCTCAACTCTGGCTAGACAGAAGATCTGTTTGCATATACATCGAGTAAGATGATTGATTATGGCTTGTTCTTTATGTTTTATAGTTTTAGGGCATGATGCATAAAATTATACACTTGTGACGGCCCAAACTTTGAATTTTCGACTGTGGACTATTTATGTTAACATCTTCTGCTTCAGTTTTATTTCTCCTCTGGGTATGTTATGGTATTGACTTTGTGATTTATGCAGTTGTATTGAATATTGATAGAAGTTTTGCTTTGAGCAGTCTGCTTGTTCTGGAAATTTTGAGAATATATTCTAGTGGTCAGTGAGACAGCAAACAAAAAGTCGAAGGAAAAGCTTTCAGTGGTCAATGGAAAATGAGTTGATTTTGGGATAAAACATTTCTAGTTTTTCCAAGTGAAAAAGTGTTGTCTGGTCAGAACTATTTTCACACCACCATCACTACCACTCAACCGCAACCACCGTTGTGCCCTAGCCACCACCACCTATCACCCCCGGGCCGTTCGTTTTCTTATCGCAGGCATTTCAGACTTGGTCATGTTCGGACACGTTCCTGAGGAGTGAAAGTATGTGTTTGAAGATTTAATCATTTTTTTCCGTGTTGAACGTGTTTTGGACATGCTCTGACATGCACTAGACATGTACCGAATACGTTTTGGGTGTAATGTAATTTTTAAAATTTGAAAAGGTGTAACCAAAATAATATTTGAAATCTGAATTGAATTAAAAACTAATGGTACTAAATATCTTAAGGATGAAAAGTGTAATATATGTGCAGCTAGAAACCGTAGGAGACAGACTATCAGAGTGCGATTGAGAGAGACAAGAAGGAAGAGAGATTTTGGCACTCTAGAGATTTTTGTGTTTCTTCTCTCTCTCCTTTCTGTCTATTTGTGTTTCTCTTATTTCTAGGAACTGTATCATTACTCTGTTTTCTTTTGAACCCTATATTCTTAAGATAAAAAAAATATATAACAGATATAATCTATGTAATGAAAACACAACTCACAACCGCTATTCTTGTTTTTTTTTCCTAATATTTTTTTATCTTTAATTTTGAAAATAATGATGTTTTTATATATTATATATAAAATTCACGAGTATGTATATAAACATTATTTTATACCCTACTTATTTGCGCCCTAGTTTTTTCCGTATCCTGTCTTGTTTGCATCCTGCAGTCGTATCTGTGCTTCGTAGCACCCCCATTGATAACTACCATAGCCACTAGCACTATCATTACAGGGATTCAACAAAGGACAAGTAACCTTTTTCCGTGGAAAAATATCTCACAGATCGAGCATTAACATAAAAGCAGTTTCTGTGTTTTTTTGGGCTCTGACGCATATGTAGCAGGAAATTGTGCTCAACCCCCTTGCCGATTGCAGAGAAATTTGTTTTCATTGGTGGCAAAGAATCGAACATAATACCTTTTCGACTGAAAATAACATAGTATTTTGTATAGTGCAATGGAGTGAAAGATTAGTGTTATTTTAACTCTCAATCCTTTGAGACTTGGAATCTCTGTCCCAGCATGAGAAGCGTGATGACTTCCATTATGCAGCGTGTTTGTGTTGAGTGCACCACTTCTGAGACATGTACTGAACACTCTAACCCAAAATGTATTCGGTATGACGTGTAGAGAGCATACACATCATACGTATGGCGAATAACGCTAAAGTTAGCAATGTACGTCTTTGACCCTTTGTATATTGATATCCTTTAGCTATGGGATTGGTTCTGATTGTTTCATTTTCTAGAGTATGACGTGTATGCTCTCTACATCCACTCAATTTTCAACAGTTAGTCACACAGCTACTAGCCTGACTTCACACAAGGTACACTAGGTTTGTAAAATTGAAGGGCCTAATTTTGGTATGTGGCTTTTAAACCTAATAAGCATTTTATAGAAGTTGATTGTTGAAGTATAGTTTTTTTTTTTGTGTGTTGGCTCCTCTTCTCTTGTTGCATTGTTCTCTTCTATCTTCCCTCTTCTTCCTTCTCCTCTACATCTGCTTTTGTCTACACAAATTTAACCCTCCTCTTTGGCTCTCAAACTTTTCTTTTATGCTGCTACTATTTTTTCTTCCCCATGTCTCTTTCTTGCCACTGTTACCTCCCTTCTCTTTCATTGGTTTCAGTTCACTGTGCTCTAACTTCCCTATCACTTCCTTTCCCTGCACTATTCTGTTTAGTATTGAGGTAAAGAGCATCGTCTTGGTGATACTTTGAGGTCTTGTTAGTTGAATTGGCTCTTCTTTTTCTTTTTTTATTTTCATTTTGTGTATTTGGTATGTATGATCCTAAGTTAGATCCAATATGCAAGTGTTTTGATTAAGATTATAAGATGCAAGTATGCAAACTTGGCTTACTACAATATTTGCACCGTAATGAAACTTACACAGGATTGACATCTTGATGTTGACTGCTACTATCAGGAAGTCTATATCTATAATATAAACACCAATGCTCAAGCACTACTTCAGTCTGCTGCTAAGAACCCACTTCAAATTGGAGGGCTTTTGACACGTGAAGTCAGTCTCGCACTCTCACTTTGGTTTGAGTTTCTAAGATTTTATTCTAGAGCTTCCACTCTACCCTTTCTGAAGCAAGGAAGAGCCTATGTGATTGAATAACTATGGTGGTGAATGGTGATTAAGTAGCATCACAAAATCACTTTTCTGATATCTGCTTGCTTGTGTGGTGTTACTACTTATTTTATTGCGGTGTTTTTTATTTTGTCATCTGATTCAATCGCTTAATAGAGTGCAGATTGTGGTGGGAATCCACTCTTGGGGGAATAAGCTGCGTAGGAATCAAAGGAAGCGATTACTATTTTCCTTAGAGGCTCCAATCTTGTGTTCATAACAATAGGTATGGGTGGGGTAACAAGATTTGGTGCTGCTCCAGATGTGGACCAGATTTCAAGAGAAGCAAGTTACTTGATTGTTGGTGTGGTAACATACCCATTCAGCTTTGAAGGACTTAAAAGATCCTTGCAAGCAGGTTTCAATTTGGTTTTTCACAGAAAAAGTTAATGAAATACTCACAACTCGCTTTAGTGTTTACAGTTGGGATAGTTAAATCAAAGTGGGTCAGTTTTTAATTGTTAATTTTTTTTTTTAAGTCAGGCGTGCGTGGCAGAGGCATATCTTTTGGGTCCTTTTGAGACAGCAGTCTTGGTCTTTGCTCTACTTATGTTGGCTGCTGCTATTTTGATAGTTTCTTAAACATATATTACTTGCCATAAAGATTTTAGACAAGGAGAAGGTTCTAAAGATTTTAGACAAGGAGAAGGTTCTCAAGCATAAGATGATTGGTCAGGTACTCTCCATCTCTCATATTCATTGATTCTCTGATCTTTTGAATATACTTGAAAGATTTTGGATTGGGTTGAACTGGGATTCCATGTGAATGTTTGTTAGATCATTTAATGTGTAAAAACTGTTCCTTTAGAGCGGAATTTCAAGTTCGTTATCCTTTTTTTTGTATGTGCAATGTAATTCATAGATATTGATCATGTTCAACGATAGAGTCTACAAAGCATAGAAATGGTAGCATCTTAGAAAAAGTTTTACGTAGGTTTTTTTTCAAAAATCTTTTCCCCAAAGCCGAATCAAGTTGGATCTGGGAATTATAAGTGTTTTAGTAGTTGGACCTCTGATTTTCCCAATTGTGGTTATATTTTGCTTGAATTTGGGTTTAAGAGAGATCCTATGACTGTTTTGGCTTTTTGGTGGTTTGGGTTGGGCTTCTAATTTGCCAATTGATATAATGGTTGACTTGGCTGTTGTGTTCGTGGTATTTTACTCTAATAAGTCTTACATGTAGACTAATTCTATCATAGACTTTTCGTCGACGGTTTATCGCGCCCTAGAAATTATGCGCCCTAGAAATTTTTTATACGATTGGATGGAATGCTGATTTTCGTGTTAAACGTAGGGTTTTATCTATGAACTTACAAAACTTTTCCAATTCACTGATATAGTAACTTGTCTGTTGTCTTTTTACTTGATTCGCTTGGGTTCTAGAAGTTGTTGTTCAAGGTATCTATGATATTGATTTTAGGGTATTTCCTTGTCTACTTGATAGTATGAGTACTTTTCTGTGATATTAGGGTGAGTTTCCGCTAAATGGTATTTTAGTTGAGGTATGCGAGGAGAATTTCTT
The DNA here is from genome assembly GCA_019656835.1 of Rhododendron ovatum. Lineage (NCBI taxonomy): Eukaryota > Viridiplantae > Streptophyta > Magnoliopsida > Ericales > Ericaceae > Rhododendron > Rhododendron ovatum. The sequence continues at coordinate 22,136,388 of CM033795.1, read as the reverse complement.
GTCTAGAAATCTGTGAAAACATGGGCTTTTGTCCATTTAGTTTAGTGGAAACATGTCTTTGATGTTAATGAGGCGAGGCTTTTATCTGTGCTTGTTGTGTACGGGTGCATTTTTTTCTCTAATAGTAGTCGGGCTGTATTTTCTTGTCGATTGGATAATACGAGTACTCTTCCAGTAAATTAGTTGAATTTGATGTTAATGAGGTGAGGCTTTTATGTGTGTTTGCTGTTTTTCAGTGCATTTTTTTTTGTTGTTTCTAGCAGTAGTGGGTACTTGCTGGGTGGCCCAAAGGTTAGTAAGGAAAACTAGAAAATCGTGCTTGTAAGACGCGTTATCTCCGCCCTTCTTACACTTGGACTAACCCTTTGGCTAAAGTAAAGAACTACTATTGTAGTTTAAACACGCACACGGAGACAATTAAACAGCTTGCCAGCCTGACTATGTTGAGCTCCATTCTTGCAAGATTCAAGCTTTTTAATGTACAGTATACATACACATATAAGTAGATCCTCCAAATTTAATTAGCTTTTTATTCTTTAGTTTAATGAGCCCCATGAATTGAGTGGAAGTTGGATACTCCAAATTTAAGGGTCCAAGAGTTCATAAAAACTGTATTTGTGAAAAAGGAAAAAAAATGAATGGAAGATCTTTTCTTGGCTGGGAAACGAAAGGCTAGGAGTGTTCCATACTATCAGTAGAATAGGAATGTGCTTTGCGACATAACTGAACTCAATCTGTCCATTAATTTGCATGACTTGTTGCGAACCCTCCTCTCCCCCATCTTCCCTTTCAGTTGATGTGGTTGGTTGTAGACTTGTAGCTGCTCTAATATGAGGATCATGCATTCAATGTTTCTGCTTTTCTAGCCCCTATGAGGATAATATATCTTCTTCACATGCATCATAGCAATAGTGGTTTGATACCAAGTTCGCATTAGCTATGTTCTTTTCATACCCTATTTGTAAATCTATGGAGGGGTGGCAAATTCTAAATCTTATGATTACCGGTCTTTGTATCCCATCAATGCTATCATATTTATTTTCTTTTTCTTTCCACTTTCCTTATTGAGCCTTATCTGCTGTTTGTTATTAATTTCTCTTTCAATATATATATATATATATTTGCTTTCACTATATTCTAACATTTTGAACTATTAACTTTTTTAGGCGATAAGTGGCCGCAGATCGCACGATAAAGGTACCTTCTCTCTTGAACTTTCTTTCTGCAGGTTGAGGCTAAGTTTTTGTGCTGATGATACAATACATTATCTATTATGAATGTCACTTTTATAATTCATTATGAGTTTTATCAACCTCAGTAATTCAGGTCAATGGATTAGTATGCAGATTGATAGTTTCTTCCTCTGCCTGAAAAAGTGTTCATTGAAACCACATGCTTCTTTCGCTAAATGGTTTGATATCCTCCTGACCAACTTTAAGGTTTTTTTGAAATGCCTTCCTTTATTTTGGTGATGAGATATGAGATGTGGACCGGAAGGCTAAACCTCACATTAATTGGACACATCGAACAAGTATGAAGTTTGTTCCTTACTTCTTTTGGCATTTACAACTGCGGACACTAACTTCATAAATCATGTATTGTGAATGGTTAAATTGGATGTTTCTTTGCAGGCGCCGTCAACCAAAAATGCACATATATGTTCTCTGCTGGTGATGACAAACAAGTTAAATGCTGAGACTTTGAGCATAACAAGGTTGGGCGTGATAAGCTTGGATTAGAGCTTTATATAACATGCACATACTTCTATTTTAATGCATGTATTAACAATGGTTAAACTTAAGTTTTTCTCAGGTTATGTCTTATCATGGTCATCTGAGTGTATTGCCTGGCTTTTCATCTGACTTTTGACGTTCTACTCACAGGTGGTCAGATTCTATCTACCGGGTAAGGATTCAAACAGTTAATAAAGATCACAATGTTACTTCTCCTTTAAGTTCATATAAATTTGTGTTTAAAGTGAAAATAATATTCTTATACTTGGATGCTACATCATGTTTTCAGGTCTGGGATATTCATAGCAAGAAGCAAGTTCATGCACTGTTTGGGCATGAGAATACAGTTTGCTCAGTTTTTACTCGACCTACAGTAAGATATAGTTTCTGCAGTGGAAATGATGTTTTGCAAGAGATGGCTTGGTCTCCAACAGAGATTTGAGGTCTATTTTTTGATAAAGTTGAAAAAGGTGGTGGTGTGTAGTAGATAAATCACAAAAATCTGTATCTAAGTTCTTTTCTTGTAATTCTATCTTTATTGTAACATGTTTGTTTTCAGGGTCCACAAGTAGTTATAACTGGCTCCGACGATAAAGTTTTGGGACCTTATATATGGTGATCAATTTTTTTTATTTTTTATTTTGTTTCCTTTTCCACTATGTTCTTAGTGATGTCGATTGATTGTTTGTCTGGCAGGTAGAACAATGGAAACTCTTATGTACCATAAAAAATCTATGCAAGCAATGGCTCTACATCCTATGGAGTATGTGCCTATGAATACAATAGTTTTCTTCATGAGGCTCTCCAATTTATTTTTTGATTTGTTTTGTTCCTTTTACCTCAATTTGTTGCGCTTGTTTCTAGGGACTGTTCATAACATGTTGTGTCTTTTTCTTGGAAACTTACTTTTGTACACACCTTCCACTAAAGAAGATGTAAGATGGATATGTTATGCAATGATTATTTTGGCACCATTATGTTTCGTGTTGTCCCTCTGACGAGGAACTTTCATTCAAAGGCAGTTATGGGGGATAATTTTGCCTTATTGGGCTAGGAAAAAGCTGAAATATTGCAGTATTTAGTGTATACAAATATTAATTTTTCCCGGTTTATTTTCCAAAACTTTGCTGATGAGTATTTTTGTGTGGCTTCCAACATAGTCGCAGGTGCTAGGCAAAGGGCCCTATATGTATGGTGTGTGGTCTTGACAAAAATAAATTTGGATAGGAATTTTTCATTCGATTTTAGAGGACTGGTTTTGCTATGAGTTAGATATGTAATAATGACGACTTTATTTTCATTATCTCTGCATAGAAAGGAGACTAAAAATTATATCAACTATATATGAAAAGCCGAGTCTACAAAATCTAGAATTGTTCAAGTTTTACACTTCTGAAAACTTGATTGGTAAAAGATATCCTACATCCTATTCTTCTGTCTAAACGTTCTCATTTACCCTTGAATGGACAGTCGAATGAACCACATCAAACAAGCCTCTTTTCCAAACTTCCGTGCCCTTTCAACTGCCATTCTTTGTTGTGTTTATCTTAGGACTTCTATTGCCCCTTATGCAGCTCATCCGGCACACACCTCAATTTCCATTGAAAGTTTGGAGAAACGATTACCCTTTCTCTGTGAGAACTTTTGAAAGCTTCCAATGGTCATTGCTTTATCTTGGTTTCTATCTTGTCTTGTTGTGTTAGCTTAAATTTCTAAATATCTAACATTGGTGGTGTTTGCTCATGCAGCTCTCAGCAGAAAACCATCATCAATGCAATGGCAGTCAATAAGAATTTGACTTTTCCAGTTTTATGCACTTCCCGTTAATGACAAATTTGAATTAGTTAAGTTTGATTCTTGATGCTATCCAAAAGCTGATAATGATACTACGGACCCAAAGCCAGAACTTTTCCACTTTCATTTCTATGTTTTCTTGTGTCCTTCAGTTAGTATCTTCTCATAGTTCAGTGAGGATGTAACAATTATCGACTCTTTCTTAATTTTTTGGTTTTCTTTTTTTTTTTTTTTTTCTGAAGGTGATAATGGATGTTTATGGTTTTGGAATTGGAAGAGTGGTCATATTCCAGGCTCACAAGGACACCCCTCTTAGTGAATTTTTCAATGCAAGATTACTCTCTCTCTCTCTCTCTCTCTCTCTCGGTGTGCAAGTTTTCCTTCTGACCTCAATGTTTGGTGTGCAAGTTTTCCTTCTGACCTCAATGTTTTCTGGGCCTGTAGGTGGAGGTCATTGCTTTATCTAGCTACGAAGAGAAGGAAAAGCAGTTTCCATTATTATAACTTATGATTTTCAATTATCCAGCAGCACTATTGAGCATGTTTCTCTAGGTCGTTGATAATCATCTCTAGATTTGCTCTCAATGCATATATTCTTCAATCAATGCCCCTACCTTGTTCAGCTCTGGGATGTGAAAACCTCCAGATTTCAACATATTTTGATCCCTTTTTAGTGAGTTTGTTTTCCTTAGGAAGAAAATTACTCAGCCACAATAAAACCACGCCGTCTTTGGAAACACAACATTCTAGCACTTGCTAAAAAAATCAGCTCCCTTTAGGTTTTTGCTTGCAAAATCATCTTGCAGTCTCAGTTTCTCACATTACTTATGTAAATTTAAGTCCTAAAATTCCTTTGGATTCCCAAACAAATTTGACGTAGGTAGAAAGAGAAAGGCCAAACCTGCAATTTAGAATCTATTTGTTATGTTGGTTGAAATTTTTTAGGGTAAATTTGTGAATGTTTAAACTGAGGAAATCTGTCTAGTAGAAGTTAAAGCCAACCTATGCATACAGATCTGGATATCCAATTATGAAGTGGAGGGTGTCGTGTAGTACTGTGGTTGTTAGTTTTGATTTTATGGGGTATTCATAGGCTTGCAGCCTTTTGTGTCCTCTTATACAGGTTGCTCAATTGACGTAGTATTTTTTCCATTCTATTGCTCTAGGAGGGCTTGCAGGGGATAGAAGAGGTGTTGTTACTAGCTCAGGATTTTCTTTCAATGCTCAACAGATATGGAAAGTTATAAAAGAAAATAGGGGTCTAGACCTTCTTGCTCACAAGGTTACGCATTAATGTGTTAATGTTGCAGTTTGATTGATAGATAGCATTGGTTTGCACAAGACAGTTCTTCCTATTGACTTGTATTATTAATTTTTCACTTTTGGACAGTTAGGTCATGGTTGTCACTGTTCGTTGTGAAGAGATTGCCAGTGATAAGCTAAGACGCTTGACCTCTAATGAGGTATTTATGCATCTATCTGCTGTTTGGGTTGCTTTCTTTAATAAGTGAGAAATCAATCGTTATGCATTTCTTATTTCTTTGTTTCGAATAGCGTTGGTAGGCATTGGAGGAAGCCGTTCAATCTGGTTCAGTACCTGGTTTTGGGAAGAAGCTCAGTTCAATTCAATCTTAGATATCTATCTTTCTGAGTAGGGCAAAGTAAATTTATTACTGTGTCATGTTAATTTGTGGTTCAAAAACTATTTTTTTAAATTTCGAGGATGAAATTCTTTTTAAGGGGGGAATGATGTGACATCCCACTTTTTCAGTAAAAGGAAAATATAATATTTTTGACCCAAATAATTAAAATCCTTCATTTTTCTTTTTTTTCAAACTTTGTTCTAATAAAAAAAATGTTGGCTGTTATTTACTTAATGTATTTTGAAAATTTATCTAAACTCGAATAACTTATATTGAAATTCTAAGTTGGGTTATAATTAGGGATTTTTCCCCGACGAGTGATTATTGAATGTGGAAGAGAAATTTCGGGCTGAACGTGTAATTAGACTAGAAAGGTTGGGTTTGTACGTGGTCAGTTATATAGGGAAGGCATATGGTAGGGTTTGTTTTTTTAATACATCACATTAGAGAGTGTGTGCAGCAGAGAGAGTGCAGCGGTGGATTTCGGTGCAGTGGGCTATCGAGAAGTCCCTCGGTAATAATCATCTCCTTGTCTTTTTCTCTTCTTTGTGCGGGATATGTATTTCTTAGCTATATTATATATGTAGTTTGGGTTTTGATTTGTTATCAGTGGGCTACCAAAGTTAGCATGTGGCAAGGCGTATTGGCGTGTGTGTGTGTGTCGAGATGAGAGAATTGTGAAATTAATCCATAGGGCTGTTCTTGGAGTTTAGTTATGGAGAGTTAATATTAGTAGTAATTATATTGTTATTAGTTTCAGTGGTAACTAGGGTAGTCATTTTCATTAAATTGATTTCTGTACATGCATTCTTTTTGTTTAGACTAGTAGAGTATTCAAGCATTACATTTCATGATTTATCTAGTGAGTGGTTAAGCATGTGATCCTTTCTTTGGAATCCTCTTGAGCCTATCTATCATTGACAATTCATTGTTCGTTGTGATCCAATGATAATTAATCTTATTCATTGCTCTCATAATTATTGACAATTGACGTACCCTTTTGGCATACAAGGTTAATTGAGAATATTTGTGATTGATCGATTGCCCTTACTTTTATTGTCACCAATTCGTTGATTCCATAATATTATTGTGACTATGCAATGACACGAGGAATAATCCTAGTGTAGGTGACTTCGGTTCGCCGTTGTTCTTATGTGTTGGGACCATAGATTATGTTTATATTTGTGAAAGTCCAAGGAAAAGACCCGTGAAACATCGTGGTGACTTTTGCCGCTAGGGAAAAGACTTGTGTCCTCTTATGCGGCATCTTGGTGGACTTGGCGAGGCTTGGCGGAGCTTAATTGCCTTTAAAATATTAAAAAAAAATATTTTGAAAAAAAATGCTGAATTGCTAAGAGGTGTGTAAGCGGCACCCGCTGCCCGCCTCATGCGGAGCGCCATTTAGAGCACTGGCAGGAGGGGTAGGACTAGATACACTTGAGGTATTCCAATTGTTGATAACTCGATGAGGGATTTCATTTCAAAACGATACGTTGTGGTATTTTTTTTTGTTTTTAGGTTCCCGAGAAGTTTGAGCATCGGTTTTTCTTTGTTTATGCTTTTTTGTTAAGAAATAGTGACAAATGACTTGAATTATTTTCTTATTTTATTTTATGATTTCAGGTTATTTTTTGACATTATTTATGTTCACAGTTTTTAGCATCCTGTGTGCAGAATCAGAGTTATGTATGTGTATGTCAGCTTTGTATTCATTTAAGTTGCGACTAATGGAAAACTATGCTAATATGAAGGGAGAGCACAAGTTGGTGTTTGCCCATTTTCCAAGCCATATCAGGTTTTTTTTTTAATCATAAATAGACAGCCCTTTTACTGTCTTTTATATATATTTTTTGTTTTTTGAACTGATTCAATGTTTTACTCAAACTAAATATTCATAATTTGCAATAACTGCTTAGGGGTAAAGTGGGATAACTAAATATTCATAATCTTCATTTGATAAGTCTCCAAATGAAGATGTTGGAGGTGAATTTGAAAGATTTCTCATGTTTGACGACGGGGATATTGACGTGGAAGACGTTCCCATCTATGATCAGTATCCAAGTGAGGATATTGATGGTGATGAAGAGGGACTTGAGAACGTTGGAAGCTCCAATGAAGAACAAGAAATGCCCATCCTTATTAGCAATGAACCTTGCTTCTTGCAATGGGACGATAGCAAACAAGCACAAGAAGAAGGGCATGGAGCGAATGTTGCATTGTGTGTGCTACCCAAGACAAATGAAATTGCTTTCGAAGTCCTAGTGGGTCGAGAGGACTTCATAGAGCCAAAATTTGATGATTTTTCTCCAAACATGTCTCTCGGATTGTCTTTGGTCCAAGATGTGCAAGTTTGTGATGTTGTGGTGTCCGAGCAACTTCTAAAGTAGTCGAGAGAGAGAAGAAACGACTTGGGACATCTTGAAGATCCTTTGGGAATGGCGTTCACTCGAGAAAGACTTGGGTATGATCTTGGACATGTGGTGAAGTTTAATTTTCTCTATGCGAAGGTTGATGATTCTTGTGACGTTTTGGAACCAAATGTAGTGAACTATGTTGAGGAAGTGTTGAGCCTTAAGAGGTATGGCAAATGGGTGATTTCTTGGCACATAAGCAAGGACGCGGTGGATGTACACAAACGAAAGCTCGTATTGAAGATGGGTTATTGCATGAGGGTGACGTGAATTAAGGAAATGCAGTTACATTCTACTTCAGAGCTGCATAATAAATAGTTCTATGTTTTCTTTATTTAGTTGTCTTGTGTCTTGTGTCCAACTTGAGGACAAGTTATTTTCTTTAGAGGGGGTATATGATGCAGTAGGATTTAGGGGTATTGTTGTCATTTTAGTGTCTTTAGTGTGTGTAGGGTTTTGAGTCTATAAATAGGTGTCTTGTTCTCTCATTAGTTAGTTTTTGATATACTGATAATAGATATTTGAGAGCTTTTTGCTCCTTGTATTCTCCTTTGAGGGATTTATCACTCTTGTGAAATCTATCCCTTGATTTGGTTTGCATCACACAAAATCCCAGCTTGTTACATAAAAATTCTAAATGAGGTTTAAACAGTGATTTGGTAAAAAGTCTGCTATCTGAGCTCCTGCGGACACAAAAGGCAAACACACCACCATCAACCTTCTTTCGAACGATACCATGTAGTATGAGCCATTTCACGATATTCTGCTTTTGCACTAGACCTCGCAACAATAGTTTGTTTCTTACTTTTCCAGGTAACTAAGTTTCCACCAACAAAAGTACAGTAACTAGTCGTTGAAAGTCTGTTAGAAGGTGACTCTGCCCAATCTGCATCAGTAAACGTCTCAACACGCAAATGACCATTGGAACGGTAAAATAAGCCACTTCCAGAATGAGACTTAAGATACTTCACAATGCGAATACAAGCTTCCCAATGTGGAAGACGAATAGCAGACATTAACGGACTCACCATACTAACAACAAAGGAGATATCAAGACATGTATTGGTAAGATAATTCAACTTGCCAACCAAGCGACGATATTGGTCTGGATGAGTAAATTTCTCCCCCTGATCAACGCAGAGTTTGACATTAGGATCCATCGGAGTCTCTACAGGTTTGGCTCCCAACAAACCTGTCTCCTCTAGAATATCCAATACATATTTCCTCTGGGACAAACTAATCCCATCCTTGGACCTTGCTACCTTAATACCCAAGAAATATCGTAGCTTACCTAAGTCTTTAGTATGAAACTGACTATGTAAGAATTGTTTCAACTCACTGGTCCCTGTTTGATCATCTCCAGTAATAATAATGTCATCTACATAAACAATGAGCAATGCTTTCCCTCAAACTGACACAAGAGAAAGTACAAAATGATCTGATTGACTTCGACGCATGCAAACCTCAAAATAGCCTCACTAAAAACTTGCCAAACCACGCTCGAGGAGATTGTTTAAGTCCATAAAGTGCCTTGCGAAGTCGACATACCTTATGATGCTCCCCCTGAGCAACAAACCCAGGTGGTTGGTCCATATAGACTTCGTCCTGGAGATCGCCATGGAGAAAAACATTTTGACATCAAGCTGAAACATTGGACAACCAAGATTGACGACAAGAGAAATAATCCACACAGAAAAAAGCTTGGCTACAGGAGAGAACATTTCAGAATAATCAATACCATTTGTTTGGGTGTAGCCTTTAGCAACCAGGCGAGCTTTGTGATGCTCAACAGTGTCATCAGGAAGATACTTGATAGTATAGACCTAACAACAGCAAACGGTAAATTTCCCAGTAGGAAGAGTAACCAACTCCCACGTGCCATTAGTGTGAAGATCAGACATTTCATCTGCCATAGTTGTCCGCCACTCAGACTGGGATAATGCCTCCTAAACAGTTTTAGGATAAAAAATTGAGGAAACAGTAGTAGTGAAAGCACGAAGAGATGGAGAGAAATGAGTATAAGAGATAAACTGAGAAATAGGATGAGAAGTGCTCGAGATATTAGAAAAGTCATATTTTACCGGTGGATGACGATTCTCACGAGTTGGATATCGAGGAGCAGGCGGATCTGGCGACGGGGGAGAAGACTGAGGCGTGGGCATAGAGAGTTCGGCAGACTGGAATGGGGCTGTTGGTGGCGGTGGTGCCTGAGATGGGGTCTGTGCTGGAAAATGACTAACATATACCTGCAACGGTTGGGGTGGAACAGTAGGAACAACCATAGGTAACACAGACTCAAGTGTTAGAAGATCGTTGGTAGTAACAGGATCCGAGTAATAGGGCAACAACTCATTGAACGTGACATCAGCATAGACAAAGTGACGACGTAAAGTAGGGGAGTAACATCGATGTCCTTTCTGGGTGTGTGAGTATCCTAGAAAGATACACCTAAAAGACCAAGGATCAAGTTTATTCCTATCAGGGTCAAGGGAATGAACATAACAGGTGCACCCAAAAACCCAATGAGGTTAAGAGTGGAGAGGCCGACCGGGAAACAAGACCATATGGGGAATGTGGAGGCTTCGGTTGTGACCTCGGTAAATAGGCTCCCAGTAACCGAGGACTCGTGGTTGGTATGATCTGTGGATACAGGCGAGCCCTTGAAGTTACTCTTACTCTCGCCAGCATGGTATTAGCCCTCCGGTTAGTACCTCGGTTCGTAACCGAGATATGCTTTCTGTTGAGATCTGGAAGGAGTGTAACCAATCAGGAGGGGACCACGAGCGCCACGTGGTAGACAGGACCACCATGGCCATGTGCTTCGTAACCGCCTTATCCAGTGCATCATCCATGACGTCACCGAGGGCGGTTACCTAAGCGTGATTCCCACGCGCTTCCTTGGAGGCCAAGTAAACATAGGTCTATAAATACAAAGGGATTCTAACCTAAAGAGGTACGCCATTTTTACCCCAACCCCAACCCTAAACCTAAACTACTCTCCTTACATCTAACTTGATCGTCGGAGGGTCACTGGGCTTTCCAAGCCCTAGTGACTGGTTGCAGGTTCCCAGGCGGACGAACGGAACAACGGAAGAGGAGTATTGTGCCAGGCAAAGATCCCTCCAAACCTGAACCCCCACAATTGGCGACTCTGCTGGGGATCTAGCCATCAATCCAACATCCTCACTTTTCCTTCTGCTCCATTCGACGATTCCTGGTTCAAAAAATGGTCGAAATCAATGACGCTCACCACGGAGGAACCACCCACGGGCTTGGTTCCCTCGTGGATCACAGCCCGGCCTCCGGCGGAGCAGCCGCCCTGGGAAAAACTCACGTATCAATAGGAATCGGCGCCGGAGGACCAGAAGCAGGTCCTTCCTTCGAGCTTCATTCCTACGTCCGCCACCTCGTGCGGAAGATCGATGACCTTACGACTGCCATGGAGCGCGACCGCCACGTGAGGGATGAATTGGCAGAGATTAAATATCTCCTTCAAATCTCTCCATCTCATTCCTCCGGAAGCCGCGGCGGAAGAAAGGACCGTCGCACATCCCCTCGCAGTCATGACGTCGGCCACCTGCTAGAACATAGATCTCGCCCTTCCGCCAAAGATCGTCTCGAGTCACCCAGAGCAGCAGACACTCGAGCCCCAAGAGACGCATCGCACAGAGACCGTTCCCGCTCCCCCGTGCAACTTCGAAGGAGACCATCGGCCTTCGAAAGGCTCGGTGCTGGGAGCGTCTCTGCCTCCTCCACTCACTCGATCTAGGTGGGCAAGACAGGCCGGGAATCTACCCCTAGCCTCACAAGGGCTCCCAGGGGAGACGACGGCCTTGTAGAGATCCAGACCAAAGGATACCGAGAGCGCCTAAAGGGCCCCGGAGCCAGAAGCCCCATCATCACAAACCCAGCTAGGGCACACAGCAGGAGCCCAATCACCGAGCACCTCGAGCCCTCTGCTCGGGATAGCTACCGCCACCATCGCCAGGACCGCTTTCCCAGGAAATCGGTTAGTATTGCCCATGATAAAAAGGAACATGAACGATTGGACAAACTTGTCCCCAAAAAGCGTACAGCGACTGAGCGTCCAGACGGTCCCGACCGTTCGATCCGACCTCATCGCGACGCACGACTTGCACGACTCACGACCTCTCCCTTTACAAGAGAGATCGACTCGGTTACCCCACCCAAAGGATTCACCCAACCCAAGTTTGCCAAGTACGATGGCAAGACCGAGGCGTACACCCACTTGGTTCAATATAAACTTGTCATGTCTCTGTTTCTTCGGAATGAACCCTCGGACGACGCCTTCTTATGCAAAGTGTTTCCTGCGAGCCTCGGTAACCTAGGTCTCACCTGGTTCAATCAACTCCCGGCTCGGTCAATCTCCTCATTTGACTCCCTCTGCGACGCCTTCATGGCTCGATTTGTAACAAGCAACAAACATGAGAAGGAGATCGATTCCCTCTTAGCCCTCCGCAAAAGAAGCGATGAAACGCTTCGGCAATACGCCGGTCGTTACTGGGAGCTGTTCAATGAAATAGAAGGCTGCGACGGCGTCATCTCTGCCCGAGGATTCAAGCTCGGTCTGACCTCCCAAGATGAGCAAGTTTATGACGACCTCGCTCGCCATAAGCCAAACTCAATGAAGGATCTCATGACTCGTATCGAAGGGTGGTGCCAGCTCATTGAATCAAAGGCAGAGAGAGGTATCGGGAAGCCGACAAGTTCAAAGGCAACAAACTCCTCGGTCTCCACATCGGTTCCCCCACCAGTCTCAACTCCAAAGAAGCAGGTTAATACAATCAAGCAGTCACCGAGAAGAGGACCGAAGCCCAGCGATTTCAACGCTGAAAAAACCGTCTTCACCATACCAATCTACCGAATCATTGACCAAGTAAAAGATCAACCCTTTTTCTCCTTCCCAAATCAAAAAATGGGAACCGAGAACGGCAAAATCAAGAACCCCATTGTGCGTTGCAGCTACCACAGCGAACAAGGTCATTTCACCACAGCATGCAAGCCCTTCAAGGCATACTTGGAGCAACTTGTTGCTGCTGGCCACCTCGGCAACTTCATTGATCAAGAAAAGACAGCGGCTCGGGCACAAAGGACCGAAGCAAATATCGAGGAAGAAGTTCGAACAATCCATGTCATTCACGGACCCTTCAACCCCGAAGCCGCCCGCATCATCCGAGCTGACCTAACCGAAGCTTCCTCCTCCAAGCACGTCCTGTTGGTCGGTCTCGAACCAAAGCGCCTTAGAACAGATGACGGTTCCAAATGGACGATAACGTTTACCGAGAAGGATCTCGACCGCATCCAGCTCCCCCACAACGACGCCCTCGTGGTCACGCTACGCATCGGAACTTTCAATGTCCGACGCGTCCTCGTGGACCAGGGCAGTTCGGCTGAAGTAATGTACTACTCTTTGTTCAAGGAGCTGAAAATACCCGACACCGACCTCCATCCTTCCGAAGTTCCTCTTATCGGCTTCAACGGAGCTCCTGTCTGGCCCATCGGTACGATCACTCTTCCTGTTCGTGCCGGTTCAGTAACTCTGGAAATGGAATTTGTAGTAGTGGACGTCCCGAGCCCATACAACGCCATTGTCGGACGCACCTGGTTGCATAGGCTCAAGGCAATTGCCTCCACCTATCACCAAGTGGTCCGCTTCATTGGCATTCATGGGCAACAGGAAGATTTGTATGGAGATCAAACAGCGGCCAAGAAATGCTACATCAACGCCGTCCGAAGTAACAAACAGACCTCTCGGATTAACCTCATTGAAGTCCTCGAGGCCCCAATCTTGGAAGACGTCGGTAGATTGCCCGACGACAAAACTGTTGAGGACGTGGCCACGATTCCAATAACCGATGACGGCTCCCGATTCTTCCTTGTCGGTTCCTCACTTTGTGAAACCGAGCGGAATGAAACGGTAGCTTTCCTCAAGCATAACATCGAAGTATTCGCCTGGACTCCATATGAGATGCCTGGAATCGACCCTTCCTTCATTTGCCACGAGCTCAATATCGATCGAGCCAAACGCCCGGTCTTGCAGAAGGCACGACGGTCCTCCCCCCATCATTCCGAAGCAGTTATTGAAGAAGTAAACCGACTCCTGAACGCAGGGGCTATCAGGGAAGTTCAGTACCCTAAGTGGTTAGCCAACACCGTTGTTGTCAAGAAAAATAACGGTAAATGGCGAGTATGCGTTGACTACTCAAACCTCAACGACGCCTGCCCAAAGGATTTCTTTCCACTCCCCCGTATCGACCAGCTCATCGACGCCACCTCCGGTCACGAGCGTCTTAGCTTCTTGGATGCTTACCGGGGCTACCACCAGATCGCCATGAGCGAAGGCGATGTTGAGAACACGGCTTTCATTACCCCCCATGGCATCTTCGGGTACCTGGTCATGCCCTTCGGTCTAAAGAACGCCGGGGCTACTTTTCAGAGAATGATTACCAAGATGTTCGAAGCACTGCTCGGCGACACTATGCTAGCCTACATCGATGACATGGTGGTTAAAAGTTTGCGTGCCGGTGATCATCTTGCCCACCTCACCGAAGTCTTTGAGATACTAAAGAAACACAAGCTCCGCCTCAATGCCGAGAAGTGCGTTTTCGGTGTTAGCTCCGGGAAATTCCTTGGCCACCTCGTCTCCCAACGCGGTATTGAGGCCGACCCTTCCCAGATCCTTGCTATCACTCAGCTCTTGGCCCCCCACAACAAGAAGGATGTTCAACGTTTGACCGGCATGGCCGCAGCCTTAAACCGATTTATAAGCCGCTCCTCGGATAAATGCCAGCCATTTTTCACACTTCTGAAAGGCAGCCGACGGAGCTTCAACTGGACAGAAGACTGCGACCGCGCCCTACAGCAACTCAAGGAATACATTTCCAAAGCTCCCCTCCTCGTCACTCCTCGGGACCAAGAGGACCTGTTCCTCTACCTAGCTGTCTCTCAGCATGCTGTCAGCTCGGTCCTCGTGCGCCAGGAGAATCGGGATCATCAACCAATCTACTACTCCAGCAAGACAATGACTCCAGCCGAGACGCGTTACCTACCATTGGAAAAGCTCGTTCTTGCACTAGTCTCAGCATCCAGGAAGCTTGCTCCCTACTTCCAATCTCACCGTATCATCGTCCTTACTGAATTCCCTATTAAGTCTCTCCTACGGAAGGCCGACCTTTCCAACCGTATCTCTTAGTGGGCCGTCGAGCTTGCAAATTTTGAAATCCACTTTCAGCATCGGACATCTATCAAAGCTCAGGTGCTTGCCGACTTCATTGCCGAGCTCACACCGACCAACACAACCGCTTCGGCTCCCACCCCAAGCAATGAGGCATTACTTCAGGCCAACCCTAGCACAGCATGGCAGCTCTTCCATGGAGATGTTTGGAAAATGTACGTCGATGGCGCTTCCAACAGCCGAGGCGCCGGTGCTGGCATCGTCCTCCTCTCACCCTCCGGTGTTCTGCATGAAAGTTCTCTCTATTAACTTCCCGGCCTCCAACAACGAAGCCGAATATGAAGCATTAATCTCCGGACTCAAAACCGCCGAAGCCATTGGCATCGAAGAACTCGTGGTTTACAGTGATTCCCAATTGGTGGTCAACCAGCTCTCTGAAGAATATGAGGCTCGGGACGACCGCATGCGCACCTACCTCAGCGCCGCAGTCCAGCTCATTCAACACTTCAAAGCAATCAGAGTCGAGCACATCTCCCGGGAACAGAACGCCCACGCCGACGCCCTTGCAGGACTTGCTTCGGCATGCTCATCCTCGGAACACCGTTCTATTTCCTTTGATTCCATTGACAAGCCCAGCTTCGAACTTGAAGAATTAAACAGAGAGATACTCAACATAGAGCTCGGTCCAAGCTGGATGGACGAAATTGTTCTTTACCTAAGAGATGACTCTCTCCCAGCTGACAAAAAGGAAGCCCACCGACTCCGAAACAAAGCCGCTCTCTTCTGGCTCAACCCCAACGGCAAGCTTTACCGAAGATCATTCACCGGACCATACTTATTGGTTGCACACCCCCATCAAGTCCCAGGGATCATTGAAGAGCTTCATGCTGGCGACAGCGGCTGCCACTCCGGTGGACGGTCCTTGGCCCACCGAGCCCTCACTCAGGGGTATTGGTGGCCAACAATGAAGAAGGATTCAGAAGAGTTTGTCAAGCGTTGCAAGAAGTGTCAGATGTTCGCTCCCATTATCCATCAACCGGCCCGGGACCTCAGTACCCTCACCAGCCCCTGGCCCTTTTCCCAATGGGGCATGGATATCGTTGGAAAGCTCCCAGTCGCTCCGGGTGGATTCAAGTTCCTCCTAACCGCAACCGACTATTTCTCGAAATGGGTCGAAGCCGAGCCCCTTGTCACCATCGAAGAAACAGACGTCATCCGCTTTGTATGGCGAAACATCATCTCTCGTTTCGGTGTACCGTTCGCCATAATTACAGACAATGGTAGGCAGTTTACAGGACAGAAGTACCGAGCCTTGCTTGACGAGTATGGTATAAAATGGGACACTTCCACCCCGGCTTACCCCCAAGGTAACGGTCAGGCCGAGGCTGCAAACAAAGCTATTTCATCCGGGCTCAAGCGGCGACTCGAGTCACGACGGGGAAAATGGGCCGAAGAGCTACCTAGGGTCCTCTGGGGCTACCGTACTACTCCTCGGCGCTCCACTGGTCGCACGCCCTTCTCTTTAGCATTTGGAATGGAAGCGGTCATCCCTCTCCAAGTCGGACTCCCAACTATGCGTACTGAAAATTTTGAAGAGTCGGTCAATGATGGCAGCATCGCTTTGGACCTTGATCTAGCCAAAGAAGAGCGAGAAAATGCAAGAATCAAGCTCGCCTCCTACCAACAGGAGGTCGCAAAGGGTTATAACCGGAGTGTCCGCCTCAGGTCTTTTAAGCCCGACGATCTTGTCTGGAAGAAGGTGGTGGAGAAATCCAAGAAGAGAAAGCTCATGCCCAATTGGGAGGGTCCCTACCGAGTCCTCAAACACCTCGGATCAGGAAACTACAAGTTAAAAAAATTGGATGGTTCCCCCATTGCCAAAACATGGAATGCTAACAACTTGAAGAAATTTTACGGTTAAAAGCTCGGTTACCGAAGCCCTCTCAGTCTTTATTATGTTACGTTTTCTTTTAACTAGTATGGGAGGCAATTTGCTTATGTATTAGCAGCACTTCAAGTATTGAATGAGAATTCCTTCTATTGGCACTATTCGAACAAACTTGAGTTTGGCTGTTTACATTACTGACTCGCTCCGTTCTTGTCCGGACCGTTTTATACCGACTTCAGGGATATTGCTCTACCGAAGGTATTACCCTCGGGCATAATTCCCCCCAAGTCATCTTGGCCTTTTTGGTCATCTGGATTTCTGACCACTCGCTTTAAGGATACTCGGCTTTTCCCCCGAGCCCCTTAAAACGACCCGCCAGAAGATTCCCACTGCTCGGACCCGCTGTGTTACGAACCTATGGCGCAAGCCATCCTCCCTCGTACACCCAGCCTACGTCCCCTAGCAGTAGCACGATCTCGCGTTCGCTCGCTAGGTCCATTCATTGAACGGGCGTCCAAGCCCAGAATTTATAATTGCTCTTGATTCGGCCCTTACCGACCCTACTTAATACAGGGGCTCCGGATCCGAGCACCCTTCTTAACTAAAAATCTGCTTTAATGATTGACAACTATCTTCGGTTAATGCTTCGGTCACACTTGTTTTTATAAACTAATCAAGTTTCACCAAAGCAGGGGCATCATAACCCAAAGAGCAAACCAATCATATAAGCATGTTAAAGATGAATTTCAAGAAAAGAAATACATTCATTTACAAAACCCTGCAGCTTCGGCATCAAAACATGTACAAACACTGGAATGGCAAACTCTAAATGTTCAGAGCCATCCAGTCAACCGACTATTCAAAAAAAAATATATACAAAAAAGAGATTTCAGCTTCAAGGGATAAAAGCTCTCGGGCATCAGGGTACTGGGGCGCTCGGGTCAACCTGCTCTTCGGCCGCTCAAGGCTCTGGATTTGGCATCTGCTCATTTTCCTCCTCTGGGAGCACAAGTTCCTCGGGAGGAGCATCAGGCAAGACTCGAAGCTCGGAACCCTCTGGAAGAGTAAGCTTACTTATCAAAGCCTCGTGCCCAAACCGAAGCCCATCCAGAAACCGATCTCTATAGAGCTCGGCTTCTATCTCTCGGACCTGTTTTTTATATTCTACTCCGGCTGCGTCCCAGCCTTCATCGTAGCCTTTGTTCCTCGCAAGCTCAACCTCCCGAGCCCCGGTTGCCCTCAAGGTATTGGCATCCTCCTCAGCCTTTGTGGCCCTCCCCTCGGCAGCAACCCGTTCCCGGTCGCACCTCTGGAAGTCGGCCAAGTAAAGGTCACAGGTTTCCCTTGCCACCTTCAGGTCATCCTCCTTCTGGGCAAGGGTGTTCTTCAGCAGTTCTATCTCCTGCTCCTGTGCCTTGCATCGGTCGTTCACCACAAGTGCCCGAGCCCCGGCCTGCCAATGCAATTAAAAATGGTCAAAATTTAGCATTTAATCGAAGGGATCAAAGAAAAGTGACTTACCTTCAACAGCGCCTGCGCTATCTCTCCCGTAAGGTCCTCGGTGCAACTTTCAACGGCTCGGGCATCCTTCGGAAGAATACACGACCGAAGTAGCCCAAATGCCGTCCCAATGTTGGAGGACGCACTGTCGGCATGATGAATCAGGCGCCCCGCGTAATGACGAACCTCGGGGGCCCAGGGGATCTCCCTAGCAGGAACGCGAACGTCCGCGTCGGTCCCTCCCCTGCTCTCCACATCTCCTTCGTCTCCCCGGGGCCCCTCTTCGTCAACCAGGATCGGCTCCCCGCTCCTTCCCTGCCCAAGGGCTTCCTCCTCTGTCCGAGCCCTCTTCTCCGGGGGCTCTTGAGGAGAAACGGGGACCGTCCTTGAAGTTCCAGCCCCCGGTGAGCCAATCGTGACGCCGGCACCCCGTCCTCGCGGCCTCTGGCGCCGAAGATTGAGCACTTCTCTCCCCCGACCGCTCATTTCGTCACTGAGCCCTGTCCTCTCCGGAGTTTCCCTGTCGATCTCTTCCCGGATCACTCCTCGGGGACCTGAATCGCCTACTTCCGGCGTCCTGGCTCGTCCGCCTCTTCTTCCCTCTCTCCCTCCCTGACTCCTCACTCGACCACGCCCTCGTCCGGCTCGGGGAACTCCCTGCTGTCTCGGCTTCTTTTTCAAGTAACCAGTGTAGGTCGGTTTGTATCCGAGCAAGTCAGGTGCGTACCGATTCGTGATAGGAATGGCATAAGCGGCTGTAATCCGCGCTCGAATAGCCCTTTCCCGAAGCCCTGCAACAACGCCCTCGGCTGAAAGAAGGCAATCAAAGGATCAGTATACGATAAAAAAAAAATGTTACAAAACATTAAAAGCAAAGAAGATTTCTACCGACCAGGAGCCCCGGTTTCAAACTGAACCGTAGTAGCAGTGTCCGCACTTTCCCCGGGTCCGAACATAAAATTCCCGGTAACCGACACATAGATGCTGGCCCATTCCTCTGAGTCAGGAAGGTGGTCAATAAGGAATGTGTCATACCCTGTCCTACAGGAGAGGTAATATCGGTCACTCTCTCGGTTGACTCCGACGAGGTACACACCGAAGAGCTCCTCGAGTCCGAACGTGAGATTGTATTGCCTCCTCAGTTCTATTATGCTCGTGATAATCCGATAGGAGTTCACCGTGAGCTGGGAAGACGTGAGAGAGAGAGCTCGGAGAACCCTTCGGATGAACTGGTGCAACGAGAATCTAACGCCCCCCTCGGTAATGGCCATCAGGGGGAAAATCAGCGCTCCCTCCCGGTGAGGAAGGTCCTTGGGGTCACTATTCGGCAAGAGCCGAATGTCAACGTCGTGAGGAACGCTATACACCCTCTTGAATTCAGCATAAGAGGCCGAGGAGCCGTCAAAATATTGGTTTCGGTATGGACATGGTCTCATCGCCCTCCTGCGTCCCCGAACCTCCTCGGGGGCATCTGCAAACGGACCAGGACCTTGGTCCGACGTACTTGGGGGTTCCATTTCACGAGGGTCAAACGTCGTCAGTTCACGAGGAGCTCTCAGAGTTTCGAATGGTTCAACGAAGTCGATCGGAGTCCGAAAGAACGCCCTCTCCCGAAGCGTCTGGCGAATATCTTCAGGAATTTCGATAGGAGAAGAGCCTGAACTACTGGAACTGTCCGAAGAAAGCTCGATGACCATTCGCTTCTACCTAACCAAGAGAATACAAAAACCCGTTAGCTATATGCTCAGGGAAAAATCAAGGTCTAACGTTCGGTTCGGAATGGTCATCGGTTCTCGATCTTCGGGTAATCAGTTTCCATCAAGGCACTTCCCCCTCGGGGAGAACTTCAGATCTTCGGGTAATTCTCAATCTTCTCGATAAAATGATATCGGGATGGGTCTAGGCCTCGGGATGAATATAGGACTCGGGATGAATATGGGCTTCGGTAAGAATATGAGCGGCGCCGGAGAAAGCCCAGCGCCGCCCTAAACCAGGCGGCAGAAAACGGTCGCTCAGCCAGAACGAAAGAAGAAAAACGACGAAGAACTCAAGAAAAACGATTAAAACATCAAAAAGGACGATTGAAGATCATCGTACCTGAGTTTTGAAGCAAGATCCGCGCCCAAAACGCTCAAAAATCTCGATTGAAAGCTGGGAATGAACGGAAGCAGCAGTTCGACTTCAGGAGCAGAGAGAAAGTGGCCGTCCTTTCTTTGGCTCATCTATTTATAATGAGAAAAATGGCGGTCTGCGCGGGAAACGAAGCGTCGTGTACCGAGCCGTCAGATCTCTGACACGTGTAGCGATCGAACGGCCAGAATGGAGGGGTCTGCACCGAGGGCAGACGCCGAACGAACGAACCATTGATGTTGTGACGCGTGTCACCGAAGCGACGTTTCGTACCAATTAGCTGACAGGGCACGTGCCGAGGCAGCCTTTCCGTCCTGAAACCTCGGCGATGGCTGACACGTGGCATTCCTTACCGTCGTAGGATGTGGGGAATTTACCGAGGATAACGTTCTGATCAAGGTCGGGAACTTCCTAGATAGGATCAAGACCCTGAAGCAGGGATGCAAAGCTCCAGGGACTTGAGGGGCTATTGTGGAGGCTTCGGTTGTGACCTCGGTAAATAGGCTCCCAGTAACCGAGGACTCGTGGTTGGTATGATCTGTGGATACAGGCGAGCCCTTGAAGTTACTCTTACTCTCGCCAGCATGGTATTAGCCTTCCGGTTAGTACCTCGGTTCGTAACCGAGATATGCTTTCTGTTGAGATCTGGAAGGAGTGTAACCAATCAGGAGGGGACCACGAGCGCCACGTGGTAGACAGGACCACCATAGCCATGTGCTTCGTAACCGCCTTATCCAGTGCATCATCCATGACGTCACCGAGGGCGGTTACCTAAGCGTGATTCCCACGCGCTTCCTTGGAGGCCAAGTAAACATAGGTCTATAAATACAAAGGGATTCTAACCTAAAGAGGTACGCCATTTTTACCCCAACCCTAAACCTAAACTACTCTCCTTACATCTAACTTGATCGTCGGAGGGTCACTGGGCTTTCCAAGCCCTAGTGACTGGTTGTAGGTTCCCAGGCGGACGAACGGAACAACGGAAGAGGAGTATTGTGCCAGGCAAAGATCCCTCCAAACCTGAACCCCCACAGGGAACTTGACCACCTAAAACTGTAAAGGGCATACGATTGATTAGGTAACAAGCAGTGAGAATGGCGTCACTCCAATATGACTAGGGAACCTGCATTTGAAATAATAAGGCACGCACAACCTCAGACAAGTGCCTAATCTTGCAGCTACTCCATTTTATTGTGGAGTCCGAGAGCACGATAATTGGTGAATAATGCCATGATCATCAAAAAACTGAGAAAGTAAATGGTGAAAATATTCGCGGGCATTATCTGAACGAAATATCTTAACACAAGTATCAAACTGATTTTTGACTTCCATGCAAAAAGTTTTAAAAACAGATTTCAATTCAGACCGCTCTTTCATTAGATAAAGATAGGTGATAAGAGAAAAATCATCCATAAAAATAACATAATACTGAAAACTAGAAACATTGGGCACATGAATAGGCCCCCAAATGTGTGAATGAACTAACTGAAAGCACGACGCTCAATCCTAGGTAAAAAAGTGACTCTACGGTGTTTACTAAACTAGAGCCCTCACAAACCAACTTATTAATGGAATGATAGGAGGGCACAAGGTGCTTCAAACTCTGAAGAGAGGGATGACCGAGACGACAGTGCTGTTGGTATGGAGATTCTGATGTCTAAAGAGCTACAGGCTGAGGAAAACCATGTAGGTCATAGCAATGCTCCACCGTATGATTAGTTCCCCCACAATAAGTCCAGAGTCTAGAACCACAACCTCGACTATGGCCACCTCCCTCTGACATGTGACCTTTACGACTAAATCCACAACGACCAAAATCTTGACCACCAAAACCACGGTCAAAATGACCATTGTACCTATAATCACGGCTGCGACCAAGGCCACGGCTAAATGAAGAACTGAAATCACCAGAAACAACGGAAGTAGTATTAGAACAGATTTCATTGCAAACATATCGCCGTACAAGGAAAGGCAACTAGTCAACTATCGATAGATCAACCAACCAAATGCTCCATCAACAAACGGCCAATAAACAAGAAATAAGGAATTGATTGACCGGCTAACAACCAAGGGTAGGACAACGCATGCATCCAACTACTTCAACAAAACCAAAGTAGCCATCGAACAACATAATCTCAATATCGAGCAACAACCAAGAGCTCATATGTTAACATAGACCAAATAACTCAACACAATCCAACAACCGAAAGCAGACTTCAACATATCCAAACTACCATCTATTGGAGAGGATAAACTGTAGATTATTACCACATGCAAAGAACCGAAATCGAAATCCAAGTAAACTGTAGATCGACCAAAAATCCAAAATTACCAGAACAGTTAGTCATAAGAGTGACGGAACGGTACCAAACAGTGATGAATAGTAACATTGATGAACAGTAAAGGCGATGAACAATAATCGGTGAGCTAGGATTGGGGTTAGGGTTAAGGGAGAGGCTAGGATTAGGATTGTGATTTTAGGGATTATGTACATAGGCTAGGGTTGTGGTGGTTTAGAATTAAGGTTAAGATCCCGCTCTGATACTATGTAGTGAGAGATAAAAGAAAAAGTGTATAGGGTGTTAACTAACCCTAACACAAGTAAGCTTTATTTATATTATGTGGCGACTAGTTACATAACATAAGCAACCAACGTGGGACTATGTCCAACTCTATTCTAACAAGAAGTACTTATATATTTGTTGTCAACTCTTCCTCCAAGTCAATCGTTAGTTTTTCTAAAAAAATGATTTCATTCTTTCTGTTCTAGGTTTTTATACTCAACCATTTGTGGGAGGGACAGTGGGAGGATGCATGTTTGGTGAGTCCAAACTCCACACCGAGTGCAATCTTTCTTGCATTTTTTTTATTTGATCAATGTAAGAGGTTTACTACTGTGTTCTCTTGCATTAAACAGATTGCTGTGTTCTCTCCTGTGATTTCACCGGGTGACGCTTCTCTGATTGAGGTATCTCTTTATCTCTTCTTGGCTAGCTGGGATGCTGTTTATGTTTTTGGATTGCTTTGTGGCTGGATTGCCATTTAGCTGTTTTTGCTGTTGCATTTGCTTTTGTTCTTTGCATTTGTTGTAGTGCCTTTGTTATGCTGGCTGTTTTTTGTTGCTGGGCGGCTGAGGCTTGAACTTTGGTGCAAAACCACGTCAAACTGAAGGAAGTTCCAATCACTATAAAACGTATCTTGCATCTATTTTTATTATACACATAAATAGATATAATGTTCTGGCTGATTTCTAGTTGGTGTGGAATGCACAGTTCAAAACGTCTCTTGCAATAAAATGTAGTAGAAAGGATTTCCTAAACTATCTTATACACAGAGATGGAGGTGCATTTGCAATCCATTCAGTTGAAGAACCAACTCAGAATACCGAAAGAAGTGGAGATCTATGAGCAGGGTGAAGACCAAAAAGGATGACCTATTTAGGCAGCCTGAAGCTAGACGCTTTTCTCCCAAGATAGCAAAAGGTGATGGTAAAATTGACTTTGTTCGCATAAATATATGTATATATAGCCCCATTATGTAGGTATGGTGTTACTAGGCTCCTTTAAGTAGGGGAATTGCAGGAAAAAAGCGAAGGGGAAAATATCTTTTCAATTAAACAATTTTACAGAAATACGAGAGTTCTTGCTTTCGAGTATTTACTAAGTCGAGCCTTTGATTTGGAGGCTTCTAATGCCCAAAATGGTCGGCCGGCCTTGGCTTAGCAAAGCGGGCCATGCCCGACTCTTGGGATTAGGCTAGATTGATACTGGGCTTTTGGCGAGAAAAAAGAGTAAAAAGTACAAGAATGAAAAATTGATGTCAGAATTTTCTGTTCGTAAGGTGTCATTATGAGTCTCATCCATGAAGAAATAGGAATTCCTACCATTCCCAACTTTCAGTTGCTTGCAAAAACAAAAGAAAATTGGGAGAAAAAGTACAATTGATATTTCAAATGATGCAACCAAAGATACCCATAGATAATGTAGAGAGAGAAACTCCCAAATGAGATACAAAAGAGACTAGCTCTTGATAATATTTGTTCAAATTGATAAAAAGTTGCCAAAAGAAAGGACTCCAACACCTATATATGGACTCAATACAAAAGACATAAATACCCTTCCTACATACTACATCATACTCCCCTACTAAAAGAAACTTGTCCTCAAGTTACGGTAGTGTCCTCTGGCAAATAGGGCACCAAATGTTGCACATTGAATGTGTTGGAGATGCTCAAGTGAGAGGGTAAGCGGACTTGATAAGCGTTGTCATTGATCTTCCGCAAGACTTCACAAGGACCAACTTTCTGATCGTTCAACTTCATGAAAGCGCCGTGAGGATGCCTATCCTTGCTCAAGATAACCCAAACTAGATCCCCTTCTTTGAACAAAACCTCCCTTTTGTGCGCATCAACGGCCGCCTTATACTTCGCATTAGACTTTTCAATGTTGAGCTTAACTTGAGAGTGGATATTCTTCATAAACGTAGCCATATCTTCCGCCTTGGAGTGTCCCCTCTTAGGGGTTGGCAAATGAACGAGGTCAACCACACTAGAAGGTTTCAACTCGTAAATCGCTTCAAATGGGGAAGTGTGGATGGTGCGGTTTAGAGAAGAATTGTAAGCAAACTCCGCCAAAGGAAGAATTCCATCCCAACTTTTTGGATGTTCACCAACTAAGCATCGCAACAAATTCCCAAGACTCCGGTTTACCACTTCCGTTTGACTATCGGTTTGAGGGTGAAAAGAAGTACTAAAGCATAAGTTAGTGCCAATCTTCCTCCACAAGGTCCTCCAAAAGTGGGCAAGAAACTTAGCATCTCTATCGGAGACAATAGAAGTAGGGACGCCATGCAACTTGTAGACCTCCTTGAAATAGAGATTGACAATGTTAGTCGCATCCATAGTCTTCTTACAAGGAATGAAATGAGCCATTTTTGAAAACCGATCCACTACCACCATGATAGAATCACTCCGCCTTTGCATTAGAGGAAGCCCCAAGATAAAATCCATACTCACGCATTTCCAAGGACTTTCCGGCACCGGTAAAGGCAAATACAATCCCGCATTAGTGGCTGTTCCCTTACTCCGTTGGCAAGTTTGGCACCTTTGCACATAGCCCCCCATATCTTTACTCATTCCCGGCCAATAATGTGCATCTTGAAGCAATGCTAGAGTCTTATCCTTGCCAAAATGACCCAACTTGTGACTTTCGGCCAACAATTGCTCCCTTAAAGAGCATGTAGGGACACACAATTTAAGTTCTTTGAAGAGAAATCCATCCTTCAACATGAAACATGGATCGACAACCTTATTACCCCTTTGCAAAGCATCGATTATCTTACTAAAATAAGGATCTTCGGCATAGAAAGTGCGAAATTCTTCAAATCCAACAACCTTGTTCTTCATTTCCACTAAGAGAGCCACTCTTCTACTCAAACCATCGGCCACTTTGTTGAGAATCCCCGATTTGTGCCTCAAAGAGAATGTGAATTGTAGTAGATAAGCCACCCACTTGGCTTTCCGTTTATTGAGGTGTTGTTGGCTATTGATGTACTTAAGAGCTTCATGATCGGTTTTGAGGACAAATTCTTAGTAGGCAAGGTAGTAACTCCAATGCTTGATGGCTTGGACAATGGCATAGAATTCCAAGTCATAAGTAGAGTACTTGAGTTTAGCACCGTTCAACTTCTCGCTAAAGAAAGCAATAGGTTGACCACCTTGGCTTAAGACTCCACCAATTCCCACTCCCGAAGCATCACAATCAAGTTCAAAAGTTTTGTCAAAGTTGGGTAAGGCCAAGATAGGAGCTTCCGTAAGCTTGGTCTTCAACAATTTAAAACTCTCGGCGGTTTCTTGGGACCATATAAACACCCTTTGCTTGAGGCAATCGGTGAGAGGAGCCGCGATACTACTAAAGTTGGCAATGAACCTCCGGTAGAAGGTAGCTAACCCACGAAAACTCCTCACTTCATGAACACTTGTAGGCGTTGGCCATTCCACAATGGCCTTAATCTTGTCTTCATCCATGTGAACCCCCTTTGAAGACACAACATACCCCAAAAATACCACCTTATCAACAGCAAAACTACACTTCTTCAAGTTCTCATAAAACTTCTCTTTTCTCAAGATTTCAAAGACTTGTTGGAGGTGGGATGTGTGATCTTCAAAACACCGACTATACACCAATATATCATCAAAGTACACTACTACACATATACCCAAGAGCGGTTGAAGCATTTGAGTCATTACCCGCATAAAAGTGCTTGGAGCATTGGTAAGGCCAAAAGGCATTACAAGCCATTCAAAGAGGCCATGAGGGGTCTTGAAAGCCGTTTTCCATTCATCTCTCGGGCGAACTAGAATTTGATGATAACCACTTCTTAGATCAATCTTTGAGAAGACCTTTGAACCAGCAAGGCAATCCAACATATCATCTAGCCTTGGAATGGGAAAGCGGTATTTTATAGTAGTCTTGTTGATAGCTCTACTATCCACACACATCCTCCACGAACCATCCTTCTTCGGAGTCAAAAGAGCCGGCACCGCACAAGGGCTAAGGCTTGCCCTTATGTAGTCTTTCTCTAGAAGATCCTTAACTTGCCTTTGAATCTCTTCCCTCTCCCTTGGAGACATTCTATATGCAGGCTTGTTCGGAAGGGGCGCTGCGGGTACCAAGTCGATACAATGTTGAATATCTCGCAAAGGAGGCAAGTTGGGAGGCAACTCTTGAGGAAACACATCAACATACTTCTTCAAAAGTTTAGAAATCGCCTCAGGAACATCTGACACACCCATATCCGCCATAGGAACCAACACTAGAACATATTCGGTTTCATGACTTTCCTTGAGAAATCCTTTAGAAGCAAGCAACGTAGTGGGAGGAGGCTTCGTAGTCACCTTCTCCTTCATAGGTAACAAAGTGAATTGTCGCTTCTCCTTAAGAACGGTGTAGGTATTCTTCTTTCCATCATGGATGGAATGCCTATTATATTGCCACGGGCGACCAAGTAGTATATGACAAGCATCCATAGGTACCACATCGCACCAAACTTCATCAAAGTACTTTTGCCGAATGGAGAAAGATACCAAGCACCTTTTAGTCACCTTGATTTCATTACCCTTCTTGAACCAAGAAAGGGTATAAGGATGGGGATGCTCCTCCACTTTGAGTTGTAACTTGTCCACCACCTCTTGAGAGGTTACATTTTCACAACTTCCGCTATCAATAATCATGTTGCAAACTCTACCACCAACATTGCAAGTGGTGTAAAAGATATTGGTACGCAACCAATCTTCATTACCAACATCCTTAGGAGTAAGGAGAGTCTTTTTTATCATCAACGCATAGCCTTCTTCTTCCTCATTATCACCTCCAATTTCTTCACATATTTCTTCGTCATAAATGGGAATATCATCCTCACAACCTTGTTCCGTAACCTCCTCAATGAAAAGTGCCTTGTTACGACCTCCGAAAATCTTACGACAATCCGAAAACTTGTGACCCGGTTCCCCACACTTGAAGCACTTGAAACCCCCACTTTGGAATTGATTTCGAGCCCACGAAGCACCGGATTGAGACTGATTTTGAGCGGGTGTTGAAGCTTTATCCGCTCGGTTTTGAGTATCAACTCCGGAAGAAGCACCTTGGCCACCACTAGAGAAAGAACCACCTCCAGCATAAGAGTAAAAGGGCTGCCCGGACTTGGAACCGCCTTGATATTGTTGCCCAGATATCGAAAACTTTCTCTTTTCTTGCTTTTCGGCCACCAAGGCCCGATTGTAAGCTTCCGAAACCGACCACAAAGTTTGCATAGCGAGGGCATCTTGGAGTGTGATTGTCAACCCACTTATGTACCTTGCAACATTTTGATCTTCTCTTTCATTCAAATTAACTCTAGCAACAAGTTGATGGAAAGCCTCCGTGTACTCATCAACACTTCCAACTTGTTTGAGATTATGCAAATTTTTGTAGAGATTTTGCATATAGTTGAAAGGCAAGAATTGTTCATTGAGTTTCTTCTTCATTTTCTCCCATTCTCTAATTTTTTCCTTTCCTCTTCGTAGCCTAGTTCCTTGCAATTGCTCCCACCAAGCGGAAGCTCTTCCTTTGAGGCGGATAGCCACTAACTTCACCTTCTTCTCCTCGGAGACGTCTCCATAATCAAACACTCTTTCAACCGTATTAATCCAATCAACAAACTCATCCGGGTTAAGACTTCCATTGAACTCGGGAAGTTCAATCTTGATGTTCTTCTCCCACCTATAAGGAGAGTGAGTGGAAGGTGGCCTTCGCCAATTCGGATCACCAAAAGGATTGTCAAAATGACTTTGAGTGTCCTCGGACCCTCCACTACCCGCACGTGACACTTGCAAGCCTTGCACCATCGCCGTTAGGGTAGCAACTTGCTGTCTCAACTCTTGAATCTCACGGTTTTGGTTGCCAAACTCATTCTCCTCACCATTGTTCACCACAAAGCCTCTACCTCTACCTCTACCTCCTCTTCTATCTCTAGCCTGATAAGCCATTACAATACCCAAATTCAACTCCAAGCAAGTAAATCCACCCAAATAATGAAAACCCAGTCAACTCAGCCACTAATTTTAACAGAATAACCCCAAAAACACGTAATCACTATTAATCATACTCGAATCGACAACTACGGAGCAATCTAGCAACAACCCAGCAAAGAAAATAAGGAATCGACACTTACCCACCTTAGATCTTGTCCAAAATCAGCAAAAATCAGTCCGAAAACTCTCAAAACCCACAGATCTGACTTGAAATCTCTGTAGCAAGCTCCGAAATCACTGTAGCAGTCTCGAAATCACTATAGCTGTGCTCGAAATCACTGTAGCAGACTCGGAATCACTGTAGCAGCTCCGAAACAGCTCCGAAATGGTCCGAAATAGGCAGTTCTGGGTTTGAAACTTCGATTTGAATTCCGAAATTGCAGATTTGAGCTCGAACAAGACTGGGTCTTGTTCAAACAGGTCCGAACAGTTCCGAAACCACTGTAACAGACTCGGAATCACTGTAGCAGCTCCGAAACAGCTCCGAAATGGGTAGATCGAGCTTGAACAGTGCCGAAATGGCTGATTCAAGTTCAAACAGGTCAGATCCGAAGGGTTTTAGGTTCGATTCAGGGCTAAATAGGGTCGAAATCGAAGTATAGGGTGTTGGGTTGGATAGATCTGAGGATTTGGAGTGATTTGGGGGCTCCGGCGAGATTTTCCGGCTCTGTTTTAGGTTTCCGGCGAGATTTCCGGTGAGATTTAGATTTCCGGTGAAGTCTCTGGCGGGTTGAACGGTGGGGATCGAGCCTAGAAGCTCTGATACCAAATGATGCAACCAAAGATACTCATAGATAATGTAGAGAGAGAAACTCCCAAATGGGATACAAAAGAGACTAGCTCTTGATAATATTTGTTCAAATTGATAAAAAGTTGCCAAAAGAAAGGACTCCAACATCTATATATAAACTCAATACAAAAGACATAAATACCCTTCCTACATACTACATCAAATTCAACCATTTTTCCCACAATCTAGACAATGAACATAATTACCTTGGATTGACTATTGAAACTTTTCAAAAACATTTCATGATCAATATGATGTTTGTGAGCATTTGAGGATTCTATGAGAAAAAAGGATGGAGCAGGATAGGAGAGGAAGCCATGCATCATTTGCGAGGTGCAATTGGCACGCAATGGTGGAGACGAAAGCCAACGGGGTAATTCAACAAAAAGAAGAAGTCTAGAAGCCAAGGCAAATGCATGGGAGAAATCAGCCATGGCTAAGTTTGTAAAACGGTACAAATTCATTGATTTTTGGAATCCAAATTCTTTTCAGAATCCAGCATATAACCAGCTCAATATTATAGTTGGAGTGAACTTTAGTGAACTTCTATCTAGAATTTGAACAAGGAGAAGCCTCAATGTGGAATGGGAGTTCGAGGCAGACATGCTTGCAGCATCGAGTGAGGATCTTCAACTATGTATGAAGGCTGTATGGGCTCTTTATCGGAAGCAGACTGCTGATGAAAAGATTGGCAAGTTTGCGTAGATCTCCATCTCCAATCAGGAAGTGTTTAGCCAATGTGATGCTCTTAGGTATGTAATATGTATCATGCCGGCTCAATAAACTTAAAACATATTTATGTGTCTTTGTATTATATGTTGATGATATAAAGTGTTGGGTCATAGTGTTTGGCATCAATCGGTGAGATATCTTCTAATATTCCCTTGAGATGTACACGTATGTGAAGTTGGTTTCTTCCGTCATTGAAAGAAACAGAAAGAACAATTCTAGCCCCCATAGCTTGCGATCACCGAGTCACAGAGGAAAATGGTTGCTGAATCTGTTCACTGTTAGGTCAGTGATGCCATCTATTAATGATGCTTGGGTTAGCAAAGCCCTTTGGCATAAAGGTTTGAAAAGAGGCTCTTATGTTTTTTTTGACTGCATAGATGTGGACATATGAAGTGCAATTCTCTTTTTCTTTCTTAACGGGAAATATTCTTTTGCCTGATTCATTAACAGATATTTTGAATTGAGTAAGGTATGTGGTATAAATTTCCTTGATCTATATTTTCTGTAACCTCCAAAATAGAGTTTACTATAATGGATATTTAGGGGAGTGGATAACCGATAACGATTCCAATATGCTATGCTTGTTCATATTTAACTTCTGATGAGTAAATTGTTTCCAACAAATACCATGGCATAGAATGGTCTTTTCTTTCTTGGTACTCTTTAACGGCTGGCATCAATGGACTGATCAACATGTTATTTTAACTTACATAACTTCTTTGTTGAATGGCGTAGATGCTCTAATTTTCTGAAGCACCTGAAAGAAAATGATGTAGATGTGCTCTCTGTCTCATCATTAGATCTCTTAGACTACAGAGCGGGGGATTTATTCCTCCTAATTTTGTTTGTATAGTCACTATTTGTTGAGTATTCTTTTCAGTTAGACTTGGAATGGGAAATCCATTCTTGTATGCTATTTTCATTATTTACGGGAAAATGCTGCCAAATGCACCTGTCCAATGGCTTGAAAGTTGATACTGATTTTTTCCTTTCTTTCACCTATTTTTTAATTGCACAAGATAGTGTCCCTTCATGCTGACCAAAGAAGAAAAACTATTTGTGTAAGCGGAGATATTTAATGTGCAAAATCAAATGCTTAGGAACTTAAATGTCTCCGCTTGCACAATTTTTATATATGGCACTTATTTTAACTAGGACTAAAAAATGTGCCCTTAGATATGCAATTTGATTTGGTTGTTTTGCAATTGGGGGCTTTGGTGCAATGCTGGAAAAATATGTTGGAGGGTTGAGCGAGTCAATCGTCAATTAGCTTTCTGAAAACGTATGTGATGAAATGCTTATTTACGAAGTGCAGAGGATTACTTCCATAATTTCTCTGTTAGATTAGACTTTTACTTGCAAAAACTCTCTCTTTCTCTTGGTAGCATAAGAAATACAAAGGTCCTTTAAATGTGTCATCTATCTCTTTCTCTAAAGGAAGCTCAGGTTTTTTGAAAAACAAGGCCTCCTATAAATCCTAACCGTTGAAATGCCCTCTGTCTCATCTGACCATTCAAACAATCCTCATTCCCATTGTTTTTTCTCTTTAAGCCAGCCATCTCTATTTTCAATCATTGGATCAAAATCCAACGGTCCGTTTTAGCTCTAAAAAAGGTACTCCATGCTATGATGGCCGAGAATTGAGATGACGTGTGGGTTTTGTTGTCGAGCACTCAAACCCCAAAACCTCCATTGCTGTCAAGAAATTCCAAATTCAAACCGTTCTATTCCAAAACCAAGTACAGAGCGCTTTCTCTTTCTCTCTCTCTCTCTCTCTCTCTCTCTCTCACACACACACACACACACACACCCAGACACATCGTTTCTCCCTCATCCAACTCCCAAATCAACCATCGCTTGCAACGCCAACTCTCCGGCCAACCGCACCCTTCTCCTCCCATAGTCCCGTTTTGGTACCCGTTGTTATGGTTAGTAAGTTGTTTTTTTTGTGTGTGTGTGTGTGTGTGCATTGAGACTCAGAGAGCAACCTGCACATGTTTTTGTTTCTTTCTACTTCTCTTTTCCTTTGTCTTTCAATATTTGATTGGTTAATTTTTTTTTGACAAGAACTGATTAATTTTCTTTTTCTTATGAACAATGTATTAGGTCAACAAATGACCACAAAGGTTATTAGGAACCCTGTGTTTCAAGACCAAAATGGTACTGTTTTAGGGTTCTTTTTGTCTAAAGTTTCCTTTGGTCTCAACTAATGTTTTGATTTCTACATTTTTTTCTCTCTTCCTATATGATTTGGTGGCTACGGGTCCTCATCAAAGTTCCCTTGGGTGGTATGATTCCAATTGGTGCTTCTTGTATGTATCCCTTGATAGAAAAAGATCAATGTTGGTTTTATAGATATAGATCAATGTTGGTATGTTGTAGATCTCATGTGTTTGTTCATAGCTTTGCTCTCACTAATCTGTTTCTGTTGGTGTTGGTAAGCCAAGTAGGTTTCGGAAAGATGCCTTCAATTTGTTTGTAAAAATGCATGTTTAAGAGATTGAGATACAATAACAACATAACCCATGTGTAAGAGATTGAGATAGTGTGGACTAAATTGTTCTTTATGGTCTATTTAACTTACTTATTTCATGATTTCCAATGTAGTCTGGAGGCTATAAAGAAAGATCTGATTTTGAATACTTTAGTAGACATCAATCTTTGCTCCTATTACCCCAATGGTTAGGGAAGAAGACAGGCAAAACCTTTAGAAATAGTCAACTACTAGGTGTTCGATTGAATGCCCAACAATGGATGAAGAGGTAGGAGGTTGCGAGGGCATCTGTGGGTAGTCAATTTTCTGAAAACTATATGTTTGCTGATGTGGAAAGGGTAGAACTCCATTTCTCAGATTTCTTTTCTTTGTTGACTGATGCTGCTTAATATGTTTTTAAACACTCTAGACATTTTTGCCATTTGAACATAGTTTTGTGATGATGTACGATTCAATATCAGAATCCTTGCTAACATGAAACTTTTGAAACAAATTTCTCGAAAAGACCTTGTGAAAGGTATTTTGAAACTGAACTTTTCAAAAGATAAGTATGTGAAGCATGTCAGTTAGGGAAACAAATTAAACTGTCTTTCAAACCCGTCAATATTGTTTCTACGTCCAAGCCATTAGAATTAGTACAAATGGATCTAGTTGGACCTACTAGGACTACGAGTTTGGAGGCAAGTATTGTGTTACAATGGTGGATGATTTTTGTAGATTTACATGGGTGAGTTTTCTTACTCCCAAAAATGAGGATTTTAACCACTTTGTAAAGATTGTTACCAGAATTCAAAAAGAGCAAGGTCATGAAGTTCTCAAAATCAGATGCGATCATGGAAAAGAATTTGACTGCTTGGAGTTTGAGTCATATTGTGACAAGAATGGGATACAACGCCATTTCTTAGCCCCAAGAACTCCGCAACAAAATGGAGTAGCAGAAAGAAAGAAAAGATCCTTACAAGAAATGGCCAGAACAATGGTAAAGGAAAACAAGCTACCATTCTACTTTTGGGCTGAAGCAGTTCATATGGCTTGCTACATTGGTAATCATATATTCTTGAGATCTATCATACATAAGACTGCTTATGAACTGTGGTTTGGTAAGAAACCAAACGTGTCTTATTTTAAAGCTCTTAGATGCAAGTGCTATATCTTAAATACTAGTAATAATATTGGAAAATTTGATTCACGGTCTAACATTGGCATATTTCTAGGATACTCCTCATCTAGCAGAGCATATAGAGTCTTCAAGAAAAAAACTCTAGTTGTTGAAGAATATGCTAATGTGACATTTGATGAAGTACTTAGTTGCAGTGATCATATAAAGCATAATGTAGATGATGTGTTTCCCATTATTTCACATGATAATGTCTGCTTACCTGATAATGCTAAGAGAGAAAAATCTTCTAGACTTCTTTTGCATCATCCTAATGATAAAATTATTGGGGATCCTAATTCTGGTATTACTACTCGTTCTCATCACATCTTGCCTTTATATCTCAAGCCTAAGAATTTTGATCAAGCGGAAACAGATGAATCATGGATGTTGGCTATGCAATAAGAATTGAACCAGTTTGAAAGAAACAATGTTTGGCACATAGTTCCTCGTCCTAGTGACCATCCTATTATTGGCACTAAATGAGTTTTCAAAAACAAGTTAGATGATAAAGGTGTAATTACTAAGAATAAGGCTAGATTTAATGCGCAAGGATATAATCAAGAGGAAGGAATAGACTATGCAAAAACATTTGCACCTGTTGCCCGTTAGAATCTATTCACATGTTATTTTCCTTTGCTTGTTACAAGAATTTCTCCTTATATCTAATGGATGTCAAGAGTGCTTTCTTGAATGGCCATGTCAATGAAGAAGTCTATGTTGAACAACCTCCGTGCTTTGTTGACGCTCATTATTCTGATCATGTTTTAAGACTTGATAAAGCTATATATGGTCTTAAACAACCTCCTAGAGCTTGGTACGAAAGACTAAGTGGATACCTCCTGGAAAAAGGTTTTAGATGTGGAATTGCTGCTACTACTTTATTTATTAAAAGGGTGAAAGATGATATCTTGCTTGTTCAAATCTATGTTGACGATATTATCTTTGGTTCCACTAATGATGTGTTGTGCAAGGACTTCGGTAAAATAATGCAAAGTGAGTTCGAAATGAGTATGATTGGTGAGCTGAAATTTTTCCTTGGTCTTCAAATCGAGCAAACTGTTGAAGGGATCTTTATTAGTCAATCCAAATATACTAGAGAGCTTCTCAAGAAATATGGTATGACCTATTGTAAATAAAAAAAAAATCCAATGGGACAAGCCGTCAAACTTGATAAAGACGAATCTGGTAAGGTTGTAAACCAAAAGGTATATCGAGGTATGATTGCTGGAATACTTTACTTAATTGCTAGTAGACCTGACATTCTGTTGGACTATGTGCTAGATTTCAAGCCTATCCTAAAGAATCTCATTTGAAAGCAGTGAAAAATATTCTCAAGTGTCTTAAAGGCACTATCGATTTAGGTCTTTGGTTTCCTAAAGATACAAATTTTGAAATTATTGCATATACTGATGCCGATTTTGCAGGAAGTAAAACCAATCGTAAAAGCACAAGTGAAAATTGCTTTTTCGCCGGAAATTGCCTTGTATCTTGGATGAGCAAAAAGCAAAACTCTGTGTCCTTGTCAACTACCGAAGTAGGATACATTGCGGCCGGGAGTAGTTGTGCTCAAATAATGTGGATGAAACAAGTTTTACAAGATTATGGGGAAGAGATTGGCCCTGTTCATATTCTTTGTGACAATACCAGTGCGATTAAACATTTCGAAAAATCCTATTCTTCATTCATGGACAAAGCATATTGACATTCGCCATCATTTCCTTCGCGAACAAGTAGCAAGGGGAACTGTCAAATTGGAGTATGTTCGAACTGAAGATCAATTGGCCAACATTTTTACAAAGCCTCTTGGAGAAGGCAATTTCTCAATCTGAGACGCCAATTTGGAATTGGAGATCATCCAGTTCATTGAGTATCATTTCTATCCCTATATTTTACTTATCTGTTTGCATGTTTATTTTTTTTTCTATCCATATAAATTAGTTTATTTGGTTCTCTGTGCTTTATTTCATATTATTTTTAACTCATTTAATCTAATACATAAATCATGGTTTAGAGTCATATTTTTTTTTTGGACATAGGCTTACGTATCCATATAGCTATAATATTAGTCATACTTTTTAGTTTTGCTTTCATCAAAAAAATATTACAAAACAAAAACAAAATGAAACATTTTTTTTTCTGATCGGATGAAACCTAGGATGACCGAACAGGTTGACTGCTCGTGCAACAAGGTCTGTATATACATGAAACAGAGGTCTGACAGTTCTTTCCCCACATCTGCGATTTTTCCCTCTTCCCCTTTAATTCCCAACCTCTCACCCTCCATAACCAAAACCCTAGAACTTAAAACCCTCATCCTCACCCTAAATCAAAACCTAACCCATTTCTTTACGGATCCTACCCTTTTTAACCCGTACTCACACCCTTTTTCCTTTGAACCTAAAAATCTATCTCGAACCCTAGGAATCAGCACACCCACTTTACCCTCAATGGCTAAAACCCATAATTCCACAAAGAAGAATGAGTTCTTCTCTTTGAGGACACTCGTAGTGTCTAACGACGCTGGCAATACACGTCGGGGGTGTTAAATGAAGTTGTTGACTCTTGTTAAAGAGTAGTCTTCCTTTTTGAGATATGTGATTGCTTATTAGTAATAAAGACAGATAGAGATGAAATGCTTCTGATTCGAATACTTCTGTTGATATGATGAGAAAATATGATTGAGGTACATGTTGCAAAATTAGAGCCTTTTTAATTCGAATAATTTAATAATACATATTTCTTAATAAGTGTCCCCCATGTGCTGTGTCCTCTATTTTTTGAAACTTTGTGTCGTTGTCGTGTCTCATGTCCATATTGGTGCTCTACAGCTAGTAAATATTTTTTTAGCCTTTTAAGATTACTACTGCTTGCTAGCCTATAGTGTGTTGTAGAAGTGGTTGCTCCAAGCGTAGGGCTAGGTTAGTTGTTGCATAATACCTAGAAGTCCGGGATCGAATCCACAGGGAGCTTGGTGTTGCTAGGCCCGGAGGTTCGTTTCACATAGGGTTTTAGCATTAGGACTGCCAACCTTTGGGTTTGAATTGTGGGTGGAATTCTCTCTTTCTACCTCCTAAATTACTTACAAATGTTGTTTGCACTAAAGATTAAAAGCGGCAAGATCTAGAGGATTAATCTAACGTTGACTCGGGCCATTTAACACTTCTCATTTATAACTCAAGTGAGAGTCAAAGCCGTTTGCTCTCACTCGGAGGATTAAGCTATTAAAACCAAGTTTAACTCATAAGAAGGGTTTGTCAATGGAAGAAAACTCATTTAGGCATTTTATCGAACACAAAGAGAGCCAGGGTTCCAAGCATTGTGTGTGCCAAGAGACTTGTCTTCGCACAATCAACGAAGTTAACATCTCTCGGTTTAGATCAAAAATTAGGGGTTTTCATCCATTCACAAGCCTTGATCACTACTCACCCATGGTGGGTGTAAACACAAGGCAAAATGGAAAGAGAAATCGAAACATGGACGAAAACTTAAATAAAAGCAAGATCTTGATTAATAAGATGAGTACTTACAACTTTAATGAAGGCAAAAGCTCCAAAACCCTAGGATTTCTTGCTCTTTTGAAGAGACTATGAGAACTAGAAAAAAGGAGGGAGAGAGAGAGTGCTAAAAGATAGATCCTTACTAAAATGAGGTTTTAATGTATTTATACCGCCTTACAATGGTGCTACAAAAGTCCTAAATGCTCCTAAGTTGTTGCTTGGATGGGCAAAAAAATATCGAAATTTTCAGCTTTTGGTACTGGTACTGGCATTTTTGGAGTACCGGTACTGATCTCGGCTTTAAAGGGATGTTGGCCACTGGACAAAGGGTACCGGTATTGAGGTTTTGGCCAGTACTGGTACTCATCTGAATTCTTGCTTCATCAAATTACCCTTTGCCGTCCCGTGTACTCTCCGAGGCTTCTTCCAATGTCTTGTTGAGCTCGGCCATAGGGCACCATGTCTTGGACACTCTTGGGACTATCCATAGTGTCCAAACACACCTTATTCACACAATTTACTTGAAAACGCCAAAAACACACCTTCTGCGCAATATCATTCAAATCAAGCAAATTGTGCGCGTATGTGTGACAAAATAAGAGAGTAAGCTCCATTGTGTACTTTCTAGGGCTTATCAACTACCATACCCTTAACTTGCCTGATTTGGGTAGTATTATCACCGATCCTTTTTTTTTTTTGGCGAATTTTGACATCTCTGAGCTTTAAGGGTTTTGGGAATTCAAAGAATTAGAGTGGCCAATAGCTTCTAGTTGTTTCTGTGTAAAAACTAAAACGTTGCTTGTTTGTGATTGTTAATTGAAGTTTTGCTTCAACTCTTTCTGTGTAATGAATGAATGATGCAGTTTGAAAGACATGCAGGTAAAAGTAAATCCAAGGAAGTAGTAAAAATTGAAAGTTCGAATCATTTTAATATTGCGTCTAATAGCTTGGCCACTTCTTGTAAGTCATACTGACTTTTAAAGGATCCTTCCTACTTCCCCTCCTACTTCCCTCCACTTACGAAACTTTG
This sequence comes from Rhododendron ovatum, assembly GCA_019656835.1. Taxonomy (NCBI): domain Eukaryota; kingdom Viridiplantae; phylum Streptophyta; class Magnoliopsida; order Ericales; family Ericaceae; genus Rhododendron; species Rhododendron ovatum. Next base: position 22,097,823 of record CM033795.1, on the reverse strand, counting down.
AGGCCCCACCCATTTCACCAATTTTATGAATTCGAAGTGTATAAATGATGAGAACATTGACAGCAAGCGATGCTAAGGGAGAATATTAAGTTTATGTACATGTAGAACCATAGAATACATATGTACAAAAACTCGTTTACGTATGTACAATTATCTGTTTGTTTGTATTAAGACAGTGTTACAGCTCTTGATTTTTGGGTTGCATACTTAGCACCTAGATTTTGTATTTACACTTGGCACCTGTGTATGACTACGAACGGTTGCTTTCTGTTGTTATCCTGAATTTTGTCAACAGTTGCCTAATGCCACAACGTGTTCTCCAGAAACACTTTGACCGGAATAAAGGTTGCTAGCATATAGTTTTGTGACTTTTTTTGGACAATGAAGGTTGGGTATGCCTAAGGTCGATTGATTTTCCTTTCGGATTTTTGTTGTTGACGTGTTTTGGCTTTTATATGTCTTCATACTGGGACACCTTATTTCTAATGTATTGTGGAGGATGCTATGTCATTCCTTGTAATTTTTGTGCTTCTTGGTTCATTATTTGGTCTGTCAGACACATGCACATTCATGCTCTGAGTTGCTATCGTAGTTCTCAAGTCCCATGCTTCAACGTTTTCTGATTTTGTGAAACTCACTTGCAAGTGTTTATGTGCATCCACAGATATGTAGGAATGTGCATGCTTGCTCATGCTTCTATTACCAACTTGGTTTATTGCCAAATGCTCTGTTCATATTGTTTTAGTGAACCAATTCTACAATTTCCGCATTGGCTTTGCACAATTTACTACCCAGTACCTAATTGTTTTTTTGAATATTTTGCATAATAGGCTCGACTTCCCTAAGCTCGTGTTGTTTACTTCTCAGCAATTGATGCATCAGAACCCCGCAATTTGGGTTATATGGTTCGGCTTGGTCTTTGGGGAGCTGGAACGTGTTTCTCTAATTTCCATGAATTTTTTGGTCTGATTCTTGTTAGCTGGTTCTATGAAGTACACTGTATCTTGTCTTTTTTTTTTTAATTTATTTTTTATCATACACACTGTCTCATGGTATTTTTTGGTTCTGAATTCTTGATGGAGATGTTCTCTTCTTTTGTAACAATTCTGGTCCCTAATTTTCAATTTCCTTGGAACAAATTAAATATTGCATTCAGGATGATGAATGATAGCATAACTGGAGCTGTTATACGGGTCTTCCTGAACAGTAATGAGAAAAAACCAATAGTTAACTTGATTGATTTTTTCCTTTAATCTTCTCACATGTTTAGCTAAAACACTTTATTACCACTTTTGCTCTTCTAGAATCTCTACGGAAGGACTTGTCAAACTGTGGGAAGACTCATTACACTACAGGCAGATATAAATCACTTAAATGACATCTACATGATGCAATACGAGTTACACGGAGAGGAGAAAATTTGGTAGCAGTTTGAAATGTGATACTACCTAATAAAGATCCGGTGGTTTGTGAATCTTTCTTTCATTAAAAACAATCGTGTATCTGCGTGGTTTGTGAATCTTGATGTTCCTTTTCTAATTGTCATCAGTTGCAGTGCATGGTTTAAATACTCACTTGATATATTCTATGTGGTATCAAGTAGAAATTCTACTTTGGTTATTGCATTTTCTAAAATTGTTGTTCTCCGATGTATATGTGTGTTGTGATATGACCATTTTGTACTGCACTTGTTTTGTGTAGAATGATATAGAAATTGATATTTTTCTATTGCAGGTGCTCTTGAAAAAGGAAGCATTGGAGCACTAGAACTTGTGGCCATGGACATGAAAGCAAGGTCTGGGGGTATACTATTCATATGCATTGATTTCGTTTAAGTACTATCATTCTAACTGTCACCGTTAGCTTTCCAGGGGACTATACGTATGTTGTACGCTTAGCTATAAAAGGGTGGAGTTCGAAGTTGTTGAAGCATCATTAGAGGTCAAAATGATGGTATGACGCACTTCGTTTGCTCCATTATGTTGCAAGAAAAAAATGACTCTCCACTTTAGTATCACGCTAATGAGAACCTAGCTACAAGGAAAGAGCAACCTTTATCACAGGGGTGTTGCCAGAAAACATGACTAGTGGGGGCATCTTTTAATACACTTCAGTAAACAAATTATGATAAGCAATATTGCTAGAATAATAAAAAAAATCACTAAAAATAATAAAAAAAAACCAACATATTTATGAAGAAAGTCACTTACAACACAAACCAATTGCTTGAACCATTTAAGCGGATAAAGTCTAAGAACAATTTAACACAGGAACTAAAATGCAATTATTATTAGAAAGTATATTTTCTTCAAATTTTATTCCAAAATCTCCAAATTTGAATTGCGTTGTGGGTTCTATCGACAGAGAAAAAGAAACAAAACTATTGTAAAAATTGTAAACAATTGCTAAAGTATAATGTTTATAGCCCATGGTTTAGCCACTTATAAAATTTTGGACATGTATTGGAGAGTTTCAATTCGTAACTAGTGGCTATGCTTTTCCTTAGACATTTCATGTCGCCAATGTAATAAAATTGTTCTAATTTTGAAATGAAAAGTTGAGAATGAAATGATGTACAAAATATATGAGTGATTAACAAGAAATCTAGAATAATACCTGGAAATTTTTTTTTTTTTGCAAAACTAAAAAAAAAAAAACAGAAAATTGGGCTAGAGTCCTAAAGTGATGGCCTATTATGCCATTTATCCGGATTACTTCTTTATCATGTTTCGGATCCATGGTTTTATAAGTACTATAGTCTTAGGTCCTTAATGGACAAAAATATCCCATGCATGTACCATTGATGCAACCAAAGATACCCATAGATAATGTAGAGAGAGAAACTCCCAAATGAGATACAAAAGAGACTAGCTCTTGATAATATTTGTTCAAAATGATAAGTGGACTTGATGCGTTGAATGCGTTGGAGATGCTTAAGTGAGAGGGTAAGTGGACTTGATAAGCGTTGTCATTAATCTTCCGTAAGACTTCACAAGGACCCACTTTCCGATTGGTCAACTTCATGTAAGCACCGTGAGGATGCCTATCCTTGCTCAAGATAACCCAAACAAGATCTCCTTCTTTGAACAAAACCTCTCTTTTGTGTGCATCAACAGCCGCCTTATACTTCGCAATAGACTTCTCAATGTTGAGCTTAACTTGAGAGTGGATATTCTTCATAAACGTAGCCATATCTTCCGCCTTGGAGTGTCCCCTCTTAGGGGTTGGCAAAGGAATGAGGTCAACCACACTAGAAGGTTTCAACCCGTAAATCGCTTCAAATGGGGAGGTGTGGATGGTGCGGTTTAGAGAAGAATTATAAGCAAACTCCGCCAAAAGAAGAATTCCATCCCAACTTTTTGGATGTTCACCAACTAAGCATCGCAACAAATTCCCAAGACTCCGGTTTACCACTTCCGTTTGACCATCGGTTTGAGGGTGAAAAGAAGTACTAAAGCATAAGTTGGTGCCAATCTTCCTCCACAAGGTCCTCTAAAAGTGGGCAAGAAACTTAGCATCTCTATCGGAGACAATAGAAATAGGGACGCCATGCAACTTGTAGACCTCCTTGAAATAGAGATTGACAATGTTAGTCGCATCCATAGTCTTCTTACAAGGAATGAAATGAGCCATTTTTGAAAACCGATTCACTACCACCATGATAGAATCACTCCGCCTTTGCGTAGGAGGAAGCCCCAAGACAAAATCCATACTCACGCATTTCCAAGGACTTTCCAGCACCGGTAAAGGCAAATACAATCCCGCATTAGTGGCTGTTCCCTTACTCCGTTGGCAAGTTTGGCACCTTTGCACATAGCCCTCCATATCTTTACTCATTCCCGGCCAATAGTATGCATCTTAAAGCAATGCTAGAGTCTTATCCTTGCCAAAATGACCCAACTTGTGACTTTCGGCCAACAATTGCTCCCTTAAAGAGCATGTAGGGACACACAATTTAAGTTCTTTGAAGAGAAATCCATCCTTCAACATGAAACATGGATCGACAACCTTATTACCCCTTTGCAAAGCATCGATTATCTTACTAAAATAAGGATCTTCGGCATAGAAAGTGCGAAATTCTTCAAATCCAACAACCTTGTTCTTCATTTCCACCAAGAGAGCCACTCTTCTACTCAAACCTTCGGCCACTTTGTTGAGAATCTCCGATTTGTGCCTCAAAGAGAATGTGAATTGTAGTAGATAAGCCACCCACTTGGCATGCCGTTTATTGAGGTGTTGTTGGCTATTGATGTACTTAAGAGCTTCATGATCGGTGTTGAGGACAAATTCTTTGTAGGCAAGGTAGTAACTCCAATGCTTGATGGCTTGGACAATGGCATAGAATTCCAAGTCATAAGTAGAGTACTTGAGTTTAGCACCGTTCAACTTCTCGCTAAAGAAAGCAATAGGTTGACCACCTTAGCTTAAGACTCCACCAATTCCCACTCCCGAAGCATCACAATCAAGTTCAAAAGTTTTGTCAAAGTCGGGTAAGGCCAAGATAGGAGCCTCCGTAAGCTTGGACTTCAACAATTTAAAACTCTCGGCGGCTTCTTGGGACCATATAAACACCTTTTGCTTGAGGCAATTGGTAAAAGGAGCCGCGATACTACTAAAGTTGGCAATGAACCTCCGGTAGAAGGTAGTTAACCCATGAAAACTCCTCACTTCATGAACACTTGTAGGCGTTGGTCATTCCACAATGGCCTTAATCTTGTCTTCATCCATGTGAACCCCCTTTGAAGACACAACATACCCCAAAAATACCACCTTATCAACAGCAAAACTACACTTCTTCAAGTTCCCATAAAACTTCTCTTTTCTCAAGATTTCAAAGACTTGTCGGAGGTGGGATGAGTGATCTTCAAAACACCGACTATACACCAATATATCATCAAATTACTCAACTACACATATACCCAAGAGAGGTTGAAGCATTTGAGTCATTACCTGCATAAAAGTGTTTGGAGCATTGGTTAGACCGAAAGGCATCACAAGCCATTCAAAGAGGCCATGAGGGGTCTTGAAAGCCGTTTTCCATTCATCTCCCGGGCGAACTTGAATTTGATGATAACCACTTCTTAGATCAATCTTTGAGAAGACCTTTGAACCAGTAAGGCAATCCAACATATCATCAAGCCTTGGAATGGAAAGGCGGTACTTGATAGTGTCCTTGTTGATAGCTCTACTATCCACACACATCCTCCACAAACCATCCTTTTTCGAAGTCAAAAGAGCCGGCACCGCACAAGGGCTAAGGCTTGCCCTTATGTAGTCTTTCTCTAGAAGATCCTTAACTTGCCTTTGAATCTCTTCCCTCTCCCTTACAGACATTCTATATGCAGGCTTGTTCGGAAGAGGTGCCGCGGGTACCAAGTCGATACAATGTTGAATATCTTGCAAAGGAGGCAAGTTGGGAGGCAACTCTTGAGGAAACACATCAACATACTCCTTCAAAAGTTTAGAAATCGCCTCGGGAACATCCGACACACCCATATCTGCCACAGGAACCAACACTAGAACATACCCGGTTTCATGACTTTCCTTGAGAAATCCTTTAGAAGCAAGCAACGTAGTGGGAGGAGGCTTCGTAGTCACCTTCTCCTTCATATGTAACAAAGTGAATTGTCGCTTCTCCTTAAGGACGGTGTAGGTATTCTTCTTTCCATCGTGGATGGAATGCCTATCATATTGCCACGGGCGACCAAGTAGTATATGACAAGCATCCATAGGTACCACATCGCACCAAACTTCATCAAAGTACTTTTGCCGAATGGAGAAAGATACCAAGCACCTTTTAGTCACCTTGATTTCATTACCCTTCTTGAACCAAGAAAGGGTATAAGGATGGCGATGCTCTTCCACTTTGAGTTGTAACTTGTCCACCACCTCTTGAGAGACTACATTCTCATAACTTCCGCTATCAATAATCATGTTGCAAACTCTACCACCAACATTGCAAGTGGTGTAAAAGATATTGGTACGCAACCAATCTTTATTACCAACATCCTTAAGAGTAAGGAGAGTCTTTTTTATCATCAACGCATAGCCTTCTTCTTCCTCATTCTCACCTCCAATTTCTTCACATATTTCTTCGTCATAAATGGGAATATCATCCTCACAACCTTGTTCCGTAACCTCCTCAATGAAAAGTGCCTTGTTACGACCTTCGGAAGTCTTACGACAATTCGAAGACTTGTGACCCGGTTCCCCACACTTGAAGCACTTGAAACCCCCACTTTGGAATTGATTTCGAGTCCCTGAAGCACGGGATTGAGACTGATTTTGAGTGGGTGTTGAAGCTTTATCCGCTCGGTTTTGAGTACCAACTCCGGAAGAAGCACCTTTGCCACTACTAGAGGAAGAACCACCTCTAGCATAAGAGCAAAAGGGCTGCTCGGACTTGGAACCGGCTTGATATTGTTGCCTGGATCTCGAAAACTTCCTCTTTTCTTGCTTTTCAGCCACCAAGGCCCGATTGTAAGCTTCCGAAACCGTCTACAAAGTTTGCATAGCGAGGGCATCTTGGATTGTGTTTGTCAACCCACTTATGTACCTTGCAACCTTTTGATCTTCACTTTCATTCAAATCAACTCTAGCAATAAGTTGATGGAAAGCCTCCGTGTACTCATCAACACTTCCAACTTGTTTGAGATTATGCAAATTTTTGTAGAGATTTTGCATATAGTTGAAAGGCAAGAATTGTTTATTGAGTTTCTTCTTCATTTTATCCCATTCTCTAATATTTTCCTTTACTCTTCGTAGCCTAGTTCCTTGCAATTGCTCCCACCAAGCGGAAGCTCTTCCTTTGAGGCGGATAGCCACTAACTTCACCTTCTTCTCCTTGGAGACGTCTCCATAATCAAACACTCTTTCAACCGTATTAATCCAATCAACAAACTCATCCGGGTTAAGACTTCCATTGAACTTGGGAAGTTCAATCTTGATGTTCTTCTCCCACCTATAAGGAGAGTGTGTGGAAGGTGGCCTACGCCAATTTGGATCACCAAAAGGATTGTCAAAGTGACTTTGAGAGTCCTCAAACCCTCCACTACCCGCACGTGACACTTGCAAGCCTTGCACCATCGCCGTTAGGGTAGCAACTTGTTATCTCAACTCTTGAATATCATGGTTTTGGTTGCCAAACTCATTCTCCTCACCATTGTTCACCACAAAGCCTCTACCTCTACCTCTACCTCCTCTTCTACCTCTAGCCCGATCAGCCATTACAATACCTAAATTCAACTCCAAACAAGTAAATCCACCCCAAATAATGAAAACCCAGTCAACTCAGCCACCAATTTCAACAGGACAATCCCAAAAACACGTAATCACCAATAATCATACTCGAATCGACAACTACGGAGCAATCTAGCAACAACCCAGCAAAGAAAACAAGGAATCGACAGTTACCCACCTTAGATCTTGTCCGAAATCAGCAAAAATCGGTTCGAAAACTTTCAAAACCCACAGATCTGACTTGAAATCGCTGTAGCAGGCTCGAAATCACTGTAACTGTGCTCGAAATCACTGTAGCGGACTCGAAATCACTGTAGCAGCTCCGAAATAGCTCCGAAATGGTCCGAAACAGGCAGATCTGGGTTTGAAACTTCGATTTGAGTTCCGAAATTGCAGATTTGAGCTCGAACAAGGCTGGGTCTTGTTCAAACAGGTCCGAAGAGTGCCGAAATGGGTAGATCAAGCTTGAACAGTGCCGAAATGGCTGATTCAAGTTCGAACAGGTCAGATCCGAAGGGTTTTGGGTTCGATTCAGGGCTAAATAGGGTCGAAATTGAAGTATAGGGTGTTGGGTTGGATAGATCTGAGGATATGGAGTGATTTGGGGGCTCCGGCGAGATTTTCTGTCTCCGTTTTAGGTTTCCGGGGAGATTTCCGGCGAGATTTAGGTTTCCGATGAAGTCTCCGGCGAGATGAACTGTGGGGATCGAGCCTAGAAGCTCTGATACCAAATGATGCAACCAAAGATACTCATAGATAATGTAGAGAGAAAAACTCCCAAATGAGATACAAAAGAGACTAGCTCTTGATAATATTTGTTCAAAATGATAAAAAGTTCCAAAAGAAAGGACTCCAACACCTATATATAGACTCAATACAAAAGACATAAATACCCTTCCTACATACTACATCAACCATTCTCTCTCTTGTGTGCCCCTCCCACTTTGTCTTTGTCTCGTCTCTTTATACTACTATACAATACAAATACAAGTCCAGGGCCCAGTCCTCTCTCTCTCTCTCTCCCTAACATAATAGCACGTGGCTTCACTAAAGTGGCTTGTCAGTGTCATGTAAGGGTGAAAGTTGCGATATGGCTGAACACTATGTTTGACTGAAGCTCTACTAGGCTAGATTTGGATTAAAAAACTTATTTTTTGTCTTAACTCAAATTATTATTATTATTTTTTTTTGCATTTTTTAGTTTTGTGTCAAATTTTTGTGACTTACTGATTGGTCTTGACGAGAGGAATCGAAAAAGTAAAAAATTATGAATGGAGACTATAGCCTTTGCAATGAAAATTTATTTTTGGGGTGTACTTTTATAGCGTACCCTAGGGTTTAGGCACTTTCATAAGGTTTTACGGTGTACTTTTCTATTATAGGATAGGGTACCCTAGGGTTTAGGCACTTTTATAGGGTTTTAGGGTGCACTTTCTTATTATAGGGTTTTAGTGGTTTAGGCACTTTCATAAAGTTTAGGATTTTAGGCACTTTCATAGAATATTTTTGGAAAAAAGGAGCCCAATGTCCTTGCGCCTATATGGGTACTATAGATGTCCTTATTGCATTATAAGTCCCTATAGTATGGACTCCTGGCCAAAGCTCTCAAAAAGAAAAAAAAAGATTGAGTGGGGCCGAGGCCCCCAGCCTCCCTCTACCACTGCGTTATTAGTTTTGACACTCCATCTCAACCCTTGAAATGGAGGGCTGCGATTAGATCATAAAAGTGTACCCTCTCTCTTCTCTCTTCTCATCTCACCTAATATTTTCCTCTCCCCTTCCCAACTATGACACCCCACATCCGGGAACCCGACTTCCGTCGAGCCCCTTACCCTGCGACCCCTTCTCCGTCGAGCCCCATCTTCGGGGACCCATTCCTTTCTGCAACTTCATCCTAAACGCATTTGAACCTCAATCAATAGTCTAAACGCATACTATCTAGTTCAAAAATATACCCGAAAGCTGTGTACACTGTAATTCCCTTCACACGCACCCTTGACACCCGTTCCCTTCTGGTTGCATCTCATGGATTTTCTTGAATTATGGTTGAAGCCTTGTTTCGGGATAGGCGGTATAATATTGAACTTGAACTACTAATGCTGTGTTTGGTTTGTGTTTTGAAAAATAGTAGGGGTAATAAGTGGAGAGAGATGGAGAGAAAAATGTTGGAAGTATGGGGAATCTAGGGAGAATTTTTTGAAAAATTCTTTTCAAAAAGCAAAGAGAACACAGCATAAATTTTTATTCCATTGCTTTTGTTAGATTTTGTGCAATTTTGTTTGACCTGGCAATTTACAACTTCTTTCTTACAAGTAGAATTTGTATATATTTCGTGCAATTTTTTTAGATTTTCAACTGTAAAACAAGAAAATCCATGTGGTGGTTCGTTGGGTGCATGTGAATAGAACGGGTCGCCGGAGGTGGGGATCGACGAAGATGGGGTCTCTGGATAAGGGGCTCGACGGAGGTTGGGTCGCCGGAGAGTGGGGTTGCCGGATGTGGAGTGCCATAGTGGGGAAGGGGAGGGGAAGAGATTAGGTGAGATGGGAAGATAGGAGAGAGAATGGGTCATTTATGTTTTTTAATCTCAGCCCTCTATTTCAAGGGTTGAGATGGAGTGTCAAAACTTGTGTTTTAGTTTGTGTCCCCGGAACCGGCATACATATATATGTGTGTGTGTGTGTGTATCCACATATACCTGCACATAGGAGAGTGTAGTTATGTGCATATAGCTATACAGTATCCCACTTGCTGTTTGATATATCTCCGCGCGCGCGCGCGCACACACACACACACACACGAGTGTAGGTATATGCATATAGCTATACAACTATACAGTATCCCACTTGCTGTTGGAAAATGATACCGATTCTTTTCTCTTTTGGTAAGGAGAATAACATGGTTAATCTGGTTTTTAATTTGAGAATGATTGAGATGATCACAAAGTTGAAGATTTTTTTTGACTAAGAGTTGACATTGTTGCCAAGAGGCATTTGGCCAAAAGGCATCAGGAGTGCACTTAGGTGCTAGGAGAAAGGAAGTCAGGAGTTCAACCCTTCTTCCAAGGTGCTACTCTAACTATTCTAACAGTATTGACTTTCGCTGAGGGAAGGTGGTACGCCGCATGCCCTAATTTGTGGTATGCCAGCAGATTGCTCTGTAAATTGCAAGGAAAACCATTGGAGCTAAGTTACACTCTAGAAGCATTAAGTCCAGTTAAATTTCCCCCAAGGAAAATGTTCAAGAGGTGTTCCATGGTTTGTAAACCCCTATGATATTTGCATTTTTTGGGAAATAGTTTGGGAAAATTTTCCTAAGGGACATTAGTGGCTGTCCCCTTGATTCTTTACCAATTAAGTATTTGGGGTTCCCATTGGTGGGCAATCCCATGGAGGAAATATTTTTGGTCTCTGATCTGGGGAAAGATGTTAAAGTATTGGATGAGGGAAACTCTTTATTTTCAGTTGTTAGTTGTCTTATTATGGAGTTCCGTTGGACGTGAACAACAAGATTGATAAGTTGAAATGGATTTTTCTGCGAGTGTGGTGACGAAGGTTTAAACGTTTGATTGGTGAGGTTATAATCTTCTTTTAAAGCATAAGGGTTTGCTTGGTTTATTATCGAGGTAAATGTTTGTAAATACTCCTTATTATGTGTAATTCTTTGTGCATGCTATAATTACGAGCAAGTATGCTTAGGAAAAACTAGAGCACGCTTAGGATTTAGCAATTCTTCTCAGGATAGAGTCATTGATTTGCATGGGAACTCATTTATCTGAAAATATTCCATGTTCGCTAAGCATCTTAGTTTAGTATCCTCATGTCGGGATGGCAAATAAGCTGGAACCTCGCTCACGCGCTCCCAAGTCACAATCTCGAATTAACTTTCTTCCCATAGAGAAAGAATTGCATTCCCAACTAGGATAGAATCTTTCACTCATGAATTCCAAAAGAAACAAATAAGGAGCTATCAAGCAAGAGAAAGTATGTTGCAATGAATTTTGTTCAAGTAGTTGCTATAAATATAATAGTTACTTATGTTTTGGAAAAATTAAAGTTGACTTTAATTACTTATATTTGTTTAAGCATTAACATTTACAGAAGAACTAACAAGAAAATAATAAAAGACTTATATTTTTGCCCGCAGATATATATAATTATTTATACACATGGGCTCCCATAGTTGCTCTCAATCTTAAATTAATAAATTTTTCTATATCCTCTAGTTTTCTTGCTCTTGCTTTGTGCAATTGAGCTCAATCTAGATCTCTTATAGCCCCTTTGGATGGAGGGGTGAGAAAAGAAAAGAAAGGGGCGTGTTCTCCCTTATTAGTGAGAAAAGAAAAGAAAGGGGTGTGATTTCTCACCCTCCCATCCAAATAACAGTGAGAAATCAAATTCTCACAGGTGACTGGTAGAGTTCCGGCGACTCTCTGACTAGCTGAAATTCTCTCCCTCTCATCTCCGACAAACCTGGTACTCTCTCTCTCTCTCTCTCTCTTCTTCGGCGACACACAGCTACTCGTTCGACGATGATCCGACGAGGGGGTGGACCACGCGCTCCCCTTTCTCACGAAATCTCGCCACTTTTGGCGAGAAACGGAACTGGGCTTGGGAGGGGTTCTGGTCTCCCTCTGTCTCTCACCCTCTCTCGCCTTCTTCCCCTTTCAAATGAGGGAGGGATTGAGCTCTCTCCTCGTTTCTTTTCTTCTCTCGCTAACTCTCGCGTACCAAATGAGCTGTTAGTGTGGATGGGCAGTGAGTTTTGTTTCAGTTATACGTTTGGTTAGTAGGTTTCATAAATCGTATCTCGTCGATGCCTTCTCTTATATATATGGGGATCAGTTATTTTACTTGCATGGATTACATTCGTTGGATTTTGTTCAAAACCTGTTAACCCTATGTTGCCAGGAAATCTATATAAAAGCTGCAGAGTTCTGGGCAGAGTTGCTGGTGGAATTACTATCTGCAAGTGCATTTCTTTCGACTGAGAAGCCTAATTCTAGTATGCTATGGCACTTATACTGGGTGAACCATCAGGTTCAAATGTTTAAGATTATCTATATGGCGATTATCCATTTGAATAGAGTCTCCTCCAAAAAAGTATCATTTCTAAAATTTTTGCATTCAGGTTTTCTCAAAATACGATTTTATGTCTTTTCATTTTTTTCTTTTTGACAATGCTACTGCAGCGTTTCTTTAGACACATGTATGTCAGCTAAGGTGCCTGCTGTCGTAAGACTTGCTACAAAAGCATTAGTGGAAAATAAGTGTGTGGTCATTGGCCTTCAAAGTACTGGAGAGGCACGGACCGAGGAAGCTGTGACGAAATATGTGAGATTCTTTTTCCTGCATTTTTTGTATCCATATTTCTTTTGAGTACTACTTAGAAAAATGTTTAATCTCATTTCATACATTCGTTTGCTTTTCTGTTATTGATGATTTATTTTTGTCCCTTTGGATAATGAATCTTATCTCTTCCATAGGGTCTTGAACTCGATGATTTTATTTCGGGGCCTCGTGAGCTGTTGCTTAAATTTGTTGAAGAAAATTATCTTTAACCTGAAAAACCTGAGGCCCTTCCAGGTTTATACGTTTCTATACTGGGTCGTCTATGCTAAAATGTCTAGTTGGGGTAATTATTTTGGCATTCTTGTCCGATGCAGTTGACTTAAATGAGTATTAAGAATTCTATTTGTACTCGTTTTGATAATAGTTGATGGACACTTATAATATGTTACTCTACAAGCCTTAATGCCAAAGTCCCAAGTACTCGGGATGGACGAATAGTCCAAAAAGCTTTAGACCCCATTCATTTAAGGGTTTTAGATTTTGGATTCTAATCATTATCCTCTTTCCCTTCAATCATTACTCTATTTCTCTCTACACTCATTATCTACAAATCCAAATCCAAATACCAAAACGAACGGGATCTTAAGTGTTAGGAAATGAGCCCAACAGGTATATCAAGCTATCGAATACCCTCCCTAATTTGCAACTTTGTCTTGCACTTAGAGATGCAAACATACAGACTTATTGCGGTAGAATGCAGAGGGGAGAATCAAAATAGAAATGGGTAACAAATGCAAATAGAGAGACTTTAACCCAAGACCTCTCCCAACATGAGCTCTGATACCATGTTAAGTTACCAATTGTCCTAAAAGCTTAAGCTGTTAGGAAATGGCCCCAAAAAATTTATATCAAACTATCAAACAACGTTAATTGCCCCTAGTATTTTCTACGTCAATGTCTATATGCTCAGTTATATTCAGGGCAACCGTGTCCTGTCCCATGGCTTCAATCCATGCCTTTCTGACTTACCTCTTTTTGTACCCTAAACTTGGATTGGATCACTCGTTTTTTTCTTGTGTATGAGTTGATTTCATTTGGTCTAAACATCTCCATTGAGTTGTCCTCATTTCTTGTCCTGTGGTTCCACTTATAATGCCTTGTGAATACTTTCATTTATTAGTTTGTCTTCACATTTTTTGAAGTGTACTTCGCCCTTTTGGCTTATTCTTTGTCCATTCAATGTGCACATCATTTCGCCAATCGTTTGCAGCATTTTGAAGAACTTTTCTTCTCATCTGTCTTTCTGTTACAACCAGTCTGATGTATTGTTGAACCAAGATGACATTGGGCCACTTGAGGGATTACCGAGTCATCATGTTTCCAGTTTGCTCAGACTGCAGTATATATATTGTTCTTTACTTCTTTAGTCCAAGATAACCTAATACTGACTCTTTCATGTTCCCTAAAGTGTAACTTAAGCCCTTGTGTTTGTGATTACCATGTTATCAACAAACAATATGTATCAGGTACGTTCTATTGAACGTGCCAGTTCTAGTGCACTTTGAGGATGACTCTCACGAGCACCAAATAGGAGAGCTATCCACTTACTTTTCAAGAAGATTTAGACCGAAGAGAGTTGAGATAGTCTCAATTGAGTCGGATTTTCTTTATTAGAGTTTCCGTTATTTGATTTATGTCATGATTATAGGAACATTCTATAAACATAAGGCATAAATTATTTTGCAAATTATTTAGGGCACAGATATTAAAGTATGCTCCCTCTCCCTACCGGTAGACGTTTCTCTCTGTGCCCTTCTCCTTGTTCCCTTTTGTTTTTCTTCCCTTTTTCTATCTCTCGCTAAGCGAACTACACTTCCCTTTCTGAATTTTTGTCAGGAAATGGGAAAGACTCAGGAAAGCTTTCTGGTCGTACAGTTGATTCAGACATGCTTGATGTTGGACGTTTCCTTAATCGACTTTTGGGACTGCCCCCTGAAATCCAAAACAGGTCTGCACTTTATGCTCTCGTTGAAATTTGATAGACTTTATCTAGGTACTTGGCTTATAATGTTCATTTGAAACCCAGGCTCTTTGAGTTATTTGTTAGCATCCTTGAACTTCTCATTCAAAATGCACATTTTGAAGGGCATTTTGATTCTGGCGTTGTTGACATGAAAGCCAACATTATCGAACAACAAGGGACTCCAGAGTTTAAGCTTGTCCTGAAGCTCGTTTAGGTTCCATACATGTTGATCATATGTCTGGTACTCTAGTGCATCCATTGTACTATTACTTTCATTCTGGATTGTGGTATCACGTGGGAGGTAAGCATAAATAAAAGCTCTCGACACTTTTCCAAAATAAAATATATTAAAGTTTTTTACTTCTTTCTTTCTCCTGATGACCACAGATTTTCTAACTTGTGTTATGTATAGTCTGCATTTGTCTTGCTTGAGGAGAAGCAAAAAGATGGTTCGCCTAATGATGGATTCTTTGAATCTAAGAGGGAATGGCTGGGAAGGTGGCATTTTCTTCTAGCATTTGAAGGGTATGAAAGTTGTTCTCGTAGTCTCCCCTCGAATTATTTTTTAATTTATTCATTTGTAGTTGCATCTAATCATCAACTTAAAGATTATTTATATGATCTTTTATGTAGTCTGCTTAAGTGATGGTTTCATGGTGGATTCACTGGGTTTCAAATTGTGGGTTTATATATGTACAAATTCTGCTGGAGAATGGCGTGTGTGAGTGAGAGAGAGAGAGAGAGAGAGAGAGAGAGAGAGAGAGAGAGAGAGAGCATAAAAAGTGTAACATAATATGCTTCGTTAATGGTTGTGAACCTACAGCATTGGCAAGTGGCGTAGCGTGATTTCCAGAATCCCCTTCATGGAAAGTGCTTCTTTAGTTCTTTGACTTCTTTCAGTGCTGGTTAGTTAAGATCACATGGATATATTGAATTTCTCTTTCTTCACTGATGATTTGTGCTGCTCTTTTAGGTTTATCCAATTTTTGGCTCTTTGTTTTTTAACCGGTGTTGAAATATTTACTTGTTTTCGATGTCGTTTATCTCTAGAATCAATGCCTATCTGACTTACTATTCTAGTGTTTCTTCTGCGAGTTGTGCTCAGTTCTACCTCTGGGTTGTATAAGATAGTCCGTCCTGCTGTTGGGGAGGCACTAAGGTATAAAAACTTGTGGTTAAGGTTTTCAGTTCCTGGAGTACTATGTTCTTCCTTTTCACTGAGTTTCCCATTCAATCTCCTGGAAGATGCCTCTAGCAGAACTTAAAAACAAGTACAGAAGAATTTTAGAATTAGAGAAAGCTCGTAGTGGCTAGGAAGATGAATACGAGGTTTCATCTAAGCAGGTAACTGTAAATTTTTTCATTTTGATCAGAAGGTAACCTTAAATAAGAATTATACCTCCAAGGAGGTTGCCTCATATGAGAAGCCATTGCAATTGTGCATGGATTTTTAATTTTGACCATAAAGGCAACACAATCACCGATTTTTCATTTTATATAACTATATGGGCAGGAAAAGTAGAAGTAATAAGGATTAGATGGATCATCATGTCATGATCAAGCCTGACTAGAATTGATGCACCCAAATCAAATGGTTAATTGATTGAGAGAGATATCCCTAAAATGGATACAGAGTCTAAGCTCTCGAATATTTGTTATTCATCTATATGACAATGGAGTTTCGTAACAATATTAAATTATTTTCTCGTAACAAGTATCGAGTCAGCCTTTTGCATTTCTCATGGCGTCCTTAATTTCTCTAGGACTGTTTTTATGTAATTTTTAAGTTTCTAAGTGTCTTTTATGTTTTCAAGAGTCAAACACATATATCAATTAGTCTTTGGTCAAGTCCTTTTTAATTTGTGTCTTGAAAATGTTAAGTGTCTTTTCCTATTCTTGGAGGGTTGTTCCAAGTTGCCTATAAATTGTGTTGCTATGAATGAAATCCTAAGTTGTGTGTTGAATTAAAATATAGCCTTTGGCCGGTGAGAAGTTTATCTTCTTGTTCATCATTTCTGTATCTCTTATGCCCCGTTCAATTGCCAGGAAAGTACAGGAAATGATGGAAAAATCAATTTTCCATAACTTTTATAGTGTTCAGTTGGCAGGAAAGTAGTGAAAAACATGTTTTTAAGTTTTCCTGCAAGATTTACTTTCTTGCAAAAGTGATCCGGCCAAAAGCATAGAATTTTGCGTCACGGGAAAAGTTTTCTCCATTGTGGGGTCAAAATAATGGGCGGGTAAGAAAAAAAGTGAATGACTCCAATACCCAGAAAATACGAATTAGGTTCTTAGAAAGGCACTTTGAGATTTACGTGAGCAACAACAATTTCGACTACTATGGTGCTTTCTAAGATAATTGTTGTCGAAAAAGATTGGTAGTTTATTTTTATTTTTTTGAAGTATTTATTTATCTTGTCATTAGTCTTCAGTGAGTTTTTGTATCGGCAACTAATCATGCACGATTGTTTAGCATTTGTTTATTTAGTTATCATCTACTTATTTTTTAAACTTCATTTGTTAGGTTGATTATCAGAGGACGTCAATTTAAATGGGGGATTTGCTCATTGAGAAGATAGCAAATTGAATAGGGAATTGCAAGTCAAGTTTTTCATTTCATGTTAAGGCTTTGCATTAGATAAAATATATTTTCCGTATGTGTTAATTTTTGAAATATGATAGCCTATTATTTAGCTCTCAAAGTTACTTTTATTTAAAATTAGCCATGGGAATTAAAATAAAGAAGTTTCCCATAAATGTCTTTTCCCGGCAAATGAACCCCTAAACTTTAGTTTTCTTGCAAAAAAAATTTGTCAAATGAACACTCATGGGAAAATAGATTTTTTTTTCCTTTACTTCACTGTACTTAACTTTTCCTCAGAATAACTTTCCGGTACAACATTCTTGACAACTGAACGGAGCCTTAGGTGGATTCCTTTGAGTGGTGAGCGATTCCTACGCCCTATATCCTTAGTTAAATCCTCGGGTGGTGATATTTGTATTCTTTTGATTTCCTAACTTGGGTGGTGAGCGATTATCCCTTTTACTTTTCTTCCGTCCCATTTGAAAAATCCGACGTCACTATATATCTGTCCATTTGATCGCAAACTGTTCCATTGATTGTTGTGAGGTAACTATGCCTTGTTGCTTATGTTACCTTCATTTAAATTTTTCATTGCTCACAAGTTCCTTGACATGCAGTGCATTCATGGCCCCAAGTGTAAGATTGGTACCTTCTGTAAGGTTGGCAGTAGACTATAGGAGGTACATATTCTGGGTGGTCTGATTCTTGCTGTTTGGGGAACTATTGAGAGGGCCTTGCTAAGCAGGTAACTTGGTCTCATACTCTGCTTCATTTGTTTGTGATGTGGTTCATGAATTCCACACACGCTAGATTCTTTTTCCTGTAGCTTTTTGAATGGTGATTAAATTGGCTTCAATTTTGAGGTGAAAGTATCTAGTATTCCTACTTATGAAACTACCTCAAAGTTAACAAGGCTTTTAGTACAGTTTTTATTTTGTTATTGAGTTAGTTATTTTACATTGGGAGGTGGGAAATAAGGGAGGGAGAACCTAACCAGTATATGCTCCTAGGTAACTGTAATTGGAATCCATTTGTCAGAACCAAGGGCTCTTTCTGTGGAAACCTCTACGAACAATCGTCGCTCATGAGGGAGTGCTACTTGATTGGAAAAAAGAAGAGTAACCTCATAGAACCAGGCAAAGCCATTGTTAATGAATTGTTCTCCTTGAGGTCAATCTGGTTTTCATTGTGATCTACAATCTCCCTATATCTGGGGTTTTTGAGCCAGTTCTGTGTTTAGTGCACTAATATAGTCCAATAACCCCCATAAGTTTGCTGCTCCGAACATGATATTTGACTAATATAGTCCAATAACCCCCATAATTTTGCTTCTCCGGACATGATATTTGAGGGCTCACATGATTGTCAGTCTAGTCCCATACCCTACAGCTAGTAAATCTCTCCCTTGAAACTCTTTTGGATTTTATTTACAATATGTAGTTCAAATTTTGCATACAGATATTTCTCCTTTTTACGATATTGGGTACGTGGGATGCCCCATTGATGCTTCTTAGTGATCGTTACACATAAAAACGACGGAAATTGTCCACCTATTGTTTCTGTTGATATCATTCTAGTTCGGATATCGCCTTGGACTTTAATAAGATAAGCTTAGTATGTCATTGGAAAAAGCTGTATTCATCCTGGTTAATTATAACTGCCGACTATGTAACATCCTTTTCAGGCCTGCCAAAGTCATAAACGACTTCGAGTTGTGCACACAGAGGCTGCAATTGAAAATCAGCGCATTGTTGGGCTTCTTATCCCAAATGCTGCAGTTGAGTCCATACTTCAAGGTTTGATATTCTCTTATTCTTGTGCATGCAGATGAACAAATGTCGCCTAGCTTATTAACTCTTAATGTTCTATTGCATAATCCAATTGGATCGAGAATAACATAACAAGCTAGGTTAAATAGAAAACGGAGAAACTCTAATTAAACCCTAATTAACGTTATGACTAAACTACCCTAGAAATAATATAACATTTACAAAAATATACATTCACAGTATCGTAGTTATAAATTGTGCCGTTTGGGTTATTCAAAGAGGAAAATAAAAACTACAAATCTTGTTTGTGCACACACGAAAATATATACTAAAGAAGTGTTGGCCGTACCTCTTTTTCTACAAAATAAAAAAATTCACACCATTCCACATCACCCTCTTCACTTATATCATTTCTCATTCTTTCTTCTTCTACTTCTGTTTTCCCGAGTCACTTATTTACTGCCCATCACTTCTCTTGTTATTTGTGGAATTTAAAAAAATAATATTAAGAGGTGTAGGCATGTTTGGGTTTGACCTTGAGGTGTTTCGGGCTTGGCTCATTGGTTTTTTTAAATCCAACTTTTGGTTGGATTCCCCTCCCCTTCTCCCAACTTGATGTACCCTTTGTCAAGTTTTCTTAATAAATTTTTTTTGCCTATAAAAAAATAGAAACTTCATTTGTGCTATCACGACTGCTTTCATGGCTATACATAACATAATTATTGGAATCGGGTGGTCATTTAGAAGTTTCTCGACAAGCCCATCTGGTTCCTTGGTAAAAATGATAAGAATGACCATGGTTTTGAATTTAATAGTACCGATCTATGAATATGATTAGTTACATCAATACAGCCTATGGTTTTCCATTATTATCTTTTCTTTTGGCTTCCAACTCTGTTAGTAGCCAATTGAACTCATCCAAATGCTCATTAAAGTTTGCTCTTTCTGACATATGTAAAGCATACAATTTTTTCTTTAACGGCAACCGATTCGTCAAAGACTTGGACTTGTACCGACTCTACAATTTTGCCCAAAGTTCTGTTGGATCCGTTTCATTGATGACTTCTTGGAGAGTGCATGCTCTATATTCCCGAGATACAATTGGATCATACTATTTGCAAGTTCTCTCATCTCCCATTTGGCATCCATTAAATTTAGTTCCTTTGACAAAGCTTCTCTCGTCAAGTGAACTGATTTGCTCTTCGGCTGCATGAATTGCTCTTTTGTTTTAGCTAGTATGCCTATAAATGATTTTATTTTATTATTTTATTTATTTATTTATTTGTAAGGGTTATCAAGGGTGTATATTATCCAGAGTCCAGACCTTTATATCATTGATCTTTGAGGGAAATGTCCGGGCCAAGGCCAGTAAGCATTACCGTTTCTGAGCCCAAACAACCTGCGATCCAACTGACTGAAAGTTGAAGCTGTAACCTAGCAGAACCTAGTGTACACAATATTGAACCATGTGAATGCTACCTAAGGTCTGGCATATGCTATTTGTTCCATAACACGTCAAGTTTTACTAAAAGTGCAGATTTATGTGTTTTCCTATGTGCATATTACTTGTTTTCCTATTTACAATAACCCCTATAAACCCATCTGATTGGTATGTTGTCTCTCTCGAGAAACTGAAACGTTAGCCTACGTACGCTACTTAGGCACAACATATGTCAGCATGTTTCATGCGTAGGCTGCTTAAATGTGAGCGTACGCCACTCCGTTGGTAAACAAACAAAATGCTTTTCGAAAGTATTTACAAATATCCTGTTGCTTTTCATCCTATAATAATAGGGGAGTTCCTACTTCCAGTCAATGTAATCTCTAAGGCAAAATATCTCTGAGGGCCAGGGCAGTAATCAATACTCCCTCCGTCCCCTTATTATAGTACAGTATTCCATTTTGGGCTATCCCTTAATAAGTGTCCATTTGGTAAAGTTAGTGGGTAAAAGTTGGTATATTGTCTATTTTGTCCCTAAAAGTAGATTCCATTTTGAAAA
The DNA here is from genome assembly GCA_019656835.1 of Rhododendron ovatum. Taxonomy (NCBI): domain Eukaryota; kingdom Viridiplantae; phylum Streptophyta; class Magnoliopsida; order Ericales; family Ericaceae; genus Rhododendron; species Rhododendron ovatum. The sequence continues at coordinate 22,076,917 of CM033795.1, read as the reverse complement.
GTTAGTGAGTAAAAAGTGTAATGATGATGAGTAAGTAGGAAAAGTGGAGGAAAAAGTTGATGTGAAAGGTATATGATGATTTTTTTTAATAAGTTGGAATTACGAAGTAGGACATTTAAAAAGGGACGGAGGGAGTAACATTGTTTCGGAGCCCAAACAGCCTGTGACCAGTCGAAGCTGTAACCTAGCAGAACCTAGCATACACAATATTTAACCTTGCATAGGTAATGTCTGGCGTACGCTATTTCTTCCAGAAATAGGTCAAGTTTTCCTAAAAGTGCAGCTTTATGTGTTTTCCTAGCTCCTAGCTATGTGTTCATTACTTGTTTTCCAATTTATAATAACCCCCATAAATCCATCTATTTGGTATTTTGTCTGTCTCGGGTAACTGAAATGGTGTTAGCGTATGCTACTTAGGCACCGCGTACTTATGCATGTTTTATACGACGCTCCTTAAATGTGAGCATATGCCACTTTGTTGTAAACAAACAGAATACTTTTCGAAAGTACTTATGGGGTATCCTGTCGTTTTTAGTGCATATATGCTACTGTTCCCGAATTCTTTACTACTTATGTGGCCAACATATAATCAATTCTTGAATGTAAGGGTTCGGTTTAACGGGATCTGGACTATGGTAGGGCTCTGGTTCCTTCCTTTGTGGTTCTGTGCTCCTTCTGCCTGATCTGCAGCAAGTCACTAGGGCTGGTGGTGGCCTAGTAACCCTCCGACGATCAAGTTAGATTTAGGGAGAAAATGTAGATCTAGTGTTAGGGTAGAATGATATAACTCTTTAGGTTAGAGTCCGTTTGCTTTTATAGACATTGCTTGACTTGGTCCCAAGTTAGCGCGTGGAAGACACGCTTAGGGAACCGCGTTGGGTGACCGCCTCAGGTAATTGCCTCGAGTGACGTCAAGCATGATGTAAGGGATAAGGCGGTTATAGAGTACGTGGGCGGGTCCCCCTTCTTAATGACTGTCCATCTGGCGTAACCGTTTTGGGACCCGTCTCATGATTCCTTTCCGAAGCAGCTTCGGGACACTTGGGGCAGGACCATTCCCGAGCGTACTGAATGATGGAGCATGCCTCGGTGCTTCTCAATGAACGATTCACAGAGGGGGCTCTTAAGGTGCTCTCGGGCCCGACGTTCGTCACGGACCTAGGAGAGCCATCGATCGAGCCCGGTGGCTCGCGCTTCGGAGAAGGGTCCAAGCCCCATTTCCCGGGCAATTACAATAGCCCCTCAACTTGTCCCGGCATTTTCTTCCGGTTCGGGGGAGTTGATAGTAGCTTCGATCGATTGTGATCTCGAGGGCTTCTGAACGCCTTTGCCCTAAGGCTGGGCGCCTTCGGTGTTCTTTCGGAACATAGCCCCAGGCCTAGAAGCCACGTGTCAGTCATTGCCTAGCTGTCGTATGGTTGTAGGTGCCCTGGCATGTGCCGTGTCAGTTGATTGATACGAAATGCCACTTCGGGGACACGCTTCAATCATCGAGTGGTTTAGCGAATGGCATCTTGAACCCTTTGCAGACGTTTTGCTATGGATCGTTGGATTAGTGCCACGTGTTGAAGATCCAACGGCTTGGAGGGTGTTGCTTCGTTTCTCGTGCACCAAACCCCTTCAAATCCCCACCTATAAAATGGTAGGCAGAGAGAGAGAGAGAAAGTCACTCGTTTCTCTCTTCTTATCGTCTCCGCTGCTGCTGTGCATGTTCCCAGGGTTTGGATCGATTTCATGAGCATTCTTACAGTAAATCTTCCCACAAATCTCATGATTCTTCAATTTTCATGCGTTTTTCTGCCGTTTTGAGGCGATTTCGAACCAAAATAAGGCAGAAAATGGACTTTTCGTCAACTTAAGTATGATACTTACTATTCCTCGTACTGTTCATGTTCTTCCCAAGGCCTATATTCTTCCCGAGGCCAATCTTCTTCCTGGGCTTAGATATCCTTCCCGTGAAAGGGTATCTTGTTGCACAACAACAAAACACCTAGGTCTTTGCGGTTCGAAGGAACGATGACTCATTCGTCCCGAGCGATAGGTCCTTTACACCCTTGGGCATGTAGCTAATGGATATCTCATGCCCCTCTTTGATAGGTTCAGGCATCCGTCATTGAGATTTCTTCGACAGCTCCATCGATTCTGTCTCTTCACCCCTTGACGACGAGACCCTCCGTCCAAGAGATCTTGCTTGCTTCACATCGCTGGGCTCTCCTTTGAGTTCCAATTGACTATATAGAGCCCTTTGATCTGAGCTCTGCCCCTCACTTAGTTACTCCATTCGAGCCCTTAGAGATGGAGGCTTTGAGCATGTTAGACCACGGGCTGAGGCCTTTCGCAGATGCTTCGGAGGAGGTTCAGGGACACTGGAGGGCCCCGAGACCATGCCCATACCAGCAATGGTAATTCGGTACTGCTATTGCCACATCATTCCATTGCGGATGAGAATAGCTATTCCTAAGCACAACCAAAATTTGGGATTGGAAAGTTTATTCTAATCTTATTTCCTTTTATTCCATTCCAATCTCAATTCCATTCCTTTGTCAATTTCATTCCATCGAACCAAACATACCCTAAGTAAAGTTTGCCCTTTTATTTTGTAACTTGTCTAATATGCGGTCTACAAATTTGAAGATGCTAATTGATGAGTTGACTTGCCCAAACTTGATGAGGCTTTTCTAACATTATCATAGATTGAGGTTGTATAGGCCAACATAATTTGGTGGTGAAGGCATCATTTTGAATCATAACTTGTCTAGGTCATGAGATCTAAGCAATGACAAACTGCCTTTTTGTGGTTTGACAAAAAAAATTTATTTAGCTGCATACTTTTATATTCTTCGATAAAAAAATTAGAGTAGCGGTCCATGTAGTTTATTAACGTACTATGAGGTCACAGTACACCTAGGCGGAGCCTCTTGAGATATTATCACCAAGATTTCAACCGCTCATTTTATCGAATTTGTTGATCGATTTATTCGTGTAGAAAATTAGGTTGATTGGACATTGTTAAACACATAGTGAGATCGATGGTGTATTTTTCCAAATTTGATCATTAGTGTGATTTAGAGAACGAAGGTAAATGTTCACCAGATCACAAAATGAACTATTTGGATTGTAACGATGTATATATATAATACAATTTCGTTGGTGCACTTCATAAATCTAGGGTCCAAAAAATTCATTTGTGATTGGAGAATGAATTGGAAGTAATGGTTTAAATGATTAATTATAGAGGCCAGTGAATTAAGCTTGGTGGTTGAGCCTCAACCGTTGACGCTTCTTTTTCTATTACCTCAAGTTCAAGGCTTATTATTATAAGCATCATTGGCATGTCAACGGGTGGCATTGTCAGCGGTTGCCATTGCCATTGGCACAAAATTAAGTTTGATAATTGCTAAATTTGTCAACTCATAATTTCTGTTCATCTTTCTAGTGATGTGTGTCCGTATATGACTTTCGGTTTTATGAAATTGTAATTAAGAATAATGTTTGCAACTTGGGCTTAGATTAATCATCAAATTAATTACTAACTTTTGGTCATATAGCTTGCTCGATCATATGTTAATGACACATATGAAAGGGAAAAAAAAAGGTTCTCTAATGTACACTAAACATTTAAAAACAGTAATATCGAATTAATTTAATGTAATTTGGGACTCTACATATATGTCAGCCGGTAGCTACTAGCTAATGGCCTGACCTGTAAAATGAAACCTTAAATTAGATTTTCTTTCTTGTGGCCAAATTAAATTTTGTTAAGCACCCAGCCCGTAACCTGTGCGAGTAATCCATTGACTTTTTTTTTTAATCGGCGTAACCCATTGACTTACTCTAGCTTTTATTTTTTCCGAAATAAAGTCTTCGTATGATATCAGCCACGTAGTTGACGATATAGTATTTGGTATGTAGATAACCTTCAGCAATACCTAGCCAAGGGACACGAGAGCGGAGCCTCCACGGGGCAATTTCGGACATCGACCTTAACTATTTGTAATACAATTGTATTATAATCAGGGTAAAGTGAGTTTCAGAGAAAACTATTCTCAGAGAAAAGACTTGCACGTCAATTTTTTTTTTAGTTTAGTACTTCGGAATGATAGACTTGTACTATATTTGTTCTTCATTATAGCGGATTAGTGTGACTTCCATGGTTTTTCCTTACTGTGTGGTTTCTGTGATTTTAGATTCGAAGATCTGTAGGAGTGTTGTGGAATTAAAACATGCACGTAATTCAATTCCTAACATGTACCTGCTAAGCATTTTGTTTTTAAGAAAAACTTTATAAACAAGGAAAGGCGAATTTAGCTGTTAAGCATATTTTTTCTTTAGAAACTTAACACCATTTTGTCCTTAAGAGACTTCGTACAGAAGGAAATGCGAATTTAGCTGTTAAAGCATTTGGTTCTTAAGAAACTTTGTACACAAGGAAATCACTAATTTCCTTCTCTACTTCGTCACCAAAAGAGAGACTTATTTTCTTTCTGCGCGCTCACTATTGGTTTTGTTTTTTTGTGCGACTTTTCTCACTTTCAGTCGTTTGCCGTAGTTTTAGGTGTTTCAACTGCAAGCATCCAAAATTTAAAAATTCTGACAAAATTGTGAAAAGCCCAATTGTTGTTACAAGAGATGGATATGTGGAAAGGTTGATTTACCTATTGGTAATGGAATATGTCGGGGCCAAAGTTGAAGTCCCATTAGGCACTATGAGCGCTAATGAGTATCTTGGCCCCTGCAAGAGGTTATAGAAACTTAAGCATTGAATCCGAGACTCCAACTACTTTATTGAACCGACCACTTAGGGGCATAGAAAGTCAACAGGAAAACTAAAAGTGTACAAAATATTTTTCTCCCAATGTAATAAGTTTTTTGTTTTTATTTCGCTTTTTTAATTCTTTGTTTGTCTCATTTTTTGCTGTTTACGATCCAGAAAAATCTACACCGAAAATAACATTACGATAATATTTGGTAAAATAAAAACAAAATTACAAAAATAAAAACAAATAGACGTGTAAACTACGTTGTATTCGCATGACATGTTTAGAGATTACTTAAAATGGGTATACTGAAAACTAGTAAACTACATAAAATAATATCCGCTACATGCTCGCTTGCCTAAAGGAGGATTGACTTTCTTTGGGCACGTAAGCGACTACCACTTTTTGCCCCAACTTTTTCAATTGAGCCCCCAGATTGAGGAGCGTCAAGGCTAGAGGATGGGTGCAATCTCGACCTTTTGCTGCTAATGTTCATGTGCTATAGCTATTTTTAACATTTTACTGTATTGGATTTTTGTACTTTTGGCATTTTTCGTATGTGTCCCATTTGCCAGTGTAACTTTGTTTGGTTTTGTCTTCTTCTTCGAGGGTTTTCTCGTAAAATTGTTTGGTATTCAATGGAGTCTCTGAGAAAATCTTGTGAGATCTTGAGAGAGAGAGGAGGGGGGGGGGGCTTAGATGATTCTTATTTCGGTAGATCTTCTCAGTGAATGTGAGAGAGAGAGAGAGAGAGAGAGAGAGAGAGAGAGAGTAGTAAGCATTAAAGAGAGAGATAGAGGTAGAGAGAGCGAATCAACCAGGGCTTGTTCGTTTGGGGTACTGAAAACCCCGTCGCACGGTCTCAATAAATTTTCTCTATCTATCTTTTTCCACTCATTACACTTTAAAACTTCCCTCAAAATCCAAACTGAACAAGCCGATTTGATTCTGATTTTGAGGATTTGATTTTGATTCTTATTCGGGATTCAATGGTGGAGAAAGAATGTGCGTTATGTTTTTAAATCAAGCTTAATCAAGTTAATATTTGGCTTATTCAGTTATGATGTTTAAATTCAAGTTTTTTGGTTTTTGGTCAAAAATTGAGAAGATTATATTTGTCTAAAGATGAAACTAAACTCTCGAGAAAACGAGAGACAAAACTCTCACAAATCAAATGATAAGTTGTTAAACTGAAGGGACAAAAGAAAAAGGAAACAAATTAAAAGAAAAGTATGAAGGCCTTCCCCTCCCACGGCTGTACATGGGTGTGAAACCCTAGGGAGGAGGGTAAGGGAGAAGAAAGATATTGATAGCGGCCAGGGTTTTTGTGAGAGGGAGAGAAAGAGAAGAGAGGTTGAGAGTAGTTGAAGGGATGTTTAAATACAAGCTACTTGAGAAAGATTTATAATTGGCTCAATAAGCAATACAAAGAGCAATGAGCACAGAATGACGTGCTAAGCACGCCTTGAGCTAGTAGGATTTTGCTCTAATTTTGTGTCAAATTCGAAATTTGTTAATTACAGTACAACTTAGCGGGCTAGTCCATACTTGCATGATTTTAATTCGGTTTCCTTTTTTTTGCCATTCATTAAATCTAATCTACTCTATCTTGGAGGACTTGAGGAGGGGATGGCTGCTTTCAGGAATCGAACCCTGCCCATGGAAGTCACTCCACTTGCTTTAATTCGGTCTGTTTAATTGACTGTAAATTAGTTTTTGAAATTATTCCTAATTAGTCCATGTGAATAAAAAAAACGAGGAGATTCATTAACAAAGGAAAAATTATTCGTCTGCTTAACAAAGACTACGAAGAGAAGACAAGCACAAGTTTGACAACAGAGCAGGGTGACATCTCGTTGGGTTGTGGCTTTCAATTTCTGCCCGAGCTGTAGGATTATAACCCATCAGAGTTAATTATTTTCTCGCGCTAATTGTAAGTTGTTCGATCGTAAAATGTTTATTTGGGTTGTAGGCCTCTATGCATTAGCCGACTTTTTGCCGCGGTAATTTTTATTTTATTTTTGTTGTTGTTGTTTTATGTTACAATCTGTTTTGTGTGAACATTGTAGATTTAAAATTTGACCAAACAGAAAATAACAAAAAAAACCGTGCCAAAAAATCGCCTGGTGGTGCCCTTACTTCCATTGTAAGGCCGAAGGTACCCTTACTTCGATCGTAGTCATTATTCTTGCCTTCGAGGATTGTTGTTTCGGGGCACTGCGAATGGTCCTTTCTTTTGATTGACCAAAAAAGAAAAAAACAGAGTGGTCCTTTCTTTCTCGCAGTATTTCTCTACTTGTTTTTTTAGCACGCAAGTTGTTCGATTGTTACCCCCAATAGATTTTGTTATTGGCCTCAATTTGTTCAAGATGATGAAGTTTTTTATTCGGAATGATGTAGTTGTGTAAGGTAATGCCAGTATTTCCCATTAGATAAATACATTCTCATGTCATACCCACATATCAGTGTTAACTCCGTGTAGAGAGAGAGAGAGAGAGAGAGAGAGAGAGAGAGAGAGAGAGAGAGAGAGAGAGAGAGAGAGAGTCCCATAGTCAACGGAATGGGTATTAAAAGAGGAGAATGAAATGGAGAAAGCCAGAGCAGACCATTTCCATCTCCTTCCTTCTCTAGCTGACATGGGTTCCTTTCCATTGATTTTCTCAATAGTGTTATCTTTTTCTGTTCTTGCATCTTGTTCTCCTACATCAACAAATTTCATAATATACCCAAATTTCACTGCTTCAAGTGTCCATTTCATCGATGGTTCCGTTGGCTTCTTAACCTCCCCAAACGTAACGTTCAAAGCAGCTATCTTAAGTCCAGGCGGCCAAGGAGGTTCAGGAAGCAACTACTATTTGTGCGTCATTCACGTGCCTTCCAATACCATCACCTGGTCTGCTAATCGTGACGCACCCATTTCTACTACAGGAATCATGAATCTTTCTGCAAATGGTATTGTAGTCACAGAAGAAGACGGCAGTTTAAAATGGTCGACTCCTACGTTAAATTCTTCGGTCTCGTCACTACAGTTAACTGAGACCGGGAATCTTTTGCTAGTCGATCAATCTAATGCTACTCTTTGGGAGAGTTTTCTTTATCCAACAGATACGATCGTGATTGGCCAGAATTTGCCCGTAGGGGTATTTCTGTCCAGCGCAGTATCAAGTACTGACTTGTCAGTTGGCAGTTACTCGCTTTCAGTAACTGCCTCTGATGCTTTACTACTGTGGCAGAATTCGACTTACTGGAAACTCTCAATGGATACCGCGGCTTACACCTTAAACTCGAGTTACCCGGTGGAGTACATGGCGATGAACCAATCAGGTCTTTATTTGTTCGGTAATAATGGTTCTGTAGTCGTAATGCAGGTGAACGTATCTGTATCAAAGTTCGGGATTGCCAAATTGGATTATTCTGGCCAGTTCAGTGTCAGTAGCCTTACTGGTACTGACTTAACGCCAGAATTCGTGGGGCCGGATGATAAATGCCAAATCCCGTTCATATGCGGAACGCTTGGTTTGTGTACTGACGATGACAATATTCTTGTATGCTCGTGCCCATCCAACTTCTATTTGATCAGTTCACAGAGCCAGAATTCAACCATTTGTATGCCAAGTGACGGTACTTATTCCTTGTCAAATTCTTGTAATTCCACCGATAACAAGAATATGAGTAACTCCTCATTTTCATATTTGAGCCTTGGCTATGGTATTGACTATTTTGTTAATGATTTCACGGGCCCTGTGAAGTCCGGTGTAAACTTATCTGTCTGTGAAGATCTCTGCTCAAGCGATTGTTCTTGCTTGGGAATTTTCTATGACAACTCATCGGATTCATGTTATGTCCTTCAAAACCAGCTAGGATCAGTTATGTCTAGTAGCAATAATGATCGCGTGGGTTTTGTTAAAGCAATAGTTGGGCCTTCGCCTTCTAATAGTGGTCACTCAATTGGGTTTCCTATAGTTGCTATAGTGCTATTGCCTTTAATTGGATTCTTCCTTTTAGCTGCTTTGGGATTCTTCTTGTGGAGAAGATCCAAAAGCTCTACAACTTGGAAGTTAAATTCCAACAATCAGGTCGATCCTTCTTCGGATGACTTGGAGTTGGATGCCTTCTCCATCCCAGGATTACCTGTAAGATTTGGGTATGAAGAGATCGAGGCAGCTACTGATAAGTTCAAGAATATGATAGGGTCAGGTGGGTTTGGTGCAGTGTACAAGGGTACACTGCCCGATAAATCACTTGTGGCAGTGAAAAAGATCACTAATTTTGGTATTCAAGGGATGAAGGATTTTTGCGCTGAGATAGCAATCATCGGAAATATTCACCATGTCAATTTGGTTAAGTTGATAGGGTTTTGTGCTCAGGGGAGTGAAAGATTGTTGGTTTATGAGTATATGAACCATGGGTCTTTAGACCACACCCTCTTTAGGAATGGATTAGTCTTAGAATGGAAAGAAAGGGTTGCAATAGCTCTTGGGATGGCGCGTGGACTTGCGTATTTGCACAGTGGGTGCCAGCAGAAGATCATCCATTGTGATATCAAGCCTGAGAACATACTCCTGCACGACCATTTCCAGGCCAAAATCTCTGATTTCGGGTTATCGAAACTTCTTAGCTCCGAACAGTCTACTTTATTCACGACAATGAGAGGAACTCGTGGATATCTTGCTCCTGAATGGCTTACTGGCTCTGCAATCTCTGACAAGACTGATGTTTACAGTTTTGGAATGGTTTTGTTGGAAATTGTAAGCGGAAGGAAAAACTGCTCTTTGCGAACGCAATGCGAAAGCAAGGAGAATGGAAGCAGCGGTGGTGGGTACTCATCTTCTTCAGGACAAGGACTTGTTTATTTCCCCATGTTTGCTTTAGAGATGCATGAGCAAGGAAGGTACTTGGAACTTGCGGACCCCAAGCTCGAGGGGAGAGTAACTAGTGAAGATGTGGAGAAGTTGGTGCGTGTGGCTTTATGTTGTGCGCACGAGGATCCAACGCTTAGGCCAAATATGGTTAGTGTCGTTAGCATGTTGGAAGGTGATATCCCTTTAGGCGAGCCGAAGCTAGAGTCTCTGAACTTTCTGCGATTTTATGGGCGTCGATTTGCTGAGGCTTCTATGACAGAAGAGAATAATGGGCAAGATGATTTGATATTTCCACAGTGGAATGCTTCTTCTGATAGTTCAAGGAGTAGCTTGCTACTTAACACATCTCGCATGTCATCGCAGCAAATCTCAGGGCCAAGATAGTACTGGACCAACTGAGCTTCGTAAAGTTAATTATTTATGTGTTTTTCGTTACAGTGGATAAATGTTTTACTGTAATATAGAGCAATTGTAGTAATTAATTTCTGAATGTTGTTCAATATGTAATTACTACTTTTTTTTATGTTATGTACATGTCTTGTGCAAAGAGGTCGTTTATATGGTTAGACTTGATTGCATGTAATAATATACTAGTAATGTTTTTCTATCTATATATCTAGCCATTTTTCTACTCTTGGGAATTTACTTATGATTGCTATATTATCCCCATTAATTGTAGATGATCCATACACAAAGGTGGTTTTGATGTGCTAAGATTTTAGTATTATTGAAGATCATATCCCTTAATTAGTACTAAATATATATCATCTGATTTTTTGTCAGCAATAATTTAAGAAGTTGAAATTAGATTTATTGCCGCATGTCATCGTAAATCACAACTCACTCTCTCTCTCTCTCTCTCTCTCTCTCTCTCTCTCTCTATATATATATATATATATATATATATATATATAAAAGGATGAGCTCAAATCACCCATCGAATGAGTTAGTGTGAACAATCAAAGCTTTTCATCTATCTGTAGCGAAGAATTAACTAGCTATGTGTTGGTATTAATTCATCCAGATTTAGGGTCTCCCTGGTAGAAGGAATTAAGTATGTGAAAGCACGGTTTGATTGGTTTAATTACTAGAGTGACGCAAAAGAATGTTATATACAATTTCAAGTGATCGATTCCCTCTTTAGCAACTTGTTCCCCGGGTTCCGATAACGGTGTTATTCGTCTTCACTGTTGGAGGCTGATTTGGGTGGTCTTGGCTGATTTTAGGGTTTTGGGCTAGGCCTTTTTAGGGTTTGTTGGTCTCTTATCAACGCCTGAGTCTCGGGCAGCATTAGGTTATTAATCATTTCCTTTTGGTTGTCCTTGTCCTTTTAATCTTTGTAATTTTTAGATTTGGAGATTAATAAAATTCTTTTACCGAGCCAAAAAAAAATAAAAAATCTCACATTCAAAACAGTAGTCTATCAAGGTGTAACTAAAAGTTCATATCTTTTAATCACAGAATAAAACTGTGATTAAAACTCATTAAAACAGTCACTAAAAATGTAAAAATCGTAATCTTTAACTTATCATCTCATATTTTTCCTAAGACCGTGACTATTTAGCAAGAAATAATCTAAGTTTTTAGTAAAACTGTAATGTTTTAACATTATAAATCTCGGTTTTATTTAAAACCGTGATTGAAAACCTGAGAGGAGTTTTTGTAAAAAATGAAAACAACTGGAACACCAGTTGGGCGATCCAAGCACTAAGCAAAGACACACTTTAACCTCTCTAACACAGTACAATTTGCGTAGACTATGCATATTATACTTGTATTTAACAGTTTTTCCAAATGAGATCTTTATAAGTTATTAAACAATCACCGTTTTACCAAGCGAGATCTAAATTCTTTAAGTAACAATCTCAGTTTTTCAAAAATGAGACTTTAAGTTACAATCTCTCACTTTTTAGATTCCTAACATTAAATAATCTTTCCATCTCATTTTTTTTTTCCAAACGAGATATATTATTTCATATACAATTTTAGTTTTTTCACAAATGATATGTATTCTTTAAGATACAATCTCACTTTTGAGATTACTGAGATTAAAAAAATCTTTCAATCTCAGTTTTTTCCGTATAACTGAGATTAAAACTATATAGTCTATAATATTTTATTACGCTTTTACAAAAAGTGAAATTTTCTTAGTTTTTGGACCATAATCTTTATGTCATTTTGTAATAATAGGATATGCAATTAGAGAAAATTTGAAAAGCCGGCTGACCAGACTGATTGTGAGGCGTGTAGTAATCACTGCCCTAAAGTCATTAATTGTTGCCGGTAAAGAGCCGTCTCGACCGGTCGAAGTTGCCCACAAAACACAAATAAGAAAGTATAAACAAGAACTAGCTAGCTAGAAAGATAGATATATATAACTCCTAGTATATATAACGCCTTTTTCTTTTTTTTGTCAAACGGAAGTTCATATAACGCCTTTTTCGAGACATAGGGAAATGTAACTCTTTACCAGATAATTACCAACAGAAAATTGGGCTCAACTCCGAAGGAAGGGGTCCAATTGGCCATTTAGTCCGAGCTAGCTAGGTTTTTATAAGAGAGATTCCGAGTCCATTGATTTAAAAGTACTGTTGTACCGGTCCTTAATTTGATGGACAAAAATGTCCCGAGTCCATTACAACTGTACGTTGTTCTCTCTCTCTCTCTCTCTCTCTCTCTCTCCATATGGCTGGCTTCACTGAATGCCTGCACATCGGCCACCACCAGGCCCGACTCCTTCGCCGTCAAAATCCCCCAAATCAAACCCCAAGCCTAGCTCGTCGTGATCTGGATTTCGGTTAGTGGATTGATTTTAGAAATCCTTAGAGCATCTGCAATGGGAATAATCAAATTCAATAACCAAAATGTACCACGTCAGCATTTGATTATCCATTTAGTTCATAATCAAACTTAACAAATTTTACCTCTACACTGGTTATTTTTGCATCCCTATAAAAAAAAACCCCCACAATACGCAATACACCTATATCCAATTGCAAACGAGTTTTGATCACACACCTGACCACACCAAGTCATTCGTCTCGATGAGACAATTCTAATGTGAGGCGTTTTTTAGTTTTGAGTTTGGTTATTGGGTTTGGTTATTGAGTTTTGGTTATTGGTAAAAGTTGTTAAGTTTGGCCATGGAATGGATAGAATTTGATTATTTGCTAAAAGACTTGTAACTTTACTTATTACAATGTGAGGTGTTTTTTTAGCAATGTTGTTAAATTTGCTTATCCATATCAATTTGCTTATTACAATATGGATGCTCTTAATTGTACCTATTTAAAACAAAATACTACAATATAAATGGTTGTTGCGGTTTATGTGTATGCAAAGTATAAATGTATTATGCTTGTCCGCCCCAATACAAATACTTATTTTTTTATTTAACAAACAGCCCTACAGCCAAGTCAATGGACTGGATTGCGCAATCTAAACCTTTCGGAAAGCTAGCGTGACCACACCAGTCACGGTCTTTCACTTACTGTAAGGTACTTATTTGGTAGGAAATTGAACCTCAGACCATGAGTACTCTAAAAGTATGGTGCCACGACCCAACCCATAACGGTAGGGATCAATGAACGGCCAGTGACTATTAATTAATCACCCTAGGCCTCTACCATCACATAAAATTAACTTCTTTTTTCCAACTTATCAAATTTAATTTGAAAAACAGCAATATTCAAATTAAATACACTCAGAGCTGTTTAAAGTGCAAACCATTACATAAACGCCCATCGGTATTATATTACAAACACTATGGCCCAACATTGTTGACACCACCAAATTAATCACACGGAATTAAAACTTTTTTTTTTTTTGCCAAAACTGATAACAGAGAATATTATTATGCATCAAAACATCAAGCAGAGCTCTGATCCCTTAATAAGGGATCAAGAATCCACATAGGAGGAGACTCGGTCCAAAGACTATACCCCTCACCCACTAAACCCTTACAAGCCAAAACATGCGCTACATTGTTAGTAGAGCGCCTAGAGAAAGAAAAAATGCAATTATGAAAATTCCTCTCTAATGCCCTCCAGTGCCGGCCCAGACATTTGGGTTGCCCAAGTCCGACCTTCCGCTTGGTTGCCCACTAGAAAATTCTAATCGCAAGGAAGATTTGCGTGGAACCACACAAGGAAAAATTCGTTTGGGCTCATTCCGGGGTTTCACAAAAATCTAGAAAAATATCCCAAAAAATTTGAATATTATTTTATGGGACCCTGTAAAAAATCAGCTCCAAAAGATATCGATCGGTAAGTATTACTTTTGGATTCGTTGGGGCGAAACTGCTCAATTCGCCATATGAATTCAAAAGTAACACTTATTGATGTCCGTTTGAGCTGATTTTTTATAGGGCCCCATAAAATAATATTAAAAAATTTATGGATATTTTTCTAGATTTTTGTGGGAACTGGAATGGGTCCAAACGAGTTTTTCCTTATGTGGTTGTCTGCAAATCTTTATTGCGAATAACTGGGCTCGTTGCCCACTAGTGTTAAGTATAAAAAAAGACATACAAGCAACAAACAAAAAAAAAGGACAAAAACAAGATTATATTGTTCATTTAGCTTGAATTACATCATCCGTCCCTTCTCGTTTTGGCTATACCGTCCATTTTCTTTTTTTTCTTTCTATCTGATAGCCCTCATAATTTTCTCTCTTAATAATTTGCCTTCCTAATTTTTTTTATCTGTTATTTACCCCAGTTATGTAAAAACCTCTTTTTTACCCTCATAATTTCTCAAGTATCATAATTTTTTAAAGTAGGTGGAAACCATACATATTTACTTTTTTTTTAATAAAAATTTTACAAATTTTTTTGGATGATACCCCTAAATATATTTTTTGCTGGATTTCTAATTTTTTTTTGTATGCATACAAAATTTTTTTTTTTTGTGCCCCTTGCCAGGGGCTGCCGGCCGAGCCGGCCGGCTTGCGGGGCTTACCCCAGGCCGGCCCTAATGCCCTCACATTATTGAGAACAACGCGCATATCTTGACTAACTTCAATTTGGCCATTGAACATATTGATTATAGATTGAGAATCCTTAATACAAATTACACATCAAATTTATTGTAGAAACCGCAACTGCAAATCCCTGAAATAAACTTCACGATAATAACAGTCTCATCTTTGGATGATGCTATGGTGTTCTCGGTTATTTTGGGGACATCGTAATTTTTGGCATAACTTTACCATTAAAAGCATAACGAAAATCAATTACAAACATAATAGAACCCAAACAAGGCATAACCAAGAAATATCCAAAAAACCAACCAAGGCGTAACTAAACCCAACCAAGGCATGACAAATAAATTATGCCTTACTATGATTCTGTTATGCTTGTAAGGGATATTGGTTATACTCATAATGGTTTTGTTATGCTAAAAGTTACGGTGTCCCCAAAATAACCTGGGACACTGAAGTCATTCCCCTCATCTTTACCCACGATGCGCTGAAACGCTTAAAAACCATTCCAGTGAGATTACGTTATACACTGGTTATAAGTTTTCCATGGGATAAACATAAGAGCATCCATAGTGGAATAATCAAAAGTTGCCACATCATCGTTTGGTTATTCATTAAGAGGTTGCTAAGGTTAGCAACGTAGAGGTCCATAATGGTACAAGCAAAATTGAATAACCAAAACTTACCACATCACCTTTTTAACTTATAAAAATCTAGAAATTGTGACATAGAAAACAATTTTTTTAAAAATAGTTTTCAAACTAATAAAAATAGGTTATTAGAAAAAGAGAAAATAGTTTTTTTTGAAAACTTTGATTAAAAAAAAACAGATTTTGGGAAAAAGTAAAAAAAAAAACAGTTTTTGAATAGAAAAAGTTTTTTCTTCCAAAAGAACAGTTTTTGAAAAAATGTATTAATAAAAAAAACTGTTTAAAAAAAAGTTGGGAAAAACAATTTTAATAAAAGAACGCGTAAGAAAACTGTTTTGGCGAAAAAATACAAACTATTTTTAAAAGTATTTTTGTTATAAACATGTTGAAAATGGAAGAAAGAAGGTTTTTGTATAATGATGGTATATTTGATTGAGAAAATGTGAAGACAAATAAATTTGATTATTGGCAAAAGGTTGATAGTTTTGACTATTCAAGAGTCAAAATTTGATGAGTTGCTAAGATATTTATTAGTTTGGTTATTCCAATGTGAGCTCTTTTTGAATAAATGTTGCTAACCTTATAAACCTTTTTGTTTTGATTATACCACTGTGGATGCTCCAACATGACAAAAATGTTTCTTAACAGTAGCAACATTCCAATCCATCTGCAACATTTCAAATTTCCAGTGGCAACATTTCCAATATCCAAAACTATATAGGATTAGGATTACTGTTAACAATCAATTCATTTTATATCAAAATAAATCATATCGAAAATCCACATCTAAGAACGGACACTTGTATGATTGGAGCTACTTGTTAAATCCGAGGAAATGATATCAAGTCTTTAGGATATCCCGCCGTACCCTACCAAACCTCCAAATCACAACACGCACTTTTAATCTGTTATCCTTGTGTCAAGACACTCACATTTAGATGTTTTCAATATCAGGCATTCACTGCCCGCCTTTACCTCGTAAAAGAAAAGCAATCCATTCCATTTATCCTTTTCCAATTAATTGATTCCATGTTCATCATATTTAAAACATTTCTTTCTTTTAAAAATGAAGCATGGTTCAGAAGTCAAAACCTCGTAATCATTTTTTTAAAACTAAATTATCAGATCATGCATTTCATTTATAAACTATACGTTACAAAACTAAAAATCATGTAACCAAGGTATAATCGTAACTCACCTCTGTAGCGTGAACCAAAACTACCACTTGCATGGAAACTAATTAAGGCTAGAACCAGAACCTGTTCCGGGTCAAGAATTGAAAACAAATGGTATTTGCGAGGAAAAAATTCCTTGCCAATTGTGTTAGAATAGGCGAGGAAATATATATTTTCCTCGCAAATACCTTTTGCAATGATCTTTAGGTGAGGAAAACTATTCCTCGCCAATACATTTTGTGAGGAAATCAAATGCTTTGGCGAGAAAATTGAATCTTCACTATAGCCCTTTCGTGTTGTAGTGACGTGGAACATTTGTCATCATGGGGTGAAGTCAGGAAAATGGTTCCAAAACTGTGAGTATCATTTCAGCCTATAAAAACAAGTTCGCAAGACAAAAAACAGGTCGAGCACCATGTACATAAGCCCAACATTTCTATAACCTAGTTTCCAAAAAAAAAAAAAAAAAAACCGTTTCTATAACCTTGAACTGTTCACCAAAGTTTAAACTATCTTTTACTTTCAATTGTACCAAGTACTCCTTGGTCCTCGCACCATGTAATTTCCTTGTACCTCAATTTTATTATTGTAATATAATAAAGTTCTTTTTACGTTTGTTCTTCTTTTTCTGTAATTGTGAAATTTTAAGTCTATTTTGTTGTGGCAAACTATGAACTTCTTTGTGGCCTTACTATTTGAGTCACACGCAATCACATTATATACGAAATCAGATTGAGGCACTCACGCCTATGCAGCAGAAAAGTGGGAAACACTTCCAAATATTTGCTTAGCCATGAAATTGTCCACTCAATCACGTACTTTCCTTCTATGAGGGAGACCCTAAATATGGATGAATACGAGTGCAGAGTTCTTTGCTGCAGAAGAAAAGCTTTCACTCTTCTTACTAACACATTCGGCTAAATGAGTCAACTGGCTCATTTTTTTGTCTTTATTCAAAAAAATTCGTATTTGTTAGTTTTTTTTATCAATTTTTTGAGAATTGTTGCATTATCATGATAAGAGGAATCTAAAAAGTAAAAAATTATTATCGAAACCTAATTTTTTTGAAAAGAAAAAAGAAAAATAAGCCAATAAATCAATTTTTTCGTCTTTATTCAAAAAAATTGGATTTTGATCATAATTTTTTTACTTTTTAGATTTCTCTCGTCATGACGATTCAATAATTTCCAAAAAAAATGATGAAAAACTAACAAATACAAAAAAAAATTGAATAAGAATAAAAAAATAAGCCAATTGACTTATTTAGCTGAACGGGGTTACTTCCTTAAGGAGTTTTGATTTTCCATGACACGCAATAAATCAAATTTCACCTTCTTTGTTGCTGACAAAACTATCAAATGATATTTTTAGTACTAAGGGGAACAAGACTAATCTTAGGCTCCGTTCCAGAAACCTTCTTATTTTATAAGTACTTATTTTGCAACTTCTTCACAAAAAATAAGAACCTTTGTTCCACAAAACCCAAATAATAAGCCATGTTCTTATTTAGTTGACTTGTGTAATGCCCAAAATGCCCCTACATGGATGGGGAAATCCATCCAACAGGAAATCAACTAAAGAAGAGGAAATCAACCAACGGCCGTCCAACGTTTCCCTTCTTTTTTTTTTCTTTTTTTTTTTGGTTAATTGGTATTTTGTTAATCTATCCCGTTCCACTTTGTAAAGTACCTACTTTTACAAAATAAGGACCACTTTCAAGCTTAAAAAAAATGAATTTACAAAAACAATATTTCATTCATTTGATTTGCAATGTTTGATAAATCGCATCAAGATCTAGCAAATCAGATTCATACACACAAAAAATTTTATTGTGGAATACAAACCCATTTTTTCCCCGTACATAAGTAACATTAACGTATTCCAGAGGTATTCAAGGCCAGCCGAACCTAAGCATTCCCGCCGTAACTTCTTCCTCGTCGTCGTCGGTCCAATTTCATGTTTGTCATTATTTCATCTCGCACCTCTCTCATGTTCGAATCATTCGCATTTAGCGGAAATAGTATGTCTTCAGCGGCCTCCATTTCGGCGTATTGGGGATTAATGTCCGGAATATCATCGTTATCATAGTTTTCGTCATCACGCAAAGCTTCTTGCAACTCTTCGTCGTCCGGACAATTGCGGATTATGAAGTTGTGTATGCCCATGGAAGCTAGAACATACTTCTTGTGAAGCGCCAAGTTATAATATGTTGGAATCTTCATCATCCGCCATCGATTTTTCCATACCCCAAACGTTCGCTCAATGACAGAGCGAAGTGACGAGTGCCACCTATTAAAGTATTCGTGGTCACCCATGTGTCGTCTCACTCTGCGCCTAAAATCGTCTAGGTGGTACATGTGCCCTTTGTACGGTGCCATGTATCCTTTTGCATTAGGGTAGCCACCGTCGACTAAATAGTACTTGCCTGAAAACCAAAAAAAAAAAAAAAAATGAATACAACTAGTTGATAAGTGGATATTTTTTTGAAAGAATAAAACTTCAACTACCAACATTTTTACCTTCCGGTGGATGCGGAAACTTATTCTTGCCTTTACCATGAACACATTCCTTGAAAATTAAATAATCATGCATCGCTCCTTCCCACCCCGGCGAGGCAAAAGTGAAGCATAGATCAAAGTCGCACACAGCTATTATGTTCGTTGTGTGGCCCCCCTTCCGTCCCCAGAATCTTTTCGCATCCTTCGGATTAGGCTTGCAAAATACATGAGTACCATCCATAGCCCCAATGCAATCCTGTAAATGATTTCCGTAACACATTAGGTTGTATGCCCATGGAAGTCGGTAACAATTATAAAAGTTTACATTCGATTGAACCAAGTTATAAATTTATTTATTTTTGCTTCATACCTTGAAATGTTTGTACTGAGGTCTAGCTTCCAAGTAATGATGTGGGTCATTGTAATCCCTTTTTGGCTTTATTTCGTCCGCCGCCAATTTTAACATACATTTTAGAACTTTGTTGATCTGCCTCGAACACGTAGCTTGCCCACGTTGGAATTGTTCCTGGATCTGTTTAAGGGTCTGTCCACGCAATAAGCACAAAAACATTGCAAGGCTCTCAATTACACCGACCGCACGTTTTGTTCCTGTTTTGAAACCGTATTTGTTAACCATTTCATTGCATAGCTTTTCAAACACTTCCTTTTTCATCCCGAAGACTTCTGGACACTTTCTAGTATTCTCGGAATTTAATGCTGACATCACCCACTCCAAACCGTTGTTGGCCGACGTAAGGTACGGTATCTTCTGTTTTTTGTTTGGGCGGTTTTCATCGACTTCCTCCATTACTTGCTGTACGAAATACAAGTCTCGTTGATGCACGGCATTCATGAAGTCATCGTTTGTAATGCCTTCCTCCTCATCTGATTCATCTTCGTTATCTTCCTCCTCATCTGATTCCTCTTCGTTATCCTCCTCCTCATCCGACTCCTCGTCATCTGATTCCTCTTCGTCCTCCTCATCCTCATCTGATTCCTCTTCGTCCTCCTCCTCCTCATCTGATTCATCTGCGTTATCCTCCACGTTATCCGATTCCGCTTCGTTAACCTCCTCTGCAACCAAACGTGTATTACCCCAACAAAATGCTTCGTTTTCATGCATCTGAGAAGTTGAAGGTCTGTCTCTATTACAAGTTGTGTATCTAGTTTCATCATATTGACCCCCATATTGACTCTCTTCGCTACGTACCCGAGCCCATTGATTGGATGTTCCTTCAAGGGATGTTCTACCAACCAACTGATTCCCCCATTCTGGCCCGCCATTCCAAAACCCATCCAATGATGATGCATTTGCTGTTCCAAAGAAGTTCGATGTGTTTTGTACAAATGTAGGAGTACCTGACCCATACCAATCCCTCTGGTTTGCATTGAACGAGTTAGTGGGATTTTGCAATGACAACCGTTCAATCCCATTAACTAACATGGCTACGTTGTCCGCAGTGTTGTAATAATTGTTATACGCATATCTGTCTTGGTCATTGGGGACATCTGCATAACGACCAAAGAAATTGTTTCCTACGCCAACGTTTTCATTGTCGTTACCGAAGTAGTTACCTCTTGACGAATCCATGGCCCCTACCAAACTGAAAATTGTAACTCTAAATTAAATCGATGCTGCATTTTTAACTTGTAATATATCTCGACAGATAGATTATACTCCCATACACACTGATATGAACCATTGCAATAACAGAATATCATAACAGTACCGAATTTTTATACCCTAACATTCCAAATTCCAACATACAGTACCAACCAACTACCATAAATTATGGTTAACAGTACATTAAAACATCTGAAAACAACACAAATGAAAGTTAACAAATTATAGTCCCAACATGCAACCCGAATAAAAATTGTACGCAAGTTCAAGTTAACAACCCCATACAGAACAAGCCACGTGCAGAAATGAAAGTTCAAATTAACAACCCCATTGGCCAAAGTGCTACTGGTAAGAACCATGAGGGAATTGGGGACCATGGGGGAATGGCGGACGTTGACGGAATGGTTCAGACTCATGACGGAATGCTTCGTAACCCGGAGGGAATGGGGGACCACTCGGTGGGAATGGTTGATAAACCTCAGGGAATGGTGCAGATCCCTGCGGAAATAGGGGATCCCGATTTTGTGGGGGATAGGGAGGGAATGGGGGAGGTTGAAGGCCTCTCTTTTCAGGGGGAGCCCTACGGTACTTGGCTACGGCCAAAGCATGCTCTCTCTGAAGCCATCTAATCATTCGGCTACTGCTTTCTACCTCGCAAAAAACATCAATTTTATGTTGTTGTTTTCCAAAAACACTACAAGCCCAAATAAACAAATCTTCGTTTTCACCCTCATTTTCGAATAAGGGCAGGGTTTTAATTTTTTTGACACAGTCGTCCACTCCCCATCTTCCTGGACGATTAATGAGTATACTTGGGGTTAACTTGAAACGGTCAAGTGATTGGGCAATGGACCCGGAATCATAATCACTAGTCTCGGTAAACTTGCGCTTTTGCGCACCAGACCCACTGCCCAATTTCGACGATTGGCCTACAGTTTGTTTGCCCTTTCTACTAACCGGTGTCGTAGTTTCGTTCAAGTCGTCGGCATGGGGGACCGACCCATGAAGGTCACGCGGTCCGTCCGACTCATCGGATCCCTCTGCAATGTCGTCAATGCCATCACCTGGAAACATAGCTTCGTTTCCCATAGCCGTAACATCTCGAAAGACACGGGCCATGAGTTCCTCATGTTCCAAACCCTTCTCTTTGAATTTCGCAACGTTGCTATTTCGCTGCAATCAGTACAGTAGAAAAAAACACAACAAAATCAACTACGTAGTAAACGAAGGGAGAAAAAGTATAGTACCTAAATTGTGCAAATATGAGCCGAATGCAACACACAAATGGATCTTCAAACCTTTATTCTGAGTAAAGATTTCTTCAAAACAGTTTTGTACATGTTAGTATTTCTAGTTTGCACAAGGAAACCACAATGTCTGAATGGCTTTTATAGTTGGGACTACTGGTGGGGGGGTGGGGCATTGGATGCCCTTTCTTTTACTTCAATTCAGCTAGTCAAAGCCACTATTTGCAGCAGTGAATACCAAGTGCAATGGACCAAAAAAAAGAGGAGGGGCCCCTCCCATGCACACTGATAGTTGTACTAGCTTCAAACATAGATCCAAATACCCCAAGGAAAGGACCAAAAATAAATGGGGAGGGGGGGCCATGTACCTAAATTATGAAAGGGAAAGGACAAGGTCCTAGCTTGAAAAAGAAGAAAAAATTTGGCAGTTCCAACATTTTTAATAAAGCTGCTGAAAAAACACCCTTTTATTTGGGAAAAGGCTGCCCATTGACTGACAAAAGCCGAGTTTACCCATATCAGAAGACCTATTTCTTCAGACCATTTGCAGTATACACATGTATGACTAGTTTACTACTATTTGATGAACGAAAATTGCACCGAAGAGAATAAATTGACATGGCATTACTCTGGATGAGTTGACATAGCATCTGAACCCAGCTTCAATTGTGTGTGTGTGTGTTACTATTATTTTTCCTTTTTGAACCGATCATTAACAATGTCCACTTTACACTCACTTTCCTCTCTTCCATTTCCAAAAATCTCCAAAGGAAAAGCTCATAAAAGACCATCCACTATCACTCCCTGTACAAAAAGCATTACTTTAAGAAAAACAATCAGCACCAAGTATCAGTAGGAAACTGATATAAGCATTGCAATATTAGTAGGCACATGCTTCAAGTGACCATAAGGGGACGAGTGATTATGTTCTACGATTTTCCAGCAATACAAGACAAAAAAATCATGCTTTTAGCTATCAACGGAAGGTCCCACAATCTCGGCACGCAATGATACATGTTTCGCACGCAAGCGTTTTAATAAAAAGCTGCACCAAAACATCATCTAAACACTAATCAGACAATATTTGCAAATGTAAAGTGTATACTTACAGCAATCATTGCTGCCCACCAGTGTTGAGGTCCTGTTATTGCTACCGTATCAGGGTCCCTACCAAGTCCAGTTTGACTGGTGTCCTCCGCAACTAACACCCATGCCTTCCACTCCTCCTTCAGTCGGTCATGCTTGTTCTTTAATTGCTCCTTCTTATAGTTCATTGTTCCGGTCTTCATAGCGAAAGCCTGAACGATACGCTGCCATCCTTGGGAGCTGAACCCGGTCAATGCCCGACCATATTCGTCGCTTTCTTCGGCACATGCTTCAAGTAAGCACCTTGTGAGACTAGGTGTCCACTTGGCTCGATCCAAGACATTTCTATTTGAAAGTTGCGAAGATTGCGCGACGCCCTTCCGGGGGCTTTGCCTAATTCCAATGCCACGTCCGCCTCTTGGTGAGACCATGCTTAGGCCCAATGAATATTTCTGTAGTCATAAATGTGTAGGTTAAGAAAACAACCAAAAACACATTTGCGTACAAAAACAAAGAAATCTGCATTCATCTTGACAACACAATGGCTATCTTGCACAGTTTTTTGATACAGGGAAGCGTATGAGAAATTGAAGAACAATGCGAGCATGACAATCACAAACACGATATTTTAGAGAAACTCTCTGTAATTTATTTTCAATAAAAAGCAATCAATTGCCCTAGCCTAGAGGCGAACAATCCGAATAAATAGGGCGCAACTCTACTCGTAGAAAGCGTAAAGAAACCTTACTAAAATTACTACAAACTCACAAAATAGAGGGAAAAACAGACTCATGGCGACCTGTCCCGACCGTGGGGCCGTTTCAAAACAAACCCAAGTGGGCCCAAAGCCAAATTCCTCGGTCTAGTAGGATCAACTAACGAAGAGGAATTCTCCATTTTCTCTTCTCCTCTGGTTTTTTTCTCTGGAAAAATTGTGGGTTTAAATTACAAAACTACCAAGCATACAAGGAAAGTTGGTAAGTGCAGACTTTCTAGGATTCAAAGGCACTTGGAGAAGATCAACAAGCCTCCTGTCTTCACCTTAGATGTACGTTTATATAGATGAAACAATTCATTTTTTTTTATATGATTTTTGTTTTCTTGACTACTTGGGTATTATTAATGGTATTTTGTTTGATCTTTCTCAGAGCCCAGGCGGAGATATTATCGATCGTGTTCATAAGAGAAGACAGCCAGCTTTAGATCTCCTTCAAAAATAATGACAACATTTGTTATCCTAAATCCATTTCAGTTGAACCTAATCTGGCATGACGTACGGAGGGATAAATTTTGTTGATCCTACTTTTCATGTAACACACATATCCCATTTCAGTTGAACCTAATCTGGCATGACTTACGAACAAAAAAATTTTGTTGATCCTACTTTTCATGTCACACACATATCGAACCTTAGCTTTGAAGCCGTAATACAACTTGGAAGAAGAACAAACATGCTACCCACAAATTCTGATTTGCAAATGAAATGGTGGAGACAGATTTTGAGATAACTTACGTAGCAGATGGGGCTCGGACTCTTCGACGACGGGCCAAAACGGAGCGGAGGAAGTCGATCCGGTCTTCTTGATTGTGTGCGAAGCTCTGGTTTTGCAGAGAGAGAGAGAGAGAGAGAAGGAGGTGGGGGCGGCGGATTTGGGGCAGATGAAACAGGCTGCTGGATGAGAGATAGCGTCAAATGAAAGCCGGTGCTACCCTACACAGACAAAATGGTTGAGGGGCAAGACAGACATTTCGCAGTTGGGCTATGGGGAAAAACGACGTCGTTTTGGTCTTACTCTTTTAAAAAATAAGAAGGCAGCAGTTTGTGGAATAGGGGTTCTTATTGGACAAAAAATAAGAAGTTTTTTCAGTTCTGGAACACAGTCTTAATCTATTCACCTCAATTTTGAAGATCAATGCTTCCACAAATAAATTTTTAGATTTCTTAGAATGTTCTAACCTAAAATTAATCAATTGGCAATAGGTGGAGTAGCTTTTAAATTTTATTAACCAAGCTTGGTTAGTTTAGATGAGCGATATGGAACAAAGTTTAACACTCCCCCTTATGTGCAGCCTGGATGCACATGGAGGTACGAATTGAGGAAACCGGCCAGGAAGATTTGACTTGGGCAAGCCCTCACGTGCAGCCTGGATGCACGTGGAGGTATAAATTGATGAGGTGAGGCGATTGACTCGGGCGATAGAGACTTGACCATACAAGGTGAGGCCACCCAAGACCTGGTTTTGATACCATGTTAGATTTCTTGAAGAGTTCCAACCTAAAACCAATTGACAATAGGTGGAGTAGCCTTTAGATTTTATTAACCAAGCTTAGGTGGCTTAGATGAGCGATTTGGGATGTTAGATCTCTTGGAGGGTTCTAACTTAAAACCAATTGGCAATAAGTGGAGTAACCTCTAGATTTTATTAACCAAGTTTGGGTGGCTTAAATGAGTGATATGAGACAAATCTAATACTCCCCCTCACGTGCAATTCGGATGCACATGGAGGTGACAGACCAGGAGCTGAGTGGCTGACTCGGGCGACAGAGATGACACACTACTACAAAAATAGATAAAGACCTCAGTCATATAGTGTGATCTTTCACTTTTAATCTCGCATTCAAAACCGTGGTCTATCAAGGTGTAACTAAAAGTCTCTATCTTTTAACTACAGGATAAAAACTGTGATTAAAACCGTAACTAAAAACATAAAAACTGTGGTTAAAAATGACAAAACTGTGACCTTTAATAGCTTAACATATCAGTTTCATTATAAAACCGTGGTTGTTTAGAGAGTAATATAATCTCACTTTTTGAAAAAACCGAGATTAAAAGTGGCGTTTTCCTAATAGAAAAAATCCCATTTTATTTATTCTATTGGGTTTTGAACCTAAGTCTCTTGAGTTTTGAATAGAAGTTTCAATCAACTGTACTACACACACTTTTCGATATACAATTAAAATATTTAATATATAACATATGCGTTTAACATTAAAATATATTTCGAGCATCATTTTGAACCTTTAAATATTAAAATTAAAAATTTTGATAAATATGAAAGTTGTAGCCCTTTGTGTTATTGTTCAAACCCAATTTGAATTATCTCAATTAATGGAGTTTTGAGTATAGAGTTATACTCAAAATACATTTGGGGACAAAACGCAACCTTCATAAATTTTGTCACCTAAGGTACCCATTTGGTGACGAAATATATTTTCATCGCCGAAAGTACCCCATTTTTTGATGAAATATTTTTTTGTAGAATGGTTGAGAGTGACATTTATTTAGGGTACTGAGCACGGAATCGATTAAGGGGTAAACGACTTTTAACTTTTCCTATATAAGAGCTTTCATCTCAAGTCTAAAAAAAATGTGATGTATTTTCTAACTTACGATCTCAGTTTCTAGATGATTAAGATTAAAGGTTCTTTTTATCTCAGTTTTTTCGAAATGAGATATATTCTTTCATATACAATCTCAATTTTTCAAAAACGAGATCTATTCTTTAAGTTACAATATCACTTTTAGATTATTGAGATTAAAAAATCTTTTCATCTCAGTTTTTTTTTTGAAACGAGATATATTCTTTTACATATAATCTCAGTTTTTTGAGAATGAGATCTATTCTTTAAGTTACAATATCACTTTTTAGATTACTGATATTAAAAAATCTTTCCATCTCAATATTTTTATATAACTGAGATTAAAACTATAATCTATAACATTTTATTACGCTTTTATAAAAAGTGGGATACTTTTGAAAATACAAAACTTTTCAAGAGTAATCTTTGTGTCTTCATAAAAAGTTAGAATCTAAAAAATGAGCAAACAAATTGAGAGGGAGTGCTAGTGAGTCTTGGGAAGAGAGAACATAACATAGTCGCGCACAAAAACAGAATTTTGGAGAGAGAGAGAGAGAGAGAGAGAGAGAGAAAAGTGGCCAGCGACGGATAGAAAACTCAGGAAAGCCCAGATCTTATGAACAATAATTATTCGGTCCAACTCTCATGGATTGGGTACATACCCCGGTGTTAAATGTATACTAACCAAGAAACTTCCCCAAACTTCTAGTACCAAAGTAGCTGAAATTTTTTGGCCCATGGGGTTAGCCGACCCCACCAGTTGTATGCTAACGTGGTACCCCAATTTTTTTTCCCTACAAATGTCTTTCGGTACATAAAGTGAAACCGATACTAACTTGTATCGAACATGCGACTGAAAAAAATATTAAACTATCTTTTTTCATCATCTAACGTTGTGTCGGTTCGATTCATGAGACAAAAAATCAATTTGTTCTAGCTCAACACTTTGTAGTGAGAACCACACAAACGTGTGGTGGAGAGATAAATTGGGCCATCACATAAATATGTCATTAGAGTATTGGATTATTTTTCGTCAATTCTTCTAAAATCTCAATCAATCTCTCTCTCTCTCTCTCTCTCTCTCTCTCTCTCTCTCTCTCTCTCTCTCTCTCTCTCTCAATTTAAACAAAATGAAAGAAAATGAAAAATCTAAAAAATTAGGGATAGATGTTTGGAGGCTTGTAAGATTTCAACACATTTCTATAGTAGATTGATAGATAGACAGATGTGGCCAAGAACTTAAAGAACCCAATAAACAATCATAGCAATCAAAACTAATTTGTGTAGAGATCATCTAACAAGGGGATAATAGCAATCATAACGAAATTTACAACTGAAGAGCTAGATAGATACATTACATGCAGCCATCAACTGATAAACAATCTCTTTGCACAAGAAACAAAAATAGTGTAATTACATATTTTGAACATTAGAAAGACTGAATAGCAAATACGGAAACTACATTCGCCACTATCTAATCTGACAGTAAAACAATTTATTCACAGTGAACCACAAAAATAATCTTACAAAGCAGAGTCATTAGGTGCTATCTTGGCCCTGAGATTTGTTGTGATGATATGCAAGAGACGTCAAGAGGTAAGCTGCTCCTTGAACTAGTACAAGAACCATTCATTTGTGTAAAATCAACTTGCCTATTACTATCATTCTCTTCTCTCGTGGAAGCCCCACCAAATCGACGCCCATAAAATCGCAAAAAGTTCAAAGACTCCAACTTCGGCTGACCTGAAGGGATCTCACCTTCCAACATGCTAACAACACTGACCATACTCGGCCTAAGTGCTGGGTCCTCATGTGCACAACATAAAGCCACACGCACCAACTTCTCCACATCTTCACTACTGACTCTCCCCTCGAGCCTGGGGTCTGCAAGTTCCAAGTACCTTCCTTGCTCATGCATCTCTAAAGCAAACATTGGGAAATAAACAAGTCCTCGTCCTGAAGAAGATGATGAGTACCCACCACCACTACTTTCATCCTCCATACTTTCGCTTCTTGTTCGTAGAGAGCAATTTTTTCTTCCACTCACAATTTCCAGCAGAACCATTCCAAAACTGTACACGTCTGTCTTGTCAGAGATTGCAGGGCCAGTAAGCCATTCAGGAGCAAGATATCCACGAGTTCCTCTCATTGTCGTGAATAAACCAGACTGTTCAGAGCTCAAAAGTTTAGACAGCCCAAAATCAGAGATTTTGGCTTGGAATTGGTCGTGAAGGAGTATGTTCTCAGGCTTGACATCACAATGGATGATCCTGTGCTCGCACCCACTATGCAAATAGGCAAGTCCACGTGCCGTTCCAAGTGCTATTTCAACCCTTTCTTGCCATTCTAAGACTGGTACATTCCCAAAGAGGGTGTGATCTAAGGACCCACGGTTCATATACTCATAAACCAACAGTCTCTCTCTCCCCTGAGCACAAAACCCTCTCAACTGAACCAAATTGATGTGGTGAACATTTCCAATGATCGCTATCTCAGTGCAAAAATCCTTCTTCCCTTGAATACCAAAATTAGTGATCTTTTTCACTGCCACATGTGATTTATCGGGGAGTGTACCCTTGTACACTTCACCAAACCCACCGGACCCTATCATAGTCTTGAACTTACCAGTAGCCGCCTCGAGCTCTTCATACCCAAATCTTACAGGTAATCCTGGGATGGAGAAGGCATCTAACTCCTCCGAAGAAGGAACGGTTTGACTGTTGAGATTTAACTTTCCAGTTTTAGAGCTTCTCAATCTTCTCCACAAGAAGAATCCCAGAGTAGCTAAAAGGAAGAACCCAAAAAAAGGCAACAACACTAGAGCAACTATGGGAAACCCGAGTGCATGACCACTATTAGCAGGTGAAGGCCCAACTATTGCTTTAACAAAACCCAAGCGATCATTATTGCTACTAGCGTTTGAAATAACTGATCCCAACTGGTTTTGAAGGACATAACATGAGTTCGACGAGTTGTCATAGAAAATTCCCAAGCAAGAACAGTCACTTGAGCAGACATCTTCACAGACAGACAAGTTCACACCATACTTCACAGGGCTCGTGAAATCATTAGAAAAATAGTCGATACCATAGCCAAGGCTCAAATATGAAACTAACAAGGAGTTACCTGTATTTCTGGTATCAGTTGAATTGCAAGAATTTGGTAAGGAATAAGAAGCGTCACTTGGCACACAAACAGGTGGATTCTGACTTTGAGAACTACGATGGAAGTTGGATGGGCACGAACATACGGGATTATCTGCATCGTCACTACACAAACCAAGCATTCCGCATATAAACGGGATTTGGCATTTATCATCCAGCCCTGCGAATACTGGGTTGAATCCACCACCAGAAAAGTTACTGACACTGAACTGGCCGGAATAATCCAACTTGGCAATCCCAAAATCAGATACAGATAAGTTCACCTGAATTACGACTTCAGAACCATTATTACCAAGCAAATAAAGACCCGTTTGGTTAATCGCCATGTACTCCACCGCGTAACTGGAGGTTGTGTAAGCCGCGGTATCCATAGTTAGGTTCCAGTAAGTCAAATTCTTCCACTGTAGTAAAGCATCAGAGGTAGTTATTGAAAGCCAGTAACTGCCAACTGACAAGTCACTACTTGATACCGCGCTGGACAGAAATCCCCCTACAGGCAATTTCTGCCCCATGACGATTGTATCCGTTGGATAATTGAAACTCTCCCAAAGAGTAGCATCAGATTGATCGAGCAGCTCAAGATTCCCGGCCTCAGTTAACTGTAGCGAAGAGACCGGAGAATTTAACGGAGGAGTCGACCATACTAAACTGCCGTCTTCATCCACAACGACAATACCAGTTACAGAAAGAGTCATGGTTCCTATACTAGAAACAGGTGAATTGCGATTAGCAGACCAGGTGATGGTATTGGAAGGCACGTGAAGGATGCACAAATAGTAGTTGGTTCCTGAACCCCCTTGACCGCCTGGACTTAAGATAGCTGCTCTGAACGTTCCATTAGGGGAGATTAAGAAGCCAACGGAACCATCGATGAAATGGACACTTGAAGCAGTGAAATTTGGATATAATATAGAATTTTTCGATGGAGTAGAACAAGATACAATAGCACAAAACGATAACAAGATTGAGAAGATGAATGGGAAGGAACCCATATCAGCTGGAGAAGGAAGGAGATGGAAATTGTCTGCTCTGGCTTTCTCCATTTCTTTTGCCACCCTAAATCCTCATTCTGTTGACTATGGAACTCTCTCTCTCTCTCTCTCTCTCTCTACTCACGGAGTTGACACTGATATGTGGCCCAAGGGAGGAGAATTGACACGGATATGACATGAGAATGTATTTATCTAATAGGAAATAAACAACTCAACTCCATCATTTCGAATAAACAACTTCGTCATCTTGAATTCAATATTCACAAAACCTCTATCATATTTAATATCATTCGTAATATTGAGGCCAATACCAAACGACAATCCGCGAAAGCAAGACTAATGACTACTTTCGAAGTAAGGGTATGTTTAGTTCGATAGAGTCAAACTTGGAATGAAATGGTCATTTGAATGACATACTTATTTTCATGTTTGGTTTATCATTAAATGATGGAATAATCATTCCAAAATAAATCACTATCTACCTTAGTAAAGGAATTGTCATTCTACTAAATAAATAAATGAATTGTCATTTTATTCTTTGCCACACCAAAATTACTAGCGTCACTCTAAGATTCACTATTGCTACACCAAAAGTGCTAGTGTCACTCTAAGATTCACTATTGTTACACCAAAATTACTATTGTCACACCCTTTCATTACTGATGAGAATGATTATTTCTAAATTCTAAGTACAACCAAACTTAAGAATGTGAATGAATTTTCCAATCTCATTTTCTCAATTTTATTTCAACCTCAATTATATTCTATCCAACCAAACATACTCTTAAGGTTACCTTCAGCCTTATCGATGTAAGGGATGTAAGGGCACCCTTGGCGACTTTTTGGCGCTGTACTTTGTTGTTGATTTCTCTTACAATTCTTTTCGTCATGGACCATGTAATTTAAAATTTTGAACAATCCGTTCCTCGTGAACGATGTAATTTAAAATTTTGATCAAAGAGAAAATAACAAAATATACAGTGCCCAAAACTCACCCAATGCAGAGAAGCCTAAAACCCAAACAAACATTTTACGACCGAACAATTAATTATTAGCTAGACATCCCTCGAAGTATAGCTCTTTATCTCGCTCACTCCCTCTAAGAATTTCATCCAGACACACCCCATCATTACATTTTTCGTGTCCCCTAAAACCCTTCCATTAGCTTGCTGGTTGTGTTCTGTTGCGGTTGCTGGGGTTTTGTTTTCAGTTGCTTCTTCGCTTCTTTTGCTCATGTTGTTTTGTTGTTGTTTTTCCGGTGTTCCATCTTCCTTTTTGCTGTAGAGGTTGGGTGGCTGTTTTCAGGTAGTCTTTTTTTCAGTTTCTTCTGTGTGTGGTGGCTGTGGCTGTTAGCATCGCCTTTGTTTGGTGGCTGTTTTTAGGTTTATGTGGTTGTTTAGGGTGTTTTTTAGGGTTTGGGCTTGGCCTTTTTGTTGGTCTCTTGCCAACGTTTTGGGTCTCGGGTAGCCTTAGGTTAGTAATTTTTCCTTAGAATGCCCTTGTCCTTTTAATATTTGTATGTTTTCAGAGATTAATAAATTTCTTTTGTTGAGAAGAAAAAATTGTTACTATTTTCATCTAAGTTCTATCAAAAGTAGTAAAATGTTCCAATATTGCCCCTACTAAATATTTAACCCACTTTGGCAAAAAAAGAAAAAGAAAAAAAGAATCTCTCAATTCAAATTCCAACCACCATCAATGCCACCCACCTCCACCTTTTCTGTGCCTCTTCCATACTAGCACCGCCACCCACCACCCTCTAGCGGGTGGAAGACACCTCCGACGACCATGATTTGCAAAGCACTACTTACAATAGTCGTCGGACTAAATGGCGGAATAGGCAAAAGAAGGGTGGCGGATGGTGGTTTGGGGAGGAGGAGAATGGGGGTGAATGAGGAAAGAGAGAAAATCTCTGAGATTTAGGATTTGGAGATGGAAAAACCAACGAGAGGGAGAAATCCCTCCCCGCCCATCACCCATTGGGGCGTAAAATGTACCCCTGAGGGGAGGAGACGGAGGGAGATGGGGGACATCGGCTTCTTTAGGGTTTGAGAGAGAGAGAGAGAGAGAGAGAGATGAAATCACCATATTGACCATCCACCAACCTAGTAAATGGCCAGTTAAACCTTGTCCGATTATAAGTACTTATTGTTTGAACTAAAGATGATGTATTGTGAGAAAATATCTCGTAAAATAGAAAATAAGTACTGAAAAAATATGAACGTTAGCAGAACGGGCCAAAGTTTCTTAATTAAAAAATCTAAATTTGCCTTTCGTTGTCTGCAAAGTTCTTAAGAACAAAATGCTTAACAACTAACTAAAATAAGTACTTCTTATTTAAAGTACTTATTTTTTGAATTAAAAGTGATGTATTATAAGAGAATGATCTGTCTCGTAAAGCAGATAATAAGTACTTAAAAAATAAAAACCTTAGCAGAATAGGGCCTAAGTTCGCCAATTACATAGCTGAATCATAGGAATAAGTCATATGGGAAAATAATGGTAGTGTATGTCAATGGTTTACTCGGATAGGTAATACGGGCTGGTGCTTAACCAAATTTAATTTGGCCTAAAGAAAGAAAATTCAATTTTAGATTTAATTATACAGCCCATGCCACTACCAGTCATAAATGTAGAATCCCAAATATTAATTAATTCGATAAGCATATTTCTGTTTTTAATTGCCTTGAGTACAATAATGTGAGTAGTGCTATATGTACCGAAATTAGGGGAGGGATTTCGTACCGACGGCCGCCAGTGGGCCGTCTCCGGCCACCGGACGGCCGATCCGATCCGTTCAAAAATTCTAAAAAACAAAACCGAGGGGTCCTTACGCGGGAATCAACGTCATCCGAGGTGTGTAGGGTGCTTGATCGGAGCACCCCTTTTCGTGTGTATATATATACACACGAAAATACACACGAAAAAGGGTGCTCCGATCAAGCACCCTACACACCTCGGATGACGTTGATTCCCGCTTAGGGCCCCTCGGTTTTTTTTTTTAGAATTTTTGAACGGATCGGATCGGCCGTCCGGTCGCCGGAGACGGCCCACCGGCGGCCATCGGTACGAAATCCCTCCCCTAATTTCGGTACCTCTATCATTTTCCTACATTAATAGACAACCCTTTTTTTTCCCCTTCATATATGTCATGCACATATCATGAGCATGCTATTTGACCAAAAGTTGTAATTTGATGATTAATCTTGCCCATGCTGCAAACATTATTTTTTCATTTTTTCATTTTTTTTTAACCGAGGAACAACTGTGCAGCTTAACCACTATTGGACCCGACTGCACAATCCAAACCTCGGGGGAGACTAGCACAGCAACCAACCGCCATGGCTCCCCACTTAAATCATGGTTTGTCTCCAGAGGAAATCGAATACTGATATATTGCAAGCGCAGGTTTGCTCTTACAATGTTGACAAACCCATGGGTGGGTAATTTTTTTTTTTTTTTCAATTTCTTTAACCTATGCCCAATGCAAATGTCATATACGGATACATTACTAGAGAGATAAACAGAAATATTCATGAGTAACAAATTTCGCAATTATCAAACTGTGTGCCAAATACATCACAAATTAAGTCGGGCAATGCTAAAATTTGACAATGACAACCGTTGACATGCCGATGATGCTTACAACAACCCTTAATCTTGGGGAAATAGAAAAAAGAAGCCTCAACCAACAAGCTTAACTCACTGGCCTTTTTTTTAATTATTATTTCCAATTCTTTATCCAATCACAAATGAATTTTTTGGACCCTTGATCGATCTATGTAGTGAACCAACCAGATTGTAATTGTACATCATCACAATCCGATCGAATAGTTCATTTTAGAGAAAGTCTACAATACACATCTTAAAAGGATGTACCATATGAACCTATTTTAAAGTTTATTCATAACATTTTAGTGTGTTTCGTAACTTTTATTCTAGAATTCATAATCTTTCAGCTGTATGATTCATAACATTTTCATTATGATTCTTAACATTTTGGTGTATCTCGTAACCTTTATACGATTCGTAATTTTTTTAGCAATACGATTCGTAACATTTTCTCTACAATTCATAACATTTTGGGGGTGTATATGATACACCCACAAATAAGGGGTGTGTATTGTAATCTTTCCTTTCATTTTAAGATCAGGTTAAATGAACATTTATAACTCCATAATCCATATATATTTACCTTGCCTTTCGTTTTCAATTTCGTCAAAATACTCCATCTAACTATCTGTTTAACAATGTCAGATCAACCTAATTTTCTGCACAAATAGAGTGATCAACAAATTTGATAAAATGAGCGATTCAAATCTTGGGTGATGATATCTCGAGAGGCTCCACAAAGGTGTACTACGACCTCATAGTGTGTATTACTACAGGGACCTCTAGTCTAATTTTTTTTTATCAAAGAATATAACATTACAAATAAAAAAATGTTGTCGAACCACAAAAGATTAGGCAGTTTGTCATTGCTTACATCTCATGACCTGGACAAGTTATGATTCAATTAAATGATGCCTTGGCCACCAAATTATGTTGACCTTTACGACTTCAATCTATGATAATTAATGTTAGAAAAGCCCCATCAAGTTTGGGCAAGTCAACTCATCAATTAGCATCTTCAAATTTAATTTGTAGACCGCATATTAAGACAAGTTACAAATTAAAAAGGGCAAACTTCACTTATATCCTTTGTGATTCGGGCCACAATCGACGTGTTACAAAATAAAAATGAGAACTATTTGGCCAGTCTCATTTTTTGTTTGGGGTTCTGTGCGGATCCCTTTTTATATCGCTATCTCATTCAGGACCTTTTTAAATATGCTTTTACTATTTTGCCCTTGTCACTATTTTTTTTTAATTACTCCTTGTCACTATTCACACCCCTTTAGAGAATTCACATCCTTTTACAGAATTTACACCCATCTGCATTATTCACACCCACAGAATGAAGAAGATGTTGAAGATGCTCCACCAAAGTTAGAAGAAGGATTAAGGTCCATTGTTGATGATCTAAAAGAGATCAATCTAGGGACTAAAGATGACCCATGGCTGACATACATCAGCGCTTTGCTCACCCATGAAGAATAAATTGCCTACATTGGGCTTCTACGCAAGTATAGGGACGTCTTCTCTTGGAGTTATAAAGAAATACATGGATTAGACCCGAGAGTTGTAATCCATCATCTAGTAGTGAAGTACGGCATCTAACCTATCAAGTAATCTCAAAGACACTTTTGACCAGATTTGATCCCCAAAATCGAAGCAGAGGTCAATAAACTCATCGAAACTGGTTTCATTCGAGAAGTTAAGTACCCTACTTGAATTTTAAGCATCGTGT
This sequence comes from Rhododendron ovatum, assembly GCA_019656835.1. Classification (NCBI taxonomy): domain Eukaryota; kingdom Viridiplantae; phylum Streptophyta; class Magnoliopsida; order Ericales; family Ericaceae; genus Rhododendron; species Rhododendron ovatum. The sequence goes on along the minus strand of CM033795.1, from coordinate 22,041,171 downwards.
CAGTGAAGAAGAAAAATGGGCAAATCCAAGTTTGTGTCGACTTTTGCAATTTGAGCAACGCTTGTCTGAAAGGCAACTTTCCACTCTCTATACCCGAGCTCATGGTCGATGCCACTACTGGACATGATCAAGTCGTATCATCCATTGATGGTTCATTGAGCTACAATAAAATTCACATGGAAAAGATTTTTATTAAAAACCCTGCGGCTATTCTTATGTGAATCAATGGTTTCCAATATTCGTGTACAGAATTAACAGACTCCGGCTATTCAAACTTGAATCAACGGAGTTTAACCATTAAAGGTCATATATTTCTCTACATTACACATATTTGAAAGCAAAAGAAAATGATCTATGGGAAAAGGAATTTGATGACGAATGATAAAGAAAGTGAGAAATGATTGTGGAATCATTTGTGATGTGGTAAAACGGTTGTGAACTTGTTATTTGGTTTATTATGATTGATGTGGGAAAGTTAATGGTTCTAGTTAGACATATGAGTATTGCACATAGGATATCTAGAGTCCTTTGGCCATAGCACGTTGTTCTTTGATAGTCATACGTACCTTGGGCATATCCATCGTAGTTCACCACTCTGGATGTATAACTCATGGTATTTTCGTATAACTTGCATATAGATTTCTCTACTAGGCGCGTGTTTGCTCAACCCTACTATCTTCAGAATTTCAGGTACAACAGTGGTCATGGAGTGCTTGGAGTGCATGCTGATGTATGGTTTAAAGGTATTTTTGGAGAGTACTTTATTATCCTTGTAAACTAAATCGCATTGTTATATATTTTCTATTTTGTGTCGTTATATTTGTGGACAAGTTTGTGGAATTGGGTACCGTATTGTATTTTGGGGTGTGTATGTACTATTGTAAGAATTTTTTTTATTTCAAATGGTATTATTAATTATGTTGGAAATCGAGGGCGTCACATGAAAAAGTTTCATTCTTCGCACGTACTTATTTGATGGGTGATTTTAAAGTGAAATTCCATGGAGACCCCCACATCCATGCTCGTTTCTTACAGAGATTCTCTAATGTTTAAAATTGCCCATACAGACTCCCTTATCTATAATCATTAACTAATCTACATCCTTTTGTCAAAAGACCATTAAGTATTAATGAAAATTGTTCAAATTGGACAATATATGTACATATTAAACACCCCCCAACCCCCCAAAAAAAAAAAAAAAAGAAGAAGAAGAAGAAAAGAAAAAATCAAGCCAAGTTCTCTATTTCTTCAATCCCTTTAACAAATTAAAATAATCTTTCAAACACTTTAGGAGCAATCAAATATAGTATTGACATCAATCGCCAATAAATCAAAGCAAATTTTTTTATTGAGTTTTCAGCTCATATCTAACATGCTTGATTGGAATGAGATCAAATGGTATTGGTGTTGCTTTGGGATTGGCTGTGAAGAAGTTTTAGGACAAGGGACGAAGAGAAGCAATCGCTGAAATCTATTTTCCAATTCATAGTCGACCCTATTAATTGAGATTTGGGAAAAGGTTGTACCCAGAGAGAGAGAGAGAGAGAGAGAGAGAGAGAGAGAGAGAGAGGTGGGGAATAGGCATTGGTGAGATCGGAGAGATAGAGAAAGAGAAAGAGGGAGAATGATGGTGTGTATGTACAAACAATGGATGAGAGAGAGGGGTTCAATTTGTTAATTAGTTCCCTCTACAACCCAGATGTAGGGGTGGTGAGTAGATGATGGTAGAGAAAGACAGAGGGAGGACAAAGAGGAAAGAGGAGTGTATTCGGTCAGTGTGGTCCATTTTTATAGATGAGGGTATTAGCATTGGCGATTTTTATAAATAAGGGGGTCATTAATTGTGGGCAATTTTTAAGAGGTAGAATCGTCATTCCTCCTCATTCTATTAATAGAGTCGGCCAATATTTTTCATTTCATATAGATGGAAGGCTGTATGAACGATGTTAAACATTAGGAGGTTTCCGTGGAATTTCACCTGATTTTAACTCATTCTTACAGAGTAGTGATTTTCGACGACATGCAATATATGTAATTTCAACTTCTATGTTTTGCTGACAAATAATCAGATGATACTTAGTACTTTGGATTGTACCAACAAAAACACACCAAAAATACATATTACTTTGGGACTTGAATAATATTTATAAAATCTTTTCAATTCTACTTTGAAGATCAATGTTTCCACAAATTGTCTTCAAGGTTCAAATGTAATTGACAGAGTAAGGAAAAAGTTAGAGTTTGGAATGTATCGATGGACAATACAAATTCACTTTACTAAACGAAGGACAACAAATTCTCTAGCTGAATGGACACGTACCAAAATGGATATGTTACATGGCAAAGAACTTATAGCACCCAATAAGCAGTCGTAGCACATCAAAACCACCTTGTGTACCTATGAATCATCTACATATATGGGGTTATTGCTATCATGATAATATAGTCGAAGTGGGTTTCCGTCCTTCCTTAATTGCCTTCCGACGACGACCTACCTAGATAGAGTATACTATGAAATTCCCCAAGTATAAAGAGTAAAAAAACAAATTAAGTCTAGATATATAGAAACATTACATGCATGCAATCAATCAGGTCTAACCATCAACTGATAAACAATGTCTTTACACACGACACAAAAATAAAGTGTAATGACATTGAAGAACATGTTTACTCAAAAGCAAATACGGAAACGACAATGACGACTATTTGACGGTAAAACTATTTATCCACAGTAAAAATGCATAAATAATTTTACAAAGCTTAATTAGGATCATTCGATACTCTCTCTCTGGGCCCTGACATTAATTTGCTATGATGATATCCGAGAGGAGTTAAGAGGCAAGCTACTCCTTGAACTGGTAAAAGAAGCACTCCATTGTGGAAATATAACATCAACTTCCCCATTATTCTTTTCTATCGTACAAGCTGCCTCAGCAAATCGACGCCCATAAAATCGCAAAAAGTTCAACGACTCCAACTTCGGCTGACCTGAAGGGATATCACCTTCCAACATGCTAACAACACTAACCATATTTGGCCTGAGCGTCGGGTCCTCATGCGCACAACATAGAGCCACACACACCAACTTCTCCACATCTTCACTAATGACTCTCCCCTCGAGCCTGGGGTCTGCAAGTTCCATGTACCTTCCTTGTTCATGCATCTCTAAAGCGAAAATGGGGAAATAAACAATTCCTTGTCCTGAAGAAGATGATGAGTACCCACCACCACCACCTTCATCCTTCATACATTCGCTTCGCCTTTGCAGAGAGAAGTTTTTCCTTCCGCTCAGAATTTCCAGTAAAACCATTCCATAACTGTAAACGTCAGCCTTGTCAGAGATCGCAGAGCCAGTAAGCCATTCAGGGGCAAGATACCCACGAGTTCCTCTCATTGTCGTGAATAAACCAGATAGTTCAGAGCTCAGAAGTTTAGACAGCCCGAAATCGGAGATTTTGGCCTGGAAATGGTCGTGGAGGAGTATGTTCTCAGGCTTGATATCACAATGGATGATCTTCTGCTGGCACCCACTATGCAAATACGCAAGTCCACGTGCTGTTCCAAGTGCTATTTGAACTCTTTCTTTCCATTCTAAGACTGGTCCATTCCCAAAGAGGGTGCGCTCTAAGGATCCACGGTTCATGTACTCATAAACCAGAAGCCTTTCTCTCCCCTCAGCACAAAACCCTCTCAACCCAACCAAATTGACGTGGTGAATATTTCCGATGATGGCTATCTCAGTGCAAAAATCCTTCTTCCCTTGAACACCGAAATTAGTGATCTTTTTCACTGCCACATGTGATTTATCGGGGAGTGTACCCTTGAACACTGCACCAAACCCACCTGACCCTATAATATTCTTGAACTGATCAGTTGCCGCCTCGAGTTCTGCATACTCAAATCTTATAGGTAATCCTGGGATGGAGAAGGCATCCAAGTCATCCGAAAAAGGAATGGTCTGACTGTTGAGATTTAAGTTCTCAGTTTTAGAGCTTGTATATCTTCTCCACAAGAAGAATCCAAGAGCGGCTAAAAGGAAGAACCCAATGAAAGGCAACAATACTAGAGCAACTTTGGGAAACCCAAGTGCTTGCTCACTATTAACAGGCGAAGGCCTGACTATTGTTTTAACAAAACCCAAGCGATCATTATTGCTACTGGCGGATGACATAACTGATCCCAACTGGTTTTGAAGCAAATAACATGAACTTGATGAGTTGTCATAGAAAATTCCCAAGCAGGAACAGTCCATTGAGCAGAGATCTTCACAGACAGACAACTTTACACTGTACTTCACAGGGCTCGTGAAATCGTTAGCAAAGTAGTCGATACCATAGCCAAGGCTCAAATATGAAAACGAGGAGTTACCCGTATTGCTGGTATCAGTTGAATTACACGAATTTGACAACGAATAAGAACTGTCATTTGGCACACAAACAGTTTGATTTTGGCTCTGTGAACTGAAATGGAAGTTGGATGGGCACGAACATATGTGATTATCAACATCGTCACTACACAAGCCAAGGGTTCCGCATATGAATGGGATTTGGCATTTATAATCTGGCCCCACGAATACCTTGTTGAACTTGGCACCAGATAAGCTACTAACACTGAACTGGCCAGAATAATCTAACTTGGCAATCCCAAAATCTGATATAGATAAGTTCACCTGAATTACAACTGCAGAACCATTATTACCATACAAATAAAGACCCGTTTGGTTCATCGCCATGTACTCCACCGGGTAACTTGAGGTTGTGTAAGCTGCGGCACCCATCAATAGCTTCCAGTAAGTCATATTCTGCCACTGCAGTAAAGCATCAGAGGCAGTTATTGAAAGCCAGTAACCGCCAACTGACAAGTCACTACTTGATACCGCGCTGGATAGGAATACCCCTACGGGCAATTTTTGCCCCATCACAATTGTATCCGTTGGATAGCGAAAACTTTCCCAAAGAATAGCATTATATTGATCGAGTAACACAAGATTCCCAGTCTCAGTTAGCTGTAGAGACGAAACCGAAGAATTTAACGGAGGAGTTGACCATTTTATGCTGCTGCCTTGATCTGTGATTACAATTCCAGTTACAGAAAGAGTCATGGTTCCTGTACTAGAAACGGGTGCGTCACGATTAGCAGACCAGGTAATGGTATTGGAAAGCACGTGAACGATGCACAAATAGAAGATGGTTCCTTGACCACCTGGACTTGAGATAGCTGCTCTGAACGTTCCGTTAAGGGAGGTTAAGAAGCCAACGGAACCATCAATGTAATGGAGACTTGAAGCAGTGAAATTTGGATATAATATAAAATCTGACGTTGGAGAAGAACAAGATACAATAGCACAAAAAGATAACAAGATTGAGAAGACGAATGGAAAGGAATCCATATCAGCTAGCTAGAGAAGCAAGGAGATGGAAATGGTCTATCGCTCTGGTCTGGCTTTCTCCATTTCTTTCGCCACTCTAAATCCCCATTCCGTTGACTAGGGGACTGACTTTTTTTTTTTTTTGGGGGCAATGGACTGACTCTCTCTCTCTCTACTGAGTTGACCCTGATATGTGGTCCAAGGCGGAAAACAGTGCAGATTTGGGGATGCCATTAACTGGAGTTTTGGAAATATGTGGAATTTAGTGCCGGTATGAAGTGAGGATGGATTTATCCAATCGGTAATAATTGCAGTACCTTATACACGGATCTGGGGTTGATGCTGCCCCTCGAAAGGGCATGCAGCTCCGGGCTGTCCCTTGCGAGCATGGTCCTGGTCCTCTTCGGTCTCATTCCGACTTACTTTATAGAACTCATCGAGTACAAAAGTGTAGCAAAAATCAATTAGATCGGATATCATTAAATTCTTGATCAAACCATTGTCATCTTGAAAAGAATCGATTTTAAATGCGAGATCAAACTCATTGGAACTCCTTGATCAGTAGTACCGGGAGCGGACATGCGGGTAAGCGTGAGGTTCCCGGAACGGCGGAACCCCTGTTTGGGTATTACCCTTACATATAATCTATAATTGTTGCACTAAATACTGCATAAAAACACAGTGCAGAAAGATTTTTTATTTAACTTTTAATTTTCGGCACTTCCGGCCCTATTTAGAATATTCTGGTTCTGCCATTAGTAGTGACCATGCATGTGAGTGAACTTTTTCTTACATAATAGAGTGAGGCAGTTTTGGCAGATATATACACCCATAGGGGAATGGCGATGCTGTGGCGCACCTCCCTAACTATACTGTGCTCCCATATTATACTGTGTAGAGTAGTCGATTCGGCTATTTATTTCGACACGAACAAATTGGATTGAGTTTGAGCACATATAAATCTTAGTTATCCATTGCTCGATTAAGATTCGAACCGTCGATTTTCGAGATAAACGGCTAGATCACCACACTACAGCAACATCCCCCATTCCACCCACAGGTGCCCACGCAACAATCTGAGTAAACTTTTTTGCAATATATTTGTTTGTATGTTTTTTTAAGTATAAAAATACTATAACATGAAACAAGCATTGATTTCACAGAAGACTGGTCAAAAGACTCTAACTATTTTTTGTTTTTTTTTTTCGGAAACAGAAGCATTATCATATTGGCATACTGCCATAGAGCACAAAAATTAGTAAGAGAAGAACTTCCACATATTTTTCTCTACTTTTTATTAGGGAAATTGATTTTCGTACTCTATATTTTCATAAGTGCACTTTGTTTGGTTGTCATTTTAGAAAGTAATTTTGGATGTAATGAGTGATAACGAATGGAGAGAGAGAGAGAGAGAGAGAGAGAGAGAGAGAGAGAGAGAGAGAGAGAGAGAGAGAGAGAGAGAGAGAGAGAGAGAGAGAGAGAGAGAGAGATTGAAAATTGTGCCGAAAGTAGAAAGTTACTCTAAAAAATGGGAACCAAGCGGAGTGAATCGTCTTGTTCTTTTTATTTGTGTAATTTGAAACCCTAAAAACAACATTTCAAGGGCATTTATGAAAAAATAGAGTGCAAAAATCATTCACCCCTATTTGTTCACAACTATCTTTGCCTTCAAAACCAAGTGGCCAATGAAATTCACCCTCTTTCTCGTACACATGTTTCATTCTTTCCAAGTGTTCAAATATTTCCCCATCTATAAGAAATTGGCCAAGTCAATTTCTAGGCCTTGCCAATCTCTTCCTGCTCACGCTTTTCTCAATCGTCGATCCATAATTGACCAATCATTTTTTTGAACGGCCATAATTGACCAATCATAATGCACATGCGTAACCATTTTTTATTAATATATGCATGTGCATTGATGAGTTGACTTGCCTAAACTTGATGGGTTTTTTTTAACATTATATCATAGTTCTAGGTTGTAAAGATCAACATAATTTGGTGGCAAAGGCATTTTTTTGAATCATAACTTGTCTAGGGTCATGAGATGTAAGCAATTGCGTAATTTTGTTTGGTTGACAAAAATGTTTTACTCCTTCTGTCCCATTTTCATTAGATTTTTTTGATATTCGTGTCATTCTTTAAACTCTTATATATTTCAATATGAATTTCTAAAAATATGCAATATGGATTTTGTTTGATAGTTCTCAATTATATTTATAATACAATATTTTTAAAATTATAAAAAATATTATAAATTGGGGAGATATAAGAGTTTCAAGAACTGCACGAATATTGAAAACGACCAAAAAATGGGATAGAGGGAGTATTTGGCTACTGTTAATATTCTTCAATAGGCAAGAAGGGAGGAGTCGTGAACAGCTTGCAGCTAACGGATAGGCGAAAGCACTAAGCCTAGAATATATTGTTGGATGTTTTAATATTTTAACATTAACTTCCCCTCACAATATTGGTTCTAGACTTTTAAAAATTGGGTATATCTGTGTGAAAGGCTCTTATCTTAGCATTTAATTGGGTATCCATTCATAGAATCAAATTTGATCTTAAAATCGCAACATTTATTTATGTATTCTCTTGCAAGATCATATCTGATCATTGCTTTTATTTGGGTGTTGGATAACTAAGGACAAATCTAGCAAATGTTGAAAGAATCGGGAGCATATCTATCTAGTTATAAAAGATTAAAAGATTTAGTCATTAATGGTACAGATATAATTTGGATTCTTTCTTGCCTATATATAGCCTGCACAAGTGGTTTTGTATGCAAGAGTTATCTCGGCCAAAAAACAAAAGATAAAGCCTATAGTAATACCAAGACTTCTCCAAAACACTTAGTTTTTCCATACTCAATTCTCTCTTCCATCTTTGTTCTCTAAAAAACTAGTCGGTGAGTTTTTAATATGTACATGAGAGTCTTGGAAAAAGTGTAAGGGTGTTCTTTTGTAGAGCTTTGGGTTCTCCTACTTGTGCAGAATAGGTCTGAATCATACGATAAATTATTGGACTGTTTATATCCTGGAGGGGACAAGTTAGAGATTTTCTACTGCACCGGTTTGTTACCGTAGAGGGCTTGAATCTCCTTAAAGAGTATATTTCCTCAACTCAGCCTGTTAATTTGTCCATTGTAATATTTTATTTTTTTTTGTGTAAACTTTTGTAATATCACCAACATATATCACTTTCGATTTTATTTTTTTTTTGATCCGCATAAATCACTTTCGATCGATGGAATTTTTTGATAGAAACGAATAGTGAAAAAGTTCTGATATAGGAGACCGCAGAGAAGATGCTTAAAAAGGCTTTATAGCTACATTTATGTTTCACTTTGCTAGACAATAAAAATTTCGGACTCACGCACAATTCATGTATTACAATAGCGCACTATGAGGTCATAGTACACCTTGGTGGAATGGAAAGCGAATTCAACAAATGGAAAATGATGACATTGTTTACAATACGCTGCGATTACGATAACTCTGAAAAGACATCGACACTTTAGTTCTGTGATGTTTAATTTTTGTGAAAGATAAACTGTTACATGCTATTTTTGTTAGAGTATAGGACATAGGGGTAATAGTTAGCAATTGGACCTAATTGCTCATGATGCTACTTTTTATGGCCCTGTCATCTTGTGCTAGAGTTAGAGCATCAGCAGTGAAATAAGCAAATGTGAATAATCAAAACATGCCACATCAGATTTTGAGTATCCATTTGGAGGTTGCTAAAGTTAACAATGTCAAATCTCACATTGGTTATTTTGTGCCCATAATCAAAACCAATGGACCCTCCAAACTTTTTTCCTTTATTTCACGCATATTTTTTGAAAAAACGATTTTTGAAGGGAAAAAAAAACTGTTTATGCTATAAACAGTTTTTCAAAAAACACACATTTTGTTCACTTTAAAACTATAAATATAATTTTGAAAATTTTTGAAAGAATTGTATTTACACAAATAATTTTGAAAATTTAAAAACTATAAATATAGTTTTTTAAAAATAGATTTTGTGTAAAAAATAATTTTATATAAAAGAGTTTTGAAATTTCAAAAACAATTTTTTGAAAACCACACTTTATTTACTCACAATTTTTAAAATTTTTGAAAAAATTGGTTTTTGTAAAAAAAAAGTTTCTGAAAAAAAAACAGAAAAAAAATCTAAAAGTTACAGTTTTTTAAAATTATTTTTGAAAACATTGTTGAGAGAGAGAGAGAGAGAGAGAGAGAGAGAGAGAGAGAGACTGTTTTTGTGTAATGTTGGTGTATTTGATTGAGAGATAAAATTTGATTATTGACAAAATATTATTAGTTTTGATTATTGAAGAGTCAAAATTTGATGAGTTGTTAAGAGGTTGGTAGGTTTGGTTATTCCAATGTGAGCACTTTTTTAATCCAACATTGCTAACTTTAACAATTTTTTGTTTTGCTTATTTCACTGTGGATGCTCTTAGGAGACATATAGGGGAAATATTATGAGATGAACGAGTACGGTGCGGATCAAAGACTTATTGAGGAAGAAAAACAGCACAAGTAGAAGATTTATTTTAATTAGCGTCCTTGAAGATTTACCTTAATTAGTGTCCTCCCCTATCTATTATATAATTTGAATTTGAATTTATGGAGGATTTTAGCTTGTAATGACTTTATATTTCTTTTTATTTAATAAATATTTAATAATTATTAAATTAATATTTCCAAAAATCGGGATGTTACAAGCCCAGTGAGTTAAGCTTGGTGGTTGAGGCCCGTGAGTTAAGCTTCATATTATAAGCATGTCAACGGTTTGACATTGCCATTGGCACAAAAGTTTGATAACTGCAAAATTGTCAACTCATAATTTCTGTTTATCTCTCTAGTGATATGTGCATAGATGGCATCTGCATTGGGCATTGGTTTATAAAGTAATTAAAAAAATAACAGGTGCAACTTGAGCAAGATTAATCATCAATTTATAACTTTTGGGCTTACAACATGCCGGAAGGGAAAAAACAGTAATATACTTATTGGATTGCCGGTTCCGCTTACAAAATATTTGACACAAAATTAATCGGAGTTCCACGCAAATAATCGGAGCCGTTCAATTTGTTTAAACATGTTTTTAATAGTTTCCAATAAAAATCAACTCATTCGGATATCTACAATGGTTTGATCGGTTCATTCAATTTTATCCTTTAAAATTTGATTGGAATCAACTAAATGAACCGATCAAGCACTAACTGATATCAGAATGAGTTGATTTTTTTTTACGGGAGATCTTAAAAATATGTTTTAAATAAATTGAACGACTTCGATCATTTGCATGGGTTCTACGCAAAACTTGTATGAAATGTTGGGTCAACTGATTTGTGAGTGGAACCGGTCCAATTTAATATGATTTGACTTTTGAGATTCTCCATTTGTGTCTGGTAGTGGCATGAACTGTACGTAAAATGAAACCTTAAATTAAATTTTCTTTCTTGAGGCCAAATTAAATTTGTTTAAGCACCATTGACATACTCTAGCTTTATTTTTTCGAAATAAAGTCAATTCGCATGATATTAGCTACGTATATAGTTGGCCATTGATATAGCTGTTAAAAACTTTGTTCACAAATGAAGGCGAATTTAGCTGTTAAGCATTTTGTTCTTAAGAAACTTTGTACAAAAAGAAAGATCAGTTTCCAAAAAAGAACTTATTTTCCTTCTTTTAAGTATATTGGTTTTGGATTTAATTTGTTTGACTTCTCTCAGTTTCAGTGGTTTGATATTAATTGGTGCTTATGCCATCTTGTACCTAGGTGGTGTTGCGGTAACGGTCTACTCTCACGGATAGTAGCTACATATGGCTCGAATCGAACATTCCACTAGTGGGTTGGAAGCCCCCTATGATCATGACCAAGGGAATTGCTACGCTGGTCGTCCTTTCCCACCCTTTTTGCAAATCAAAAAAACAAAAAACAAAAAGTTTTGACGAAATTGCAAAAAGCCCCATACCTGAGATGGATACGGAAATATACAGGTTGATCTATATATTGGTAATGGAATATTGCATTTAGCACCACATAACCATTTGCAGGAAATCCCACTGAAGTGAACAGTACGTGCACCATTGTCGGGATCAAAGTTAAAGTTCCATGGCGACTAACGAATATTTTAGCCCCACCAAGAGGTTATAAAAACTTAAGCATTCAATGATGAACTCCAACTACTTATTTATTGAACCGACCACTTGGTGGCATAGAAAGTCAACACGAAGAACAACTGCACGAAATATTTCCCCCCCCCCCCCCCCCCCCCTCTGTAATGAGTTATATCTGTTTTTATTGTACCTTTTCAAATTCTAGAACATCTGTTTTTCTCATTTTTTGGTGGTTATTATCTAGATAAACCTACACCAAAAATAAAATTAAATAATATTAGCAAATTAAACCTAAAAATCTTATTAAAAAAATAAAAACAAATAGACGTGTAAACTATTCTGGATTGGCATGACATGTTTAGAGATTGCTTAAAATGGATATATTAATAACTATCATAAAATAATATCTGCTACTAATTTTCAATGTTACTTAAACTTTCCCATAGTTATAAGAAATATTCAGTCACCTGGAGTTATCATAATTTATCTTTACAAGAAAATGCTTAAATAAGATATTATAAATTTAAAACAAGATTCATAATCTGGTGTAGTACGTAGCATTCAAAATGAAAATGGATTTTGCTCCCTTTTTTAAGTGCCAAATTCGAAATCTCTTAAATACAATCCCATTTAGCAGGCTAGCTAGCAACGAGCCCATACTTGCCCGACTTTGATTGGGTCTGTTTAATTGATAGTAAAATTGTCTTCCCAAATTATTCCTAATCATAGTCAATAATTCAGTTCCCCTAACAAAGACTACAAAGAGAAGACGAGTACAAGTTTGAAAGTTGTGCCCTGCAAGTGTACAAGCAAGTGTGTACACAAAGCATTGTACCCATAGCAATTTCAGTTTGAAAACAGAGCCGCTGTTAGGTGACATCATCCAGAACGGCCCGCATAGATAATCATTGGGTTTCCGCTTTCGATTTCGGCCCGAACCGTAGGAATTTAACCCATCACAGCTAAGTATTTTCTCATGGGGATCAACTCCTCTGCATATCTCGTCCCTCCACACCCCTCCATACTCTCAATTTTCATCCTCCTCTCATTCTCATGCCCAAAATTATTATCCGAACCGATCACCTTGTATAACAAGCGAAAAATTGTAAGTTTGCGAAATCTTAGTATGATCAGATATTGATAAATAAATATGTTTTTCTCATTTTTTGGTGGTTATGATCTAGATAAATCTACACTAGAAATAAACCTAAATATGTTATTAAAAAAATATAAAAAAATAGACATGTAAACTATGCCGGATTGCCACGACATGTTTAGAGATTGCTTAAAATGGATATATTGATAACTATTATAATTAAAATAATTTCCACTACCTAGCTATTTTCAATGTTACTTAAACTTTTCCGTAGTTATAAGAAATATTCAGACACCCCGAGTTATCAAACTTTTTTTTTACAAGAAAATGCTTAAATAAGGTAATACTGTATAAATTTAAAACGAGATTCATAATCCAGTGTAGTAGCATTCAAAAATAAAGACGAATTTTGCTCTCTTTTTTAAGTGCCAAATTTGAAATCTTAAGTACTATTCCTTTTGGCAGGCTAGCCGCTAGCCCATGCTTACCCGTTTTTTATTGGGTTTGTTTAATTAAAGAGAATTGGTGTAAGGTCCATTGCATGTGTTTGACCAATGCCCACCAATGCCCAATCCACTTACTTTTTCAGTAAAGTGTCGTGTCCACTGATGATAGTTTGTAACTGTAACGTCCCGATTTTCGGACACGTTAATTAAATTATTTCTAATTAATTTAATAATTCATAAAACTAATTTAAGAAATGAAATTTTATTAAACAGAGTTTAGCAGCGGAAATCACAAATACCAAATTTCAAAACTACTTAACTGTCTTACAACCCAATGAAACAAAACAGAGTTTGACAAATATGATAACACTTTTGAAAATTCAAATAACAATACTTTAAATTAACAAAGTTTCTAAAGGCAAGGCATCCAAAGTTCGAGAAACTCCTCTTCCTCAGTTGGGAGGTCTTCACCCTAATTCTAATCATCTTGAAGATGATTCTGTTCTTCGGTCTCCGGATTACCTGACAATAAAAGCCAGCCCAATGGCATTATAATGAGTTTTGAAACTTAGTAGAAAATCTCAACCCTACTAACCTCTTACCTTACAATTAGCTGATCAACAATATAATAATTTATAATATACAAAAGGTACAGATTAACAGCACATCATCCTTTTCTTTATTATTCATTGACTTACATGAAATCTAAGGATCATCTCCACAAGATCATTTCCTCCTACATCTACTAACTACAACCGTCTCATAGGTCCACCCTTCTTCTTGTTTATCCTGTACTAGGATCCTATGTGAGCGCACCTAAATTATGTACCTAGCATATTCTCACTTAAGATCATAATAGGAGAATCGAGTCCTCTCATAATGTATCATACATTAAGGTCGGACATTCACTACTCCACACTAACTATAATCATCTTATGGGACCCATTCCCCAAAGAGAAACTTCTCATGACGTATCATACATTAACATTTCACTAACTATAACCCTCTCATGGGACCCATTCCCTTCCTCGAAGAGAAACTTTCCATAACCTATTATACGCTAGTGTCACAACATATCTTATCATCGGGCCCCGCAGGTAATCTTTTTCAACACAGGGCCCCATTGATTACCCTTACCATAGCCATGGCTCAAATCACAATCCTACAATCTCACATCTCAACCCTTTATCAATTACCATTTTCCCATTACTTAACATCGTATACGTGAATCATTACTTGTAATCACCCAGTAAAGCTAGGTCCATTCTAGCACATACAACATGATATAATCAATAACAACTCAATTCATAACATGGTTCATTTCAATGAGGTAACAATATAACAGTTGATAGGTGCAAATATTTAAACAAATAAAAAATTGAGATTGGGCCGATGCATTTGGTGTTACTAAGTTCTGTTGCTCAAGCATGTTCATTTATTGATTTTATTGGAGTAACTATTATAATTGTAAGTACATGCTACTGACTTAGTCAATTCATATACTTTAAATTAATCTATTTTTTTCCTTTTCACAAAATTATCATTTTACTACGTATAGTAAGGTTAGCTAATGTTTACTTAAACATTTTATGATTTCATTAACATTTAGCAAGGACATGCAATTAGTATTCATCATTCTAAACATTTTAATGTAACAAAAGTGAAACAGATTTAAGTCTAAACATAGTGCAGGGCCAAATTCGAAAACTAAAAACTTATAGGGGTCTAGGTGCAATAACAGTCCAACATTTGTGCATTTTACATTGAGTTTTCCGGAAAAACAGAGTATTGTTTAGATTTCAAGGTTTTAGTCTGTGGTTTCGATTCCGTCCATTATAACTCATTTAAATCAGAATACATGAACTAAATATACTTGGGAGAAAGTAGGGAAGCGATTATTCTACCTCGGTCCGGACAAAAAGCTTGACCGTGAAATTCGGTGGGTTTTCGTTGAGCTGCGAAAGATCGGGATTCCAGCAGCAACTTTGGACTGAAATAACTTGACCAACCCTCTATCGTTTTGGATGATTCTTGTGTCTAACGTGAAGCTCTTGAAACGCCTTACAACTTTTGTCAAGAAGTAGGAGAAAAATGGAAAATTAGAAGGGTTGCTGAATCTGTCCGGAAATCAAAATTCGAGAATTTTACCAAACTTTGAATGGCGATGACTCTATCAATTCTTGACCGTTTTGGGTGATTCTTGGGTTGGAATCGAAGCTCTCAACACCCTCTACAAGTTTCATGAAGAATCAAATTAAGCCTAAAATGAATTTAACTAGGAGGAGAATGGTCATAAAAACAGGTACGTGGAATGAACGAAAATGAAGTTTGTGGTGGTGCCTTCTTCTTCTGCTCTTCTTTATTTTTCTTCTCCTCCCTCTTTCTTATTTTCTTCTACTCCTCCTTTACTACCCAGCACTCACTCACTCACACACACACACACACACACACACACACTCATTCTCTCTCTCTCTCTCTCTCTCTCTCTCTGATTAAATGGGAAAAGAAGTGGGGAAAGAAGGGGAAAAGGTGGAGATGATTAAGGGGGATGTGAGGTGATGGGGGAGTTATATAGGAAGTATGGGTAGGTATGTGGGAGGATGGGAAGTGGAGAGAGGGTGAGAAAGAATCGGAAGAGATGAGGGAGAGGGGATGGGAGCATAATCTCATAAATTGTGGGATGGTTACTAATATTTATTTTATAGATATATAGACGCAGATATAAATAGTTACAAGGTATTAATAATGTATATGCTAAACTAATTTTAATCACCAAAAATTAATCTAGGTTCTAGTTTAATCTAATTAAACTTTTAATATTAATCGATTATATAGATTATTTGATTAAAAATAATTTTTTATTAAAAAAATAGGGCAAAAATTCGAATCGTTACAGTAAGGTCTAAGGTCCATCTTCTATCTTTGGCAAGACAAAAATTCACTTTTATGTTTTAAATCCTATTTTTCCTTACTATTAACTTGTCCGACCATGAGACCGACTCCTCCTCCGACTACCTTCGGCCACTGGTGATTTTTCAGCGCTACCTCTGGCGATCAATGAAGTAGAGATGAAGGTTTGGTGACCGGCACCAACTCCGGCGATCTACAATAATGATTTTTCTTCTTTCTGTAGAGTTGTTGCTGGAAAGTTGCAGTCGGCGGTAGGAGAAGAGGAGGTACGAAGTCCGTGGAGAGAGAGAGAGAGAGAGAGAGAGAGAGAGAGAGAGAGAGAGAAGTTCCCTTCTAGGAGCTATGGAGTGAGAGAGAGAGAGAGAGAGAGAGAGAGAGAGAGAGAGAGAGAGAGAGAGAGAAGTTCCCTTCTAGGAGCTATGGAGTTCACTAGTTTACTAAAGAACTTTGCACACCATATGTTCATCGAAATTCCTAATAGAAGAACCAATATAGCAAAAGAGGACTAGTTGATCTGATTGATACAAACCTCCTTGTATATATAGTTGCTTGGTGATAATATTAGTCATTTACTTTTGTGCTTTTATAAAAAAATCACCAACTGTTCGGCTTCAATATTCATATCTTAAAATCTCGTGAATGCTCACTAGAATATTTCTAGGAAAATTTATATAAATGATCCTCCTAGTTTCTTTCGAGTCTCATTTTTGTCCTCCAAGTATCAATTATAACTCTTTTGACCTTTAAGTTAGTTTTTGTACCAAATTGGTTCAAGTGATAACTTTTGTATGCCAAACTAGATGAAAAAAATCAAATTAATGGCAGTTTGGACATTATAGTTCGTACCAAGTTGGTTCAATTGATGACGTCTACCATCAATCTATTTTTTTTTTTTTTGTCCAGTTTGGCTGACGGGCATTATCAATTGGATCAATTTGGTACGAAAATCAAACTTGAAGGTCAAAAGAGTTGCAATTAATACTTGGAGGACGAAAATGAGATTCGGGTGAAACTAGGAGAACCATTTCTATAAATTTCCCATAATTCTATTACAATTTTATGAGTTTGATACCATTGGCATGCTGTAATTGATAGCAAAATACAAAGCTTGAAATCTCATGAATATTCAGTTCAAAACTCAATACCATTTCTATGTATGCTTTCTACTATTGTTATTGAAAGTCATACCTCACTAGTTTGGACACCGAAAACTACTAAACATCCTCTAGATTTGGACACCCAAAACTTTACAAAAATTGGCACTTTGTTATGAAAACTAGTGAACATTCTCTAGATTTGAGCAAAAAGCACTTTTCAAAAAAACTAGTGACACGTGACACTTCACTAGATAATATCTCGTGAGCATTCACAAGGTATTTTGGAAACTGACACATATTATAAAAACTAGTGAGCATAGAGATCAATTTGAGCATAAAACACTTTTTAAAAAACTAGTGAAACTTCACTAACTACTGAACATTATATAAAACACTAGATTTGAAAATTAGTGAACATTTTCTAGATTTGAGCGAAAAATACTTTTCAAAAAAACTAGTGACACTTCACTAGATAACATCTCATGGGCATTCACAAGGTATTTTGGAAACTGACACTTGTTATAAAAACTAGTGAGCATCCTCTAAATTTGAGCATAAAACACTTTTTAAAAAGTTAGTGAAACTTCACTAACTTTTAATTTTGCATTTTTTGATATTGAAGGATGTTGTCGGATCATGGGTCACAATCTCACTACTTTTGTTTATTAAAACTAGTGAGATATCACTACTTTTGTGAGGTGTACTTATATATTACAACTAGTGAGATGTCACTACTTTTGTTTTTACAAAAACTGCTGAAACCTACTATACTAATCAACAAAAACCTTACTCATTCCAATATTTGTATGCATAAACTGTTTTTGGCTATGGATGAAAGTTAGTGTTCTAACTTTTAGATTTGCTTTTGAAACTTAGTGAATACTCACTAGAAAAAAAAAACCCTATAATTCTCATATGAAAGTTAGTGAATATGCATGAGGTTATATTTAGTAAACATTTAATACTCCCTCTGTCTCAAATTCTTTGTCCGATCCGCAAAACGGAGTGTTAAAAATAATACAATTTTTGCAAGAAAAAATCAAAAGTTTTTCAACAACTTACTAGATATCAATGAGTATTTTTAATGAGTATAATGTGCTTTGCTATTTACCTACCCAAAAAAAAAAAAATTTGTGTGGTTTGTTTTTAATAAGTGAATGAGTACTTTTTTCTTTTTAATGGGAAGACTATTAATTTATTGTTTTTATATGGTTATTCGTCTTAATAATAACTTCATTAGATAAGTTTATTTATTCTTGGGGAATTTATAGAAATGATTCTCCTAGTTTCACTCGAGTCTCATGTTCGTTCTCCAAGTATCAATTGCAACTCTTTTGACCTTTAAGTTTGATTTTCGTATCAAGTTGGTCCAATTGATAACGTCTGTCAGCCAAACTGGACGAAAAAAATTAGATTGAGAACAGATGTCATCAATTGGACTAACTTGGTACGAACTGCAATGTCCAAATTGCCATCAATCTAATTTTTTTCCTTTCAGTTTGGCTGATAGGAGTTATCAATTGGACCAATTTGGTATGAAAACTAAATTTGAAGGTCAAAAGAGTTGTAATTGATATTTGAAGTACGAAAATGAGACTCGAATGAAATTAGGAGGACCATTCCTATAAATTTTCCTTTATTCTTTTAAAAATTAAGAAGATAGAATGAAAAAAGAAAAGAAAAACAGTCTTCCCATTTTTTAGAAAGTGATGACATAGAACAAACAAAAAATAAAGAAAAAATAATAGTTTATGCTCTTCTTTCAAAACAAAACCTTTCGGCTCTCAATTTCCCGAACGATTGCGGTGATGGCTCCAGAGTCAGGCCCAGACAACGTGTGACTCAAAAGGAAGGTGAAGTACCAAAGAAGAAATAGTGGCGGTGGTGGTTGGCGGCAAAGGTGACCGACGACAGCTTAATTTCTAGAGAGAGAAACTGGGATGTCGTGGAATAAAAGTGGTTTTTCGGTGGGTCTTGACTGCGCCGCAGACAAGGCCCAGGCGAGGAAGGTCTAGGGAGGTTGGTGGCAGTCCCGTGGTGGTGGTTCGTTGAATCGAGCTGCCTCCGACCACCATCCCTTTATCCAATTCTTTGTCTACATTGATTGGTTCGATTGGGTCGAGAAGGAGATTGACAAGCAAGGGTTATTTTAGTCCATTCAAAGGGCACGTGGACCTAATAGGTTAGGATATTATTGGGTGGATGCGTGGAGTTTGGTAAATGAAATAATGAACTATACGCTAAATCTCCCTTGTTTAATTTAATTGACAGTAAAATTAGTCTTCCAAATTATTCCTAATTATAGTCAATAATTCAGTTCCCTTAACAAAGACTACAAAGAGAAGACGAGTACAAGTTTGAAAGTTAAGCCCTGCTAATGTACAAGTGTTGTACACAAAGTGTCGTACCCATAGCAATTTTTAGTTTGAAAACAGAGCGGCTCTTAGGTGACATCATCTAGAACGGCCCATTGGGTTTTTGCTTTTGATTTCGGCCCAAACATTAGGATTTTAACCCATCAAAGGTAAGTATTTTCTCAAGGGGATCAACTCCTCTGCATATCTCATCCTTCCATACCCCTCCATACTCTCAATTTTCATCCTCATCTCATTCTCATGCCCAAAATTATTATCCGAACCGATCACCTTGTTAAACACGCAAAAAATTATAAGTGTAACGCCCCGAATTTTGGGAATGTTAAATAGAAAATTTCATTGAAAATCTTAATAGAGTCTGGCTCATTATTACATCATAACTCCCATGGGAGTACTTTTATTACACAAGGGAATGGAAACTAAGGTTCCTAACTACAGTTCCGCCTGCTCTTCCATCCTAGCCAGATCTTCAGCTCCAAAAGCCTCCAAGGTGTGCAGCTCACCCTGTTTATCTACCAAGTCTGACACATTATACCAGCATCGCCACTGATATAATATGTCAGGATTACCAAAGGTAACACCGTGAGCTACAAAGGCTCAATAGAATAACCCATACCCACTAACCCTTAACTTACAAATAATCGATCACAAATTCGATGATTTCCACATAATTCATACATACTCGACAAAACAGTTAACAATAACACATCCACATTCATTATCCAAACTAACGCTGGTGTCTATGATTTTCTGAGTTTCTCCTATGCGACTCCTCGTAGACCGTGTCACAATTTTCCACATTGCATACTCATATTAATATTTCCAAAATCGTCATTTTACACACCCAACCTCGGTTCCGCTGCGTCGGGTTCCCATTGGCACACAAAATTTGCATTGGCTCCCCTCCGCGGATAACCAAGCTATTCACCCAACCTCGGTTCCGCCATACCGGTCTCCTGAGTATCCTCACAATGGTTGCTTCGTTCGCTCCGATATAAGAAATAAAGCCCCAAGCGTAGGGCTTAATATGTCAGTTGAAGCATAATAATCCGGAAGACCGAGATCGTACCCACGGGAATAATTAATATGGCTTTACTGGATTTGTAGATGCAAGCAAGGGCTTTCAGCTTTTAGACAGCCAACTTGATTTTACGTTTGTAGTGGGAAAGTAAAAGAGGCTAAATTGAAAAGCGAATAAACTAAGATAAAAAGCAGGTTAGGTCTAGGAATTACTAATAATCACGACTCAAGTTAAACCACATTTCTCACTCAATTACGCAGTTCAGGATACAAAATTAAGGTTCTCCAACCGAAAAATTAGATGGTTCGATTACCAAGCTAGCTCTAGAATTTATTTAGCAAATGCCTCGTGCGACAGAGCTCCAAGAATCATGTGTGGTAAGTAGGCGATGTTCTTACCTACACATGATCAAGGAGATTAACACCTTAGTGATTTGACAAATAAACCCGAACCCCACATTGATTCTCGAACCAAAGATTTAACTTTATGGTGAAAAACACAATTCTACTTGAGCCATGAGGTGTTAATCACCCCATGACCTAACCTTGGAAAACTACTCACACATATCTATTGAGATAAGAGCAAGCAAAAATCTACTTAGCATAATTGAAATAACAACACTAGAAGAAAATTAGATTAAACGATAGATCGAGTAATTCACTACAACTTTAATGAAGATGACAATATCAAAAATTAATTAATTAAGACAGAAAATTGAAAGATTCAAAGCTGAAAATTGAAGAACAACCAAGAACAATTCAAAATCTAGATCTAGATCTAAAAATGATGCAATCAAATATATTCTACTTGTTTGTACAAAGTGACATCATGGCTTTTATATTTTTCAAGTACACTCATAGAATATTCTCCAAGATGCTCCAAAGACGCCCTCCTAAAGCCCTCGGCATCGATGGAGAAAGGCTTAAACTACTTCACTAACGGCCTCGGCATCGATGGAGTGTTACTCTTTCCATCGATGCCGAGCACTTTAGGCCTGATTTCACTAATTGCTTCGGCATCGTTGTAACCTGGCTTCTCCCATCGTTGCCGAACCCAATCACTCCAACCGATTTGCTTTGCCTTGCTTGGCCTTGCCTTGCTTTGCTTTGGTCTTCTTCGGGTCTTGGCATACTTTAGGCTTTAAAATTCCTACTTTGGCCAATTTTCTACACAAGCAATGCCAACACATCTAGCGAGCCACTGCAGTTAAAAACAACTATTTAAGCAATAAGAGTAACTAAGACTAGACAGCTAGCACACCCTCCAATGCAATAACGGGTGCTTATCACACCCCCCAACTTGAAGTTTGCTAGTCTCTAGCAAATAAAGTACGAAAAATTTGAAAACTAACTGCCTTGCAATCCATTCTACTAGCATAACTTAGAACATGCTCAACATTGTAAACAACAAGAGTTCAATCAATCTAGCTTTTTATTTCATTCCTACAATTCACAATTTCAGCATCAAACTAAATAGGTCAAGCATCAAGCAAGTCTAAGAGCAAGCTAAAAATAGTTGTGTCCTCGAACAAGTGGAGGATACAGGACACAAACATGTGAATTCAGACTAAACCATATCCCACGAAGAAGTGCTTTATAAACAGGCAACAGCGAACAAGAAATACTATGCCTTAACAATGAAAGCACTTTATTCAACAGAATTTAACAACTATCAGATGACTTTGGTTAACGAAAGGAAAGCATGCCATGCAACTAATTATGCAATTATCAAATATCCAATCACAAAGGAATCCATGCGCGCTAAGAATCAACTAAGGACTTTTTAAGCTTGTAATGACCTTGGTTATAAAGGGAAGAGACTACAAAAAGTGTAGCGGCCATATGCTAGCATGGTTCATCTACCTTTGGCCACTACCGACCCAAACTACCCAAGACATTACCACACGCCGGCCAAGCACCAAATAAAGATATAAAGAAGAAATAAAGAAAAACTATGAGATAAGGCCTACTAAAACTACTACCACCAACTCCATCACACCTAGTCACTATCCTCAGCCAACTTCTCACAGTATTGAGCCTCGAGCTCTCCTTTTCCATTGGATTCTTTGTCATCCGGAATGAATGCTAACCCATAAGTCAAACCAATTCTCTTGTCAAAGTATTCAACGTTCTTTCCGAATTCGCTTTT
This sequence comes from Rhododendron ovatum, assembly GCA_019656835.1. Classification (NCBI taxonomy): domain Eukaryota; kingdom Viridiplantae; phylum Streptophyta; class Magnoliopsida; order Ericales; family Ericaceae; genus Rhododendron; species Rhododendron ovatum. Next base: position 22,018,579 of record CM033795.1, on the reverse strand, counting down.
ATTCTTTCATACCATTTATTTGATCTCATTTCTTTGAGGAATAGGATCATTTGAAGTGAGAATTATAGCGAGAGAGATATTGGAGCCAATTTTGGGGCTTTTTAGAGAGGGAGATGAAAATTTGGGGCTTTTGCTTTTGTAGTGGGAGAGGAGAGATAGAGAATCACGTATCAATTCCTTGTCTTTTAGCATTCCAACCACTTCTATCACATTCACACCACCCCTAAATCTCCTTGAATCATTGAAAACTATTTTCACGCAACCCTCTAAACATCCGGTTACCTAAGTTAAAGCAAAGAACGGGAAAGAGGACCAGGATGCAAAAATGGACTATGTGACACATATGTGGTATGATCATGCAAAGAATGTCTTGTATCCTTTCCTAAGTGCGCCTTGGATTCCAAAATGATTGAAAATTGACATTCAAACACAATTAAAAATGGACATGCGATTGTTCTCCTAACTACAAGCATTTTTATTGAAAGATGGGGATATAGACAAAACTTGCTCAAAAACTATACTCAACACCTAAACCGTTCAATTTTCAACTAAGCATGCAAATTGAGAAGCACAAAATTTCTTAGGATTGTTACGAACTCTTACTAACTAACAATTATTGAATATGCAACAAGTCATAAAAAAGAACAAAAAATCGTGACAAAAGGAAGAATTGCAAGTAAAAAACTTTTATTTATTTTTTGAAATTTTCCAATTTTCTCAATTTTTTGGATTTTTCAAATTTCCTATTGTTTTTGAATTTTTCAAATTTTCACAAAAATGAAAATGAATGGCACATAAGCTAACCCCTCCCCTCAACTTAAAGCGATGCTATGGTCTCATAGCATTAAGAACAAGACGAAGAGAGGAAAAGTGCGCGAATATACCGTCCAAGAGGAATGTCAACCCCTAAATACCTCGACCAAGTTGGAGGATTTGATGTCAATGTCTTGCTCCAGTCAGATTAGATGCTTCTAGGGTTTACTCCTTCGGTTCTGCCAACTCGAAACCATAGCTAGTCACACTGGGCTATATCCAAAGCTTTATCGGACTAACAACCGTGGCGCTTAGCCGCACCCATGCTTAGGGCTCCTGAATGCCTCACTCACTCCGGCTTTAGGCCCAAACTACCAAGGCTGGTGTGGTAGCAAATAAACCCTGCAAGACTGAGAGAACGATTTTCCACAAAACAATGACATTAGAACCACCGGCCTGTGTTATCCGGCTTCAAGCTAAACAAAACTTAAAAGACAGAAGGTAAAGAAAGCACGAAGAAAACACACAAAACAATTAAAAACATGCAAAACAGAATGAAATGTAATGCACCACCTGATCATCACGCGATCACACGAGTCATCCTTTTTTTCCCATCCCTTATCGGTGGGGTAAAAAATGGGTGGCTATACTAGACCGTTGAAAGTGAAAAAGAAATGAGAGAGAGAAAAAGAGTGTGACAATGAGTGAAGGAGAGAGAAAATATGTTCATCCACATGATGGTTTCGAATTGTTATCATGCCATTAAAAGCTAATATAATGAACATAATACCACATGCTACACTCTTTGCCAAAAATTGAACTCAACCATGCCACAAGATAAGATACTTTAAGTAAAGTAATTGCCGAATTTGTTTTAAAAACTTAAGGTCCACCAAGTGCATAGCCCAAACAAAATTAATTTTCAATTTGTTGACCAAATCTACAATATAAGGATGATAAACCACAAGAAAATTGTCAACACCAAGAAAATCAATTGGTTCTATGATTGGTAACTTCTCAAGAATAGGCTCACATGCATCTTGCTTTTCTAACAAAGAGTGTGAGAAATCTACCTCACTATTCATTTCTTTAGCGGTGAGAGGATTAAGGCATGGAAAACTTGAAGGGACAGTTGTAGCTTCCATGGGCTCTAACTCTTCAAAGATTGGCCCATAAGCATCTTGTTTAGCCAACAACGAATACAAGTAATCCACTTCGGCATCCATTTCCTTAGCGGTGAGAGGTTTTTCCAATGGATCTTCATAGTAGATGTCCGACGTTTCAAGCATGTTCATCTCGTGAGCAAGGAGTAATTCCTCTGGGGAAGAATCAAGATACGGGAGATCAAAAGAGACAACTTTAGCGGTGAGGCGTTTTCCCCTCGGATCATCATATAGAGGGGCATCCACAAGAGAAGGAAAAACCTTCTTCTCTATTGGGGATAGTTCTTGAAACTCTTCAAATTTTGGAGTCCAAAAGGTCATGGGACATGCTTCATCCTCCTCATTGAGCAACGCATGCAAATACCTCACTTCGAGAGATTCGAGAAATTCGACATCCTCGACTGTAAGAGCAACTTCCAAAGGATCACTATAGAGTAACTCGTCTACGTGTTCTTCTTCAAGAGTATCAATAAGGCTCACTTCATTCACATTCTCGTCATCTCCCATTTGACTGCCCACATTAAAAACATTGACCTCCATCTTCATGTTACCGAAGGTCATATTGAGAAGTCCATTTCGACAGTTGATAACTACATCCGCCGTGGCTAAAAAGGGTCTTTCAAGGATCACTGGAGTGGAAGCAACAGAAGAGTCGGTCAGATTTGTATCGAGAATCACAAAATCCACCGAATAGACAAACTAATCAACTTGCACTAGAACATCTTCCACTACCCTTCTTAGTACATAAACACTTCGATCGGCCAACTATAGTGTGACACGAGTAGACATCATCTCCTCCAAACCAAGTTCTTGATAAATAGAGTATGGAAGTAGATTAACACTGGTCCCAAGATCAAGTAAGGCTTGTTTGATACGCTTTCCTCCAATGGTAACCACGATAGTAGGGCTCCCCGGATCCTTGTATTTTGGCACTATATTCGTTTGAATGATAGAACTCACTTGCTCAGTAAGGAATATCTTTTTTTGAACATTAAGCTTGTGCTTCCGAGTACACAAATCCTTAAGAAATCCTTAAGAAACTTGGCATACGAGAGAATTTGCTTGACTGCATCCATGAGAGGAATGTTAATCTTCACTTGATTGAATAATTCATGCAACTCCGCATTGTAATTTGGTTTCGCCAAGGCCTTTAAACAATTAGGAAATGGTGCCGGTGTTGGAATAACTTGAGGGTTCGGCACACTTTCCTTTTTCTTGCCTTTGTCCTTTTCTTCTTCTTCAAGAGTCTCCTTACTTGTTTCCTTGAGAGATTCCCCAAGGGTTGGAATTGAACGTTCGATAGGCGAGGGTAACAAGGTAGGTTCCGGAGGCATCACCACTTGCCACTTCGAAGAGAAATAATAGCCTTTGCTTGCTCGGAAAAAGTCACCAAAGAGCTAGTAAAGTGAAGACCTTGAGAAGACGGATTAGAATTCGGTTGCAGATTAGATTGAGGTTGAGTAGGAAACTTCCCCTTCTCTTATTGTAACAAACCCACCGTAGTCGTCAACTTATCCAACTGGTTTCTGATATCATTCATCATCTAAGTTTGTTGCTCGTTAATGACAGTTTGACCTTGCAAGAGAGCACTGAATTGATCTTCCCAAGAACGCTTTGGTGGTCGTTGTTAGAACTGGGCAGGTGGCTGTTGAAATTGGTTTGCATGTGGGAATGGAGCAGAGGGAGTAAAACCAAGCTGACCTTGAGCTTGAGGGAAATGGAAAGTATTTTGAGGTTGCTTCCAAGGTAGTTGTGGAACAGGTGGTGGAACTTGAGAAGAACTCCCTTCATTAGATTGATTCCAACGGAAAGCTGGATGTTGCCTTGTCCCTAGATTATAAGATTGAGAATAAGGGTCAAAACATTGCACGGCATGTACTTCTTCTGGAGCAATCCCATTAATCACATTTTTAAGAGCAGGGATGTTGGGGTACGTCTCGGTAGAATGGCCCACAATCTCACAAATAACACATACTTCCTCCACTTGGCATACTGCTTCACTTCTTGAGATTGAGCACTCTTTAATTCCAACTTGTCAAGTTTCCGAGCAATCTCCTCCAATCGAGTTTCAAAAGTTGTATGCTCCGCAATAGAGAATCTCCCTGAACTTGTAGGACCTTGATTGTACATTGCTCTATCTCCTGGATCTGCAAACTGCCAAGACTGGGTCTTCTCAGCTAGTGACTCATAGTAATCCCAAGCATTCTCCAGTGTCTTCCCCATAAAATCACCTCCACCCATAGTATCCAGAAGCTGTTTACTCTCTTGAGAACACCCTGTACAGAAATAGTTGACTCTGAGATACAACAGAAGGTCGTGATGAGGAACCGACATAAGCAAGTCTGTGTATCGCTCCCAATACTTATGGTAAGTCTCTCCATCCCTTTGCTTGAAACATTGAATCTAATCGATAAGTAACTTTGTCCGACTGGCTGGAAAGAATTTAATGGTGAAAGCATCCTGAACATCTCCCCAGTTACGCAAAGATTGTGGCTTCAAAGAGTTGAACCACTGTTTCGCCTTGTCTTTGAGAGTGAATGGGAACAACTTCAGGCGAGCTTGATCAAGTTGCCTCGGAACTGTAACGAAAGAATGTAGAATATTCTTGATCTCGCGGATATGCAAATAAGGATCCTCCAATTCTTGCCCCCAAAATTATGGAATTATCCAAAGATACTCAGCTTTGAATTCAAATACATTCCCAGCGGTCGGAGTCGAAATAACGATTGGAGATACTTGAGGAGCCCATTCTGGATTTACATAATCACTAGAGTACGAACTGGAACTTCGTCGGCTATTGGGCCTTTGCGATTGCAATTTAATTTGCGAGGTGAAGAGTGGGCAGAATACGCCTTGACAATGCTACGGATTCTTGGCGGTGAAGAAGAACGATGAAGCTGATTGGAAATTGGGTTTCGATAAATAGGCATAAACTAACACAAATACTAACTAACTACCAACAAACTACCAGGAGGGGCTATGCCGCCACCTCAACTCAGCAAACAAAATATGCAAGGGGTTATGCCACCACCTCGGCTAAGCAATGCAATCAAATTTAAGCTAACTAACTAAATTAACTAACTACACTAACTAAGAACAAACTCGATATTTAGCATGGCTTCGTTACACCTCAGGTTTGGTATAACCAGGTTAGAGGTATCTACCAAACTAAATACGAACTACTAACACATAAACTACTAAACTACTACTACTAGACAAAAGCAGGATACTTACAGTGGTTTGTTGAACCTCCAAGAAAGCCATAATAAGAAATCCTCGGTAACGGCGCCAAAAATGCTTCGTTTGCTCTAATATAAGGAATAACACCCCAAGCGTAGGGCTTAATATGTCAGTTGAAGCATAATAATCCAGAAGACCGAGATAGTACCCACGGGAATAATTAATACGGCTTTGTTGGATTTGTAGATGCAAGCAAGGGCTTTCAGCTTTTAGATAGCCAACTTGGTTTTACGTTTGTAGTAGAAAGTAAAAGGGGCTAAATTGAAAAGCGATAAACTAAGATAAAACGCAAGTTAAGTCTAGGAATTACTAACACTCATGACTCGAGTTAAACGACATTTCTCACCCAATTACGCAGTTCAGGATACAAAATTAAGGTTCCCCAACCGAAAAATAAGATGGTTCGATTACCAAACTAGCTTTAGAATTTATTTAGCAAATGCCTCGTGCGACAAAGCTTCAAGCATCATGTGTGGTAAGTAGGCGATGTTCTTACCTACACATGATCAAGGAGATTAACACCTTAGTGATTTGACAAATAAACCCAAACCCCACATTGATTCTCGAACCAAAGATTTAAACTTTCTGGTGAAAAGCGCAATTCTACTTGAGCCATGAGGTGCTAATCACCTCATGACCTAACCTTGAAAAACTACTCACACATATCTATTGAGATAAGAGCAAGCAAAAATCTACGTAGCATAATTGAAATAACAATACTAGAAGAAAATTAGATTAGACGATAGATCGAGTAATTCACTTCAACTTTAATGAAGACTACAATATCAAAAACTAATTAATTAAGACAGAAAATTTAAAGATTCAAAGCTGGAAATTGAAGAACAACCAAGAACAATTCAAAATCTAGATTTAGATCTAAAAATGATGCAATCAAATATATTCTACTTGTTTGTACAAAGTGACATCACGGCTTTTATATCTTCCATGTACGCGCACAGAATATTCTCCAAGATGCTCTAAAGACGCCCTCCTAAAGTCCTCGGCATCGATGGAGAGAGGCTTAAACTGCTTCACTAACGGCCTCGGCATCGATGGATTGTTATTCTTTCCATTGATGCCGAGCAGCTTAGGCCTTATTCCACTAATTACTTCGGCATCGATGTAACTTGGCTTCTCCCATCTTTGCCGAACCCAATTACTCTAGCCGCTTTGCTTTGCCTTGCTTGGCCTTGCCTTGCCTTGCTTTGGTCTTCTTCGGGTCTTGGCATACTTTAGGCTTTAAAATTCCTACTTTGGCCAATTTTCTACACAAGCAAAGCCAACACATCTAGTGAGCAACAACAGTTAAAAACAACTATTTAAGCAATAAGAGTAACTAACACTTGACAGCTAGCGCATCCTCCAATGCAATAACGGGTGCTTATCAATGGTTCTGCCGCGTCGGGTTCCCATTGGCACACCCAAACACACACACCACACAATGGGCTGCCATGTCAGGCTATATTGCGGTTTTCAAAACATTTCTCCTTTCCAAAACACGCTTTTTCATTAACCATACCCTAGGTGTCATGTTTCTACTTTCTCGATTTTCGTGTCTCGTTTTCATGCAACAACTCTGCGGTAGGACTTTTCACATACGTAATCATATATCATTCATTGTGATTTGAAACTAACTAGCAAGATCATCCAACTCTATGTTACTAATCATGCTCAAATCACCGCTTAAAGCATAACGCTATATGTACGGATGCCTTTGTAGTGAAAATCACTTATTCTTTATAACAAGACAAGTAATACAAACAATTCATGCATACATGCTCATAACTGTCCTAAAGATCAAAATACGAATACTTCTATCAAACGATAAAGTCTTATATTTCGAAAGTCGTTCTTTCTTTTTTTGTAGGAAGTTCAAAACAACACATGTTTATGAGAGTAAAAGTTGATTATTCCAACATGCTCATACTTCCATTAGCTAAAATAAGTTATTAACTATCATACATTTCAAACCTACAGGTGATAGATAACCTTATATACGGAAAATCTACTTATACTTCCAACATACGGTTCTACGTTATACGTTGAGTTTAGTGGACAATGGACTCTACCTTTCTTCTTGGCGGTAGTGACGACTACGGAAAGTAAGTTGACGATCGGGCGGAATAACTTCCTACGGTAAGCTTCCGGTAGCTTCGAAAGAGAAAGGTTTCTCTCGAAACTAGTATTTGACTACAACTACTAAACTTTATGGATGGAAAGGGAGGTTTAGGATGAGTTTCAAGAAGAACTCAAGAACAAGGAAGAACAAAGAACAAATGCAAGAATTCTAGAGAGAGAAGTTGGAGAGTTCAAGGTGTGAGTTGAATGCTTGGACAAGGATCCTATTTATAGCAAAATTTGGCTCCCTCTCTCTCCCCCATGGCCGGCCCTCTCTCTCTTCAATTCTCCCATGGATTTGCTCCATTGTGTTATCCAATCAAGTCTTTCAAGCATGCCATGATTTGTCAAATCCAATCTTTAGGCATAAGCCTATAAAATCAAGTAGGATCTTAGGCTTTCTAGGAAAATCTAGGTGATCATAGTCTTGGTTGGCAAGTCTTAAAAGTCTAGGGCAGGGTTTGATTAGGCTAAGCCTTCCATGTTTAGTCATTCATAGGTCTAGGTTGTAGTCAAATCCTAGGGTAATTAAGGCTAGGTTCTAGGATGATTAAAGGCTACTTTGGAATCAAATCTAGGATGATAGGATTCTATGTTAGAAATTGACTAGAAAGGGGTTGTCAAGTCATAAATAGGCTTAAGGCTAAAGGTAGCTTGTGGAAGTGAACAAAACACATGCACACACTCCACCTCTCCCTCTCACTCTCAGCCTCCTTCTCTCCCTCTCCCTCTCTATGTCTCTCTCTCTCTCTCTCCTCTTATACTATGTACATATATATATATACGGGGCGGTTCCGGAGACACCTAAAAAAATACCTAAAAAAACATCTCATAGTTCCTTATCAAATTTTGATGATCCAAGCCACTCAATGTGATCAGAACATGATTTTAAGGGTACCCGCGAGAAATCAGCAAAAAAAATGACCGGAAAGGGCTTGATCTGAACAGTTTTTTATTGAACAGTTCAAATAAAAACTGCTCAAATCAAGCCTTTTTCGATCATTTTTTTTGCTGATTTCTCGCGGGCACCCTTAAAATCACATTCTGCACATATTGAACGGTTCGGATCATAAATATTTGATCTGAAACTATGAGATTGAGATTTGGGGTATTTTTTTTAAGTATTTTTTTGGGTGTCTCTTGAACCATTCCAATATATATATATATATAACTCTAGAATAATTAGGCTTAAGGCTATAACTCTAGGTTTGCATGCATGACATGGCTAAGGTTGCTTCTTTTGGAAGCTAAATGATGACTACTTTTGGTATGACTTGTCTTGACAAGTCAATACATTCATTGGCAATTTCTAATGTCTATTGTCCAAGGGATAAAAAAATTTCTAGCAATTATTATACAATGGGTAAAAGAATAATGATGAGAAGTAAGGTCTTGATGTGACTAGACATGGTTAGATCCAAGTAGGCTTATAAGACTAAGGTAGGTCATGATTAAAGGTTAAGCTTCCAAAGGTAATCATATGGACCAATGGTTAATAGTTTCCTAGAAAGTAAGTCTATGGTCAAGTAGTCATGATTAAAGTAGGTTATGAGTGTTACTTTTGGTAGTATCATGATTACCATCTTTGTCCAATGGTTCTTAAATGCTAGGGAAGGTAACTAAGTTAATTAGTACTTAGCTTTACCTAACTAAATGATTGAAAACAAAACCTATTACCCAAAAGGTAAGAATTTCTCTAACAACTATCGTTCAATGGGTAAAGAGAAAAAATACACTAGAAAGATGTAATGATGAGGAATAAAGTCAAGAATTGACTAGTCATGAAAGTGCAATGATTACATCCTTTGGTCCAAAAGGTTCAATTAGAGTTTGGATGGGTTCACAAGGCTCAAAGACGGTCAAAAAGATCCATCCAGGGTTAGGAGATTGTAACTAGGTTGAAACTTAGATTTCTCTAACTAATCGGTTGGAAACTAATTCTACTTGCCAAATAGGATTTCTAGCCAAGAAATATAATTTAAGGATTTTATTTAACTAGCTAAGAAAATATACAAGTGTTTCTATAAGCATACTTGTCTTTGGAAAAGGACTAAATCGTCCGATGCCAAAAAGATATAATTTTATAAGTTTCAAATCTAATTATGACAGATTATTAGAAATCAAAAGGGAATTTTAAAAGAAATCCAAGTAATTAAAATAAAATTCAAATATTTAACAAAATTTTTATTTACCGAAAATCAGGATCGTTACAATAAGTTTGCGAAATCTTAGTATGATCGGATATTGATAAATAAATATGTGAATAAATTACTTTTCCTTCTCTAGAATGTAAGGTTAAACTGTTGAATATATTTACGTTTTATTTTGCATAACAATTTGCAACGTGTTCACGCGTCTTTTGATCTTCGATCATACTTTCATTTTGTAGATGTAAGGTTCTTTGCGTTATTTACGAAGTGAATGGTCCAGATTATAATTTGGGCACAAGATGTGGACAAAAATTAAGAGTATGGAAGGGTACAGAGGGATGAGGTATGGAGAGGAATTGATCCTTTTCTCACGCGGTAAGTTGTTTAATAGTAACTTGTTAATTTGGGTTTTAGGCCCTTGAACCCTAGGCGACTTTTTGTCGCGATATTTTCTATTCTATTGTTTTACAAACTTTTTCCTTATATGAACTTTTTCTACTTTATTTAAATTTATATATTTCTCTTATTCCTCTCTAATCGAGAGGGCCAAAAAAATTTAACCTAAATCTAGTACATAGAAATTAAGAGAAACCAACAGAAAAAATTACCATGCCAAAAATTCGTGTGGGCCTTCGATTGTAAGACTGAAGGTACCCTTACTTGAATCGTAGTCATTAGTTTCCTTTCTTTCTTGCAGTGCCTCTCCATTTGTTTTTGCCCCAAAATAGAGTTTATTGTTAGACTTGTTTTTATGAATGATAGTATTAATTTTCTTCGATTGGGTTTTCTAGTGGAGGCCTATTTGATAAGAGTCAAAGAGTACTGAATTCAAGATGCCGAATCCTGACCTATACTCTCTCTATCTCCCTCTAGAACCTAACCCCGCCGCCGCACATCTTAATTTCCCCCACTCCCCGTCTTGGGCGGTGGGAAGGGGCGCTCTCTCCCTCTTCCCTCTTTTTCTCTCTCCCTTTTCTCTTTCTCTCCCCTCTTCCCCTTTCCCTACCTTTCCATCTCTCCATCACCATGCGCTGTTTGATGGCATGGTGTAGTTCTCCGGTTAGATCTATTGCCGTCCATTTCTCCATCGCCAAGTGCTATTTGATTTCACAAGTTTGATGTTTTTGATATGGAGCTCCGCCATTCCGAGGTGCCCGATGTCTCGGTACTAGCTTCACGTTTGTTGTTCAATTAAGATTACGATCTCCTGCTAAAGAGTGCGACATTATTAGTTTCGTCTCTTTTAGGGTCTGGTTGTTTTTTTGTATCTCTATTTTCGAGTGTTTATCGGTAGCTACTATACAGCTTGATATGTATCAAGGTGATTTTTAGTAGATGTCGTGGCTTGTTTGAATGAATTGAATGACATCAAGATTAGCCCCTAGGATTAATCAATGTGCACATAAACTGACCAAGACAACTGAGTTTTAAAAAAAAATCCTTTTTTTCTCCCTAATTTTTTTGATCATCGAAAAAGAATTTAATAACCTTTAAAATGAAGAATGCAAAGATTAAATAGACGTGGGGTAAATTTCAGCTAAGTTGGCACCCACAAACTCTGAAAATCATGTGCTACGGCCTAGAAGACCAAAACTTGTTGGCTAGAAGCCAATTATAATTCAAACAATACAGAGAAACAGATGTGGAAAACTGAAAGTTACAAGGGGAAGAAAGACAAAAAGAGCCCCCCCCCCCCCACCCAACCCAAAAGATAATGTGCTACATACCGCTAAAATCAACCCACAAGCAAGACTACCAATCAAGAATGGAGCTAGAAGGTCTAGTGGCAAGAATTTTAGAAAATGCAATTATATGTATGAGAAAAAATATCCCCACCTTATATAGACCCGCCACCGATAGGTTTTTTTTTTTGGCTATATACTAGTCATTAATCCTCTAATTTTTTTTTCAAGCAGGGAGACCCAAAAAGGTATTCCAAAACTAGATTCTATCATCGATGTTTTTAACAACATAAAGAGCGTCGAGCACAATTCAAAATGCCTCACTTTAGTAGATAGATTAAATTAAAGTTTGTCTTTTTTCGTACTCTATGTGCAAATGACAAACATTGTTTACTATAGTTTTTATTATGTTATTTTAATTTTTCCTAGAGTAGATGACATTCATATTATAATGCATCTTGTAAGTATTTTTTTAGTATACATTTTGCCACTATAGGGTAAAATCCTATCTCCGTCGCTACTGCTACCAACAACAATCCCTATAAAATCTCCACGTATGACCCTCAAATTCAATCTTAGAAGGAAGAGGCCTAGCAGTACCAGGAGCAGATAGCAATATCATAAATAGTAGAAGCAAAACCATTTCCATAAAGGAGAACAACACCACTCCCAACAAATGTGTTAGCACTCAGCTTTGAACCAGAAACAGAAGCGAAACCTCAGCAGTGTTTGTTCTAGATTTCTAGTTCTAGTTCCAGTTCCAGTTCCAGTTCTAATAGATAGCAACAGAACAGTGAAAACCAAAACTCTCTTTGTGGCGAAAAATACCAATGACAAAACTGTAAAATAGTAGTTAATCTTACAATTCCCAATCATAAAATCCACCAAAACATTTAGGCCACATTATAAGACCCACTAGTTGCAGCGCTTCTAAATCCCCAACATCCCAAAAGCCATCAGTGTGCCAAATCAAAGAGTCTTCTTCCCAAGTTCTTCTCTTTAATGCTGCATATATCTCCCACTGTCATTGATTCTTTGAATGTTTGACACCATGTTGAATAGTTAGTAGGGCCAATGTCTGGTTTGCTTTTACCCACCAAGCCAGATTTTGTTTGGTATTATTGGCCAAATCCTCCAAGTCAATATCCACCCCTTGAAAGAAATGTTCATTCCCTGCCTTCCATATTTGACCAAATGATAGTAGCAGACATAGCATACCAGATTAGTTTTCCGTTCTCATTAGCCCTTCTCCTAAATTACCATCCATTCCAGTAGAAAGCGCACTTCTAGTTGACTCTAGAGCCACCCACACCAATCCCCACCAGTAAATCAAAGAAGACCACATCATCCGAAGACTCTGGCAATGCAGTAACACATTGTGCAGATTCATGAAAATCTCCACATATCTTACGCATGGCATTTGGAGCTTCAATAATACCCCTCCTCAATAACAGTTCCCCAAACTTCTTTCCGCCCAACCAAGCAAGCCAACCCATAATTTGAGCTCCAAAAGGGACAAAACTTTGCCACAAGCAATATTCCATTTGTATTATGTACTTAAAAGCACAAGTAGACTCCTTGAGGAAGTTATAGTGATTTAACCAAAAACTTACCATATTTAGCCACCTTCCAAATGATGACCCAATCAGCTACATTCAAGTCTAAGGTTAGGATTTGCAAAATGCCATCACTCTAGCCACTTGTTCTGGTTCCCAAGCAAACAACACCCTTCTAAACTCAAAACTCTAGAATCCTTGTACAATTCTTCTCCTGATTACTTGACCAGCCTTCTTATCTTTATCCCTCACCAAGCCATATATCATTCCAACAGCTAAAGCTCATCAATTCAGTACCAATTCTGAGTCCCACATATTTGTTCATGTAACAATTGGGGTGCTAGTTGATTTGCTAACCTTTAGGCTAACAACAAGGCTCAAACGTTATAGATTACATTTTAAGTAGTTAGTGGATATTACCTTATACACTACCCAACAATCTCATTTATAGCCAATGGGGGACTAGGAAGGACTTTCACAATCTCCTCAGCTTAAGATCACAACGTCCTCATCGTATCCCACGGTCCAACAACTTCCACCCAACAAAGTCTTACAGATATTTTGTAGGCTAAAAAATTAACTTTACAATAGTACAGTACAATCTAACTTTCATTTAGTACTTACGCCATAAAAAAGGATAGACCTATTAGTGAGCCCGTCCCTGCCCAGTAGGACAACTTGTAAACGGAAAGTGGGGGTTATATGAAATCACATAACACAGGGTAGTGAGAGGAATACAATGTGGAACTACTGGAAGTAACAAATAATCTAATGGAGCTGCTTTTGGAGGGAGTAGGTTTGGAAGCAAAGGCATTAAGGTCTTGCTTGGGTGGTGAATAAATGGACCGACTTGTCCCCAGCCTGAGCTTGTCCCAAATAATGTTCCAGGCCTTCAAGTTTGGATGGACGGTAACTCAGTTGTTGTCAATTACTTGTCAAAAGCTCTTTTCATCTACGTCGGTGATCAAGTTGAGGTAACAATAGTTTGTCTTCCCTTGCTTACCTGGAAGGCTGGAAATAAAAAAGAAAGTTAATAAACAATCAAGCAAAATAGAGACTGACAAGGAGGGGAAAAAACCATACTTGGAGTGGCATCAATAAGGATGAGAAGGAAGATTATCCTTGCAGCATCCTCTGAATGGCATTAGGCGACAAAACTGGAAGAACATTTTACTAGAACAGGTTACGTATTTAAGGTACGAACTTGTTTTGTATCAATAGTAATAAATAGTTGTAGATCATAGTCAATCTATTCACTTGTCTACAACATGTGAGTTCACAATAGCAGACATAGAAATTTTGCAAGGAAGAGGAGGAGAAATCATTTAGAAGTTGAAGGAACTATGGTAAGATTATTTAGATTTGTAAGGGTCTAAAGTCTATACTACAACTATAAGCATTTTGAAGCTGCAAACATGCTCAACTCTATCGTGATAGCAAACATTATATTGCGAACTGTGTATTCAGTTGACCCAGGCAAACATGGGTCTTAAAATACTGGATCTTATTGACATTTTTTAGGAGAAATGTATTCTGATTTCTGAGGAAGTACTGAATTATGCATCACATTTCTCATACGATGTTTCTCAAATCTGACTTACATTCAGGACTATGCATATGCAAACGACACATCTATAACAAAAATAAAATCAAAAACAGAAAAAGTTAGCTGATGATCTCAATCACTGTCTTTAGTGGTCTAGAGGTGCAATCCCCAAGCAATACCAAGTTCCAATAACTCAAAATTGAGAAGGGGTTCAATTACTCAGTATTACAACTTACAGAAAACTTTTTATTTCAGGTACTAAGCAACAGTAAGTACAAGAACGTTCTTCAAAGGAGTTTGGGGAACAAGTAAAGAACAAGGATGTCTGGGGCTGTGTTTGTGGAGCCTCCACATGAAGCAATGATTGAACCAATTCCAGAGCTATTCGATGGAAAAAACTTTGTCAAATATTCAGCCAAAACATCTGGTAAGCACCATTACCACAAATTCAACAAGATTCCACAATAAACAACATTCCATCCAGCTGTGCTTTGGCATTGGAAAAGTTGGAATTGATTATTGACATTACCAAACCTCAAAATTTTCTTTTGGCCACTTGAGATAAGTTTAACTTGCAAATGCGTTTCCAGGATTTTATACAGTTCCAGATATTTATTTGAAAAGGCTTTATACTTGTTTCTGGCGCAGTGGTGAAAGATTGATTGTATTGGGAAATGATCTCCATTGAGGCCCGATATATTGCTCTCTCAACACTTAAATCTCATTCTTGGAGGTCAAAATAAAATTCAAACTCCGTACTGAATCCAAGGGAATCAAAACTAACTTTAACTACCAGCAATTAATCCGACTTTCAGCGGAGGAGGAGATAGAGAAACCTGCAAGAAACTTCAACAAAATTACTAGCAACTGAAACATTAAGCTTCCAGTTTGGCTAAAGTGTTTTATGAAATGGTATCTTTTGATCACGGTTCTTAAACAATCACATGAATAGCACACTACGTTTTTTCCTCCTTTTTTGGGTGTATTTTTATTTAGTTGTTTCATTTTTTATCCTTTTCCATGGAGAAAATGGCTTTAAATTCTTCCTTATAGATTTGCAGGAGACTGAGGACAAGATAAAAGGACTAGATGTGGAGGAACAACTAAAAGAAAACGAAGAAATGAAGAACGAAGAGTTTGGAATGTATCGATGGACAAGAACATCAAATTCACTTTAATAAACGAGGACAACTCTAGCTGAATAGACACCAAAATGCATAGGTTATATGGCCAAGAACTTACAGCACCCAAGAAACAGTCATACCACATCAAGACTACCTTGTGCAGAGATCATCTACAAGGGGATAATAGCAATCATAACGAAATTCACAACTAAAGAGTAAAAGAAGAAAAGGCTAGATAGAAACATTACAAGCAGTCAGGTCTAACCATCAAAGATAAACAATCTCTTTGCACAAGACACACAAAATTAAGTGTAATTACATTTACCAAACCAAACCGAGCCTTATTTCCCAATTAATTGGAGCCGGCTACATGAATCCTTTTTTCTCCATTGAGCTCTGTCAAGGGCAATTACATTTGAAGATTAGAAAGACTGAATATCAAATACGGAAACTACAATTCTGTCTATTTGACCGCAAAACAATTTATCCACAGTAAACCACAAAAACAATTTTACAATTAAAGCTCAGTCATTAGGTACTATCTTGGCCCTGAGACTTGCTGTGATGATATGAAAGAGAAGTTAAGAGGCAACCTACTCGTTGAACTACTAAGAGAAGCATTCAATTGTGGAAATATAAAATCATCTTGCCCATTATTCTGTTCTATTGTAGAAGCCTCAGCAAACCGGCGCCCATAAAATCGCAAAAAGTTCAAAGACTCCAGCTTCGGCTGACCAGAAGGGATCTCACCTTCCAACATGCTAACAACACTAACCATACTTGGCCTAAGCGCAGGGTCCTCATGTGCACAACATAAAGCCACACGCACCAACTTTGCCACATCTTCACTAGTGACTCTCCCCTCGAGCCTGGGGTCTGCAAGTTCCAAGTACCTTCCTTGCTCATGCATCTCCAAGGCAAACATGGGGAAATAAACAGATCCTTGTCGTGAAGAAGATGACGAGGACCCACCACCACTAATTTCATCCTCCATACATTCGCTTCGCGTTCGTAAAGAGCAGTTTTTTCTTCCATTCACAATTTCAAGCAGTACCATTCCAAAACTGTAAATGTCAGTTTTGTCAGAGATTGCAGCACTAGTAAGCCATTCAGGAGCAAGATATCCACGAGTTCCTCTCATTGTCGTGAACAAGCCAGACTGTTCGGAGCTCAAAAGTTTAGACAGCCCGAAATCGGAGATTTTGGCCTGGAAATGGTCGTGAAGGAGTATGTTCTCAGGCTTGACATCACAATGGATGATCTTTTGCTGGCACCCACTGTGCAAATATGCAAGTCCACGTGCCGTTCCAAGTGCTATTTCAACCCTTTCTTTCCATTCTAAGACTGGTCCATTCCCAAAGAGGGTGCGGTCTAAGGACCCACGGTTCATATACTCATAAACCAACAGTCTCTCTCTCCCCTGAGCACAAAACCCTCTCAACTTAACCAAATTGACGTGATGAATATTTCCAATGATCGCTATCTCAGTGCAAAAATCCTTCTTCCCTTGAATTCCAACATTAGTGATCTTTTTCACAGCCACATGTGATTTATCGGGGAGTGTACCCTTGTACACTGTACCAAACCCACCTGACCCTATCATAGTCTTGAACTTATCAGTAGCCACCTCGAGCTCTTCATAACCAAATCTTACAGGTAATCCTGGGATGGAGAAGGCATCCAAGTCCTCCGAAGAAGGAATTGTTTGACTGTTGAGATTTAACTTTCCAGTATTAGAGCTTCTCGATCTTCTCCAGAAGAAGAATCCCAGAGTAGCTAAAAGGAAGAACCCAATAAAAGGCAACAACACTAGAGCAACTATGGGAAACCCAAGTGGTTGACCTCTATTAGGAGCAAAACTAGGAGGCGAAGGACCAACTATTACTTTAACAAAACCCAAGCGATCATTACGGCTATTGGTGCTTGACATAAGTGATCCCAACTGGTTTTCAAGGACATAACATGAATTTGATGAGTTGTCATAGAAAATTCCCAAGCAAGAACACTCGCTTGAGCACAGATCTTCACAGCCGGACAAGTTTACACCGTACTTCACAGGGTTCGTGAAATCATTAGTAAAATAGTCATTACCATAGTCAAGGCTCAAATATGAAAGCGAGAAGTTACCCGTATTGCTGTTATCAGTTGAATTACAAGAATTTGACAAGGAATAAGAAGCATCTCTTGGCACACAATTTGGATACTGGCTCTGTGAACTTGAACGGAAGTTGGATGAGCACGAGCAAACGCGATTATTAGAACCGTCACCACACAAACCAAGCGTTCCACAGATGAACGGGATTTGGCATTTATCATCCGGCCCCGCAAATGCAGGCTTGAAATTAGTACCAGAAAAGCTACCAACACTGAACTGGCCGGAATAATCTAACTTGGCAATCCCAAAATCTGATATAGATAAGTTCACCTGGATTACGACTACAGAACCATTATTACCGAACAAATAAAGACCCGTTTGGTTGACCGCCATGTACTCCACCGGATAACTCGAGGTTGCGTAAGCCACGGTATTCATCGATAGTTTCCAGTAAGTCAAATTTTGCCACTGCAGTAAAGCATCAGAGGCAGTTATTGAAAGCGAGTAACTGCCAACTGACAAGTCAGTACTTGATACCGCGCTGGACAGTAATACCCCTACGGGCAATTCCTGCCCCATCACGATTGTATCCGTGGGATGAAGAAAACTCTCCCAAAGAATAGCATTAGATTGAGTGAGCAGCACAAGATTCCCGGTCTCAGTTAACTGTAGTGACGAGACC
This sequence comes from Rhododendron ovatum, assembly GCA_019656835.1. NCBI lineage: Eukaryota > Viridiplantae > Streptophyta > Magnoliopsida > Ericales > Ericaceae > Rhododendron > Rhododendron ovatum. Next base: position 22,000,470 of record CM033795.1, on the reverse strand, counting down.
GAAGAATCTAACAGAGGAGTCGACCATTTTAAGCTACCGTCGTGATCTTTCATTACAATACCAGTAACAGAGAGAGTCATGGTTCCTGCATTAGAAACGGGTGCGTTACGATTAGCAGACCAGGTGATGGTATTGGAAGGCACGTGAAGGATGCACAAATAGTAGTTGGTTCCTGAACCTCCTTGGCCGCCTGGACTTAAGATAGCTGCTCTGAACGTTCCGTTAGGGGAGGTTAAGAAGCCAACGGAACCATCGATGAAATGAACACCTGAAGCAGTGTAATTTGGATATAATACGACATCTGATGATGGAGTAGAACAAGAAACAATAACACAAAAAGATAACAAGATTAAGAAGATGAATGGGAAGGAACCCATATCAGCTAGAGAGAGAAGGAAATGGAAATGGTCTGCTCTGGCTTTCTCCATTTCTTTCTCTACTCTACATCCCCATTCCGTTGACTATGGGACTCTCTCTCTCTCTCTCTCTCTCTCTCTCTCTCCACACATAGAGTTGACACGGAGTTGTGGCCCAAGGGAGGAAAAGTGTATACTTGAGGATGCCATTAAGTGGAGTTTTTGAATTTGTGGAATTTCGTGCAGGTATGACCTGGTAATGGATTTATCTAATCGAAAATAATTGCAGTACCTTGCACAACTACAGCATTTCGAATAAACAACTTCGACATCTTGAATTCAATATTTCACACAACCACCATCAATACTCTATCAAATGGGCCTCCCCTAGATAACCCAAGAAAAGGAAATTAATATCGTTAGTAATATCGAGGCCAACAATAAACTCTATTGGGGAAACAATCGAACAACTTGTGTACGCAAAAACAGGTTGAGTTTTGTTCATCCTTCGCTTAAGAGGGTGAATATTATCCTCCTTCTTATTGGTTAAAATAATCTGAATTCCACCACAAAGTGATGTACACTATTTCAGTTAATAAGATGGAGGATAAAGTTCGCCCTCTTCTAAAAAAGGTGAACAAAATTGCACTTGGGAAGACACTGCGAGAAAGAAAGCAAGACTAATGACTACGATCCAAGTAAGGGTACATTTGGCCTTACGATCGAAGTAAGGATATACTAAATGACTTTTTGGCACGTATTTTTTGTTATTATCTCTTCATTCTTACTAGATTTGGGTGCAAATTTTACACGGTAAAACACAAATAAACATTGTAAAAAAGTCGACGAGAAACATTGCAACAGAAAGGAAAAAATAAAGTTAAACATGTTATGATCGAACAACTTATTATTTGCGTGAGAAAATACTTAGGCCCCGTTTGATAACAGTGATAGATATATATAGATAAGATTCGTAAGAAGATGGGATTAAGATTGAAACTGGTAATGAGAAGTGATTGTTAATGAGTATGTTTGTTTAGGATGGAATTAGATGATAGGATTATTAATATCATATTTGTTTAAGATGAGATTAGATGATATGATTGGATTGATAGAAGAGATTGATAATAAAAAAGAATTGATAATGAAGAGAGGTTGGGATGGGATTACCAATACCATCTCCAAGAGGATATTGCTAAAACTCTCATTTAGGGGGCTTGCTCATCCCATGGAATTTACAATCCGGAAGAATTTGTGTTACTGTTACCAAAATTCTTATTTTCTTTCCAATTGACGGAGAATCGACGGGAAAATTGTATCGTAAGCTTGCTGGAATGTGGGTGTGAAAAGTGGAGTTTGGTTCCTTACCGTATTTCAGGACTTCTTTGGAAACAAACAATGAAGTGGATGAAGTGTGGAAGAAGATTAACAAAATGGACTTTATTAACCTTCAAAGTAGAAGAACAATCAATCGAGATGATTGAGTGAACAATTACAAGTTAATTCTACTCCTAGAAAAGAAAAGATAAAGGCCTGATTGGCGTTATTTGTGTGTCCTTTACAATGAGGCCTAAAAAGGCTATTTATAGGCAAACAAATATGTGCAGGAAATAACTTCCCAACTTCTTCAATACTCTTCATTCTCCTTTGCTTCCACTTGTCCAAATAACTTCCCACAAACTCCCAAGTGTGTAGGAGTATGCCACTTGTCCAAATAACTTCTCTTCAACCTCAAAGTGTGTAGGACAATGACAAGTGTCTTTTCAACTTTCAAGTAAATAGAGATACGCCAAGTGTCCTGCACATGTTATTAAAATACAAATACCAAAAATAATAATAAAATAGGTTGCATTTCCATAATCGCCACCTTTCTGTCGATTATCGACGGGCGGTGAATATATGGTCCAAACAGTTACCAAACAAGGAATTCACAGTCCGGAAAGATTGTTAGTTCAATCTCATGGCCGAATCCGGTTAACAAATGGGGCCTTACTTCTGATGGGTTATAATCTTACAGCTCGGGCCAAAATTGAGAGCGGCAACCCAACGATTATCTACGCGGGCGGTTCTCGACGATGTCACCTGAGAGCCGCTCTGTTTTCAAACTTGTGCGTGTCTTCGCTTGGTAGTCTTTGTAACTCGTTGGAAAACTAATTTTACCGTCGATCAAACAGACCCAATTAAAATCGGGCGAATATGGACTAGCCCGCCAAAGGGATGTGTATACTTGGCGTGAGTTTGCTCGCATTTATCTTTAAATTAATGTCAAAATATCACTTATTTTCACTGGACCAAAAATACGATTTAGATAACAAAGTTAAGGCCCAAGGTTACAACGATTTGTTTTGAATAGTGGGTATTTTTTGACCGAAATACCAAAAATGTTGTTTAGACAATAGTGTGAAATTACCCTCTCTTTTTTTTTTTTTTTTTGATCCGGCGTGAAATTACCGTTTAAGAGAGCAAAATCTGTCTCCCTTTTTAATTTTGACCGTGTTATGAATGTAGTTTTAATCTTATAATATCTTATTTTGTAAAAAAAAAAAAATTGAAATCTCGGTGTGTGTGGTCAACTTATACAGTGACGGATTGTTTCGGGGTTTTTTCCAAATTTTTGTATTAATACTCCCTTCGTCCCTTTGTTTGTCCACTTTTTTTGACTTTTAAGTGTTCCAAAATATTTGTCCAATATGAGTTTGACTTGTTAAAATTTCTTTAATGCCCTTTCTCTTTCAAAAAATAATGCATTGGAGAATGTACACTCCCATTTAATGCTAGGAAATTGAGGGGCATTCTTGAAAAATCAAAACTTTTAAAGAGCAATCATTATGTTCCCGTAAAAAATTAAAGTTTCAAAAATAAACAAACAAATTGGGACGGATGAAATATTATTTTTTTATTTGTTAAGAACACATAGATATTATATTTTGTATTGAGTGTTATTTAAACATTTGAATGCCTTAAGAAAGTGTTTGTTTTTTGTCCCAAAATCCAATTTCTCTCTCTGTGCAAGGTCTCCCATAACTTTTTCTTTTAATTATTAATCTCATTTCTCTTTCTATCTCTTTTTACTCATTATTTAAAAAACATTTCTCAAAACCTAAACCAAACAAACTTAAGATTGTCGATCCTTGAAATTTTAAAATCTTGTTGTGCATAGTTCGGTCCCCGCGTTTATAAAATCCTGGTGTAAATACTGAACCCACGCCTATTTCACTACTCCTGAGAAGCAAGAACGTCATCATTTATCGTGCTGACATAGGCAATCTAAAGAGGAATGCTCAGTTCCCCAACAAGTACGAAACCACGTTGAATTTGCCAGGTTTTCTCGCTAAGAGTCAAATGGTCATCTGATATGGTAATTACCCCATAACATCTGCATGTGCATAGCTTATTGACGAGGGATGCCATTTCCAGATTAGAAGAGTCCCCTCCTTGATCGACGGTCAAAAAGTGCATCCCGATAATCCTAATTTGGGTTGAAAAGCTAATATAAAGTTTAACACATCCAAATCAAGATCGGCACTATCAAATGTGCTTATTTTATCGTTCTAAGATGGATTGTCAAGTCTTGTCACAGTCCGTTGATATTTCACCATTGAATCGTCACCAATCTTTTATCGACTACCGGTAAAACACTGGATTTGAGACTTGGAGATCTTGATCAGAAATAATCATCTCCAGAACACATCAAACATCAAATATGGTGATATTAAGGTATTCCAAGGCTTCCAGACAAGTTTCATGCAAAATAGAACTCGTTTGGTATTTCTGCGCATACCGAACTTTTCAAAAAAGTCAGGTTGTTGTTCTCGAATCTCGGGAACAAGATATCTCAATCAAACTGTTCTAAAATCCATTCTCATGTTTAAAGAGCTCCCTGCAAAATTTCAAATCATTTGGAGTTTGTTTGGTCTTCTGATCGCATGTGCCGCCAGAAGACGAACGAGAACTAGACGATCACTTTTCACGTCAATCTAGATTCAATCTTGAAAAATGGATGTCGCCACGATGTCTAGAACGCCTAAAAATTCTAAGGAGGTCACCCTGATCGGATTTATATCAGAATTTCATGCCCGCGTGCACGCGAAGCGGTGCACTATTGCACCAATTGGTCCAGGGCTCGAGCACTTGGCTGAAAATCAACCACTATCACCCAAACTTGGGCACTACTCTGCCCCTCCCCCTCCATTTTTCTATAAATACCCTCATTTTCACTCCAAGGAATTCACCCCTTCACTTTTCATTGAAACTTCTTATAGCTCTTCTACCATTGTGAAATCCTTGTAGATTTTTTTTTTAGATTGTCTTCTTCTTCTTCAGCTCTCGGAGCCTTGGTAGCTCGACAAAGGCCTGACCAAGTTAACAAACCCAGGCTAGCATTGACGAATAATTCGGTGCGGATGCTCAGCCAAATCCGGCTTGATTAGCTTTAACTCCCTTGGGTCTAGTAGATATTCAGACAAATCCCACCCGACGTATTCATATGTGAATGTTCAACCAAATCCCGCCCAAAATTCACCAACTTTTGTAGTACTGCAAAAGCTCTGCCGAAATTCCGTCTGATTTACTTAGAATCCAAGGTCATGTGGAAGCGCTACCCGATTTATGTCAGCAATTTCCTAATTTCCAAAGTCTTGCAGAAGCAGTGCCTGATTTTCGCTAGGAATTTTTCGATTTCCAAAGTCCTACGGAAGCGCTGCTCAATTTTCGTAAGGAATTGTCTGATCATCAGAAATACTACAACACGCTGCCCGATTTCTGCTAGTACCTTATCTCCAGCATAGTCGAAGTTCTGCTCAGATTGCTCAGATTTCTAAAGATTTATTTTCTCCCTCAGTTCTAATTCTTAGGTCACTACCGAGAGTTTGTACGTAACTTTGAACTTTCACTATTTCACTCTAGTCGTTTACTTTATAGCCAAGTATAGCTAGGTAATCAAATAGAAGAAATCCATGTTCCTACACGATAGTCGAGCACACCCTTTGGAGCTGGCAGTGGTCTACCTATGCAGATGTCAGATTAAGAAAAGACACACAAAAAAAAAAAAAAAACTTGTACGAACTACGCCTGACCTGATTTCTCCTTCACGAAGTGATACGTAGGAGGCCCGACATGGGCTCAGTTAGAATCTACCCCACCTTTCTCCGTGGGAAGTACACCTGACCTAACTTTTCCTTCGATCAAAAATACATAGGCAGCCCGATGTCGGCTCGGTCAAATTCTGTCTTAAAATCATTTTTCTACAGTTATTGTTTTAGTTGATGTGTGGACCCTATACTAAAACAGTGCCAATTTTTACTCATCCGGCCTATGAAGCACTGACACTCCTAAAGGGTACCGTATCCACGTATTGGACACGGGGATACGGCAGGGACACGCCTAAATACGTATTGGACACGCCACGTGGCATGTCTAATATTTTATATTATTTTTTGATAAGGGACACGGGGGGACACAATGGGGACACAGTTGGGGGTTAAAAAGTAATTTTTTAAAACTTTTGGAGGTTAGTATGAAAGCATTCAAAACTTTTGAGTTAAACTATAATTATGCCTTTAAAACATATATTATGTTGTTCAATTGGTGTGATCTCCGATTACTCTTCGAAGTTCCAAGCCGAAGAGCTCTCTCTCTCTCTCTCTCTCTCTCTCTCTCTCTCTCTATGCATCTCTCTATGCATCTCTATATGTCTTTGTGTGTGTGTATATATATATATATATATTTATGTGTCTGTGTGACTGACTGACTGTCTCTCGTCTCTCCTACTTACCTGCGTACTATTTTTTTTATTTGAACTATATTAGTCTCATACATTAACTATGTTAAGTTGTTCATTATTTACATTGTGCAATATACGCATGCAAGAAATGGAATATATATATACACACACACATACACATGGCGTGTCCCCCACTGTGTTCATATCCATGTCCGTACTACTTAGCATCCAACCTCGAAGGCACACCCTAATTACCATTTTGCCCCTTTGTAGGGCCATATCTAAAAAAAGACAAATAAAATCCTTTTCTCCAAACGGAGCTGTTATAATTACTATTTTGCCCCTTACAGGATTGCATCTAAAAACATTTTTCAATAAGGCAGTAAATACCACTCTCCCTGAAGAGAGTTGTTATTATTGTCATTTTATCATTCTACCCTCCTAGGTCTTGGTTGACTTTTTCCGGGTTTCAGGTTAACTTTTTCTAAAAAATCACAAAAATAATAATAAAATTCAACAGAGGCAACCCTATCTAACGACGGATTTTGCAGACGGGAAGGAAGAAAACATAACAAGGGATAAAAGGGTAATGCTTATCACCCAAGTTAGGAAATCAACGGGATACAGATTAACACCACCCAAGGATTAACTGAGGATACTAGGCGTAGGGATCACTCACCACTCTAAGGAATCCACCTAAGAAATACATAAACGAAATAAGAAGAAAAACTTCTCATTAGCCAAAGGTTATATTTTAGTTCAACACACAACTTCGGATTTCATTCATAGTAACACAATTTATAGGCAATTTGGAACAACCCTCTAAAAATAGGAAAAGACACTTAACATTTTCAAGACACATTAAAAAAGACTTGACCATAGACTAATTGAAAAATGTGTTTGACTCTTGAAAACATAAAAGACACTTAGAAACTTAAAAATAACATAAAAACATTCCTAGAGAAATTAAAGATGCCATGAGAAATGCAAAAGGCTGACTCGATACTTGTTACGAGAAAATAATTTAATATTGTTACGAAACTCCGTTGTCAAACTCCCCTGGTTGAAAAAGACTCGCCCTCGAGTCTTCGTTGGAAGTTTTGGGCTTGGTGAACTTTTTCTTCTTCTTTCTCTTGTGCGGACGATTCTCTTGTATAGGAGTAACTTCATTCATGACCATTGAAAGCCTCTCCCGCTTCCTTTTCTTTATTTGCGGATATAATTTTACGCATTGGCCATTCACCTTTAATTCATAAAAATTTTCTAGATCTCGATAGACGACACTCCTTTCCCGTTCTTCAAATTCTTGATTCCCGCAACTACATTGTTATTCGATGGGAGACCTTGTTGGATTAAAACTTTTGTACAACCCTCAACATCAAAACTAGGATTGCGTTGCTCAATAGCCAGTGAAGTGAAATTCTGACACCCATGGATAATCAAGAATTCATCTTCATTATAGTCATCATACATTGGAGGCAAACTCCAATCTACTTGTGGTTGTGGAATTGTTGAATCTTTATCAAAAAAAAATTCCTTCCAACATGTTTTGATCTTCAAACGCCATGGGATGAATGAAAACTCAATAGGATGGATAACTGTGCTTTGATACCAAACTAGCAGCGAATTTTTGCTGACAGGAAGGAAGAAAACGTAAAAAGGGATAAAAGGGTAATGCTCACCACCCAAGTTAGGAAATCAACGGGATATAGATTGACACTACCCGAGGATTAACTGGGGATACAGGGCGTAGGCATCGCTCACCACTCTAAGGAATCCACCTAAGAGATACAGAAACGAAATAAGAAGATAAACTTTTCATTAGCCAAAGGTTATATTTTAAATCAACTCACGACTTCGTCTTTCATTCATAGCAACACAATTTATAGGCAACTTGGAACAACACTCCAAGAATAGGAAAAGATACTTAACATTTTCAAGGCACAAATTAAAAAAGGCTTGACCATAAACTAATTGAAAACTGTGTTTGACTCTTGAAAATATAAGACACTTAGAAACTTAAAAATAACATAAAAACATTCCTAGAGAAATTAAGGACGCATGAGAAATGCAAAAGACTTACTCAATACTTGTTATGAGAAAACAATTTAATATTGTTACGAAACTTCCTTGTCACTATCTTCTGCTTTACCTTTTTACCCTTTTCAAGCCTTAATTGACGTTATCTGGGCCCTCGGTTGTCTTTTTTCAAAAAATCATATTAAAATTCAGTGATGGTAACTATACCGCCCGAATTATCTTTTTATCCCTCCCGGGCCTCGACAGACTTTTTTCAGGCCTCAGGTTAACTTTTTTCAAAAATTTCACCAAATCAATATCGTAACCCAACTAAGTTATTTTTACCTCTCGATCACCGTTTTACCCTCCCGGACTCCAGTTGAATTTTTTCGGGCCCCGATTGACTTTTGTAGACACCCTATTCTGGACTGTCCAAATTAGTTTACTTACGGTCTTTGATTCCTCGATGATGAGTAAGATCAGGAACACTCCGAGAATGTTATTGTGTACGAGCTTTGAGCGTTCCGGAACTCTTTCAAAACCCTTCAAGCCAGAACCAAAAAGCCTCAACAAAACACTACTTGCATATGTTGGTACCAAACTGGCGTGCGCTGGTCCTCTGCCACGTGTCAGTCATCGGTCAGTTTTGACCATTAACCAGGCTATGACTAGCGCACGCAGGTCCACTACTGGCGTACGCCGGTCAAACGTAGTCCCATCACCTTTATTCAGCTGCATTTACAAGACTTTTGTGCCACCCAGTACACTGTTTGATCGACTGAGATGTGATCTCGGACAGGGGATGTTCCCTCTCTTTCATGCAAACTCCCCATCACCTTGTCTCATGCATTTAATGCATGGGAGACTTACACTCAAAGGCTAATCAACCCATTTCAGCTGGTTACCTCCATCTCCCTCCTCTATAAATACCCCCTTTGCATTTATATTGTAAATGGACAAAAATGAATGTTACTTTGAACAGCACAAGAATGTAACGGCTTTTCGTGAATCTTCACTAGAACCCTAATTCATCATCGGAACCCTAATCTGCAAAACAGACAATGGGTGAGCGCACCTTTGCCTCTCATGGCAAAGGCCCTCCGATGTCTAAGTTAGTATCACGTACTAGCAGAAAACCCTAAATGTCAAAATGAAGTATATATGAATGCAACGTATTACGTACCTTTTACCTTTAGGTTAACCTTGTTTATATAGGCATACGTATGCTTGCTGCCCAAGCATCCTCGTTGCCCTAGGTTTCCTACCTCGTATCGGAAACCCATGATATATTGGATTCTCGTTCCCTTATCAACTCATTAAAGAGTCATTTTCTATAGCTGGCCAAACATCCTATTCTCGTTGGGTATCTTCCCCAGATCCTATATTCTCGAGATCTTATTCCTTTATGGAATCCCGCTATTCTGGAACCCTTCAGAATGTTCCTTGCATCTGAGGCTGCTTTCCCTAGACTTCGCCTCCTGTCCGGCCCTCTCATTGCCGAATAGACTACTTGAACCAGTGACTTCACATGTCACTAGTTCTTCATCAATCTCACGGACCAATAACTTCTCATGTTTGCTGTTACATGACCCCGTTCAAACTTCCTGGACCAATGACTTCACATGTCACTAGTCCATATAGCCGACCACCGTCTTGCACGGCGACTTATCATATCGTACTCACACCATGGTCCCACGTACCACATGTTTGGGCCCTATTTGAGCCTATTCAGGAATACCTTCCTGCAATTGCTCCACAGCTTTACTCGTTATTTTTACCCAAATAACGAGCAAAGCTCCCGAGTATCGAGCAAATTCACTCTGCTCCTACACTTTGTTTTCACAAAAATTGGTTCAACTTCCATCATTAGTCCCCGCAAAACGTCTTATCGTTTAGGCTGGACAAGCTTTTCCTGCCCTTACCTATACACGTGGCTCACTTCGTATCGCTCACATTAAATGCGAACAGACGCCTTTGGGGAACGGAACGCCCAAACGGCGTCTGGGATGATGTTTCACATACTCCACCCCACTCATTAGGGTATATTTGGGTTTTCGTCCCATTTCTAAACCACATTCTCTAGCTATGCTCCCACTGTAGAAGAAAGATTTGAGCATACCCGCCATCAGAACACTGCTCACCGTCTCATGGTTCTCTCTTATTGTGCCTAGAAAATCCAATTGTCACACCGTAAGTCATAGTTCTTTTACTCCTCTCTTTACACCCCACCCCCCCCCAAATTATCTTTGATTTAGGGTTTTTCTGTTGTTTAGGGTTTGCTCAGCATCCCTTCATTTACATGTATAATTTCACTATTCACAAATGGGGAGGTTTAGGAGTCATTACAACACCCCTCAGGCCATGGCTACTTTTAGATCTCGTTATGAGATACCTGACAACGTAGCCACTGCACTGGCCCCTAAGGACGTTATTCGCCAGAGTCCTGATAACGACACCCTCCGTATCCCTGTTGTCGCCGCTGTAAAAGGCGGGATCAGGTTCCTCTTGGCTCCATTGCTCCATCAGGTTTTAGCCCACTATAGGCTTTCCCCTATGCAAGTCTCTACCAATTTTTTTAGGGTTGTCATGGGTGTGAACGCCATGAACCAAATGCTAGGTACCTCTTTAGGGCTACATGACATCCACCACCTATACAGCATTTCCAAAACCAAAGATGCCCTAACCTACTACCTGAAGAGTAGGGATTCTAGAAAAAAACTCGTCCTTGAACTTTCCGATTTTGCTCGGGGGGGATGATGATGACTTCCTCGTCATTACGGGAAACTTTGAGCCCAGAGACGAGGATGGCAGGGTGATAGGCTTTCAGGCGCCTCACAGATTTGGCACCCCACGTTAGTTATTTTCTCCTCATAGAACCATTCTACCAAGCAATTTTTTCGTATTGCATCTCTAATTAATTGTTAACTTTGTGTTTTGCAGCCACAAAAGTTGGGCTAGTCCGAGCCTCAGCGTGCCAAGCTAGTTAACGAGAACACCCAATTACAACGCACAATTATCAGGCTTGAAAGAGAAAGAGACCAAGCTCGTGGGGTGGTGGACGAACTGAAGAGCAAGCCTAACGGAGCAGAAGATAGTCTGAACCAGACTCTCATGGAGCTAGAAACAAGCAAGAATGAAGCCAAGGCTGCATACCAGTTGGGGGACAATGAAGGAATCAACGTAGCTATCAAGAGCTACAAGACCCAGATGCCCGATCCATGATGAGATATGGGATGTTGCTTGGGCAGCATGCCTTAGGAAGTCAAGTACAGCTGAATCATCCCCATTATGGATGGAGAACGACCTCTAGAGCACCATGGCAGCGCTGAATGAGGAAGAAGTTATGGAGGAGGAGAATAGCCTGGATAAAGAGTTGAACGGCCATGTCTCTGAGCAACATAGTGTCGGTGCTGATCAAACCGAAGAGGTGACCAACCTTGTTCAAAAGGAAGCCAGTGGTGGTCCTACTGAAGATAGCACAGTTGTGGAAGACACACCCGTTCAGGCTTCTCCTCCTGCTATTCAAGATTTAACTGCCGAAGAGTAAGGTTGGTTCCAACATCCATGAACAATTTTGATATCTCAAAACAGTTTAGTGGCCCTGCGTGGCTGTAAATCTTACCCTGTGTGGCATAAGTACATTTTAAAACATTTAACACAGGTATTTGGCCTTTTGAGGCATAACTCTGGTGTTGCATGCTTGGTTCTGCCAGGCTTGGATGTAGTTGGTTTGGCCCTTCGTGGCCAGACTTTCATGTTTGACTGCTAAGTTTTTCATACTTAGGTGATTCTGCAAGTTCTCATATGCGTTTAAGTATTTCGTACTTAGTTAAGTTTATTCGTACTTAGCCCAGTGCCCAAATGTATTCATATTGGGCAAAGATTTATGCACTTTCTCGTATGCATTCCAAGTGCTTCGTACTTGGACAAACTCCTAAGTGTATTCATACTTAGATAAATCTGCATACTCTCGTATGCTTCTCAAGTTTGCACATGTTTGGGAAAATTTATAAGTTTATTCGTACTTAGAAAATGTTGCTTGTCCATGTGTACCCAAGTGTTTCGTACTCTGTTGATATGTGAATATTCTCGTATGCAACCTAAGTGTTTGTGTACTAGAAAAAGTTTTCGTAACTCGTAAATTCGTATGGACCCATTCACCCACTCTCTGCTCCCTAATACGAAGGGAGGGCAAACAATTAATGCCTTTCTTCGTATTTAATTTAAGCACCCAAAAAGAAGTAGAATGTCAAATTGCCAAAACAAAACGTTTCTCAAAAATAGAATTTTATTCATCATTCGAAAACTCAAAAGGGCGTTACGCATACCCCTTGCAGCTAACAAAAATAAAGAACAATGGAATTTTATTCGTAACTCCCACACAATCTCGATGTGCATCCTAAACAGAATGAAAATAAAATGAAATCTTTCAAACAAAGAACTTCCTCAAATTATGGATATTCCAAGGCCTTGGCATCGGGTTCCCGTCCAGGTCAGCCAATCGATAAGCCCCTATGCCCACAATTTCAGTTACTCGATATGGACCTTCCCAATTGGCCCCTAGCTTGCCCTCATTGGCAACCTTGGTATTCCCGAGCACCTTTCGAAGCATTAGATCTTCAATACCAAATTCTCGAGGGTGGACATTCTTGTTGTAGCTCTTCATCAGCTGCTCCTAATATAAGGCCAAATGCACCAGAGCCCTCTCTCTCCGTTCCTCGGCAAGATCCAACTCGATCTCCAAGGCTCTGTCATTGCCTCCGCTTTCAACCAAAATAGACCTGTTGGTCGGCAAACCCACCTCTAATGGAATACAACCTCTGTTTCATATGCTAATGAATACGGGGGTCTCTCCCGTAGAGCGCCTCGGAGTTGTTTGGTGTGCCCACAAGACTAGTGGCAATTCATCGGGCCTCTTCCCCTTTGCTTTATCCAACCTCTTCTTGATCCCGTCAAGGATGGTTTTGTTGGACGCCTCTACCTGCCCATTACTTTAAGGGTTGGCTGGGGTTGAGTAATAATTCCTTATCCCATATTGGGCACAGAAAGCCTTGAACTTCTTCTAGAATTGGGACCCATTATCCGTAATCAGTGAATAAGGGACTCAAATACAGTGATTATACGTTTCCAAATGAACTTTTCTATCATAGGTTTAGTGATCTTGGCCAACGGCTCTGCCTAAATCCATTTAGTGAAATAATTGTTACTACCAACAGAAATTTCCTGTTCCTAGTTGCCTTGTGGAGTGGACCCACGATATCCATCCCCCACTGTGCAAACGACCAAGGACTTGTCAACAGCACCAGATATTCAGCTGGTGTTCGGATCATTGGTTAGAATTTCTGACACTTATCGCAAATTTTCACATACACCTTTGCATTTTCTTCCATGTGCGGCCACCAATAACTTTGGGTGATTGCTCGGTGGGCAATGGACCTGCCCCCGGCATGGCTTCCACATGTTCCCAGTGACGAATTTTCTGTACAACTTTCCTTCAGGTGACAGCCATAATCGTGTAGATTTCGTCTTTATCTTATGGGCCTCCTTATTATCAGTGGGGAGTGTCCCATCTCGTAAGAACTCCACTATTGGATCCATCCAACTTGGTCAATGGTTCACATCCAAGACCAATTCCACGCTCTTTCCAATACTAGGCTCAATAAGATAATCTACTGTCACTCTTCTTTTGAACTCAGTTGGCATAGTTGCGACCAACCAAACCAGTGAGTTTGCATGGGTGTTCTGCCCAGAACTTATCTGCTCAATGTACACCTTCTCAAAAGTATCGAGCAGATCCTTGGCGGCCTTCATGTAGGCTGCCATCTTTTCAGTCCGGGCTTCATATTCCCCAAACAACTGGTTCACCATGAGTTGTGAGTCACAGTGTACTCGTATCCTTTTTACTTTTAGGGTCTTTGCACTTTTTAATCCTGCCAAGAGTGGAATGTGTTGGACGTGTCTTGCCACCTCTCAGCCAGAGCAGTAAGCATGTGGTTGTTCTTTACCACTGACAGCATGAGGATGAATGGACCAAACCCCGTAGCATCTACTAACTGCCGGACCCGCTCGGGCAACCCCCGATATAGCTCCAGTGAGCTCGCTGCACCTCCGTGTCCCCGCGAGTTAGCCATTCTCCTTTGTTCAAAACAACATCAAACAAAGGAAATGCGTCAGGGCATATGCAGTTCAAATTCAATAAGCAACAAGGCATTCTACAGTCAAAACAATCATTGCAAGGGCATTCTACAATCGATCAACTGTCAAAGGCATACTATCAGTCGATCTCAATTATCAAGGTATCCTACTGTCAAATCAAGTTCTAAAGTCATTGTCGAGGCATTTTAATTCAATTCAAGGCATATCATGCAAAAGTTCAATATATTAAGTCGAATAAAGTGTCTCAGGTGTCATGCAATATCGAATACAAGTCCATGCAGATGCAATAAGTCAAAAGGAAGCTGAAGCAAGTTTTAAAAGGATCACCTACTCCCAAGACCGTGCTAGGTGCTCTGCAGGGTCCCTCAGAATAAGCTCGGAGTCATAGTGCTCCTGTTGGGGCACGTAGTTGTCAACCCCTGATGGGACAAAGATGTGCGGTTCCGGCGGTTTGTATGTCTCTGCAACAAACTTAGCTCGGGGCTCCTTCGCCCTAGACTCAGCCAACGCCACCGCGGACTCCTGCGCCCACACCACCTCCTTTTGGGCCTGCTCAGCCGTCCCGGTCTCTTGCACCAACTCCATGACCTCCAATCTCAGCCTCTCCTCCTCCTTAGCTAAAGCAATCTGCTTCAACCTCTCCTCGCGAACTACCAAAACTGTTGCGACCACTATCAGGTTCTCCTCCAATAGCCGGGCAAGAATGTCTTCGCCCACAAACTTTGCAAAGTCACTTTTTGAAACGGGGCTGTGCCTTGAGGTCCCCACAGGCGGTACAAATTCAGCCGACTCTTCCGGCACCTCTCTCGGCGTCTCGTCAACAGCAATAGGGTCTTTACCCCTTGCCGGATTCCTCGATGGCAACCCCAATTGAGCATCACCGCTACCACCACCACTGCCAGCCTCAACCAAACCCCCTGCAGTGACTACGAAAGCTTCTACTTCGTTCCTCGAATCCAAATGACGAACCCATGGGTCCCCTATCTCAACGCCCATCGGCATACGCCCCCACCTCTATCGGTGTACGCCGACCGCCATCACTACTAACCCCCGTTGCATGGCCTCCATTGCCGTCGTCGCCAGTCGAAACCCCTGCACTAGTGATTGTCGAGGCCCTATCTCCCGTTTGATCATCAATCTGAGGCCCCGAAGCCTCAACCTCGGTCCTCGGCCGACCCTCGCCACCTCCATTGCCACCATTACCTTCCTGGGTATCTTTGTGTTGGTTTGAAACTATCGTATGGCGGTTCCAAACATCTCAGAAGTTTATAAAACGAAGAAAGAAGCTGGGCTGGATCTGGCTCATATGTGCTACCAGTACCCGCGTAAGCCCGTTTTGTACCCGCGTACGCCAATTGTTTTTGGGCTTGCGGCCCAATCACTTCTCTGCATCAAAATTGGTCTAAAAATTGTTGCCCATGTGACACCAATTCATCTTTTCATCCAAGGATAATCATACCCTGGGCCAACGGCGTCCAATTTCAAATCAACGACGATCCATCCATCCAATTTCAAATCAGTGACGATCCATCCGTCCGATTTCAAATCAACAATGATCCATCCGTCCAATTTCAAATCAGCAATGATCTATCCATCCGATTTCAAATCAGCGATGATCCATCTGTCCAATTTTAAATCAGCAACGATCCCTCCATCCCTCAAATCAATTTCAAGTCAACAACGATCAGCCATATCGTCCAATTCAAATCAGCGACGATCCATCCGTCCAATTTCAAATCAATGACGATCAGTCATATCGTCTAATTCAAATCATCGACGATCAGCCATATCGTCGAGTTCAAATCAACGATGGTCCACCTGTCCCTCAAATCAATTAAATCAACGACGGTCCACCCATCCCTCAAATCCATTCAAATCAGCGACAACCTATCCCGTCCAATTTCAAATTAGCGACGATCCATCCGTTCGATTTCAAATCAACGAGGATCTGCCATATCGTCCAGTTCAAATCAACGACGGTCCCGCATCCCTCAAATCAATTCAAATCAATGACAATCAGTCATGTCGTTCAATTCAAATCAACGACGATCCATCCATCCAGTTCAAATCAACGATGGTTCCCCCATCCCTCAAATCAACAACGATCAGCCATATCGTCCAGTTCAAATCAACGACGATTGGCCATATCATCCAATTCAAATCAACGACGGTCCCCCCGTCCCTCAAATCAACGACGATCAGCCATATCATCCAATTCAAATCAACGACGGTCCCCCCATCCCTCAAATCAATTCAAATCAACAATAATTAGCCATATCGTCCAATTCAAATCAACGACGATCAGCCATATCATCCAGTTCAAATCAACGACGGTCCCCCCGTCCCTCAAATCAATTCAAATCAACGATGATCGGCCATATCGTCAAATTCAAATCAACGATGATCAGCCACATCATCCAATTCAAATCAACGATGGTCCACCCGTCCCTCAAATCAATTCAATCAATGACGGTCCACCTGTCCTTCAAATCAATTCAATCAATAACGGTCCACTCGTCCCTCAAATTCATTCAAATCAACGACAGCCTATCCCGTCCAATTTTAAATCAAGCGGCGAGCTCTCCGTCTATTCAAGTTCAAATCAATAGGCATCGGTCTTCCTGTCTGCCAATTATATCCCCAGTAGCGACGATTCATCTGCAAACTAATTATTCCCCCAAGAGAGTGCACATCCACGACGGCCTGTCCCGTCCATTCAAATCAGTGACGGCCTGTCCCTTCCAATCCGCCAATTAGGTTCCGTAAGTATTCGTGTCTACTTTGATAGCATGTTATGTTCTAGATAGCCTCGAATGGGTGTCTAGAAACCTTTGACATTACTTGTACCAAGTCAATAGTGCTCCAAGTGTTTTCAAATGGGGACTACTGTAGACACCCTATTCTAGGCTGTCCATATTAGTTTACTTACAGTCTTTGATTCCCCGACGATGAGTAAGTTCAAGAACACCCCAAGAATGTTAGTATGTTTGAGCTTTGAGCATTCCGAAACTCTTTCAAAACCATTCAAGCCAGAACCAAAAAGCCTTAACAAAACCCTATTTGAAAACGGTGGTACCAAACTAGTGTGCGCTGGTCCTTTGCCTCGTGTCAATCATCGGTCAGCTTTGACCATTAATCAGGCTGTGACTAGCGCACGCAGGTCCACTACTGGCGTATGCCGATCAAAGGTAGTCCCATCATCTTTATTTAGCCACGTTTATAAGACTTTTATGCCACCCAGTACACTATTTGATTGGCTGAGATGTGATCTCGGATAGGGGATGTTCCCTCTTTCTCATGCAAACTCCCATCACCTTGTCCCATGCATTTAATGCATGGGAGACTTACACTTCAAGGCTAACCAATCCATTTCAGCTGGTTACCTCCTTCTCCCTCCTCTATAAATACCCCCTTGCGTTTATATGCAAATGGGTTACAAACTTCAAGAGCCCTAGTTACTAGTTCAATCTTGTAACCTTTTGTTCATTACTTTCCTTGCCAAGGGAAGTTATAAACAAGTTTCATACATACCTCCACTGGTATACATTCTTCATTCATGCATCAAAACCATAAGTTTAAAGCTCAATCACTCCAACAAGCTCAAAACCAAAGGTATACCACCTTTGACAGTACTCTATTTTGATCCCTGATGGGGGGCTGACAGGGTCAAAGTTGGTAATCAATACCAGTCTTGGCCCTAACGCTAGCAAGGTTTCAAAACCGTGCATGGTTAGAACTGGCACACGCCAGTTCCAAGTACGTGTACGCCAGTCATGGCTGTACATGCAGTACTGGCGTGGGGATCAGTGTCATAACTGTTTTCTATCATCCTTTTCATTTTTATCACCTTTGAGCATATTAAAACCGGTTTACTGCTTTCCATAGTTAAGTTTGCTAGTCTTACTTTCTCAAATATTCATATCTACTACTTTGGAATGCCTCTGAGGTCTTTCTGAACATGTTTCAGAACCCAGAAAGTGCAAAGCCAAGCACTGGACAAGAGATTACAACTGGCGTACGGTAGTCTACTACCCGCGTGCGCTAGTTAATCTCAGTCCAGTGGTTGGCCATTGCATGGCAACTAGGCATTGGCATCTGTTTTATCCCCACACTGTTTATGGGGTGCCCTATTCTTTTCTTGGCCTTTGAGCCTATTCAAACTGTTTATTACTATATATATTTTATATATAGAACTGTTTGGTTTGTCCTGAGTGTGCACTGGTCATTTTCAGAGCCCAGGGGGTTGAAAATAAGAACTGTAGGATTAGGCTTACTGGCGCACGCTGGACCAGTAGTAGCGTGCGCAGGTGGGATCAACATGCAGTGACTCGATCAGTGCATGTTGGTTTCTTCCTGCTCACGTCACTCCAGAACAGTGTATTCCAGTCTATTTAAAGCTTCCACATGAGTCTATTTTCAATCTATATTAATTGTTTCAATAAGCAAGCATGCCATTTTATCACATCCTGCCAACATGTTACAGTTTTAATCCCTTTTAATTATTCTCCCGCCTTAATTGGCAAAAAATAATTAATGAGAGAAAAGCACGAATGTTTTACAAATGCCTGAGTAGATACCGATCTCTGGATTAGGCGAGAGGGGTGCCTTAAAACCCTTCCCCTCTCGTAACCTGGCTCCGAACCTCAGATATCGAAGGTGACGACGGACTAGTCCATGCCTTTTCAATATTAAAACGTAGCAAGCGTTTCAAGTTCGGTTCCTTGGGTGATTTACCGCAAAAACCCGAGTGGTGACTCTGAATCGAAGCGTTTCGCCGCGCTTTTCCAAAAAAGGGCGCACCCGATTTCATACAGAATTTTAGGGGCGTGTGCCCACAACTTTATTCAAAATTTCACCCAAATAATGTTTCAATCCAGTAAAGCTATTTTCGTCATCAAATTACTTTTTTACCTCTCTGAGCCCTGGTCAACTTTTTTCGAGTTTCGGTTGACTTTTTCTCAAATCTCTACCAAACAAATGTTTTAATCTCATAGAGTCATTTTTATTGCCAAATTACCTTTTCACCCCTTCCAGCCTCGATTAACTTTTTTCGGGCCCAGTTGACTTTTTCAACTTTTCATCAAAGACTCATTCTTGATTGAATAAGTTTTTCCTAAGCTTGTGGTAAGTCCTTTTAATCCCAGCGGTTCGCCGAGCACCGTCCCTTTGTAAATTCAGACCCCAAACTACACGGACCTAATTTCTCCTACTTTGGAGATACGTAGGCAGCCTTTTGACTAGGTGTGGTCCACCTTTCTGTTTTGAAAAAGGTCATTCTCCAACAAGCATGAGCATGAATAAAACCCGAAAAATTACATAATGACCTTCTATTTCATCTTCGTTTGAAAACAACTCATTTCTACTACATGATTAAAGATAACGAGTACCGCAAGGGCGGGGTAGGGTGTTCCGGCTTTCCTACACGTAATAATGAATTACCGAACCCTTTCTTTTTTGACCTCGCAGACTTAAAGCCTTTTCCTAAAGCAAAATAGAGTCATTTTTTTCTAAAATCGGGCTCTTGAGCTCGCGGAATTCTTTTCAAAATATTTGAACTATTCTTTCGGATATTCAAGAGGTGACCTGGCACACCTAAACTCTAAACCCGATACGACTCTAAGTTATTTTCCAAACCCCTTTGTGCTCTGAACTTTGGCCGGATTTGATTCTCCTTTCCCTAGAGATACGTAGGCAGCTTACTAAAAGCTCAGTTCCTTTCTTTTCTGAAACCCCCTCATTGTCTAAAATTCAAACATTTTTTTAAATTATCCGAACCCCTTTTATACTACACAAAGCTCTTCCTTAAAACTACGTTGCATCTATAGGAACCAGATTACTTTCCTTCCAACCTCGCATCGGCCCCTGAAAAAGGGGTGGGGGGGCTAAACTAGGGGTGGGCACAGGTCGGACGAAACCGATTTTTTTGGTCGGGTCGGGTCGGGTTGGTCGGATCCGACGAAAATCGAAGTAAACTAAATGAATTCGTTACCCTTTTGGTCGGGTCGGGTCGGGTAAGAAAAAACAGCACCCCGAGCCCCGAACCGAAAATTGATTTTTTTGAAAAATTGTACCCGTACCTGACCGAACCACATGTTCGGCCCCGCCCGAAACCCTTCGGGTCGGGTCGGGTTCGTCGGGTCTCGATTTTTTTGCACACCCCTAGGCTAAACGTAGATGGTAGAATCCCGGGCGCGACACCTGATCCTATCCTTAAACTTATCCATACCTTGACGATCAGTATGAGTGATGCTAGTATCACACCCATTTTCACACCCAAACACACACCCACCACTCACATGAGTGGTGGGTCCCACACATACTACATACTCTAGTATGTGTATGGGGCCAACTAGTCATGTAAGGGCCAACTAGTCATGTAAGTGTGGGTGTGTGTTTGGGTGTGAAAATGAGTGTGACACTAGAATTATTGTTATTCTAAACTAACTCTGTCACGACACATGTACTACACAGCCAATTTACAATAACAATTTTCTAGAGAAAAAAAGTCCCCAAAACACTTTTAGCGTACACAGAACGTAGAGTGAGCGCGTTCGTACTCCGTTGCCGCTATGTTTATCCGTTGCCTAGTCATCGCCTCTGCTCTTGCTTCTCTCCATCATCCTACTACTCCGGTGTCACGGAGCCCCATTACTAGCCACGCACTTCTTTCTCACTAACCCAGCTGTTCGGCCCCCTTTTCTCGATCGCCCCTTCCCCAATTCGTTCGGCTAGATTTTTTCACAAATCCGATTGGCCCCCTTTTCGATTTTCCTTTCCCGTCCGATCGGTCTTCTCCTCTCTTTCTCTTCCAAGTACCCACTCATCTTCCCCTTCCTTGTCGGTTCTGTTCGGGCCTAGCAAGTGCATGGCTGAATACTTGATTTGGGGGGTTTTTAGGTTTTTTATTGCAGGTTTGTTGGGAGCTCCATGAAGAATAGGGTTTTTGCGGTGATTTGATTGGTTTTAATGGCTAACCGATCTGGGTCAACTGTAGTTTTCAATGGGCACAATCCGGCTAGCAGCTTGGTTGCCTTCGGTTGCGGGGTTGTGGGCTGGTCTAGCTTGATTTGCTCATTTTTGGTGGCTCCAACTAACATCAGTTGGGGTTCTTTTGGGATGCATTAGTATAGGTTTTGTTAGAAGTTTTCAGCTGTAGTGCAAGATTTGCGGTGGTGGGTTTAGATTTCCCTTGTACTTGTTTTTGTTAGGCTCTTGTTTTTGGTCGCATGCACATAACACGCACTTTCTAAACTACATTTTGTCCATCAGGCCCTTATTGGCCTTCGATTGTCGCCAGCGTCCCTAAGTCTCTTGTTGGCCTTTATTTTCTTGTGATATCATATAGTTGTGTATTTTGTGTCTTGCGGATCAATACGTTGTATTCTATTCCTTATGCCCTAATTTAGTTTTTGCTCGACACTGTCGTGCTTTCATTATTGTAATAGCAACAGCACAATTGTATTTTTCTTATTTTTATTAATACATTTCTTTCTCTTCGACTATAAAAAAACCTTTGACAAATAAAATAACCATACAACATCCAAAAAGAACACGCTTATATTCGTTTCGCTAATTGGATCAGATTTTGTTCGGATCTGTTCAAAAGCGAAAACATTACGTCGACCGACAGTGGAGTCGGTGGCCAGCCACTGACCAGCGTGTGGGGTCCACTCCGGGCCCCGCACAGATGATCTGAGCCGTTTAAAAAAATTTAAAAAAAAATTCTGAGTGGACCTGTGTGAGGATTGACTCAATCCAATATGTGTAGACGCTGAATCCAAACTTTCCATCCTTGAAAAATCTGAACAAAAAGGAAAGATTAGATTTTTCCAATTTTCAAGATTGTTGGATCGAGCATCTATACATATTGAATTGACCAGATGCCCAGTCAAAACTTTTTTAAAACATTTTTGAACGGCTCGAATTATCTGTGCGAAATCCGAAGTGGGTCCCACACGCCTGTCGGTGGCCGACCACCAACTCCCCCCAGTTGGTGGACGTGGCCCGTTCCACTTTCTTTCTAGCTTAAATATAATGAAAATGAAAAATAATTTTTAAATTTTTTTTTTACACCATTTAAAAGATCTCAATGAGATCTATTAAATAAGATCCATATTGGTAAGAAAATTATTTACATAAATACTTAATTTTTAAATTTGAAATTACCTTCCTTATTATTATTATTATTATTATTATTTTTTTTTTTTGAGAAAATAGAACACCCCCTGTAGTGTTACTTGTTCAAAAGTGTTTGAGGCAGTCAAAGATGTTATGCACCGCATACATTGTGTTTCGTGTGAATTTTATTTTGCTTACTTACATTGTGTTCCTTATGAGTTTTTCTTTCTTTCTTTTTTTTTACTTATTTATATATTTTGTTTACACCAAAAATGACCAGCCAGTAGATTGCCATCACATCTCATAAGAAATCACGCAATGATAGATTAATTTTGCCGAGATGTTGGAATTTACTAGTGCACTATTTGTTTAATCATTGATTGATTGGCACGACAATCAAATGATGGCACCTGGCATTTATGTTATACTGTATTATTTTGTTAAAGGTCAACGGCTCAGAGTCAAGGGTTGTATGGAAGTAATGGGTATTTGACCACGCCGAATCACTTCTCTTCCTCTCTTTTCAACCGAATCCCTCAAAGTACGGATAAACCAGATGAAAAAAAAATGCTACACGCAACCGTTGGGTGTTAGGCAACAAATTCTAGCCTTCCAAATATGTTTGGACGGTCCAGATTTTAAATAAATTATTTGCATGAATAGTTTTTTATTCTCTGAGTGAATTTGAGCCATCCATTATAACAATTATTTGTGCAAAGAATTTTACACACTCGTTATGCGTTTAGTATTTTTGTTAAAAAAAAAAAAAAAAAACCGTGGTGGATATGGGACACTTGGAGGTTTTGCTCTTGAAGTACATAAAATAGAAAAAGAAAGAAGCGCCCCTGGATGATACGGCCAGGTCTTAAATCATCACAAAGTTTTAACCGCACGCATGTTGGATCCGGTTCAAGTCTTTAAAATAATAATTTTTGGGAGCCTTATAAAAAATCAGTTCCAATAAATATCGAAAAGTATTTTTTTTTGATTCGTAAGGTGAAACTGCATAATTGCTCAATTTCGCTTCTAAGAATCTAGAAAAAATACTTCTAATATCTGTTGTGGCTGATTTTTTTTAAATTCCATAAAAAAATATTTTAAAATTTAGGAATATTTTTTGATATTTTTATGGAACTTGGGCCCTACACAAATGCGGTAGAAAACGTACAGTACGCCAACTTTTTGTTAAATCATAGGGGCTATGCAGTTTAGCCCTGAATTATAGAGGTTGTTCAGTCAGGCCCTAATTATAGCACGAGGGAATATTCCTCAGAATACGGAAATGGCTTTCATTAATTAGAACTCCCTCCGTCCGAATTTACTTGTTATTTTTGGGAGTTCGTATTACTTTTTAATTAATTATATCTTATAATTTATAATTTTTTATG
Organism: Rhododendron ovatum; assembly: GCA_019656835.1. Classification (NCBI taxonomy): domain Eukaryota; kingdom Viridiplantae; phylum Streptophyta; class Magnoliopsida; order Ericales; family Ericaceae; genus Rhododendron; species Rhododendron ovatum. The sequence goes on along the minus strand of CM033795.1, from coordinate 21,976,711 downwards.
TGATTTCAAAAACATTGAATTATAGAATAAATCGATATCTATCAAATAAGATCCATATTGGATATAAAATTTATTAACATTTTAAAAACATAACTAATTTTTTAATCCAGTTAGAATAGAACTGAGACAAGTAAATTGGGACGGAAGGAGTACTGTAATTATGGGCATCGATAATCCTTTTGTTAAGGCCACGACAACTTATATGTTTTTGACAAATGTAGCCCTGTTAGTCAAATCAGTCAATTCTTGCTCCTCTCTCTCTCTCTCTCTCTCTCTCTCTCTCTCTCTCTCTCTCTCATTGTTTACAGAGTAAGGCTCCGTTCCAGAACATCTTCTTAAAAAATAAATACTTATTTCACATTTTCAAACTAAAAAATAATATAAATAAAAAATAATTTTTCAATTTTTTTTGCACCGTATTAAAGATCTCAAAGAGATCTATCAAATAAGATCCATATTGAGAGGAAAATAATTTGCGTAAACACATAATTTTTTAGCTTGAAATTGCCTTTTTAAAAAATAAGAATTTATTTTTCTTTCCGAAACGGGGCCTAAGTACGCCACATCTTCCTTCGGCTTCACCAAGTAAATTGCTACTCTCCCCCCCCCCCGACACCCGCCCCCCTCCGGCCCCACACCCCAATTCCCTTTTTACCCCCACACCCAATCAACCCATTTTTTATTTTTCATTTATTTACTTAATAACTTTATATCTTTTTTCGTTTTTATTTATTTAATATTATTTAAGTGTTCCAATTTTCAATCCGGTTGAATCGGTGCAAAGATCTTGCTTTTTTTTATCATTTTATCTTTAATAGTCATAATGAATTTTTGGCTCTAAGGCTGTTCAACAAGTATCCTAAGATTCTTTATTTAGTTTCAGGTCTCTCTTTGGGTGCTCATTGAAAGGTTTTAGAGCCAAAAATTCATTACGACCATTTATGATGAAATGATAGGAAAAATAAGATTTTTGCACCGGTTCAAACCAATTCAAAATTGGAACACTTATTTGTTTACTCTTTATATGTATTTTTAAATTATTTAATATTATACAAGTAAGTAATCAACCAATTTTTTATTTCTCATTTATTTACTTAATAACTTTTATATTTTTTTTCGTTTTTATTTATTTAATATTATTTAAGTGTTTCAATTTTCAATCCGGTTGAATCGGTGCAAAGATTTTATTTTTTTTATCATTTTATCTTCAATGGTCATAATAAATTTTTAACTCTAAAGTCGTTCAACAAGTATCCTAAGGTTCTGTATTTAGTTTCAGGTCTCTTTTAGGGTGCTCAAAAATTCATTAAGATTACAATTAGTGTTCGGAAACTAATTACGAAATGTATTTTGCAAACGACATACTAATCCAAAATACAAATGTTATATTTAGGATTACTTTTTTTTAACTATAGTACAATTTAATAAATTTGTTAACCATTATTTAGCATAGATCCTCTTAACTGATTCAGTAGTATATTGTTTCAAATTACGTTTCTACTCCATATGATTGCAAATGGCTGGTTTCTATTTTTTTTTTTAAAACTAAAACGAAAACGTTTTAGGGACTTCGTAGGGGCTACTGTGCCAATGGGGACAGCAGAGCCCTCGGGCCCCCCTACTTTTAAATTTTTTATTTATTTAATTACTTATATCTTATTTATTTAATTTCTATAAATACGCCATTTGTATATTTAAAAATATAATTCAAGAATAATGTGCTTTAATTTTCAATTTAGTTAAATCAAAGCAAAGATCGTTTTTTATTATTATTTTATTTTAAATGGTTATAATAATTTTTTTGGTTTAAGGCCTTTCAACAAACACCCTAAGGCTCATTATTTAGTTTCAAGACTCTCTTAGGGTGTCCATTGAAAGGCCTTGAAGCCAAAAATTTATTATGACCATTTAGGATGAAATGATCAGAAAAATAACATCTTTGCACTAATTCAAACGGATTGAAAATTGAAACACTTATTTTTTTAACTATATTTTTTAATCTATAAAAGACAAAAAAAAGAAAAATAAAACAGTCGGATAAACATAATCAATTGAAACACTTTTTTTCTCTCAATTACTTTACAAAGTCTAGAATTAGACTTGAACCTATTATTAAAGAGAAAAAAAAATTAAACTGGAAAGAAAAAAAAGGAAATAAAATGAAAAAAAAAAACCCAAACTGGAAAAAAGAGAGAAAAGAACAAACTGGGAAAGGGAGGGAGAGAGAGAGAGAGAGAGAGAGAGAGAGAGAGAGAGGGGCGGAGGGGGTAATCTGGGAAAATGAGGTAGGGCCGGGGAGGGGGGGTGTGTCAGGGGAGGGGGGAATAGCAGATCTCCTTCACCAAACATCACTATCACAACGCAATGCAAACTACTTTGACTAGGCGACTACAAATTAGCTACAGCCGCCCCAATTTTTTCCGACACCATGAAATCCACTTCTCACCAATTTGGGGTCCTTATTACTCTTCCAACCACAAAAAAGCCACCGCTCCCGATCGATTGCATCCCTCCAACGTAACCCATCAAGATAATCACTTAGAAATTGAAACTATTTATACATTCAGACAATAGAAAATTGAAACACTAATTATTTGTTTTTATAGAGAAATAAATTTCTTCAGTCCACGAGACGAATAAGATGAAGAGGCCGATAGAAAAGCTGCGATATTTTTTTTTCCTCTACCCACACTTCGTTGATGCTGAAGTTTCTTTCTTTTTCATGTGGTAAGAACACTTTAGATAGCAGATGAAAATTGAGTGAATGGTACTCAGGTATTGCTCGATTTGAAGAAACACTATCGTCATGGGTGAAAGAAGCCAATTTCCAACAATCTCGTCGCTTTTGCGCAGAAAGAAGAGATTGGATCGGGATCATATGAGGGTTGCAAAATCATATTTAACTTGGTGACCCCTAAGATATTTTGACCCCCAATTGGTTTTCTCCTGCATCCGATCCCTCAAAATAAATAGATCTGGAATGGAAGATGCCCAAAATAAGATGAGATGAAAGGGGTAGTTGAGCAAGGAGGGAGAGAGAGAGAGAGAGAAGTGGCCAGAACTATTAAAACAAAGGTCTGATTCAAAGATTGATGAAGAAGGGCATAATAGTCACTCGACCAGAATTGTCGTGGCATTAACAAAAAGAACCACTTAGCAAGCCCTGATACAATACGGCTGCACATTTTCTAAGATTTAAATTCTGATTCAAAGATTGATGAAGAAGGGCATAATAGTCACTCGACCAGAATTGTCGTGGCATTAACAAAAAGAACCACTTAGCAAGCCCTGATACAATACGGCTGCACATTTTCTAAGATTTAAATTCCTTGGGGTAAATACAAGAATCCATCCAAGACTTAAAAGGGATTCCAACACCACAAGTCCAGCACTTCCTCCTATCAATTTATTTCCACTACTTTTTCTATCTCCAATTCATGTTTCACTCAACCCATTGAGCTTATTTCCATTTCGTTTAGCCTAGTTTATTTCCACCTTTCTTTCCTTGTATACCATTCAACCTTATTAATCCAATTTAATGGATTTGATCTGGTTTTGGTTTGCTAGCTGTTCTTCCACACGGAAAATGTTTTGGTTCTCTTCATTGAGGCAAAGCAAGGATCTCATTGTGGCACTACCATTGGTTCACTCGCAATCATTCCATTAAAAGTAGATTAAGGTGCTCACGCCTATTTAAATATTACAAGTGTGCTCACACCTTCACCGCGAAGAGGAGATAAAGATTACTTATGTCGTAGATGAAGATTCTAGACGATCTGTACAAAATAGTTGGACGCCACATGATTCAAATTTTTTTTTTTTTTGAGTAAATGACCAATAAAATTTGTTTTAGATAATGTAAGTCCATGAGATTTTCAAATATTACATCACCGGCTCAACGGCCTAGATTAACATAAGTATCAAGTGTCACGAGAGTTTAGAGTCACAAATATTCCGTAGTCAAAAGGATTATAACTTAAATTACAATTACATCTTTCAAAAGAAATTTACAAAAATGAATGAGTAACTTCTTTGGTTAGCTTTTAAAAAGACATGTCCACACTTCAAGCATTCCAGTCATGCAAGTTATTGTTCCGGATTGGTACATGAAAATAATATAAGGCTTGAGCTACATTAGTTCAGTAGAAAAGTTTATGCAAACTCTATATGCAAATGAGCAATATAGAAGAACAAACAATATAAACCCAATGACAACAGAGATGAGCATACTATCATGATCAAGTATCCAACTATCGTCAATCCAATTTCTCATGCGGAACCACATTCTTTCTCATTTCCCTTTCATTCATCGTCGAACCCTTTATCATGAAGCCTTTTCCTTTTGATATCACACAGTTTAGAGAAAACTCAAAACTATTGTAGGCCGAGCTCCATTGATTTGGGCTGAATACCAGAGTCCGTTGATTTGTGCCCAAATACAGGAAACCGTTGATTTGCTCAAGAATATCGGATGATTTCCATCAAAATCCTTTAACCAAAACCAAAATCCTTTCATTAACTTCATAAACGAATTACGTAGCTTTAAGAGTCTGAGCATGCTCCTGCCAGGCATTTACTCGATACGAGCCCTAAAGACAAATGATTTGAGCATTCATCTCCTGCCAGACATTTACGCATTTAAGAGCCCTCAAAGTATATGATATGAGCATTTAGCTCCTGCTAGGCATTTACTCATTTAAGAGCCCTGAAAGCAAAAGATGAGAGCGTTTAGCTCCTGCCAGGCCTTTACTCATTCAAGAGTCCTGAAAATTCTCTTTGTGTCAATTTGTTATCCATTTTCATTCCACGTTCCCATTTCACAAACATTGAATCATTCAATCGAGTCCAAAGCCATTTATTTAATCACATGATATTACGAAACCAACCATCTACCACAACACACATAAGCAGAAACACACATCCTCACCGTACCTCTAAGTACACCCCTATACCTTCACATTTCACATATCAACCCACGATTAGACTCTGCGAAGCCCGGTCTTCTAGTTTCTCTACTAGGAGTTCGTAAATCATACACTAAAAGAATCAAAAAGATTTTACGAATCGAGAGAAAACAAATTGCAATTCTACCCATTGGATCACTAGGCATGCTCATGTGCATCGTTCGTGTTTCAACATGCAATAACTTACATTTCACATTTCTTAACTCAACGAGCCCATACAAATCCGTCGGATATCATCCTAAGTATGAAACAAACAATATTCTCCAAACACTTGAAAGGATGCATAAACAAACCCACTAGAGTCGATGAGAAACTCCAAAAAGATGATTTAGAAGACGTAGGAAAAAGTAGCTCATAGACACTGTGCCTACTGGTAGGTGCATGAGTCCTATCGGTAGAATAGAAGAGTTTGGCACTTTACCTACCGGTAGGCTAACAAGTCCTACCGATAGAAACTAGAAACAGAATGGCCAATATTTTGTAGGGAACGATTTCGCACTTGGCCTACCGGTAGAAGAAAAATTACTACCTATAGGAAATGAGTAACTTTGAGCTGCTGCAGTATGTTTGAGCTGGTTATGAAAACTTGTCCTACCGGTAGGTGAATAGCTCCTACTGGTAGAGAGAGTACCTTTTAGGCAATTTTTGACAGAAATTTTATATTTCAATCCAATCTCAATAACAACCCAAACATGCTTGAGGAAGGTATAGAAACACCCAAATAACATATAAAGAGAGGTAGAATTCTCCATCTCAAGTCGGAAGGCGAAATCCAAGCGATTTGAAGGAGCCTTAACTTTCGGAACCTCAAAATCAATTGAATACTCCTCTTCGAACTTGACCCATGAAATTAAGGCTCAATAATGCGTATAGGAGATAAAATGGAGATGGGTTTGTGTAGAACTCGCATGATTTTGATGAGTTCTTAAGTGAGAGTGGAGGAGAGCCGAGAGAGAGATATGTGAGAGTTAGAGAGAGAGCTGAGAGATAGAAATGAGAAAGAGGAAAGCATTCCTCTGGAAATTTCTTGGAAGACCAAGGAAAAATTATCCTCTACTTTTCATACCACATACTCGCACGTGCACCTCTCGCACATTTACCATTATATCCTTTCACGAACACGCCATACCATAAATCCACACCGTCTATCTCGACAAGTCGTACGTTTACAAGAGAAAAATACAGCCTAAAAAATACAGGTCTCGACAGATGTCAACCAAGAAAATATTCATTGGAAGTTTGGAACAAACCTACACCTAAAGGGCAATATGCTTTCTGATCTCTTGCTTTTCCTTTGAAACTCGAAGGACTCAACTACTCTTTCTTTACAAGACTCTTTTGAAGAAGAAGATGAAGATGGAGAAGGATGAGTCTCACTTGTTCTCTCTCTAACTTATCTCTTTGGTGAGATGTCCATGTGACTTTAAGCTCTAGAGAAATTCCACTAGCCCTTTCTTAAGAATCCTCTCTGAAAACATGGGCAAGGCCCTCATTTTATAGGCAAACGGGGTCTGTCACTGTAGCTCAAAAAGTCACGTGCACTACTCCATAGGGGCGCGCGTCAATTATCCAAAGTATCGTCAGTCTGATGCGCGCGACTGGCCATGACAAGACAGAGGTTGTCAGTTTGTCACCCACTTTACCCAAAAAGGTACTACATGTGTTTAAAGGGTTCACTCTATCTTTCCATAGTCAACAATTATCTAGGTGAATTAGTAGGTAAAATTACAATTTTATCCTCCCTCAAAAAACTACACGCGTCTCCTACAATGGTTTAACTTTATTTAATTTGTATGTTTTATATGTCTTTTTATCAGTTGTATTAGATGCACATGATTGATTGTAATACTTTATATTAATGAATTGGGAGACTTAGCAAAAAATTCTTCATGTTTATATTTTTTTAACTCAAGGACAAACACTTTTTACAATCAAATATAATGACAAATGTGACTAAAATCTTATGGTACCTTATAAAAGTGCATAAAACCCTAAGATATCCTATGAAAGTGCTTAAAACTCTAGGGTACCCTATGAAAATGCCTAAACTACTAAAATTCTATAATAGAAAAGTGTATTCTAAAATCAAAGTGCCTAACCCATATTTTGGTCTTACGACTAAAAAACTCAAAAAGTTGAAGGACCTACACTGAAAACTATTTTGCTGACATTCTTCCATTAAATGAAAACTATTTTACCATCCTTAGAGCATCCACGGTGGAATAACCAAAACCATGCTTTATTTGGTTGACATTTTAGTTTAGTTTAGTTTTGGTTGTGAGTAAAGAGAGAAATAGGGTAATGATTGAAGATAAGGGTAATGATTGGAGAGAGATAGAGAAAGATGAGAAAGTAATAATTAAAGAAATATGGTAATGATTGGAGAAAAAAATAGAATAATGATTGAAAAACTAAACTAAAACTAAATTCAAATGGTAACCAAATACAACCAAGATTGCTAAAGTTAGCAATATTTTCTCAAAAAAGTGTTTACAGTGACATAACCAAATTTAACAACCACTTAGCAACTTAGCAAATTTGGTTTTTGGATAATCAAAACTAGCAATTTTTTGCCAATAACCAAAACCTTCTCTCTCAACAATGTTTCTAAGAAAAACATTTTTAAAAGAAGTTTTTTTTTGCAAAAACAGTTAAACTGTTTTTCAAAAAATATTTTTTATTGAAAACTATTTTTTTAAAATTGTCTTTTTTTTTTCAAAAACTATTTTTAAATCATTTTCAGAAAAGTGTTTTTTTCAAAATAAAAATTTTCAAAAAATTATTTTCTATTTCTAATAACCTATTTTTGTTGGTTTGAAAACTATTTTAAAAAATTTGTTTTATATAGTAACAATTTTTAGACTTTTTATAGGTTGAAAATGTAATGTGGTAAGTTTTGATTATTTAATTTTGATTACGCCACTGTGGACATTTACATTGCTAACCTTAACAACCCTTTAAATGGATAATCAAAAAGTGATGTGGCAACTTTTGATTATCCAATTTCGATTAGTCCACAGTGGATAATCAAATTTTTTACCTAATTTAATTATAATTATACTTTAATGATTACCCTTTAATTATCATTATACTAAAAATTTAACATTTTTACCATAATATTTTTACCATAATATTATTATCATTCTACTAAAAAACCTTATTCTTAACTTTATATTTTCACCATTATACTAAGCTACCCATAACTATTTTCTTTTATTTTACTTTTAGATTACCAATTTTTTTAAATTTCTTACGGTGCGGGACGGAGTGGGTAAATCCGTTCCCCTGATCAGAGCGGAAACGAGAACACCCAAAAAATACCCGGTCGGATCAGGTTTGAGACCATGTAATAATATTCAGGTTTGAGACCATGTAATAATATTCGAATCAGGGCCGGGTACGAACCCGCCCCGTCCATTGCCATTCCTAGCTGCAACCCGGGAAATCCTCTTTTACACGAGAGAGAGAGAGAGAGAGAGAGAGAGAGAGAGAGAGATGAGGGGAATCGGAGGGCCGTTGCTGTGTATAGGTGATCTGCTCAGTGATGTCGGAGAATGCGATGGTGGGGACCCTTACCATCACCTCAAGGTCGACTCCCCCCCGCCTTCACCCGCTCCCTCACCATCAACACCCTCGTCCTCCTCACTTCCCAACCTGAATCTCAATCTCCAACCCTCTGATCTCACTAAACTATTCCAGGTAACCTCTCTCCCCCACCCTCTCTCTCGATATAGTTTGTATCTATACTGCACATATGCCTGTTTGTTGTGTATATCCCTGTAACTTTTGTATTTTTGTCTTCTGTAACTTCGAGGGTTTTAAAGACTCAGTTTGTGTTTCCGTTGTTGATTTGTTAGAGAGAGAGAGAGAGAGAGAGAGAGAGAGAGAGAGAGTTTTCATTTATCTTTCCAAAGTTGATTACCTAATGGATAAGTCCTTCTAACTGATTCTCACAGATATCTGTGATGAACCCTAGGATAGAATACAATGGTGGAGAAACTGAGTGCTCTTATGGTGAACCTGTAGCTATCTCCCTTGATTATCTTTCATGCCCCTCAAGCTTAGATCGAACAATTAGCTTGTCCTTGAGAGAATGAAATCAGGCAATTGACTATGGTTCGGTAAAGAAGTCAGCTAGTTGATCAACTGTGGAGACATGTTGAACTGACCAATACTAGCAATCACAAATCACCATGAATTGAGTCCCCAACCAATGAATTGCATGGTGAATAGTAGGAATTGTATAAATCGAATCCAAAATCATGCCGATTCTTATGAATTGCAGAAAATAGATAGTGGGGCAAGTTTCACGGACCCTATAGCTAGAAAGGTGAATTTTTTTCTTATTTTCCCCCATTTTCTGAGGGCATATTTTCATGTATGGATATGTAAGAGCCTGTGGGGTTGTTATTTGCATTACTCTATGATCTTTCATCGGTGTTCGTTGTTCATGAAGAAAAACCCTTAGGTGTCAGCAGGTTTGAAGCAGCATAATCAATGGATCCTATAGGCCTCGACCCTTTGTTCTTCAAGACTACCTTTTCTTTCTTCTCAAGGCTGTCGACTACATGGGCGTTGGGTTTTGATAGAACTATTTCTAAGGGATTCCCTCGGCCTGCCCAAGTTGCGTAGGGGCAACTGATAAACTACCGCTTCAAACTATGCAAGAGCCGCTGAATGCTCAATGTTAATGTCATGTTTGATCTAATTGTGCTGCTTGATGCACAAGGTACCAACTTTGTCCTCAAAACCCCTATAAGGGTTTTCGTGATCCATGCCATGAAAGTGGGGCAGCAAATTGAAATGTGTGTTGCGTAGGTTTTAGCGTTAGGACCGCCAACCTCTGGGTTTGATTTGAGGGTGGAATTCTCTCTTTCTACCTCCTAAATTTGGCTAGAAAATGAAGTTTGAACTCTAAATTAAAAGGCGGCAGGTCTAGTGTTTAACCAACATCCAAGACCTTGGTTAGTTTACTCTCCTCATCTATAACTCGGTTGAGAGACACCGCCAGGGTTCTTAGCCGGAGGATTTAACAATAAAACCATTTTACTTCTAAAGATGTGTTTAACAACGGGCGGGAAGAAGTTCTGTGGACATTTTGGCAAACACTTAGAGTGACATAGCTTCAAACATCATATGTGACAAGATATCGAGTCATTACCTGATTACCTACACATAATCAAAGAGGTTAACAATCCTAGGTTTTGTTACATAAAAATGAACTCTACCACATCCTAAAACAAACATTGATCATTCCATGAGAGAAGAACAAAACCCACCTAAATCATGGGATGTTAATCATCCCATGACCGAGGTCGAGCCTTAATGACTACTAACTCATGCTGAGTGTAAACAACCAGCAAAACATAGAGAGAAAGATAAACAGGGACGAAAATGTAAAAAAAAGAAGCTGGATTTATGTAAAGAACAAGAGTTCTTACAGCATTAATGAAGGAAATCTACACAAAACCCTAGCAATCAAGCTCCTTCGAAGAGAGATTGAGAGCTAGGGAGAGGAGGAAGGTAGAGAGAGAAAGGGAAAATGGAAGATAATCTAGGAAAATGGGTTAGAAACTATTCATACCCCTTAAAAACATGTTTACTGTTTGTTGTTGTATCATATTATTGGTGTGTACTGTAATATAAAGTGTGGTAGTATTGTCCTCTTTCCGGAGAAGGGGTGAAAGTCTAAAGTTTGTAAAGTAAAAATCAGGAGAGTAATAAATGTAAATAAAGTAGTCTGTGAACAAGTACTAGTAATCAGAAGTTGTGGAAAAAGTCCTATGTAATAGTAACCTATAATAATGGTTGCACTGTACTATGATGTAAGCGGAAGGCTTCGTGATGTAACCGGAGAACCCTTTTATGTTACAAAAGATCCTAAATACCCCTAAGTTAAAACGAAACTGGGTACAAAAATCGCAGATTTTTTCAGGTTGGTACCGGTACTGAGTTTTGAGTGGGTACCGGTAGCTACTTAAAACATTTCACCACTGGACAAAAGGTCCTGTACTGAGTTTTGGTTGGTACCAGTAGGGAAAACCTGCCACCTTGTTGTGGCGTGCGGCAGTGAAATGTTCTGCATGCTGCATCAGCCAAACATTAGATCATGTTTACTTTTTGCAAAGTGACGCACGGTGAAGCAAAGTGGCGCGGTGAAGCAAAATGGCGCAAGGTGACTTCCGCCTTATTCACACGATTTAGCTGAAACTAAAAAGACACCTTACGTGCAATATCATTCAAATCAAACCATTTGTGCGCATGTGTGACAAAAATGAGAGTGATAAGAACGGGATCCTCTCTGTGGAGTAGGTGTGTTATTGCCAAACCACACAAATCTTCGTTGTGTTTGGTTCGCAATTTTGGATTGAAAATTTTGAGTTAAAATGTAAAAACATGTGATTGGATGAATTATTTCAAAAATATGTGGGACCCCTTACCGAGACTGACAGAAAAGGAAAAAAGAAAAACTGATCAATAAAAGACAAGTTGGACAAAAGTAAAAAGAAAAACTGATGGACAAAAGGCAAGTTGGACAAAAGTCTCCCGTTCCCCTCTCTCTCTCTCTCTCTCTTCAATTACTCCCTCTCTCCAGAACCAGTATTGCTATGTGCACCGACTGGAGCGTAGAGAATTCGTACCGATCGGCCGCACCGGGTCTTCTTTAGCCACCGGCCAGCCGATCCGAGCCGTCAAAAAATTCTATAAAAAAAAATCGAGTGGGCTTACCTGAGAATCAATGCCATCCAAGGTGTGTAGAATGTTTGATCCGAGCACCCATTTTTTGTGTATATACACATATTTGCATAGATATAAGAAAAATGGGTACACATCAGATGTCGTTGATTCTTGCATGAGCCCACTCGGTTTCTTTTTTTTGAATTTTTGGACGGTTTGGATCAGCTGTCCAGTGCCGGAGAAGATCCAGCGGTACACATCATTTTCGACCACGGCTCATCTCTCTCTCTCGAAAATTCTTCCCAAACCTGCAATAGTCAGAATTCAAAGTCAAAAGCAGTCTTTGCCGGCATTGGAAGTTACTTTTTGGCCCCACATGTAAATGGCATTCAAAAACAACTTTTTGAAACAAAAACTCTAAATGGCCTTCCGAACACAGTGCTTGTGTTTCTCCCTATTTTATTTCTCATCATTCTTCCATTGGTTGTGATTGTGGTTGTGTTTTTGTTTGAATCTTGGTGCTTGGCCGTGTTTAATCCCAACAACAACTTGTAAACAGTTCACTTGTGAATGACAGTTTGATGCATATTGGTTCCTATGGCACTGCTGACATTGCTACTTCTTTCATAAAAAAAGAGTTCCTAAACATTGTGGTTTTCTTTTAATTCTAGTTTCGGGTAGTATGTGTTGTTCTTCTTTTGTTTAATACACTTTCGGTTACTATGTTTGTTATTCTTTTGTATATGACAGGTTCTAACTCCTTGAACTTTGCATTAGGAAAAGTATGACCACCTCAACGAGGCACTTGCTGGTACAGACCACTCATGGACAACTTTAACACTTGAGGTGATGATGACCTGTTTTGAATATTATTAATCAGCTATATGGGATTCTTGAGCTTTTCTATGTACCATATACTATGGTACAGATCAAAATTCAGCTCTAGATCTTTCTATGAGCTGATTAATTAGCTTCTTTGGTGTTTCTTGTTATCTGAAACTACTTCCTGGAATGAGCAAAATGGTATGCCCAGTTAGTGCCCATCAATAGGTGTCTGGGAGGGTAAATTGGGCACATATCTAACCTCTGGCTTTAGATGCTCGAAATGGCTCTGTCCAGACTCAAACCCACAACCTAGAGGTTAGTAGATTGAGTTTTCCACCACTGGTCATTGTGGTCACCCATGTGATGAATGTGGATGATTATTCTTTTGGTATGATTTTGGAGAAACACTTAAACGGGTAAATTGGGCACATATCTAACCTCTGCCTTTAGATGCTCAAAATGGCTCTGTCCAGACTCAAACCCACAACCTAGAGGTTATTAGATTGAGTTTTCCACCACTAGTCATTGTGGTCATCCATGTGATGAATGTGGATGATTATTCTTTTGATATGATTTTGGAGAAACACTTAAACGGCTTTTTATTTCTTAGAAATTCCCAATTATTGGTGTCCGATGATGTCTAGATATTTTTTTCTTCTTGAGGAAAGGTTCTATTACTTTGACTGGATTGTTGACCCTCTTCCTTTTGTGTCCCAGCTTTGCACTGCTCTGGAAACTGCAAGCAAGTTAGTCCATTCAACTAACTCTCTTGTCAGATTGCTGTCAGAGAAGGTTGAGGAGCTTGAGGGAGTCGTTAAGAGAGGAGACTCTGCCATAGCAGCAGCGAAAGCAATTCACAACTCTCTAAACCAAGGGGTAGGATCGGTTAGCAGTCGGAACATTGAACAACCACGGTTGTGATCACTGTCAAGGTCAGATATGTTAAATCAATTTTCTATCTTTCAACCTCATTTCGTAGGAACTTGTGAGACTTCGCAAGCCCCCTTGAATATTGCAATTGTCCCATAAGCATAAACTTCACATTTATTACGCGTATGGAAAAGATAACTACCGTGATTAGTACAAAGAAATAGGGCAGAAAAATCAAAACGAAGATAAGGTCATAAGCAGAAATTTTATTAACGATGAATAGAAGCAGAACGACATCATGGTAAAATGAGCACAAACAATATTTAAGTCATTGTGCACTTACATTTTACAACATGTTATCATGACTCAGCCATTAACAATACCTTGAGCTCCTTGAGCATGTTCATGTATCAACCCCCATTTGAAGCCCATCAGAAACATGAAGTTTCTCGGACGTGTTTCTCATAAAGCTAGACGGTCTGAATTTTGTCTAATTCTGATTTGGCGTATTCTTGCGCTATTTTTTGGCGTTGGAAATTCATTTTAGTAAGAGAAGCAACATTGGTGAGATGGTTGTAGCATCCCTTCTCTTTAAACAACTGATCCAAGTGAGGCTTGTATGTAATGGAGGAGCCCATAAAGAACAATGTAGGATGAGGTTGTCAGTTTGCAGCCTCCACTGGCGCACCTTCTCTTTAAGCAACTGATCCAAGTGAGGCTTGTATGTAGTGGATGAGCCCATAAAGAACAATGTAGGATGAGGTTGTCAGTTTGCAGCCTTCATTGGCGCACCTTAAACTTAACTAGCAGTAAAATTCGCCCTTCACATTTACGGGTTTCAAATATCACGTGCAAAGATTGATTACATTTAGTTATTAAAAGGGGGAAAAGGAGGATTACCAAATAGCTAAAAACTATATGTATCCAACTTAGTCTTAAGATCTTGAGCCTAAGTCTAGGAGGATTGATGACCAGTGGATTCCTGTTATCAAAATACCCTCAACGGTATGGTAAATTTTCGAGCAAGTATTATGACCAACAATAATCCTCCAAAGCCTAGTTGGCATGGTTGCAAAAGTTTGCTCTTCAAGCCCTCTGCATACTGCTAGCAAGATTCTTACATCTCTGTAGCTAATATCCTTTAATCAACAAACTTATCTGGCCTTTCACCAAAGATAGGAACTACCCCCTTAAGTCAAGAATTCAAGATATAATGTTATTCATGTTTACCTAATCTGCCCACTTAACTTTTATGCCTCATTGAGGTAAAGATATTAATTTAAAATTTGAGCTCTCATGTGGGGGCTCAAGTGTCCTGGTGAAATTTAAGTGCCTTTAGAACTGCATCAGTGTATATTTACCCACCCGTGCTTCATTTTCTGGTCGTCTGATTTTTGTTTGTGTTCCATTTGTCAATTAGAATATGAGACTATGGATTATCTACATTCTATCGTCACCTTCTGCACCTTGTGTGGGTCAAATTATTTTCATTTTGCTTTCATCAAGGGACACAAATTATTGTAAGAGATTGGCTCTTGGACTTGTTAGATATCTGTAAGTGACGTCAACATTCTCGGTGAGTTACACCAGGTGCAGAAGGTGACGATTTCTGCTATCCTAATTCAATGATTTGTTGAGAGTGTCCTTTTCTAGAATCTCTCTGAGAAAAAAATATTGAGCTGCCCACAATCTAGTGAGATAAAAATATGACAACTGAAAGATGTTTGAGGCTTCTAAATAGCCTTTGCCATCACTTTTGGAGGATATTGACAAGAAAAAAATAATAATAATCACCTTAGGCTCCGTTCAGTTGTCGAGAAAGTTGTGTGAGAAATTGGTTTCCAGAAAAAGTGAAGTGAGGTGAAGTAAAAGAAAAAGAAAATTATTTTCCTGTGAGTGTTCATTTGACAAAAGAATTTTGTAAGAATAATTAAGGTTTAGTTGTTCATTTGTCAGGAAAAAGAAACTTTCGGGAAAATTTTGTGAGTGTTCACTCATTTTCCTTTTCCCGCGATGCAAAATCTTGTGTTTTTTGCAGGATCACTTTTGCAAGAAAGTAATTCCTGCAGGAAAACTTAAAAATATGTTTCCCACTACTTTCTTGCCAACTGAACACTACAAAAATCATGAAAAAGTTGATTTTTCCATCATTTCCTGTACTTTCTTGGCAACTGAACGGAGCCTTTGGTGGATATTATTTTCATTTGTAGGAATATGTGTGAGGGTAATATTTGTAATGTTAATTGTGAACTGATGCCTGTACTCTCGCCATAGGAGCTAGAGGCAACTCCGGCTTATATGTTTTAATCTTTGTTATCTTCGATTCTACATATATTTTGCATCTGCCATTTCTCCAAAAAGAAAGAAAGAAAGAAAGAGATGTTTTGAGGACACGAAATAAACTTCAAAATATTTATTCTTGCATAATAAATTGGGTTCTAAATGAAACAATTTCCCTTTACTGAACAATGTTTCTATGCCTTTGTTGTTTCCCTTTTCTTACAGTTATATTCTACGGTATGGATGTGCCCTGAGGATGAGAGAGAGATCGTGAGATCTTCCATTTTGATGACCTGAACTAACAACATCGAGGAGTTACAAAGGGCTGCGTTGGCTCTTTAAATAAAGTTGAGTTGAAACTTGCATGAAATATACCTTATATACGAAATGCAGGCATAATATACGTTAACAAGTTGCGACCTGGTGCAATCTATATTTTAGCATGGTTTTGGGTCACGATAATCAATTCCAACTCATAACAGTGAAAGCGGATCATGCCTTTTGTTTATTTTTGTTCCTCAGTGGTTTTTCCCGAAACCACAATGTCTCATGTGTTTGGACTGAATTGCAAATTGGACGACCTAAGCCATACCAAAATTAACAAAAGCAACCGAGCCCCTCTTGCCTTTGATTCATATGAAATGGAAAATTATCTTCCTATTCCTAAGCTCCATTTCAATGACTAGTGTCCGTAGTCCGTATAGCATTTCAGTTCCAACCTCACGGGTTGGGTGTTCACTTTAAATTGTCTTCCTAAGCTCCATTTCACTTAATTTGAGTGCAATTTCGTTAAAATGAAAATTTAGTTCGAACGGCCTATTCAAGGGGTGTTCCGGATGTGCAGTAAAAAGAAGTTTTAGAAAAAGAAGGTTTTTCAAGCTCAAATATAATGAAAATGAAAAATAATTGTTTAATTTTTAAATTTTTTTTACATCGTTTAAAAGATTTCGATGAGATCTATCAAACAAAATCTATATTGGTAAAAAAATTATTTGCGTAAACACATGATATTTAAACTTGAAAAACCTTATTTTTCAAAAAAAAACTTTAAAAAGGAAAATAGAACACCCTCTCACTGTCACTTGTACTTTAATTCTCATAGGTGCACTGGCAATATTTGGAAACCCACATAGGGGAGAGAGAGAGAGAGAGAGAATTGTACTAAATTGAGTAGATTACTCGTTAGCTTGTATAGTATCTCATAGTGGGTTCACACAGCCCATTCGCCGTCACTTGTATTTAAAATCTCATTGGTATGAGAGAGAGAGAGAGAGAGAGAGAGAGAGAGAGAGAGAGAGAGAGAGAAAATTGTACTAAATTGAGTAGATTACTCGATAGCTTGTATAGTATCTCATAGTGGGTTCACACAGCCCATTCGCCGTCACTTGTATTTAAAATCTCATTGGTATGCTGTCAACTATTGGAACCTTAGGTGGTTGAGATGAACCCTTTGTAGTGCCGTTTAGGAATGTTCAGGAAAATCGTTCGAACCGTAAAATCGATCTGATCTGAACCGAACCGTTCTTGATGAAGTAGCTTTGATGACAGTTCCGACCTAGACCTGCAAAAACAAAGCTGATAACTTAAGTCACCGGTGTGGTGGCGTGCCTACCACCCTCCGATGCCTAAGTCAGTAGAATCCTTGTTATTTGGTGGAGAAATTGAGATTCTCTGTTGTAGAGTTCGTACCTGGTATTGGAGTTCGACTGCTATATTTATAGGCATTGTAATTGGAGTTTGAGTCCTCGTAGGACTATACCTCGTAGGTTCTGGATCTCCTCCCTGAGGAGTGTGGAGTCCTGCCTTAGCTAGGAGTCTACGGGATTCCTGCCTTAGCAAGGAATTCCATAGACATCTATGATCATGCATATCTTTGGCATTTTGGGCTTATCTTACCCTTCCTTTTCCCTTTAGGATTTATCCTTTTTGCCGTGGCATCTTTATCGGATTAAGTATATTTCTTATGTGATATCGTAAATGTCATGCTTCCTGTTGAAGCTAAGGGCCGGAGCTGGTCCTTGAACTCCCTTCAAGCTTCGTCTGGGGGACGGAGCTGAAAGGTTATAGCTCCGCTCCCAGTGAGCCCCCATAGGGGTTTGGTGGAGCTAGCTCGCACTCCCCAAATCCACAGGTTTGGTAGTGCTGAGCTCCTTAGGCGTGTCCTACTTATCGGGTACTCTCCTGTTCCTAAGCTCCAGGTTCGCTTTGGAGGTTGGGAACATTGAAAAAGCTCAAATGGCGGTTACCAATCTTTTCTGTTTTACAGAAGGTTTTAAACACGCGGGTCCTTTCATGGGACAGGTGTCGAGATTTCTTGCTATTCCGGTTTTCAAGACGACGAAGATCTAGGAAACGTTCTCGAGATTGATGCTGACCCTTTAAGCTTCTCTTTTCTTTTGATCAATCATTATCAGAGAAGTGCTTGAATCTTTTCAGGCAGTTTTTCGTGTGAGATCCTCCTTCGTCGTTCCTCTTCATCATCCTATTAGAGTCCGTCCCCCGTAGGTACGCTCCTCTTTCTTTGCTATTCTTTCCTTTCTTTTACGCTGGATTCTCCCTCTAGTGTAGAAATCACAGGCCCATCGTGGTTCGCGCCCGGGGAGTTTATCTGTGCTAGGTTGATAGGTTTTTTCCTGTATCAATCTGCATTCCCCTATCATAGAGGACTTCGCACCTTACTCCCTTGTTCTTCATAATAGGATTTTTCGTGACCTTTTTTATCTATCTACTTCTTTGTACCCACGATTTTCTGTCGGAACCCTAATGTCAGAGGGTTTTATTAATTTTTCGTCGATTCTTAACGCTGAAGAGTCGACTGTAGAAGAGGAGGTCTCGATGCGTCGTCGTAGTGGTTCTAGGGCTTTAGTTGATTTAGGCCAGTCAAGTAACCTTAGGTTTTCTTTCCCGCCAATTAGTCCTCTGAGGGGGTCCCGTGGGCGCCCCTCTTTTACTGCTTCAGCCATTGCGTCGACAATTACAACTGAGGAACTAGCCATCCTTCAAGTCCGATATTCGATTCCTTCTTCTGTTATTCTTAGGAAACCTTCTGAATCCGAGCTGGCTTGCTCCTACATTGAGAACGAAACATGTCTATATGTTGGGGCTCTAGAAGGAGGGCTACGATTGCCCTTCCCTGCTGTGGCTAAGGAAGTGTTAAGGTTTTTAGGTTTAGCACCAGGCCAAATTGTTCCTAATTCTTGGTGTAACGCCCCGAATTTTGGGTACGTTAAATAAATAATTTTATTGAAAATAAACTGAGTCAGGCTCTTTATTACAATAAAACTTAAAAGAAGTACTTTTATTACAAACGGAAGGGAACTAAGGTTCCTAACTACTGCTCCACTTATTCTTCCATCCGAGCCAGCTCTTCGGCTCCAAAGGGCTCCAAGGTGTAAAGTTCACCCTGTTCATCTATGAAGTCTGACATATTATACCGATGTCGCCACCAATATACTAGGCCAGGGTCACCAAAAAGGCAACACCGTGAGCTTAAACGCTCAATAGAATAATCCAATCCTCTAACCCTTAACTTACAACGATACAACACATAGTCAAAGAATTTCTCATAGCATGCTTATCAATACTAACAACAACATATTCATATACGATAACCATTTAACGTTGGTGTCCAAGATTTGTGAGTTTCTCCTACGTAACTCCTCGTAGACTGTGTCAATATTTTCCACATTTTATCACCTTTTCAAAATCTCGTTTTTAACACACCCAACCTCGGTTCGCCGTTCCAGTCTCCCGAGTATCCTCACAATGGTTCCGCCGTCCTGGGCTCCCATTGGCACACATTGCATTGGCTCCGTAACACGGATAACCAAGCACACACCCAACCTCGGTTCCGCCGTTCCGGTCTCCCGAGTATCCTCACAATGGTTCCGCCGTCCCGGTCTCCCATTGGCACACAAAACACACATCACACAATGGGCTACTACGTCCGGCCACATTGCGGTTTTCAAAACATTTCACACTTTTCAAAACACACCATTTCATAAATCACACCCTAGGTGTCATGTTTCTACTTTCTCGATTTTCGTGTCTCGTTTCTCATGCATAGACTCCACGGTGAGACTTTTCACATACGATATCATTTATTGTAATATTCAATCTAACAAGATCATCCATTTTAAACTACTTAACATGCTTGAATCACTTAATAACGAACATCATGCATTTCATACGTTTTCAACAAAAGATAACATTATCTACTTTAAATGAAATGATCAAAGTTACTTTTGAATGAACTTATTTTAGAGTTATGATACAAAACTACTTTATATTTGGGATAGTAGGTAAGGATAACTACCGTTCTTCTTAGCGGTGGTCGGCTATGAAGATTCGATTGTCAGTTTTGGATTTCGGCGGCGTAACGGCGTCGGTTTGCTTCGAAAGGAAAAGAGATGTACTTTCTTTTCCTAGAAACAACTTTACTAACTAACATGGACTACTTTAAAGATCTATGGGTGGTTTTGGGAGGTGGTTTGATGGTTTCTCTCAAGAACACTCAAGAACATAAGAAAACAAGAACTCTTGAAATTTCTAGAGAGAAGTGAGAGCAATGGTTGAAGGTGTGAGTTTAAGCTTGGAATGGCTTGCTATTTATAGGCCAAGGCTCCTCCTCTCCCTCTCTCAACCGAATCTCTCTCTTTCTACATCTTTGATTTCTTTCACTTGTCAAGCTTGATTGAAAGCTTGATGGGTTAGGCCATGGGGCTATCTAGGCTTGCATGGCTAATCTTAGTACCTTGGATGAGATTTTTGGAAGATATGTTGGAAAGGAGGAGACATTGGTACAAGATTCTTGGTTAAACAATTGAAAGTGGTACAAAGGAGAACAATGGTGGTAGATATGGAATATATTCATCTTCCAAGTTTGAAAAGATGAAGAATATCCAAGTACAAGTCCCATCTTTCTTCTCCTTCCTTCTTCCTTCCTTCTCTCTCTCTCTCTCCCTCTCCCTCTTTCTCTGTCTCGGCCTCTCTCCTCTCTCTCTCCCTCACGGCTCTCTCTTTCCTCTCTCTCTCTCTTATGTACTAGCTATATACATATATATATATATGTATGTACTAACATGTAAGAACACAAATAAATAAAAGGGTACTTTGGTATTTTAAAATCTAAAAGGATTTAAGGTCAAGATTTCCCCTTTAAACTAATATAAAGGTACGAGTACTTTAATTAATATAATAATGTACTTTTGTACTCCCGGAAATCTTAACAAAACATTAATTTAATGGGTTAAATACTTAGTTGGAAGATGAACCTATTACCCAATGGATAATAAAACCCCTAACGGTTATTAACCAAAGGATAATAAGGTACGAGTACTTTAAATCATAAATTAAGTTTTTGAAAAAGACTACATGTCCTTTTGTTATTACACATGTGTTTATATATATGTACTTAACCAAATATAATAAAGGAAAGGCTATTGTTCAATGGGTAAAGATTACCCTAACGGTTATTGTCCAATGGTCCAATGATACTAGGGTACTTTTATTAGAAAAAATAATTAAAAGTACCTTTCAAAATAATTATAAATGTCTATCATAGTATTTTGTTTAAATCTTTCAAAATCCTTTTAATATAAAGAAATAGGTTTCTATTATCCAATGGATAATAGTTCTCCTAACAATTATCGTCCAATGGATAAAGAATAAAACTAAAACAATAAAAGAAAATAATTAAATAATTTCTAGTCTAGGGTTCAAAAGGTTCAAGATGGGCAAAACGGTCCATCTTTGGTTAGGGAAAGATAACTAGGTGACTTTCTAATTTGGTTACTCCATCAAGCCGGTTAGAAGCTAACTAAGCTTGCTAAGTAGGGCTTAAAAGTCAAGAAACGATTCTTGAGGGCTAAAGTGTAATTAGGGTTTTTAGTCGAGGAGTAAGATGATAAGGCGATCAATTGCTTAAAAACCAATCGCTAAAAATAATTAATATGAAAACTATCGAGCAGTTAAAGAGAAATTACAAAATTTCGAATAACAACGAGATTTTTATTGAACGAAAAATCGGAGTTGTTACACTTGGCGTCTATTGATTAGCTGTGCCGCCCTTTAGGGAGCTATGTCGGATGGTCTCACTCCCCTATCCAAAGGTCCATTCCTCAATCAATTCTCTATAAAGGAAGCCCCAGGGGGCACCGGGTGGTATTATTTTTCCAAGAGGCCTGGCGGAGGAGAGTTAATTATTGATCTTCCTAGTGTTCATAAGAACTGGAAGGATAAATTATTTTTTGTTGGGGGTGATGGATGGGAGCTCCTGAGCTGGGAGGTTGGATCCTATACGCAGCCCATTCCATGTAAATGGGGGGTCCCCATTACCAGTTGTAAGCTATAGCTCCTTTATTTTTGAGTTCCATGGAATGTTCTTTACCCTTAATGGTTTCCATTCTTATCCCTTCACAGCTCGTGCCCCATTCCCTTTGACCTCGGCTATTGAGGCAGAGCTTAGATTAGCCCAAGACTATAAAATTCATAGTTGGGTGCTTCGTTCGCTCCGATATAAGAGATAACGCCCCAAGCGTAGGACCTAATACGTCAGTTGAAGCATGATAATCCGAAAATCCGGGATCGTACCCAAGGAAATAATTAATACGGCTTTGCTGGATTTGTATATGCAAGTAAGGGTTTTCGGCTTTTAGACAGCCAACTTGGTTTTACGTGCGAAGTGGAAATTAAAAGGGGCTAAATAAAAAAGCTAATAAACTAAGGTAAAAGACAGGTTAGGTCTAGAAATTATTAACATTCATGACCCAAGTTAAAATTATATTTCTCACCCTAATACGCAATTCAGGATACACAATTAAGATTCCCGAATCGGAAAATAGAATGACTCGACCACCAAGCTAGCTCTAAGATCTATTTAGCAAATGCCCGTGCGTCAGAGCCCCAAGTATCATGTGTGGTAGGTAGGCGATGCTCCTACCTACACATGATCAAGGAGATTAACACCTTAGCGATTTAACAAATAGATCCGAACCCCACATCAATGATCGAATCCAAAGGTTTAAACTTTATGGTGAAAAATGCAATTTTACTTGAGCCATGAGGTGCTAATCATCCCATGACCTAACCTTGGAAAACTATTCACTCATATCTAGAGAGATAAGAGCAAGTGAAAATTTACTTAACATAATGAATTAACAAGACTAGAAATAAACTAGAGATTAAGATAGATCGGGAGAAAATAAACAACTTTAATTAAAGCGACAATGTCAAAAACTAACAACTAAAGGCAGAAATTAAAATATTTAAAACTGAAAATGAAGAACACTCAAGAACAATTTGAATTGCAATGAAATCTAATCTAGATCTAGAAAATGTACTACTTGAATCTATGTTGCTTGTTTTGTACAAAATGATGTCACAAGTTTTTATACTCCGGGGATCCATGCCTGGAATATTCCCAAGATGCTTAGAAAAATTCACCTCTAAGCCCCTTGGCATCGATGGCCACGGCCTTAGAGTGCTCTGCTAACATGCTCGGCATCGATGGACCATAGAACCTTACATCGATGCCGAGGCCCACAGCTCTGATCCTCTTAAGTGCTTGGCATCAATGGACCTTCTCCCTTGACATCGATGCCGAGCTCAATAGCTCAATGCTTGGCCGTCGTCCTCTGCCTTGGCTGCCTGCCTCTTGCTCGGGCAATCCTGCTTCTGCTCGGGCAATCGGGTCATTTTCAGGTCATGACATGCCTTAAGCCTCGAAAACTCCCCTGTGTGGCGATTCACCTACAAAACAGAACTAGAACACTCTACAAGCAAACAACGTTAACAGCAACTAATTAGTAATTAAATTAAACTAAAACTAGACACTAGCACACCCTACATTATATTCTCGGGTGCTTATCACTGGGAGTTGCTTGTAACACCAGAGTCTTTGGCTACTTACTTATTGGGCCCAAAGACATCTCGTGAGGCCTTAGCCCTTTCCAGAGGTATTTTATGTCTCCATTTTGGTGTTTTATTGTCTGTTGACCTTCTCATTGTTTCTATTTCTTTTTCTTTTCAGAAAAGAGGGTGAAGGTAAAGAGATGACACCAAAGATGGATAAAGCCTTACTGGCCCAATTGAAAGCTGAGAGGGTCAAACTGTCATCTGGGGCCGTGGCTCCGAAAAGGAAAAGCTCCTGTCTCCAAAAGGAGCTGAATGTTGATAGCTTCTTGGATGCTGACCTTCCCACTTCTGACTTACTGGGTGAGCATACTGTTAACGAAGATGCTGAGAAATTAAAGAGAAAAACGAAGGGTACAGTAGTGGGAAGCATTCCTTCTGCAAAGAAGTTGAAGGTCTCTGTTGGTCCTTCTATTTTGGGTAATTGTCAGGAAGCATTTGAGCATGTTTCTGGGTTGCTTTACGCAACCGATAAAGAACTGATGGTGGAGATGTCCCTCCAAGCGGTTGGGGAGCGAATGTTAGTTGAGTTAGCCATGGTATGCTCCCTTTCTTTGTCTCATCATTTTATGATCCGTTGCTTTCTTTTCTAACTCTTCTTCTGTTTTGGTAGGCTGCGGCCCGTGGTCGATATTTTACTTAGAGCCATAGCTTGGGCAAGCAGGTGGTTACCCTTACGAAGGCCAACTTTAAACTTACAAAACAAGGCGCTTCCATGACTGCAGAGCTTCAGAAGGCTACAATCGAGAGAGATGCTGCTTTGAAGCTGAAAAAAGAGCTAGAGGTGGAGAGAGATACTGCTGTGGCAGCTGCTCGAGGTTTGGAGCAGAAGATTTCTGAATGGGACGTGGAGATGGAGAAATATAGGGCCATGAGCCAGGGGATGCTTGAGAAGGTGAAGAATGCTCGAAGGGAAGCCATTGAACTCTTCCTACAGCCCTTTGAGTACCATCAGGACATAATCCAATAATATTTTGATGGGTTCGAAGCCATGAGGAGCAGAGCGGCCTTAGCCTTTCCTGATTTGGATTTTTCAAAGTTCGAAGTTGATGACGAAGAGGGGCCTTCTAACTTTGACAGGGGACGAAAAGAGGAAGAGGAAGGTGATGATGCAGCGTCGAAAGACACGTCCGTTCCGAGTTCATCAATTGTATCCCTTCTCCAATCTCTAGAGAAAGTCTCTCTTCCTTTTGAATCTCCAATTTCAGCAGTAACACCTCTTGGCCCATCATCTGGTGATGGGCAGGCTGTTGACAGTCCTACCTTGGGACTTTGAAACTTTTAAATTTATTTGGGTCTGTGACTAAACACCTTTCAATACTTTCGTATTTTTGACTGTGTTTCTTTGGGAGTGGCCGTTAGGTTTGGCCTTAACTCTTGATTGGTTAGGCGACCTTGAAAACTTTATTTGATGGTTGCTGGTGATGATCTTAATGAGATCATTTTTTGGAGCCTGTTAGAGGCTATTTCTCCTTGGATGACAAGTACAGGTGGAATGAAAGGATGCTTTCACTTTGTGCTATGGTAATTCCATATAGTCTTTGCTTTTTTGTTGTTGCATAGATATACTATGTCTTACTCCCTTAAATGTGTTCATTGTTTGTGCTCAAACAATGGAGAGCTTATTTGAGTTCCCTTGGGATACCAATTAGGTGAGTTATAATTCTGTAGAGTGCATAGTTGTGCTACATACGTGAGCTTGGATATTATTCCTGAGCTCTTTATTTGGCATAGGTGTGCCACGTCGATGAGCTTGGATATTATCCCTGAGCTCTTCATTTTGCATAGTAGTGCTACGTCTATGAGCTTGGATATTATCCCTGAGCTCTTCATTTTGCATAGCAGTGCTATGTCTATGAGCTTGAGTATTATTCCTGAGCTCTTCATTTTGTATAGCAGTGCCATGTCGATGAGCTTGGATATTATCCCTGAGCTCTTCATTTTGCATAGCAGTGCTACGCCTATGAGCTTGGATATTATCCCTGAGCTCTTCATTTTGCATAGCAGTGCTACGTCTATGAGCTTGGGTATTATTCCCGAGCTCTTCATTTTGTATAGCAGTGCCACGTCGATGAGCTTGGATATTATCCCTGAGCTCTTCATTTTGCATAGCAGTGCTGCGTCTATGAGCTTGGATATTATCCCTGAGCTCTTCATTTTGCATAGCAGTGCTACGTCTATGAGCTTGGGTATTATTCTTGAGCTCTTCATTTTGTATAGCAGTGCCACGTCGATGAGCTTGGATATTATCCCTGAGCTCTTCATTTTGCATAGCAGTGCTACGTTTATGAGCTTGGGTATTATTCTTGAGCTCTTCATTTTGCATAGCAGTGCTACGTCTATGAGCTTAGGTATTATTCCTGAGCTCTTCATTTTGCATAGCAGTGCTATGTCAAATTAATTACGCGGTTGCTACATACCAGACTAGCCCTTGGGGTTTTAAATTTGTTGCTTTAATTTGAAAGTAGTCATTTCAACTGCCCGAGGTAATCGGATGTTTAACTTCCCATTATTCTAAGCAGTTTGAGGTGGTGGTTTTACCCACAGCTTTGATTATGATCATGTTAATTGGTTCAGCAAGCGGTTAATGAACCGTCTAACTTTTGCTATAAATATCAATAAGTCTCAGAGAGTACTCCTCATTCCATAATCAATTTTCACTTCGTGATGGCAAACGAAGAGCAAATCTCTGACTTGCGTCAAGAACTGCAACACTTGAAGGCAGCCATTGATGGGCTGGCTTCGAAGATGGAGGCCATGGCAGAATCTATTTCTGTCATGGAGAAGATGGTTCGCATGGTACTGATAGCCAACTGGAACCAGTTGGAAGCTTTTCGAGGGCAACCGGCGCCTCCTATTCCCTCCCCTCCAAAGGAGGAAGGTAGTGACTAAGTTGTAACTTTGTGGGTTTTACCCATAAGGTTTTTATGTAAAAAGCTCTCCACACCCTAAGGGGTGTGGATTTATTAATAAAATTTGAATTTTATTTTTCTGCTTATCTTTTCTAATCATGCGTACAGGAGAAAAAGCAAACAATTATCCCTCGTGGGGAGTTTTATTGGCCTCATGGGCTCATAAGTAGAACACGTGGTCCTAAAAACATCTTTGCTGCTAAAGCTTTATTGAAAACTAAAAGTTTTCTAAAAACAGAAATGAAACTTCTAAAAAACAGAAATAAACTTCAATTGTAAACACCTACTTGTAATACTTCTTGAGATGTTCTGCATTCCATGAGTTTGGTATCTCTTTTCCCCTTAGGGTTATGAGCCTATATGCACCAGCTTTGACATGGTGTAAGACCTGATAGGGGCCTTCCCAATTTGGGCCGAGCTTGCCCACCTTCCTTCTAGTGGGATCTACTTTCCTTAGAACTAGATCACTAGTACGAAAGCTTCTTGGCCTAACTTGTGCTTCATGGTACTTTACCATTCTTTGCTGGTAGACGACCATTTTGGTCATTGCTGTTTCTCTTGTTTCTTCCAAGAGGTCTAGCTCAGCCCTGAGATCTTCCTGGTTTTCTTGGTGGTCGAAGCTTGCGGTCCTATAGTTGAGGATTTCCACTTCAATAGGGACTACTACTTTTGCCCCAAATGCAAGAGAATATGGAGTTTCTCCAGTTGCAGTTCGGGATGTTGTTCGATATGCCCATAGCACATTATAAAGTTCGTCTGGCCAGGTTCCTTTGGCCTCTCGCAGCCTCTTCTTAATCCCCTTTTTGATGGTTCGATTCGTAACTTTGACTTGCCCATTAGCTTTTGGATGAGCCTTAGAGGCATAATGCACATGTATTCTCTTAGAAATACAGTATGCTTTAAACTGGGCATTGTCAAATTGTTTCCCTCGATCCGTAATTATGACTCGTGGCAATCCAAATCGGCTAATAATTAACATCCACAAAAAGTCAATCATAACCTCCGTTGTGATTGTAGCCAATGCCTTAGCTTTGACCCACTTTGTAAAGTAATCCACAGCTATTATGGCATACTGAACCTGGCCCACTGCCATGGGAAGAGGGCCAATCAGGTCTAATCCCCATTGGGCGAATGGCCAAGGTCCTTTCATTGGGGTTAAAACCGTAGGTGATCCGTGTATGATCCTTTTGCATGCTGGGCCAGTAGTATCCCAATCTGAGGAGTTTGTAGGCTAACATGCGACCACCTTGGTGATCCCCACATACTCCTTAGTGGACCTCTTCCATAGCTTGTGTAGACTCCATCGTGGTCAAACATCTTAGGTAGGGTAATGAGAAACTTCTTCTATATAGCACGTCTCCCATCATCAGGTACTTTGTAGCTCTGATCTTGAGCTGCCTAGCTTTGACCTTATCATCTGGTAGTGCCCTGTTAGTTATGTAATCAACTATGGGACCTGTCCATGAGTCACTGTAATTGATAGCTTGAACTTGTATATCTGGGGAGAAGATACTTGGCAACTCTAAGTATCTTATAGGTGTATTCCATGGAACAGCATCCTCCTTGGCCGTGGCCAGCTTTGCCAAATAATCTGCTTCATTGTTTTCCTCCCTTGGGATTCTGACAATATTGAAGCCTTACAGTTTCGCAACTTGGGCCTTCACTCTATCCACATACTTCTGAATTACTTCTTCCTTGACGGTGTATTCTCTGAGGACTTGTCCCACGACCAGCTGTGAATCGCTTTTGGCCAGCACATGGCTAGCTCCAACAGCACTTGCCAGTTCCAGTCCAACCACTAGGGCTTTATATTCGACCTCATTGTTGGTTGTCTTGAACTCAAACCTATGCGCGTAGCTAAGGCATTGCCCTTTCGGAGATGTTAGAATTAAGCCAGCTCTGCTTGCTTCTTTGGTTGTTAATCCGTCAACCTGAAGGACCCAAGGTTTGGATTCTTCTTTGGGGAGCTCCTCTGGCTCTAGATATGTATATTCTGCAAGGAAATCTGCCAGCACCAGCGCCTTGATGGCAGTTCGAGGCTTATACTCTATATCAAATTTGCCAAGCTCTATTGACCACAGAATTAGTCGGCTTGATGTCTCTAGGGAGTGGAGATTTTTTCGAAGTGGTTGGTCTGTTAGCACTTTGATTGGATGAGCCTGAAAGTATTGCTGTAGCCTTTTGGCTGCTATCACCATTGCAAAGGCTATTTTTTCAGCTCTGGGATATCTTAATTCAGCTCCCTGTAGTGCTCTGCTGGTATAGTACACTGGGAGTTGGGTTCCCTGCTCTTCTCGAACCAAAACTGTGCTGACGGCTTGAGGGGAGATAGCTAAGTACAAGAGTAGATTTTCTCTATCTTGGGTCCTACTCAGCAGCGGTGGTGATGCTAAATACTCCTTTAATTGGGTGAAAGTTATTTCCTCCGTGGTTGTCCATTCAAAGGCTTTTTTCAGAACCTTAAAGAATGTTTGACACTTATCAGTTGCTTGTGAGATAAACCTGCTCAAAGCTGCAACCCGTCCTGTGAGCTTTTGGACGTCCTTGATATTCCGTGGTGAACGCATGGCGAGTATAGCCTGAATCTTTTCAGGATTTGCCTCAATCCCTCTTTGAGACACCATGAAACCTAAGAACTTCCCTGATGAGATTCCAAAAGCATATTTTGTTGAGTTGAGCTTCATTCGGTATTTTCTGAGAACCTGGAAGGTTTCTTCCAAATCCGCAATATGGTTATGTGCCTTAGCACTTTTAACCAACATGTCATCCACATATACTTCTACGTTGCGTCCGATCTGTTGCTTGAACATCCTGTTAACCAACCTTTGGTATGTCGCCCCTGCATTCTTGAGACCGAAGGGCATTACTTTGTAGCAATATAATCCCATGTCGGTGATAAATGAGGTTTTTTCTTGATCTCCTTCATGCATTTGGATTTGATTATATCCTGAAAATGCATCCATAAAGCTAAGGAGTTCATGTCCGGCAGTAGAATCTACCAATGAATCAATTCTTGGGAGAGGAAAGCTATCCTTTGGACATGCTTTGTTGAGGTCGGTGAAATCTACACACATTCTCCATTTGCCATTAGCCTTCTTCACCATGACCACATTGGCTAGCTAGTCGGGGTAAAGAATTTCACGGATGGACCCTGCTTGTATGAGCTTATCTACTTCTTTGGCTGCAGCTTCATTTCGTTTCGGAGCAATGGTTCTTTTCTTCTGCTTAACAGGACGCATTGTGGGGTCAACGTTCAACCTGTGAGATATGACCCTTGGGTCAATTCCAGGGATGTCTTCGTGGGACTACGCAAAAATATCTTTATTCTTTCTTAGGAATTGAAGTAGCTCTGACTTTGCAGCCGTGCTCAATCCTGTTCCAATTATAACTATCTTTCCTGATTGCCGTGGCTCCAAAAGTTCTTCCACAAGCTCTTCTACGGGTTCTCCATTTTGGAGCTTTTCTTCATCCCGAGTGTCGAGACTCTCTATGTTCATGGTGATGTTAGCTCCTCTGAGTGAAGTAACGTAACATTCCCGTGCTGCTTTTTGATCTCCTCTGACATAGGCAACTCCTTTTGACGTTGGGAATTTTATCATCAAATGGTACGTAGAGATTATTGCCCCAATTTTATTCAAAGTCGTCCTTCCTAGGATTGCATTATATGCCGAGGGGCAGTCTACCACTATGAAATCAATCATACGCGTAATCTGACTTCTCTCTTCTCCCATAGTGATTGGTAGTGCTATCTGACCAGATGGATAAACAGGCATACCTGCAAACCCAACTAGTGGTGAAGCCATAGGCCTTAGCCTTTCTCGTCCAACCTTTAACTGGTCATATGCATGGAGGTAGAGTATATCGGCTGAGCTTCTGCTATCGATCAACACTTTTCGTGTGAGGTAGTTTGCCACGACAATGGTTATAACCAAAGGGTCGTCATGGGGAATTTGAATTCCTTTGGCATCTTCTTCTGAGAATATTATAGGTATTTCCTCTTTTCTCTGAAATTTACTTGGTCGGCTAATTGTGTTAACCTCCAAATGTTTCTCTATCCTCAGTTTTCTTAAATGCGCCTTCCTAGCATTGCTGGATTCTCCACCTCCGGCAAATCCTCCGTGGATGACCTTGATCTCTCCAATGGGACCTGATCGGAGGGTAGTGCTGTCTCTACCCTCTTTGTTTGTGTCTTCCTTCCTGGGTTGTTTCTGGTGCTTCTTTGTTACAAAACGTTGAAGTCTCCCTCTTTGAATTAGATCCTCAATCTGTTGTTCCAAGTCAATGCAGTCATCTGTGTTGTGTCCATGGTCTCTATGAAACCTGCAGTATTTATCCCAAGCTCTCCTGCTAGGATTGGTTCTCAGCTTGCCAGGCCACTTGAGGTCTGGATCGTCTTGCAGATTGCTGAGGATCTGCTCTACTGTGGCTATGAGCGGAGTAAACTGCTTGTACTTTCCTTGGGGCGGCCCTCCGGCTACTCCTCTTTTCGGAGATGACCTTAAGTCCACCTTTTTGTTTTTTGGTTCACCTCCTAACTTGCGGACAGCTTCTCTCCTCCTCTTGTCTGTTGGAGGGAATTCGCCAATCTGTGATGGTCCTGCTTGAGGATCAAAACCATCACGTGTACGCCTTGCGTAGATGGCTTCTTCTGCGTTCATGTGTTTCTGAGCTTTGAGCATGAGCTCCGCCATGGTTTTTGGTGGCTCTTGAGACACAAGGTATAGGAATTGTCCTGAATACAACCTAGCAATATATGGAGTTATGCTCACGTTATCGTTGGCTTCATCTATTTGGACCACCTCTTTATTAAACCTGGTGGTGTATTCTCTTAACGATTCCCATCTTCCTTGTTTTACTGTCAAGAGATGCGTTACTGGTTTGCCGTAGCGCTAGCCAGCAATGAAGTAACTTACAAAGCTTGTGCTAAGCTCTTTAAAGCTACGTATACTTCCCAGTGGGAGCTTGTTGAACCACGCTCAGGCACTTCCCTTAAGGGTAACTGGGAACGCCCGACACATTACCTCGTCTGGCACTGCTTGCAGGTGCATCAAGGATTTATATGTTTCTAGATGATCTAACGGGTCCGTGGAGCCATTAAATGTTTCCAATTGGGGCATTTTAAATTTCCTTGGAAGAGGACGCCCCATAACTTCAGGTGTAAAAGGTGAATCCGTGTTTTGCACCAACTCCTCTACTGTGGCAGGGGTTTGTACTTTGACATGCTTCATTAATCCTTTGATCTGGTTTTGCATCTTGAGTATCGCCTCCTGCTCGTGGGGCGATTTCTCTAGGGGTGGCCTATTATATTTTCTTCGGTTTTGGCTTTCCTTTTCACTGGATTCGCCCTTCTCCATGACCTCGTCGCCTCCGTAGCGACTGTTTTGCAATCTCGGGATACTTGGCTCAAAGATTTGCTTTCGTAAGTTCGCGTTTTCCTGCATTGCAGTCTGTAACCCTTGAGTTAAAGTTTTTATCTGCTCTTGCATATGGGCGAACGCTTCTGGGGTCATCTGATTACCTCATGCTAGGTTTGCCGCGGCAGCCCTGGCCGCTTCTGCTGCCTCAGCAGCCTTTTCGGCGAAGGCAGTGGCCTTGGCGACTTTTGCTGCTTTGGCTACCTCGATTGCCTTGGTAGTTTTGGCAGCGGCGGTGGCCTTTGAGGCGTCGCCGATACCCGTTCGTTCGGGATCTGAAGCCATTGTAGTTCTGCTTGATCGGGTCTCTACCATACAAAGCCGTTCACCATAAGGAAAAAGTCGTTTCCCACGGACGGCGCCAGCTGATGAACCATCTTTGATGACAGCTCCGACCTAGACTTGCAAAACAAAGCTGATAACGTAAGTCATCGGTGTGGTGGCGTGCCTACCACCCTCCAATGCGTAAGTCAGTAGAATCCTTGTTATTTGGTGGAGGAATTGAGATTCTCTGTTGTAGAGTTCGTACCTGGTATTGAAGTTCGACTGCTATATTTATAGACATTGTAATTGGAGTTTGAGTCCTCGTAGGACTATACCTCGTAGGTTCTGGATCTCCTCCCTGAGGAGTGTGGAGTCCTGCCTTAGCTAGGAGTCTACGGGATTCCTGCCTTAGCGAGGAATTCCATAGACATCTATGATCATGCATATCTTTGGCATTTTGGGCTTATCTTACCCTTCCTTTTCCCTTTAGGATTTATCCTTTTTGCCATGGCATCTTTATTAGATTAAGTATATTTCTTATGTGATATCGTAAATGTCATGCTTGCTGTTGAAGCTAAGGGCCGGAGCTGGTCCTTGAACTCCCTTCAAGCTTCGTCTGGGGGACGGAGCTGAAAGGTTATAGCTCCGCTCCCAGTGAGCCCCCATAGGGGTTTGGTGGAGCTAGCTCGCACTCCCCAAATCCGCAGGTCTGGTAGTGCTGAGCTCCTTAGGTGTGTCCTACTTATCAGTTCTATTTGGTCCGGTTCTGCGGTTCTACAGTTAGGTTATGGTTTTTAAAAAAAATAAGAACCGTTAATTTTGGTTCGGTTACTGGTTCTCAATTAATGAGCTGTGATTAGAACCGAACCGGACCGTTTAAAACTAAAATAAATATAGAAAGACGTGTGTGTAATTAAATATGTATTTGAATTTGGTAGGTTAATCTTTTACTTGCCAAACTTAATTTATTTAGAGATGAAATCTTATTTGTTAAGAAAGCTTTTATTTTCTTTCTTCTTTTCCTATTCCAACAAATTATCTTCATATTTCTTTAATTTTACATATTTTGTGAATAAGTGTTTGGATGCTTATTGGATAGAACCGGAACCGAACCAAAATCGGATCGGTCTTACGGTTTGGTTTTGGTTAGGTTCCATACATATATTGGTTAGGTTCTGGTTTCCAATTTTCTAGAACCATTTGAAATGTTCTGGTTACTGGTTTTCTAAAGAACCAGACCAATCCGGACCGTGTACACCCCTAGCACTGCCGCCCCAGTCTAGCTAGCTAGAAAATTGGAGGTTGTGGTAGGTTAAGCTGGAAAAGTAGTTGAGTATAGACAGCTACTTCTTCCGTCCACATTTTTTGTCCCTCATTTTATTCTAATCGAATAAAAAATTCTTTATATTCTTCAATTGCAAATACGTTTTATATGCAATATCGATTCTGTTTGACAGATCTCAATTAGTTTTGTTAAACAAAGTTTTTCAAACTATTATATATAGCTGGAAACCCTAAAGGGAAGAGATCTCTTGTCTCTTTTTCTGTCATGGGTTTCTTGTTTTCTCCATGGAAGGCTAAAAACCAGCGATGGCTAGCGGTGAAACCACAACAATACTATGGTTTTTGGTAAATTATTCTTCATGGTTTTAATGTGAGATTTATATTTTTTTGGTTTGATTCAAGTTTTTTTTGGTAAATTATTCTTCATGGTTTTAATGTGAGATTTATATATTTTTGGTTTGATTCAAGTTTTTAGTAAAGTTATTGTTTTGTATAATTTATTGATTTCTCGTTAACTCCGGGTACGAGTAATGCTTTGAATTCCCTGCGAACAAATAACTAGTATTGTTATGTTTTCAATCAACGACTCTATGAATCTATATTTTTAGGGCTTATTATTATGAGAATAATTGTTTCTATCTTCCGATTAAACTCATCTTTTTTATGAATCTTGATTAAGTTAAAAAGAATCGTTAGCAAATATTGTAGGATTGTTGTGTGTGAATCCTCAAAGCCATAGTGTTTTCCAAATACTGTTTTCACAAATCAAACTCTAAGCTTTCAAACAAACAACTTCCAACACTCTCTAAATCAGTTGCGTAATTTCACTTTAATATACTCCTTGCACTCTAATCATTCCTTTTCCTTGTGGATCAACCTCAGACTTTCTGAGTTTATTACTTCGCGATATCCTGCACTTGGGATTGCATTATAAATGTTGCACCAGAAATCAACATGTTCCTCCGAGACAAACTCGTTCTCCAAGTCATCTAGAGCATGGATCATTTCCTTTAATTAATTCTTCCTCTTGCATTTCAACAAATTTCTTTATAATAAAGTTTCTCCCTCCTCTAACTTCAATCCCCAACATGGGACCTCTATCTAACATCTTGTGAGCTTCCTTAAAGAGAATGGATTTTCTATTCCGGATGTCTTCGGAAGATAAGGAAGAAGATGGGACCTTCATGTTTCTATGGTTCAATTTGTTTGTCTTAACCCCAAGCTCCATATGAAGTTTCTTCTTTTTAATCTTCCTCTTTGACCGTCTCAATCTCCTTTCCATTTTATGGATAGCAACAATGGATGATTGATCTCCAGAAAAGCTACTCCCTTCTCTCCTGCTTACCAACCACATGAGCAAGAGGATTAGTGAAACTCCCGTCTGGGGTGCTTCCATGAGATCCACTATGCTCCTTCTTCTCCAAAGTCAAAGGTAAAGCAAGCTCCTTAAGCCCATCAAAACTATCCATGATACACCTATTCTTATCATTGCTCTCACTTAAAGGGTTTGATTCCCCTACAACCAAGACTATAGCAATAGGATCTCCCAAATGGCTCATGGGATCCGTGGCCATGGCGTCTTGGGCTCAATTGGTTCCACTCCATGATTTTCTTCTTTCTCAAGAATCTTATCTTCACCATAATCAAAATTCTCATCACCTGCAGAATCAACTGAACTAAATGAAGTTTCCATGAGATTTGATCCCTCGATTGATAATACCAAAAGATTTGGTAAAAATCTGCACCCTACCCGAAGAGAATGATAAACCTTTAGATGTTGCTTCATCAAGAGTAATCGATTCTCCCCAAAACCTTCTGATGCTGAAAAAGGGTATCAGAATTCCAATTGCAACAACACACCGTAATAATTAATCCAAACCACCGTGCGAGAAGCTTCAATAACAACATCAAGACTCCATTGTCTACCTCCTCAAATAAAAGTCCCCAACCAGTTGTCGTCAGGACCCTCAACCATAGATTTCATGTCCTCTACTGTGGAAAAGGTATGCACTGCAAAGTTACCTCCCAAAGATGTTATATGTATGTCAAAGAGACCCTCACTTAGACTTGGGTACCAGGTCGTGTTGGGTCGTATTCGTGTTGGGTTAGTCGGGTTCGTGTCACAAACCACTCAACCCGAACCCGATCCATTTAGAATTCGTGTTCTCCAATCGTGTCATTTTCGTGTTTCGTGTCAGAAATGGTCAACCCTAATCCGCTAACTTCGTGTTCAGTTCATATCGTGTTATCGTGTTTCGTGTCCATTGCCCAAGTCAATTTGTGGAAAAATAGTTTGTTTGAGTAAGAATACTAGAAAAAGGAGCCAAGGACCTGGGTTCAATTCCTGGCCCATCCTAGCCCCCCTTTTTTATTTTTTTTTCCTTATTTCTATATATATAATAAAATAATCTATTATATATATGTTCTTGTTCAGGTCGTGTTGTGTTAATGGGTGACACGGATAAATAATCTTGTTGGTCGTGTCAGTTTCGTGTCTCACATGTTCAACCCGACCCCGACCCATTTAGAATTCGTTTTCTCGAGTCGTGTCACTTTCGTGTTTTGTGTTAGAAATGATCAACCCTAACCCGCTAACTTCGTATCCGGTTCATATCGTGTTTCGTGTCCGTTGTCCAGCTCTACCCTCATTAATGAAAGTTTCCTAGATACACTCAATAGATCTGAAAGAAGGTAACTTTGCAATAAGGCTTCTCGAGAGCCAATCGTTCCAATCCTTGGGATTCAATCTTAGCTTTATTAGTGATCTTCTTGGCAGATATAACATGTCCATCTGCTTACCTTTGGAGACTTCTTCCCTTGATCTTTAAAGGCAGCAAATTTCACATATAGCCTGCTATCTTCAATCCAAAAACCATTGGATTTGGATATTGGCACCTCCGCCGAGGTAGCACAGTTAAAACGAACAAAATCAATTAATTTTTCACTTTGCTGTGCTTAACAGG
Organism: Rhododendron ovatum; assembly: GCA_019656835.1. Taxonomy (NCBI): domain Eukaryota; kingdom Viridiplantae; phylum Streptophyta; class Magnoliopsida; order Ericales; family Ericaceae; genus Rhododendron; species Rhododendron ovatum. The sequence continues at coordinate 21,940,346 of CM033795.1, read as the reverse complement.
AATAAAGGTGTACTTAACAACCCCTGATTGATTGAAAAACTTCCTAAACCAGAGAAGGCCTACATCCTCAGGTAAATTGTCCACGAATAGAGTGAATAATTCGGAACTAACATGAGCTATTGCCGCAAAAGACCGAAGAAATTCAACAAAAAGAAACCATACAGAGTTTCATAGGAGAAGAAAACAATTCGATTCTAGTAACTCTGAAAGAAGAGAGAGAACCAACCCCACGTCCATGGAGTCTTGTGTTCTCAATTTAATTTTTAGGTTAGCTAATTTAGGAACCTGGATATAAAACGAAAGGTCCTTGCATTCAACACAAAATCTTTAATTTAATTACATTCAACACAAAAATCACCCAAAAAACAGAGATCATATCCTTGCTTTTTGGGATTAATTTGATTACATTCCTCAAAGCTCTTGGACTTGTCTTGTACTCACAGATCTTCTTATCATATTTTATCAAAGTTTTACTCATTGTTCTGGTTCCTCTTTCGGTAATGTTGCTGCTCATGTACTTCTTGGAGGCTAGATAACAAAAATGTACTTGTCGGAGTTGAAGGCTCAGATGGAAGAAGAAAACAAAGAAAAGGACAAAGGGGTCATAGAGAGAGAGAAGGGGGAAATTGAGTATATAATTATTATTTCAACTAGGTACACTTTACACACATATTCACATTTTTTGGTGGGGTCTACACAAGTGTATGTGAGCCTTAATATAAATGTGAGTGAATTTTTGTAAATGTTTGTGCAAGTATGTGTGGTTATGGAATGATTGTTGAGTATAATATCGTTTCCAAATTTCCCCAAAACAAAGCAATTAAAGTCCTCGCTACGGGACCAGCCTCCCGTCTGTGGCGAGTCTATCGAGAGATTTTGAACTCGTTTTAGTTGTTAACTTATTAACTTCCCTCTAACCCAAAAAAAAAAATGAGGGCAAATTTTTTTCATTAGTCTTTGAATTTATTACAAAAACCAATAGGACAAAGATAACGACATCATATTTCTAACAAAGTTAAGAATAATCTTTTGTCCAATTCAAAACCGGTCCTCGATTGAAAAAAAAAGAAGACCTGCTGATGATGCCAGGAGATAGAGACATAGCCGTTACGAAGGCTTTGAGATATTAAAAAAAAGGGGAAGAGCCTGATACGACTTCGACCAATATTAGCATAATTTAATAAAAATTAAGGGCAAAAGCTAAAATCAGCCTATAGGGCTGACCATAAAGGGGCCATGGTGGGTTTCACTCGCTTTATAGGGAAGTGGCAACAATCCTTTACTTCGAATCTTTCTGCAACTCTCAGCCTTTCTCTAGCCTCTCTCTCCCCCTGCTAAAGTGATGGATGCTATAAAGGGAATTGACAAAATTGACCCTACCACTATTTTCCCCATCTAAAGTGGGTCTTCATGCCTTCACTCCAAAGAATTATTAGTCCTCATTTTTTTGGGAACAAATTAGTGCTCATTAAAAAAAACTAAAAAATAATTTCCGTGTATTTTTCTGATGTCTTTTGGTTCCCCCAACTCCCTCACCAAATTCGCCACATTTGTTTTTCTAATAGGTTCTCTTATTGTGTTTTCTTAAATGTTTGTCAAATTCAAGTCAATTTAATTTTTAGAATTAACTATTCATTTAAAAAATAAAACAGAAAATTATTCATTTAAGAGATGTGTTTTCAATAGGGGTGGGCACGGGTCGGACGGGTCGGGTTCGGCCCCGAACCCGACCCGACTAGTCGGTTAACTTTTTTTCGGGACCCGAACCCGAACCGAAGGAGGGGGGATACCCGGCCGCGTGACCGATTTTTTTGGTCGGGTCGGGTCGGGTCGGGTTTTCGTCGGGTCGGGTCGGGTTTGGTCGGGTCGGGTCGGCCGGGTAAGAAAAAACACCCCCCGAGCCCCCGAACCGAAAACTGGTTTTTTTGAAAATATATACCCGTACCCGACCGAACCATAGGCTCGGCCCCGCCCGAAACCCTTCGGGTCGGGTCGGGTCGGGTCGGGTCGGGTCTCGGTTTTTTTGCACACCCCTAGTTTTCAATAGTTTTAATGTTTATAGCATTGTTTTATATGATATTCCTGAACCTTGATCCATGTTTTTATACTTAAATATTTTTTCATCGAGACATCAAGCCAAACAATTAATCCTATCCAATTTAACAATTGAAATAAAAATCGATGAACCCAATTATATCCACCGTCTTCATGACCAATAACTATTAATTTGATCCAAGAAAGGAATAGAAAAAACTCAGGGCTTGTTCGGTTGGATTTTGAGGGAGGTTTTTGGAGTAATGAGTGGAGAGAGATAAAAAAAAATTTATTAGGGACTCTGTGTGCCCAACTATACTGCAAAAAATTGAATATTTGAGTTTTTCTTAGATGTTTTCAAAAAATCTTGAGTAAAATCGATACTTTTTTATTCTTTCGATTTGTCTCATCGAGATAAATCAATAAAACACAAAAGTTTGATGCAAAACTAACAAAAAAAAAAATCAAATAAGGACATGAAAAAGCACAAAAAGCTAAGGAGTACAACACCTAACTATTGAAAAATTGGATCAAGTACTTTCAATTATCCAAATGTAACAGATTTTTTATAAGGCCACTCATAAAATAATTTAAAATTTATGAACTGCTTGGATTATAATTGTAGAGACCCGGAAATTTCGTTAATTATTGAAATGTTTGTAAATTTTTTTTTGAAAAGTATGGTTTATTTGGTGGATATTTGATTTGAGGACCGAAGTGAAAGAAGTGAGATTTGAAGGTGTGTTAATGTAATATAAAGATATAGGGGTATAAATATGTGGATGTGTAAGTAGAGAATCATTTTGATCCCCTCATTTCTCTCTCTCTCCCTCACGTCTCTCTCTCTCTCTCTATCTCCATCGATCTCTCTCTCTCTCTTGCTCCTTCACTCAAAACTTCACTCTATCACTCAAGAAATCCAAGAATCAACCTCCCTCCGGCCTTGCAATCTCGTTTCTAAGCTTGAAAATCCTTGGATTTTACCGGGTAAGGCTCGAATCGAAGTTTTGAGGTTCGAAGAAGCTAGGGCTTAGTCAAATCTTGTAAATCTTGGTTATCATTGCGAGATAGGGATTTCTTTACCTATTTTATGTGTTTATATGTTGATTTGATGGAAGAATCGATCATTGATTGTCTCCCTTGATTCATTCGAAAGCTGTCAGAAATCTGTAGAAAATCCCCCAAATCCCATAGGGATCGATCCCTAAACTTAGGGGATCGATCCCCCCTTTCATTTCTGGTCCAGCAAGCCTAGGGATCGATCCCAGGTGATGGGGGGATCGATCCCTCCCTTCTCTGGAATTTCTGCTCGTCTTTTGGGTTTCAGTCCAATTTCAAACGGTCATAACTTTTTCATCCGATGTCGGATTCATGCAAACTTTATATCAATTCGAAGGTCTTGAAGTTAGCTTTTCATTGCAACCAAAATCACCTAAAGAATCTAAGTACAAGAAAAGTTATGACTGTTAGAGTGGGGGTGTGTCGGTCTCCCAACATCCATTGGCTACTCCTATGATCCTTGTTTTGTCATTATAACTTTCTATGATTAGTAGATGTTATTTTTAACCGGTTGGCCTTTGTTAGTAAGGAATGAATAATAGCTTACTTGGTTAAAATGTCAATAAGATGCAACTTGCGAATGAATGATTGTTTGTGAACGTTTGTGGTATATTGTGATATTATTGGCATGTCGTGACATACTTTATGAATGAATGTGGATTTTAAAAAGCTTTAACTTGTTTGTTGAGTGAGGAAGTAGTTGTTTGGGTCGGTGGTCGATTTAGGAAGTCTCGTAACGCAAGGGGTGGTAATACGAAAACTTAGATGGTCTCGTAACGCATGTGGTGGTAATACGGAGATCCTAGATGTTGGTGCACACCGTAACGCTATGGGTGGTAATACGGTGACTCTTGTAGTACTATACGGTAATGCAATGGGTGGAAATACCGATGGTGGAGATTAGTGATAGAGAGTCGTGTCGAATCGTAGAGTTGCTCGAGTCTTATGAATAATGTGGTTAATTGGTGATAGTGGCAAGTCTTAAAATGGTTGTTATGAATGATTGACATCCCTTTGAAATGATTCCTATCTATCGATTGAGTTATACTTTCATGTTTTCATCTCTCTGCACTCGTCTTCATGTTTGCACATAGAATTGGTAAAGATTTTCCTACTGGGCTTGTAGCTCAACCAAATCTTTCTTTTCAGGTTCGAATACTGAACAATAGCATGCATGCATCGTGTGCTTGGATGTGAAGGACCATTTTGGAAGCTATCCTCTTTTTAGTTACTAGAACATCTTTGTAACGATTTTCTTTTATTAAAGATGGCTTTGTAACTAATTAATCTAGAAATTCTTTTGACTAAATCGTTTGTAACTATTAACTCGTCCGTACTTGTACTTAATCTCATTTTGAGGTCGGTGTGCCAATGTTCTATATTTCTCTAAACTTGGGGACTTGATTTGTATATGATAGTTTGGGAACTCATTTTTGGGTATTACTTATTTATTGCAATGTCTTAATTCTGAAAAAGTATTATTTATTTATCTTGAAAATCGAGGGCTTGACAATTATTATGGATCCCCAAAGTTACCCCACAAAGCAAAATGTACATAATCTGGCCTAATTTCCTTAAAAAAAAAAAAAAAAAAAAGAAGAAGAAGAAGAAGCCAACTTGCCTTCTTGTTTTGTCCTTATCCAATTCTTTCCTGTATTTGTTAGTTTAAGTTAAGCTTTTTTTTTTTTTTTAGATAATTGATTCGTCTGGACGAGAGAAATCGATCGAAAAGGTAAATTTTTTTTTACGACTTTTACTAAATTTAGATCCAAAAGCCCATCTTTTGGACTAAATCTTGAATATTTCTAAAACTTTTGGACTAAATCTTGGATATTTCTAAAAAAAGAAAAGAAAGGATAGAAGTCATATTTTTATTTTTCAATTTTTCTCGTCAAGACAAATCAAATTCACAAAGGTTTGATGTGAAACTGAAAAAAAATGAATAACGGGGCGTTTCCACTAATTAATAAGTTTTGAGAAAAAAAATTGTAGTAATAAAATTGTTAGGTGTTTCCGATAATGAATAACTTGTAAATGAGTTTAAGTAAAATTATTATAGCAAAAAAAAATTTGTTGACAGCATTTTGTTAGTGTGAATGCGATGGTAAAATGTTGAAACTTGTTTAGTGTGAATGACATGAAAGAAAATCCAAATGTTTTCCCTTTTTGCTGGTGGAAACATGGCCGGTACAAAATAGGGGTAGAAAAATAGATAACATGATTTGCAACATTTCTTTGCTTACCTTACGCTGCTACGCATCCATTCGTAATTGACCAGAATAATAGATAACAATTATCCTAAAAAATGCATGTTACGAGAATCATAAAATTGTACACAAACTTTGTATCGAATCATCAATATGAATAACTGTTTTTTTTATTGGATAACTATTTTTTTTATGATACACATTTATTTGTAACTACACCAAAAAAGTACAATAGAATATACTGTATATGAAAATTAAAAAGCACACACTCGTCTGTCACTACATCATACATCATAACGTTTATACGCCGAATATACCATGTCGACCTTCTTTTTTTGTTTGATCGGCCATTCCTCATGAGAGGGTAGCTGCACAGCTGCTAGTCACCTCGTCACAATGTATCTTTACTCAGAAGAATATATAAACGTCAGGGCGGTTCAAGAGACACCTAAAAAAAACCTTAAAAAAATCTAAAATTTCAATCTCATAGTTCTCAATCAAAATTTTATGATTCAAACAGTTCAATGTGTGCATAATGTGATTTTAAAGGTGCCCGCGAGAAATTAGCAAAAATATGACCAAGAAGTGCTTGTTTTGTATAGTTTTTAATTGAACCGTTCATCAAATCTGAGCTAAAGACTACTCAGATCAAATCCTTTCCGATCTTTTTTTTTTTTGCTGATTTCTAACAGATACCCTTAAAATCACGTTCTGATCACATTGAGCGGCTCGGGTCGTCAAAATTTAATCAGAAACTATAAGGTATTTTTTTTAGTGTCTAATGAGTTGTTCCCGGAACTGCCCCATATAAACATATACCATGGGCTACCAATATGCTTTGGGAGTCATGAAGACAGATACGTTCGTTTGACACCTAATTAACAAATACTTACAATGGTGTTTTAAAAAGTTAAAAGGAGGGTGAGATAGGGCTTTCATGCTGCATCACAAAGAATCTCTGCCCTAAATTAAATTGTACGTCACTGTTTGATATTGTAACTTTGTTTAGATTAAAAAAAAGAAGAGCAAAATGATTGTTTATTGAAAAATTCGATATTCCTGGATTCATCGTGTGTTTTGCTGATACTAATTACCTAAATCAAATTATGTAAAAATAATTGGTATATGGTAACCTACATACTGGCCAACAAGGCACAGAGATGTCTGAGGATTCGAGCGATTGTTAGGACTGTACCAATTTTCATATCACTTGAAATTTGATGCATAACACGTGTTTTAATGCACTAAACCATGGAAACATAACAAGCTAGTTCTTACATCTCAAAAAAGAAAAAACAAGCTAGTTCTTAAAATGCTTTCTCCATCCACGTACTGACTTGGGGTTGTTTGATAATTCAAATTCAGCATTTAATACTGAATGAATTAAGTAATAAGTGATTAAGTAGATTTGATAACTGCATTTAACATTACTTAAAAGATTAAGTGCCTCCTAAAAAATAAAATTAATTTGCTGAATTCATGAAAACTTACATTCAACCATCCACCTCTGCCCTCCACACCACCGCCACTATTATTGTGGTCACCATCACCACCACCGCAATCTCCACCACTATACCACCATCTCCGCCACTCCACCGCCACGACCACCACTCTACCCCACCGCCGCCACCACAACAATCATGACCACCACTCCACCACCACTACCACAACAATCACCACCACCACTACCACTATCACTCCACCATCACCACGACTACCATCGTCACTTTACCACCACTCCGGCCACTACCACTCCACCACCGCCCCCACAATCACAACCACGCCGCCGTCTCCACCGCCACCGCCACCACCACCACCACTCCACCACCACCACCACCACTACCACCATCACTCTAACACAAACCCGCCACCATTCCACCACCATCGCCCCACAATCACCACGCCACCACCACTCTACCACCGCCGCCACAATCACCACTCCACCACCGCCATCACTCTAACACAAACCCACCACTAATCGAGGTAAAGCGGAAATGAAGTCAATAATCACGTACCTTTCTCATTAAGTTTTACCTTATATTTATAGACTAAGTGTGACTTGTTCCCCAAGTACCTTTACTCATTTGGAAACCCTACCTCGTTCCGAATCATACTCTATATATATGGAATTCGTTCCATATAGTAACTCAATCCTTACCCATTATGGCAGAATATATGTTCCCTTAATTCGCGGGATATCATCCACTCCCATCACGCAAGGAGCCCATTCCATAATGTTCCAGAATGGCCTTATCGTCCTAATTTGTAGGTCGGCTACATCAGGGTCAACGCCCTCCTTTGCTTGGCTATCACGCCGAGCACCTATATGTGTTCCGATTGGTCACATTACCCTATCCGGGCTTACACATGCACCCTCTTGTGGTGCCGTCGTGCTGCCACATGTCTTACTTCTACATATCTTCCCATGATGCCCCCGACCTGCCACGTGTCTCATACGTGGTCGGGCTCATATCCTACGGTATACCCTCACATGGCGCTAAAGTTCGAGCACGTGTGCCGCACGTGCTCGGTATGATTTTCATTGCCAGGAGAAAACCCCACTACACCCCGGAGTCAAATTCCATGGCTGCAGTCTCAATCACTTCTCACACTTTCACGGGTTATAGTAACAAACAAAGTGGTAAATGACCTGACAAAAGTTCTCAAGAGATCAGATGAAAGTTGCTGGAAGAGCCGTACAACAACTTCAAAATCTATCCAACCAAAAAATTGAAAAAAAAAAAAAAAGCAACTCCAAAATCCATGCAACTTATAAACAAAGGCAAACACCACAAAAGAACAATTTTTTTTGTTTGGTTGGACGGTGAGGTTGTTCAAGCCAACTTATACGCATTGCAATTCATAATGTCTTTTTCAGTCCAAACAAAGGCAAAACCATCTACATTGGGATAAGGGAATAAAAATAAAAATACTTTCTTGCGACCCGACACTTTCTTAGAGTCCTGTTCAATTTTGTGAAGAGCAAATCCAAAAAAACCAACCGAACTAAGCCTTAGGGCTAAACGCGAAACACTTGTACACCGACTCTTAGCTTCCACCTTAATTCACCTTGAAGAAGTCGTTCTTGGGCTACAAAATTGGTCTGTGTAGGATCCTGCCGCCAAATAAAAAGGGCAAGAAAAAAAAAGTGACTATTTTACAAATCAGAATCTGAGTTGGTCCAAATCGAAGCTGAAAGAAGGCGCCTGGACTTCCACCCTAAAACGAGCCTATTGTTACCTAATTCCTCCACCCTATATCCATCATTGAATAGCCCCAACAACAACTTTGCTTGACAATGATTGGCGAAGCTCACGCTAAGTGGCCGGAGCCCCTCCATAGCCAACCACTCCCCCCATGAGCAGCCATCCTCCTCCCCATGCGAACGATATAGGCCAGCTAATGACCCCGATATTCGTTGGCTCAAGAACACCCGCTCCACCAACGCCCGAGCCCGGCCCTGCATCGAGAATCCGGCCTCGAGCGAGTCGTAGAGTGCCGAATAATGATGCAACAAGTCCATAAACCGGTTCACAAAACCGCGGTCGCCTGTGGGTCCCACCTCCTCCTCCACCAGGGTCACTAGTCTTGGGTTCAAGACCTTGGCTCCGTTTAAAAAGGAAGCGACCGATTCGGGCGCCCGGTGATTGAAGTGGGGCAGGTGTAACATGCAATTAAACAACAAAGCCTCCCCTCTAACCAACTTCAAAGCCGACGGCCGAAACGCCTCGTGCTCCAGGTCCAACCGACATTGATGGAAAGAGAACGGTTGACCGATGGACGCGGCAAACGCAGTCAGGCGACGACCGGTCTCCTGGACGGTCCCGATGGATGATTGGCAGCCGCTCCCGCCGCCTCTCGTCACGGCCGTGATCCTGAGGTGTGGGGCCGGTGGGCCATCCTTCCTTGACACCAAAGCTTGCATCAGTGAAGCCCACTGGATCCCTTCCATGATATCATAGTCAACTATGTGAACCCTCCTGTCGTGGGCGACAGCTTCTAAAATCGCTTGATTTGCCGTGAAGTGTCCGAACTTGATATATGGCGACATGTCCTGTAACAGCTGAAACGCTGCGACCGCATCGGTCGAATGGTAATCATCAGTACTGCTTGTTAACATGTGCTTACTGTGCACCCCACCGGCGGAGCCTTCTAGCGATCCTAGCAAGGCCTCGGCAAAACGCGCCGCGAGCCGCTCCATGTTTGAGCCGTTGGATGGGGACACCAACTCCTTGAGCCGAACCAATATCACCCGGGCCAGATCACGGCTTTTATTGACCCCGGTCAGGGCCTCGGCGGCAGCCATCAAGAGGTGGACTAACCTCAGCCCTTTCGAATCATCGCCGCCGCTCATCTCCGCCTCCTCGACTACCGTGTAGGCGTTGATTGCGGCAGCTTCGTGGTGATGGTCGTGATGGAGCACTGCGACGTTGTCGTCCATCATGGACTTGACGAGGTCGTGGAAGCCATCATGGCTGCCGGAAATCGCGTCCCAGTCCACCATGGGGGACCAATCGTTCCAGTTGCAGCCGTGTTCGTCCTCTATCGTTGTGGTGGTGGTAGTGGTGGTGCTATAGCCGGATAATTCAAGTTCGGCGACGGTTTGATCCACTGCCATGGCCATAGCTAAGTCTAAACAGTCTCTGTAATTTGGAGCTTAATTGGGGTTTTCACAGAGAGAGAGCGAGAGAGAGAGAGAGAGAGAGAGAGAGAGAGAGAAAGGAGTGTGCTTTATTTTATGTTTTTTAAGGTGGGGAGTGATTAAGGAACTTCACCTAATTAAGCAGATTATGGACTAAGATGGCGTGCTCATACCTAATCTTGTGGCTCTGATTTATACACAATGTTGGGTCGTAATCAGTAAGTAGAATCCAATAATGTCTCTTATTTTAAGGACAAATTCGAAAATATCCCAAAAGAGACGAGAAAGAAAGATATATAGAAAAGATACTGTGGACCATTGATAATACAAAGAAACCTAAAGTTAGCATTGGCTGGAAAGACAACATCATGGCAAAAAAATTCATGTAAGAAAAGGGGTATATAATCCTGCCTGGTCAAGGTATCAAGAATAAGCTAGGAAATTAAACTCACAAGGTAGAAATTTCTTTACCAATGTCATGGAATCCAAGTTTTGACTAGATAATTTTACCCTGGCTTCCACATAAATCCTAGGCGCACGCGCCCCCTCTCTCTCTCTCTCACTTCTTTTTTTTTTTTAACCCAACTGCATAATCCAAACCTCGGGGGAGACTGACACAGCAACCCACCGCTATGACCCTCCACTTAGATCATGGTTTGTCTCTAGAGAGAATCGAATCCTGCTATGTTGCAAACGCAGGTTCGCCCTTACCATATTGACAACCCATCTCTCTCTCTCTCTCTCACTATTTTTTACATTTTGCATATTTTAAGTGTTTAATTATGAGTTTTCTTGATTATGTTTTCTTTTTATTTGTACATTGTAATGTTAGAGGTAGCAATCCCAATTCATATTTTTAACCCTCTCAAACTCACCCACTTATAATCCAATCAAATCTGCCTATATTGTATCATTGGTTGATATGGGTTCAACTCAACCCATATTTACAAGAATTTAGATGGGTTAAAAATAGATTTTATATGGGCTGAAATTAAAAAACCCAAACTTGGGTTTGAAAATTAATTTCCCGAAACTATTGTCTACCGTAGCTGATAGCTGATTGCTAGCTTTCCAGTCCACTGGACTCTCTTCTTCGTCTTCTTTTGGGAAATCACTATATTTCCGGAATTTTTGAAATTAAAGCTAGTATAAATACTGGAGATAAAATTGGAAAAATTATTCATTGTCCAATAATATCGTACTTGTTAAAAAATATATTAAAATCAAATGAATTTATAAGATCTTAGAGTGTATATATGTTGAATTGGGAATTTTTGCGGTGTTATATGGGGGTATGATTTCTTGGTCATTGAACAAGTGTTGACCGAGCGGGAAGAAAGAAAATAAAAAAATTATAAACTTATATATCATAAACATTTTTTAAGTGTTACCTATCGAAATCATTTAATAATTGTACATATACTTTCTCTTTAAGAGAGAGAAAATAAGCCTTCTCTTAAATCATGATTTAAATACTAGCTAGAAAGTTTCGAATCATTCAAAATATTTTTGAATTAAAGATGTACTTATTTTTTAAATTAAAGATGATAAATTGAGAGAGAATGACATGTCTTGTAAAATGAGAAATAAATGCTTAAAAAATAAGAATCTTAGCGGAACGGAGCCTTATTCCACAAGATTGTTCAACTTTCCCAAATTTATGAAGAATAGAACTCATTAACTAAATGTAATACATAATAGTTGCACGGATGCAACTAATATTTGAAAGGATGTATTATTGCCCCCCCAAAAATGATAAAACCATTGTTAATTTGGTGATTGTTTACATAACTAGATTTCCCCATTTTATTTATAAAACTTCTATGTTTAATTTTTCATTAAATTCTATATTATAAAACATAACGGTTTTTTCACCAAAATGTCTATGTATAGAAACATAGATGCATCTACAACTGTTCGATCGTACTTAGTGATGAGATTATAGCCATTGGATCAAATGAAAGAAGTTTCCTAATGTATTAACCACAAATAAAGCTTACTACTGTAATGCCACATTTTCCGTTGAGATTGGTTCCCTGCAATTTTAATGTTACTACATTTACCATTTTATTATCATTGATTACCACGGCTGAGATTACATTTTTGGAACTAAAGGAAACCTACCATTTTGATTTAAACTTCTATTGACATTTTACAGGAGGATTGAGTTTACTGGTATATTTGGAAATATACTCGAAATTAGCTACCCCAAATCGCAGGAGGATTGAAACGGTAAATGTGGAAAGTATGTTGACATTTACAATTAGTACAATTAGCCAGCTGAAATTAAAGGAAATAAGATTAATCTTTGCTACTTCAAAGATTTAAATTTTGATTATACGTTCTATTTAGAAGGTCCACGTTGTTAATTTACGGTTTTTTTGTCATAGGCATACGTTTTCCAACTTCTGAACGACCATTATCGATAGTGAGGTAAGTTTGATTTCTTGAACGATTTTTTTCAGTTCTCATGCAAGGGATTCAAACATCGAAGGATTTTTTTTCAGTTTTCATGCAAGTTCAATTTTCTTCTTGAACGATTTTTACTCATATTGGGTTTCTTTTGCCGAAAATTGGGAGTTTCTTGAATGATTTTTTTCAGTTCTCATACAAGGGATTCAAATATTGAAGGATTTTTTTTCCAGTTCTCATGCAAGTTCAATTTTCTTCTTGAACGATTTTTACTCATATTTCTTCTTACTTTCTACTAAAATTTTACTACAGGAACTGAAAGCAAAAATATATTTATAGAAATTTTGTGTCTAGCTTAAATTCGAGGTACTACTAATGTTTTTTCTTTTTTGGATTGGAGGGTTTTCTTTTTAATCTTTGTTTTGGTATGTCAGTTTTCTTTGCAATCATGGCACAACATATATCCAATTTCTTCACAATCGTTCTGATTTTCTTTTTTGGAATGGAGGGTTCTTTTTTTAATCTTTGTTTTGGTATACCGTTCTTTTTTCTCCCTTTCAATTCATTTCTTTTAATGTGAATTGATTACACTCATTTTATGCTTGGAAACTTTATGGCTTTCTTGATGATCAAAAAAAAATTAATTAGAAGACTTTAATTGAATACAAAATAAAAGACAGTATGCTACCCATGTCAGTCAATAACATTTTTCAAAGTCAGAAACTTCTTAGCCGTAGGGTACCTGGATGGTTGGAACATTTAATAAAACACTTAGGATGCTTACCCTATCTATATCTATATAATATGGAAGAGCCGTTTTTGAATACCTATATTTTGGAACAATTACCCTGATCAAGCAAGGGATGGTGATTTAGGCAAATCGTTCAAGGAAGGTCTAGGTCACCGATTTTGCTGAAATAGAAAGGTATTTTCTATTGATTTTAGAAATACTGTAATAGTTTCGTGCCACCCGATATGGAGATCTAGGCCAATCATAATTGAAATTGAAATATGCATACATATATCCATGATCTATGGAGAGAATCATTTCGAAAGGGAAAAAAAGTTTCAATGGGTGATTTGCCAAACTAAGAAATGTATATATGTGAATTGTATACCATTCGCTTCCATTATCAAAAAGATTCTTTGAGAAATTTTTAAAGGATGCTTAGTTATCAAATTCTTCCCTTCGTGTTAGAATCTCTTCGACATTTTATTTTCCTTATTGGTGCATCAACGTTGGTTTATTAGTTCACTCGATTGAATACCTATCACAACCCTCCTAATATCATTTGAATTTCAATCCTTTAATAGACTAGCAAATTTCATAACTTTAAGTTCCTAATTTTGTCCCTCTTTTTAGATAGACTAGCAAATTGCTCATGCATAAATGAACTCCTCACAATTTTGGCACTTACTCTTCATATGATTCAAGAACTACCCATGCCTACGGATATAAAGATTAACACGATTAAGATCTTAATTTAAAGCTATGTATGTTTGAAAATGTTTTGCAATGATCAGTGTTTTAATAGAAGAAAGGCTTCAGTTGGGCGTCGAGACAAATGAGAGCTTAGACTCTTGCACCATCTCTATGGTAAACAGTAAGGACACATTCAATGTTGAATTATGTTGGTGCCGTTTTATTTTTTTAAATTACCTGACTCTAACTTTATCCATTTTCTCTCTTAATTTGATTATGATATAAACTGGTGCCCTGTCTTTCTTTCTTTTTTGGGTGCTTTATTTGGGTTTGTTTGGCCCTTGATGAGACGAGAGCAAGTATTGGAGACAAATAAATCAAAGTGGAGAACATTGTGCTTTATATATACTGACATCGGGAAGAGAGAACTTGGTTGGACACCTATGAATGTACACTTGAATAAGTTACTCCAAAGAAAGACTTCTACTCATTTTATTTCATATTTTGGAGGCATTTTCATTTCCTAGGTTTTGTATTTTTTCCTGAAATTTGAGGACCATTCATAAATTATACCATTTTGTACTCCACTTTCTTACTACAGCATGTCAAGGAGAATCCAGATTCAAGTATCCCTTACGCACAAGTGTGTCTTTTGAATGTTAGAGTCATATCGTTGAAAGATAATTTGAAAGGCTTGAGCAACTTTGTGGCATGGAAGGATAAATAATTAGGTAACGAGGTTCTTTCAACAAAGTAAGACAATTGCCAATTACCTACATAAAGTATGTTGTAGACTCACCCTCGCATGACATGCGTCTTGACACCTATTGTACTTATGTAAAGAGACAACCTAACATGATTGTTCTTTTAGGGAGCTTTTGCTAATGTAATGTATTTGTTATATGAAATGCCTTAGTGGAATTAGACTACGTTGGTTTCATTTTCCGTATATTATCGTATTTTTCTTTAATTCGCTTGCTGGAATTTATTAGATGAGCCTTGATGAATCAGTTTTGTCTTCATCTCCGACCTGGTCCTGCAATACACAGCAAGAACTCAAGTCACCGGTGTGGTGGCGTGCCAACCACCCTCCGAGGCCTAAGTCAGTAGAATACTTGCTATATGGCGAAAGAATTGAGATTCTCGATTAGGGGTTGCGTACCTTTTGTTTGAGTTCTACCGTTGTATTTATAGGCATTTTGATTGGAGGTTGAGTCCTTGTGGGACTGTATCTTGTAGATTCCGGATTATCTCTTTGAGGAATGTTGAGTCCTACCTTAGCTAGGAATGAATGTGCGTCCCGCCTTAGCGGGGAATCCTTATCCGTCTTTGATTATGCATATCACTAGAGCTTTACGCTTATCCAATCGACGTCTTTCCTTTATCCCTTAGGACTTAGGTTTTTATTGTGATATCTTTTAGTGAGATAAGTATATTCTGTGAACATTACTCATCTCGTCTTAGCTTGGGACTAGAGATGATCTTTAGACCTTGTGCCAGCTCTTTTTGAAGAGCGGAGCTAGCATACTCTGGGATTTTACTAGGAATACCTCCTAGGGCATGTATAGCCAAAGCTAACTTCTACTCCCCAGGTCCATGTTTTTTGTAGTGCTGACCTACATAGGTTTACCTCTCTGTCATCTCTGTCGCCCGAGTTAGTCAGTCAGCTCCTGGTCTGTCACCTCCACATGCATCCGGGCTGCACGTAAGGGGGAGTGTTAGACTTGTCCCACATCGCTCCTCTAAGTCACCCAAGCTTGGTTAATAAATTCTAGAGGCTATTCCACCTATTACCAATTGGTTTTAGGTTGGAACCCTCCAAGAAATCTAACATGGTATCAGAGCAGGTTCCGAAACCCTGACCTGTTTTCCAATCAGTCTTCTATTCTTAGATCTCTCTCCCTCTGTCAGCTACTATCGTTCCCTCTCTCTCTATTTTTCAGCAACCCAAATCACAAGAAATACCCACAGCAGTCGACACCCATCCCTCTCCAACCGCCAGTGACCTATCCACACTCCGACAACCTCCAGCAGCACTTGTTGGCACTGTAGTAACTCCGGCGACCTCTGTCACAGCTCCGACGAACTAGTCTAAGGCAGATTGGTGCTCTGATTTAGTGAGGAGCTATGACTTTTTCAGTTCTCATGGCCCTTCGGACTCAGTTTGAGCCTCTTCGTGGGGCTATCTTGCATCGGCCTCCATTGCCCTCAGTAGTTGGTGCTGTTCATGAGCTTATCGCTGAGGAAACGCGGTTCAAAGTGGCTAATCTTACCTCCCTCACAGTCTGTCTTTACTGCTCCATTTGCTCCATTTAGCCAATATCCGGCACATCACTCGCCCACTCCGGCATCTCATCCTGTCCAATTTGCGGCCAAGCCAAGGCCTCAAATTCCTAAAGATGAGTGTAACTATTGCCATTATAAGGGTCATTGGAAGGATCAATGCCCTAACCGTCCCAAGCCAAAGGGACGAAATGTTACTCAGTTGACTGGTTCTCACGCCCCTCATCAGTCTCGGGCACCACAATAGTATTCTCACCCTCCTGTAGCCTTGGCAGCACCGGCCTCTAGTAGTACACCTCCAGAGTTTGATTATGAGCAATTTCAGCAGTTTCAGGCTTACATGGAAGCCATTCAAGGGGGTTCCCCCTAAACTTCTGCCATGACTACCACTCACTTAGGTTTGCGTGGTTCTCCTACCTCAGGTATCCAACCCACCACTTGGATCTTTGATTCTGGTTCTTTTCATCATATGACTCCTGATGTGTCTCTTCTTAGTAATTGTGTGCCACCTGTTTTTCCTATTAGTATTGCCACAACCAATGGTTCTCCCATGCATGTTGCTTCTATTGGTTCCATTCTATCTTCTACTGCACCTTCACTATCTATTCCTAATATCTTTTATGTTCCTCAGTTGTCTTTGAGCCTACTTTCAATCAGCCAATTATCCGACTCTGGTTTTGATGTTATTTTCTCTTCCTCTGGTTGTGTTGTGCAGGATCGGGATTCTAAGAAGCAGATTGGGGCAGGCCGTAGAGTTGGTGATCTCTATCTTTTGGAGCACTTGCATCTCCCAATAAAATCTTATTCCACTGCTGCGTCATCTTTTTGTTTAGATCATAAGTCATCTCCGTTTTATCTTTGGCATTCTAGATTAGGACATCTGTCTAGTGAACATCTAAAACTTTTAGTTAAGTCAGGTCATATGGGTCATATTTCAATCAGTAATATTTCAGAATGCAGTGGTTGTAAATTTGCAAGAATGTCAGCTTTACCTTTTAATAAAAGTACCTCTGTTTCTACTTCGCCTTTTCAGCTTGTTCACACTGATTTATGGAGCCCTTCTCCGGTTGCTACTAAAGGTGATTTTGTCTATTATGTCTCTTTTGTAGATGATTTTAGTCGGTATACTTGGGTTTACTTAATGACACACAAATCTGAGTTCTTTATGATTTATAAGAATTTCCATGCCATGGTTCAAAATTAGTTTTCTACATCGGTTAAAATTCTTCGGTCTGACTTAGGTGGGGAATATTCACTCTCAGAGTTTCATAAATTCCTAGATTCGCTTGGGACTATCCACCAATCGTCTTGCACTGACACTCCTGCCCAAAATGGTAGAGCTGAAAGAAAACATCGTCACTTTCTTAATACTGCTCGGTCTCTACTCATGTCTTCCTCCGTCCCGTCCTATTATTGGGGAGAAGCTATTCTCACTGCAGCCTATCTCTTGAATCGGATGCCCACCCCTCTTCTCTTTGGTAGCTCTCCTTATGAGCGGCTTTATGGTCAGGTTCCTAATTACTCTCTTCTTCAAGTGTTTGGTTCTACCTGTTTTATTCTCCTCCCCAAGAAAGACCGCACTAAGCTCAGCACCCGCTGTGTCTTAGGTGTTTTTTTGGGGTATGACATTAATCAAAAAGGGTATCGATGTTATGATCCTGTGACCAAAAAGCTTCATGTTTCAAGGCACGTTGTCTTCTTAGAGCGTCTTCCTTATTTTACTCTTCCACCTCGCACTGCTCCTGTAGCCAAAGAAGACTTGATCCATATTGACCCATTTCCTATGGATATGGATGTGCCTCCCGAAGAGTACACCTCTACTCTTCAAGTATCTGATATTTCTATAACCCCCTCAGCATCACCTCGTCGTGCTCCGATCACCCAGGTCTACACCCGTCATTCAACTTCTACAACTGTTCCCCAATCTGCCTCTGCAGATCCTAATTTGCCTGCCCGTCGGTATCTCGTCCGCGACAATCGTCAACCACCAGTAAAATATGGCTTTACTAATCGGTTGCAAATGGGTCTACAAGGTTAAGACTCATTCTAATGGTTCTTTAGAATGATATAAAGCCCGCTTAGTTGCTAAAGGATTTTCTCAGGAGTATGAGATTGATTATGAGGAAACTTTTGCCCCTATTTCCAAAATGACCATTGTTCGCACCTTAATCTCAGTGGTCGCAGTGCACCATTGGCCTCTTTCTCAGTTGGATGTAAAGAATACTTTTTTCAATGGCAATCTCTCTGAAAAGGTTTATATGCGGCCTCCTCCTGGCTTCTCTCATCCTTCCGGTATGGTTTGTCGCTTGCGTCGTGCTCTCTATGGCTTGAAATAGTCCCCTTGCGCTTGGTATTCATGCTTCCAGGATGTTATTCTTCAAATTGGCTTCACGCCTAGCACGCATGACTCTGCTCTATTTCTCCATCGCACTTCTCATGGCCTGGTACTTCTCTTACTTTATGTTGATGACATGATCATCACTGGTTCTGATTCTACTACTATTGCTGAAGTTAAAAGTCATCTCTTTCGTGAGTTCAAAATGAAAGACTTGGGCCCGCTACGTTATTTCCTTGGTATTGAAGTTGCTTCCTCACCTCAGGGGTATCTTTTGGGACAGTCCAAGTATGTTATTGATATTCTTCACCTTGCTCGTCTCACGGATACAAAAACTGTTGACACTTCCCTTGAACTTCATGCCAAGTTCTCTGCCTTTGATGGTGTCCCCCTTGAGGATCCTACGAAATATCGCGAATTGGTGGGCTACTTGGTTTATCTTACTGTTACTCGGCCAGATATTTCTTATGCAATTCACATTGTTAGTCAGTTTGTCTCTGCTCCTCGGACTACGCATTGGGCTGCCCTTTTACGTATTCTTCGTTATCTTTGTGGTACCCTTCATCAGTGCCTTCTGATTTCTTCTACATCAAGCTTAACCCTCCATGGTTATGCTGATGCTGACTGGGTAGGTAATGTCAATGACCGCAAATCTACCTCTGGCCTCTATGTTTTTCTAGGCGATTCTCTTATCTCTTGGAAAAGCAAAAAGCAATCTGTTGTTGCTCGCTCCACCGCGGAAGCTGAATATCGTGCCATGGCCCATGCTACCTCTGAAATCGTCTGGCTTCGCTGGCTTATTTCCGATATGAGGGTCTCTGTTACTACTCCTACGCCTCTTTACTGCGACAATAAGAGTGCTATTCAGCTTGCCCACAACTCGGTCTTCCATGAGCGCACGAAGCACATTGAGATTGATTGTCATTTCATACATCAGCATCTTTAGTCTGACACCATTACTTTACGCTTCGTCTCCTATACATTGCAGCTGGCTGATTTCTTCATGAAGACCCATACCGCTGCTCGTTTCCGTTTTCTCCTTGACAAACTCTCGATGCTCTCTGCCCTCGCACCTTGAGTTTGAGAGGGGGGGGGGGGGTATGAATATATATTCTGTATCTTCTTGTAATATGCTATTTTAGGACATGTATCGTAATCAAATCATAGGGTAATCATAACGTAATCATATCATAGCATAATCATAGGGTAATCATATCGTAATCAAATTTTGTAATCTTCCTTTCTTAGGCATAGCTTTATTCTATTTAAAGGTGTACTCACCTCATTGCAATTCATTTAGAAATAACATTAGTATTTTCTGTCTCTTTTTCTCTGTTTCCTATCATGTGAATATATATTCTGTATCTTCTTGTAATATGCTATTTTAGGACATGTATCGTAATCAAATCATAGCACAATCATAGGGTAATCATATCGTAATCATATCATATCATAATCATAGGGTAATCATATCATATCTTAATCATAGGGTAATCATATCGTAATCAAATCTTGTAATCTTCCTTTCATAGGCATAGCTTTACTCTATTTAAAGGTGTACTCACCTTATTGTAATCCATTCAGAAATAACATTAGTATTTTTCGTCTCTGTTTCTCTGTTTCCTATCATGGTATCAGAGCTAAGTCTTGGATGGCCTCACCTCGCGTGGGAAAGTCTTTGTCATCTCTGTCGCCCGAGTTAGTCAGTCAGCTCCTCGTCTGTCACCTCCACGTGCATCCGGGCTACACGTGAGGGGGAGTGTTAGACTTGTCCCACATCTCTCCTTTAAGTCACCCAAGCTTGGTTAATAAATTCTAGAGGCTACTCCACCTATTGCCAATTGGTTTTAGGTTGCAACCCTCCAAGAAATCTAACACTACCATATTTATCAGAACTCCCCTATTCTTAAGCTCCAGCTTTTTCCTAGAGGTCAGGAACATTGGTAAGACCTAAATGGCGGTTACTGCTTTTCTTCTTTTTTGAGAGTTTTAAATGTGAGGGTGACTTCATGGGACAGGTGTCGAAGTGCTTGCTATCTCAATGTGATGAGGACTAGGGATTGTTTCTTAGGATTAGTGCTCAACGTTTAGGCTTCCCCTCACTCTAATTGATTCATTGCAGAGAAGCACTCGAATTTCTCCAGGCGATTCCTTTCGTACAATCTTTCTTCGTCGTCTGGTTTAGAGCCTATCCCTTTTAGGTACGTTCTTCTTCCTCGGCTATTGTTTTTACCTTTTTAAACTGTATTCTCCTTCTAGTGTAGAGGTTTCAAGCCCTAGATGGGTTGTTCTAGGGGAGTTCATCTATGCTAGGTTGATTTGTTTCGTTTGTATCAACCTACACTACCCCATTATAGAAGACTTCGGTCCCTATTCCCTCGTTCTTTAAAACAGGGTTTTTCAGGACCTCTTCTATTTGTCCATCCGTTTATACCTTGGATTCTCCATTGGTACCTTAATGTCGGAGGGTTTCGTAAATTTTTCCTCCATTTTGCACACAGAGGAGTCAACTAAGGAGGAGGAAATTTCTCTATGCCGCAGGAGAGATGTTAGGGTTTCGACCGATAAAGACCAGTTGAGTAAAGTTAAACCCTCGTCGCCTCCTGCTTCTTCATCGAGGGATTCCCGCAGGGCTCCCGTGTTTTTTGCTTCCAACATCCCCTCTATGATCACGAATGAAGAACTGGCCGTTCTTAGAGTTAGATATTCTATTCCATCATCAGTTTCCCTTAGGAAACCTTCTGAGTCTGAGAGGGCTTGTTCTGCTGTTGAAAATGGGACTTGTCTCTATGTTGGTGCCTTAGAAGAAGGCTTACGCCTACCCTTCCCCACCGTGGTGAGGGATATCTTGAGTTTTCTTAGTTTGGCACCTGGCCAGATTGTACCCAATTCTTGGCGTCTCTTGATAGGTTGTGCAGCACTGTGGGGGGCGATGTCGGATGGGCAGACTTCTTTGACGAATGGGCCTTTCTTGAACCAGTTTTCTGTTAAGGAAGCCTTAGGTGGTGTTGGGTGGTATTACTTCTCAAAGAGGCCTGGTGAGGGGGAGCTAGTCACAGAGCTCCCTACAGTGAATAAAAATTGGAAAGATAAGTTCTTCTTTGTTGGTGGTGATGGTTGGGAGTTTTATGATTGGGAGGTTGGGACATATGTTCCTCGGATCCCAAGTAGGTGAGGGGTCCCCATCACAAATTGTAAGCTACTTTTCTTTCAATTTTGTAACAGGGTATACCCAATTCATATATTTTTGGATCTTCCCTTATTTTTGTAGCTAGAGCTCCTTTTCCTCTCAGTCCTGCCTTGGAAGCAAAGCTTCATCAAGCTAGAAGCTGTGTAGTTCATAGCCGGGAGTTACTTGTAACTCCAGAGTCGTTGGCCACCTATTTGCTGGGCCCAGAGACCACTCGTGAGGCCTTAGCACTCTCTAGAGGTAGTTTTCATTTTTTATTTGGCCTTATGCTTTTTAGCTGACTTTTATATTGCTTCCATTTCTTTCCTTTTCAGAGGAGGAAAGTGAGGACAAAGTTATGGCACCAAAAATAGACAAAACCTTGTTGGCCCAATTGAAAGTTGAGAGAGCAAAGCAATCATCTGGGGCCGTAGCTCCCAAAAGGAAGAGCTCCCATCTTCAGAAGGAGCTGAATGTTGGTAGCTTCTTATATGCCTTCTGCTGACTTAGTGGTTGAGCCGTTTGTTGAGGAAGAAGCTGAGAAATCAAAAAGGAAGGCGAGGAGTGCAGTTGTGGGGGGTAGCCCTCCTGTCAAGAAGATGAAGGCTTCGGTTGGCCCCTACGTGTTGGGTGACTATCAATAGGCTCTTGAGCGTGCTTCCGGGCTGTTGAGTGCAGCTGATAAAGATTTGATGGCGGAGATATCTCTCCAGGCTGTTGGGGAGCAAATGTTGGTCGAGTTGGCCATGGTATACCCTTTTTATCAATTTGTTGATTGATGATTTTTATGCCTCCTTTGTTGACTTTTCCTTCTCTTTTTGTAGGCCGTGGTTTGTGGCCATTATCTTGCCTCCCAAAGCCATAGCTTGGGGAAGCAGATAATCACTCTCACTGATGCCAACATGAGACTTACAAAGCAGGGTGCTCTTATGAATGAGGAACTCAAGAAGGTGACTGAAGAGAGAGATGCTACCCTTAAATCGAAGAGAGGCTTGGAAGAGGAGAGGGACGTTGCCGTGGCCACTGCTCGGAGTTTGGAGCAGAAGATTTTTGAATGGGACGTGGAGATGGAGAAATATAGGACCATGAGCCTGGGGATGCTAGAAAAGGTGAAGAATGCTCGTAGGGAAGCCATTGGGCTCTTCCTACAATCCCCTGAGTACCGTCAGGACATCTCCCAGCAGTATTTTGATGGGTTTGAAGCTATGAGAAGCCAAGCAACCTTAGCTTTTCTGAATTTGGATTTTTCCAAATTTGAAGTTGATGAGGAAGAGGGGCCCTCTGGTCTTGACAAGGGACAGAAAGAGGAGGAGGAAGGCGATGACGCGGTGTCCAAAGACATATCTGTCCCGAGCTCTTCAATAGCATCCCTTCTCCAAACTCCTAAAAAAGTCTCCCTTTCTCTCGAAACTCCTACTCTAGCTGTAACACCTCCTGGCCCATCATCTGGTGATGGGCAGGCAACTGAAGTTCTAGCTCCTGGCCTTTAGGTGGCCTTTTTAGAAACTTTTAACTTTATTTGGGTCTGT
Organism: Rhododendron ovatum; assembly: GCA_019656835.1. Taxonomy (NCBI): domain Eukaryota; kingdom Viridiplantae; phylum Streptophyta; class Magnoliopsida; order Ericales; family Ericaceae; genus Rhododendron; species Rhododendron ovatum. Next base: position 21,917,253 of record CM033795.1, on the reverse strand, counting down.
AACTAAACAAGTTTTAGTACTTTCACACTTTTAACTGTGTTTCTTTGGGAGTGGCCGTTTGGTTTGGCCTTGACTCCTGCTTGGTTAGATGACTTCAAAACTTTTCTTGGTAATTGATGTGGATGATCTCAATGAGATCATGTTTTGGGGCCTTTTTAAGGCTGTCTCTTTTTGGATAACATGACAAATACAGGTGCAATTTCGAATGAAATGATGCTTTCACTTTATGCTATGGCAGGTTTGTTATGCATATAAACTTTTGCCATTTCCTATCCTTCTTTATGGTACCAAGTTTGGAAGCTAGGAATTCTATCTAGAGCTTCTTGTTCTTTTTTATTGCATAGTAATACTACGTCTTACTCCCCTAAGTGTATACTTTGCTTGTGTCCAAACAAAGGGGACACTTATTTGATTCTCCCTTATGATATCTATTAGGTGAGTTATACTTTTGTAGATTGCGTAGCTGTGCTACGTCTGTGAGCTTGGATATTTTTTCTAAGCTCCTTTTTTAAATGCATAGTGGTGCTAAATCTGTGAGCTTGGAAATTTTTTCTAAGCTTCATTTAGTACATAGCTGTGCTATGTCTGTGAGCTTGGAAATTTTTTCTAAGTTTCATTTAGTGCATAGCTGTGCTATGTCTGTTCCTAAGCTCCATTTTAAATGCATAACTGTGCTACGTCTGTGAGATTGGAAATTTTTTCTAAGCTTCAGTTAGTGCATAGCCGTGCTACATCTGTGAGCTTGAATGTTTTTCCTAAGCTCCATTTTAAATGCATAGCTGTGCTATGTCTGTGAGCTTGGAAATTTTTTCTAAGCTTTAGTTAGTGCATAGCTGTGCTACGTCTGTGAGCTTGAAGTTTTTCCTAAGCTCCATTTTAAATGCATAGCTGTGCTATGTCTGTGAGCTTAGAAATTTTTCCTAAGCTCCATTTTAAATGCATAGCTATGCTATGTCTGTGAGCTTGGAAATTTTTTCTAAGTTTCAGTCAGTACATAGCCATGCTACGTCTGTGAGCTTGAAAATTGGAGACACTTATTAAATTTTCCCTTAGGATATCTGTGAGTTATGATTCCGTAGAATTGTGCCTTTGTTTTTCAAAATATGCAAGTTTGAACCGAAGGGTTCAAATCTTTGGCATTAAGTAAAACAATCGTTTCAACTGCTCGAGGTACATGGGTAAGTAACTTCCCATTAATCTAAGCAGTTGGGGTGGCGGTTTTAACTACTGCTTTGATTGTGATTATGCTAATTGGCTTAGCAACCGGTTAGTGAACCGTTTAATTTGTGCTATAAATACCAATAGTTTTAAGAGATTACTCCTCATTCCATTACAATTTGTGATGGCCAACAACGAGCGGATCTCAGAATTATGCCAAGAGCTACAGCATCTGAAGGCAACCATTGATGGGCTGTCTTCGAAGATGGAGGCCATGGTAGAATCTCTTTCTGCCATGGAGAAGATGGTCCGCATGGTGCTGATAGCCAACTGGGACCAATTGGAGGCTTTCCGAGGGCAACCGGCTCCACCAATTCCTTCCCCTCCGAGGGAGGGAAGTAGTAGTTAGGTTGCAACTTTGTGGGTTCTACCCACAAAGTTTTTATGTAAAAAGTTGTCCACACCCCTTAGGATGTGGATTTATTAATAAAATTTGAATAATTTTATTCTTCTGTTTGTCTTTTCCATATCATGCATACAGGAAAATAAACGATCATCCCTCGTGGGGAGTTTTATTGGCCACAGGGGCTAACAACAGGAACACGTGGTCGTAATAACTTTGATGTTAGAGTTTTATTGAAAAATAAAAAGCTTCCTAAAAACATAAATAAATTTCCTAAAGACAGAAATAAACTTTCACTGTAAGCACCTACTTGTAATACTTCTCGAGGTGCTTCGCATTCCATGAATTTGGCAATTCTTTTCCCCTTAGGGTTGCGAGCCTATATCCACCAGCCTTGACGTGGTGTGAGACCTGATAGGGTCCTTCCCAATTTGGTCCAAACTTGCCCACCTTATTTCCACCGGGATCCACTTTCCTTAGAACTAGATCACCAGCTCGAAAATCTCTTGGCATAACCTGTGCTTCATGGTACTTGACCCTTCTTTGCTGGTAAATGGCCAATTTGGCCATTGCTGTTTCCCTTGTTTCTTCTAAGAGGTCTAGCTCAGCCCTGAGATCTTCCTAGTTTTCTTGGTGGTTTTCAATGGGGACTACTGCTTCAGCCCCAAATGCAAGGGAGTATGGAGTATCTCCAGTTGCAGTTCAAGGCATTGTTCAATATGCCCATAGCACATTATAAAGCTCGTCTGGCCACGCTCCTTTGGCCTCTCGCAGTCTTTTCTTAATCCCCTTTTTGATGGTTCGATTAGTGACTTCCACTTGTCCATTAGCTTTTGGGTGAGCTTTGGATGCATAATGTACGTGTATTCCTTTAAAAATACAGTATGATTTAAATTGAGTATTGTCAAACTGCTTTCCATGGTCCGTGACTATCACTCGTGCTGACCTAAAACGGCTAATGATTATCTTCCATAAGAAATCAATTGTAACCTCTGCTGTGATTGTGGCCAATGCCTTGGCTTCGACCCACTTTGTAAAATAATCCACAGCAATAATGGCATGCTGGACTAGGCATGCTACCTTAGGGAGTGGGCCAATTAGGTCTACTCCCCATTAGGCAAACGGCCATGGTCCCTTCATTGGAGTTAAGGCCGTAGGGGATCCATGAATGATGTTTGCAAAGCGTTGGCGTTTCTCACATTTTTGGACCATAAAGTTGCAATCCTTTTACATGCTTGGCCAATAGTATCCCAACCTAAGGAGTTTGTAGGCTAACAAGCGGCTACCTTGGTGGTCCCCACATACCCCTTGGTGGACCTCTTTCATAGCCCTTATAGATTCTACCGTGGTCAGACATCTAAGGTATGGTAATGAGAAGCTCCTTCTATACAGCACATCTCCCATCATTAGGTATTTTGTAGCCCTGATCTTGAGCTGCCTAGCTTTGTCCTTGTCATCTGGTAAGGTCCCATTTGTTATGTACTCTACTATGGGGCCCGTCCATGAACTACTGTAGTCAATAGCTTGAACTTGCACGCTTTGGGGCAAAGATACTTGGTAATTCCAAGTATTATACTGGGGTATTCCGTGGAATAGCATCCTCCTTAGCCGTGGCCAGTTTTGCCAAATAATCAGCTTCAATATTCTCCTCCCTTAGGATCCTGACAATACTGAAGCTTTGTAGCTTTACAACTTGAGCCTTTACTTTATCCAAGTACTTCTGCATTACCTCTTCTTTCACAGTGTATTCTCCTAGGGCATGTCCTACAACCAACTGTGAATCACTTTTGGCTAACACATGGTTGGCACCAATGACCTTAGCCAGTTCCAATCCAACGACAAGAACTTCGTATTCTGTCTCATTGTTAGTTGCTTTGAACTCAAACCTAAGCGCGTAGCTCAGGCGTTGTCCTTTTGGGGATGTTAAGATCAGACCAGCTCCGCTTGCTTCTTTGGTTGTTGATCCATCAACCTGAAGGACCCAAGGTTTTGGTTCCTCTTTGGGTAACTCATCTGGTTCTGGATAAGTGTATTCTGCAAGGAAATCTACAAGGACTTGTGCTTTGATGGCAATTCTCGGTTTGTACTCTATATCAAACTCGCCAAACTCTATTGACCATTGAATCAAGCGGCCCGAAGTTTCTGGACAATGGAGAATCTTCTGAAGAGGTTGATTTGTTAGCACCTTTATCGAATGAGCTTGAAAATACAATCGTAGCCATGTAGCTGCTATTACCATTGCAAAGGCTACTTTTTTAGCTCTAGGATATCTCAGCTCAGCTCCTCGCAATGCCCTGCTTGTATAATACACCGGTAGCTGTGTCCCTTGCTCCTCCCTAATTAGAACTGCACTAACAACGTGGGGGGAGACAACAAGGTACAAATATAAGGCTTCTCCTTCCTGAGTCCTACTAAGCAATGGTGGGGATTCAAATACTCCTTGAGCTCGTTGAAAGCGGCTTCCTCCGTGGTAGTCCATTCAAAGGCTTTCTTCAAAACCTTGAAGAATGTTTGGCACTTATTGGTTGCTCGTGAGATGAACTTGCTTAATGCTGCAACACGCCCTGTTAGTTTATGGACCTCCTTGATATTTTGGGGTGAGCGCATAGTGAGTATAGCTTGGATTTTTTTGGGGTTTGCTTTAATGCCTCTTTGAGATACCATGAAGCCTAGAAATTTGCCTGAGGAGATCCCAAAAGCACACTTTGTTGAGTTAAGCTTCATTCGGTACTTTCTGAGGACTTAAAAGGTTTCTCCCAAATCTGCTACATGGTTTTGTGCCTTGGCACTTTTAACCAGCATATCATCCACGTATACTTCTACGTTGCACCCAATCTGTTGCTTGAACATCTTGTTGACCAGCCTTTGGTATGTAGCCCCTGCGTTCTTAAGATAAAAGGGCATTACTTTGTCGCAATATAATCTCCTATCGGTTATGAATGAAGTTTTCTCTTAATCTCTTTCATGCATTCGGATTTGGTTATACCCTAAGAATGCATCCATGAAGCTGAGGAGTTCGTGGCCTGTAGTGGAATCTACTAAGGAATCAATCCTTGGTAGAGGAAAGCTATCCTTTGGACATGCTTTATTTAGGTTGGTGAAATTGACACACATTCTCCATTTGCCACTGGCTTTCTTTACCATCACCACATTAGCTAACCAATCAGGGTAGAGAACTTCACGGATGGATTCCAATTGTATGAGCTTGTCCACCTCTTTGGCTGCAGCTTCGTTTCGTTCTGGAGTAAAGGTTCTTTTCTTCTCTTTAACAGGGCGCACTGTGGTATCTACGTTTAGTTTATGGGATATGACCTTTGGGTCAATTCCCGGGATGTCCTCAAGGGACCATGCAAAGACATCTTTGTTTTTTCTTAGGAATTGCAGCAGCTCTGCTTTTGCTGCTGTGCTCAATCCTGTTCCAATCCTTACTATCTTTCCCTGTTGCCCTGGCTCTAGGAGCTCTTCTACGAGCTCTTCCACTGATTCTCTGTGTTAAAGCTTCTCTTCATCTTGCGTGTCAAGACTTTCTATGTTCATCATAATGTTTGCCCTTCTAAGCGAGGTAACATAACATTCCTGTGCTGCCTTTTGGTCTCCTCTTATGCATGCAATTCCTTCTGGGGTTGGGAACTTTATCATCAAATGATACGTGGAGATTATTGCCCTGATTTTATTCAGAGTTGTTCTCCCCAGTATTGCATTATATGCTAAAGGACAATCGACTACTATGAAGTCTATCATGCGTGTAATTTGAGCTCCTTCTTGCCTCATTATGATTGGCAAGGCTATTTAACCAGTCGGGTTAACAGGCGTACCTGCAAACCCAACTAGTGGTGAGGTCATGGGCTTTAGCCTTTCTCGTCCAACTTTTAGTTGATCGTATGCGTGGAGGTAGAGGATGTCGGCTGACCTTCCAGTGTCTATCAATACCCTTCTTGTAAGGTAGTTTGCCACGACAATGGTTATAACCAGGGGGTCATCGTAAGGGATCTGAACTCCCTTGATGTCTTCATCTGAGAAATAATGGGTGTTTCCTCCTTATTCTGGAATTTGCTTGGACGTCCAACCGTGTTGACTTCCAAGTATTCCTCCGTTCTTAGCTTTCTTAGGTGAGCTTTTCTAGCATTGCTAGACTCTCCTCCCTCAGCAAATCCTCTATGGATGACATTGATCTCTCCAATGGGACCTGAGGAGGGTGCCGTGGCATCCCTGCCTTCCTTGTTTGTATCTTCCTTTCTGGATTGTTTCTTATACTTCTTCGTTACGAAACGTTGCAGTCTCCCTCTTTGGATCAGATCCTCGATCTGTTGTTTGAGATCAATGCAGTCATCTGTGTTATGACCATGGTCTCTGTGGAACCTGTAGTATTTGTCCTTAGCTCTCCTATTAGGGTCGGTTCTTAGCTTCCCGGGCCACTTGAGGTCCGGGTCATCTTGTAGGTTGCTAAGGATTTGCTCTGCCGTAGCTATGAGCGGTGTAAATTGCTTGTACCTGCCTTGGGGCGGGCTTCCAGCTCCTCCCCTCTTAGGGGAAGACCTTGAGTCCACCTTTTTGTTCTTTGGTTCACCTCCCATCTTGCGAGTGGATTCCCTTCTTTTTTTGTCTGGTGGAGGGAATTCACTAACTTGCGATGGCCCTACTTGAGGATCAAAACCATCACGCGAACGCCTTGCGTAAACGGCTTCTTCGGCATTCATATGTTTCTGGGCTCTAAGCATAAGCTCTGCCATAGTCTTGGGTGGTTCTTGAGATATAAGATACAAGAATTGTCCTGAATATAGTTCTGCTATGTACACACTTATGCATACATTATCGTCTACTTCGTCTATTTGAACCATATCCTTGTTGAACCTTGTGGTATAATCTCTTAATGACTCTCATCTCCCCTGCTTCACCATCAGGAGATGTGTTACTGGCTTGCCGTAGCATTGTCCAGCAATAAAGTAGCTTACAAAGTTTGTGCTAAGCTCTTTGAAACTACTTATGCATCCCGGGGGGAGTTTATTGAACCATGCTCGGGCACTTCCTTTGAGGGTAACTGGGAATGCTCGACACATCACTTCATTTGGTACTGCTTGGAGATGCATCAGCGACTTGTATGTTTCTAAATGATCTAATGGATCCGTGGAGCCATTAAAAGTCTCTAGCTGGGGCATCTTAAACTTCCTTGGAAGAGGTAGCCCCATGACTCTGGTTGTGAAAGGTGAATCCGTATTCTGCACTAATTCTTCTACCGTGGAGGGAGTTTGTGCTTTGATATGCTTCATCAGCCCTTCAATCTGGTTTTATATCTTAAGCAATGTCTCTTGCTCATGAGACGGCCTTTCTAAGGGTGGTTTGCCATACTTCCTTCGATTTTGGCTTTCCTTCTCGCTGGATTCACCTTCTTCCATGCCATCCTCCTCTTCATGTCAACTGTGTCGTAAGTTTAGGATGCTTGGCTCGGAGATTTGCTTTCCCAAATTTGCGTTCTCCTGCATTGCTGTTTGTAACCCTTGGGTTTGTGTTTTTATCTGCTCTTGCATCTGAGCGAACGCTTCTGGGGTCATTTGATCACTTCCTATTTTGTTTGCTGCGGCGGCCTTGGCCGCTTCTGCCGCCTTGGCGGCTTTTTTTGCAATGACAACAGCCTCGGCTACTTTTGCTGCCTTAGCCGCTTCTGCCGCTTTAGCGGCCTTAGTTGCAGCGGCGGCCTTTGTGGCGTCATCGACACCCAATTATGGGGAGCCTAAAGCCATCGTTGTTCTGCTTGACTGGGTTTCTACCATACAAAATTGTTCACCGTAAGAGAAAGTTTGTCTTCCCCACAGACGACGCCAACTGATGAATCAGTTTTGTCTTCAGCTCCGACCTAGTCCTGTAATGCATAACAAGAACTCGAGTCACCGGTGTGGTGGCGTGCCAACCACCCTTCGATGCCTAAGTCAGTAGAATACTTGCTATATGGTGAGAGAATTGAGATTCTCAATTAGGTGTTGCGTACCTTTTGTTTGAGTTCTACCGTTGTATTTATAGACATTTTGATTGGAGGTTGAGTCCTTGTGGGACTGTATCTTGTAGATTCCGGATTACCTCTTTGAGGAATGTTGAGTTCTGCCTTAGCTAGGAATGAATGTGCGTCCTGCCTTAGCGGGGAATCCTTATCCATCTTTGATTATGCATATCACTAGAGCTTTATGCTTATCCAATCGACGTCTTTCCTTTATCCCTTAGGACTTAGGTTTTTATTGAGATATCTTTTAGTGAGATAAGTATATTCCGTGAACATTACTCATCTCGTCTTAGCTTGGGACTAGAGCTAATCCTTAGACCTTGTGCCAGCTCCTTTTAAAGAGCGGAGCTGGCATACCCTAGGATTTTACTGGGAATACCTCTTAGGGCATGTATAGCCAAAGCTAACTTATACTCCCCAGGTCTATGTTTCTTGTAGTGCTGACCTACTTAGGTCTACCATATTTATCAGACCTTATTTGTCACTTCATATATTGAAAAAATAGACTTTGGGAGGAGTTTGGTGTGTGAATGAGTATGATTATCAGGGAAGGATTATTGATTTAGGCTGAATCAAAATATACTATGTCGGGCCTGGCAATTACTAGATTTTCTTCCTACTTTTTGAGCATACTCTATTAATTGGGTGCTTAGATTTTATGAAACTTTAATTGAGAGTTGCTAGGTTTGATTTGTATTTCATCTCTAAACTAAGGGTTTTCCTATCCCATGAACTATGATTTCTACTATGTTGATTTAGTGATTTTCTAAAACTTTAATTTGGAGTTGTCAATTTTGTTTGTATGCTTGGGCAATTCTTTTTCACAGAGTGGGAATCGTTGGACAGGGATTAAGATATTGCATGTGAACACATAATTGATTTGTGTGTGTTGATTGCTCGAACCATGCCTTCAGGCACGGGCATGCACTAATAGAAAATATGGTGCACTTCTAGAGAAAGGAAGTTGCGAAATATCATTACTAAAATTATGAAAATTATAGTACTCCAGTTGTAGAAAAGGAAGCTTGAAAATCTTTTGCAAAATTGATTGCAGATGCACAAGCTAAACATAACAACGTTGTCCATACTTTCATAAAATATTTTTGAAATGAAAAGAAACAGAATCTAACAGCTAGACTTATCCAAAAAATAATAATAAAAAGAGTCTAACAGCTATACCGGCCAGCTTAAAAAAAAAAAAAAAAAAAGGCCGGGTTTTGGTATGGCTTGACCCGTGTTTGACCCGACCTATTCCAACCCGCCTACTATTGACGCGTATTCAACTTGACCATACTCAATCCATGACCTATTTTAACCCGCCCTTTTGCCACCTCTATGTAGAGGTGTCAAACGTGTCTGTCGTGCCGTGCCGTGCCATTTTCTTCTGTGCCAACCGTGCTTTGTGTCATGCCGTACTGTACCCGTTTACTTCATCATGCCATGGTGTGCCATGCCGTACTGTGCCATGGTGGGCCAATTTGCTTTGTCGGGCCGTGCCTTTTTTAAATCGTGTCGTGCCGTGCCGTGCCTTTTTTTGTCGTGTCATGCCGTGCCTTTTTTTGTCGGGTTGTGTCGTGCCGTGCTTTTTTTTTGTAGGGTCAGGTCATGTCGTGCCTTTTTTTTATCGGTTTGTGTCGTGCCGTGCTGGCCCTTAATCGTGTGTCGTGTCGTGCCATCAATTTTCGTATTCACATCACCAACCGGCAACCTATTTTCGTCTAAAAAAAAATCTTCCCAAAAAACACACATTTCGGTGCCCCGTGTGTCGGTGCCTCTAATGTTCTTAAGTCTGTATATCATAGTATTCAATATTTCAATCCTAATGATTATCTAGTGTTCTACGTGCAAGGTGCATCCCTCTAGAAAACACATGCTCTCACAAATGTTATATTCAAAATTAACATTAGTAACTAACGTTGTTGCCAATGGACTGTAGCCTAGTTGGTATCTCCTCGTCCTCCTCATGTGGGAGGCCAGGATTCGAGAGAGAGACAATAGCATTACTATCAAAGAATCACCATGAAATTCAATGTTGCTGTGGAGGTTCAGATCGGTGAGACTTGGGACTAGAAAGCAGATTTTTCACATTCAGTAGAAAAGCTTGGTGCCCATTCTCGACCAGATCAAAAGCTATCTGAAATGCGAGCAGAGCATCATCCTTATTTTTAGATCGCAGAAGTTTTTTCAAGATGCTGGAAACGCCCTCTGGTTCATCCAGTAACATCAGGCATTGACAAATGCTTAAATAATCAGGAGAAGGCAACTTCGGGTATACTTTAACAAGAAGACGAAGCACTTGTGTACAAGATTGGCGTAGGGTTTGGATTAGTTTATGAATAGCTCATCTCCTTCAAATTATATTTTGTTCATATCCATCAAGCAACTAGGAATAATTATCAGTTATATGGTGAAAAAAAGAGGGATATCTTCTTTCATATGTAAAATTGAAGTTCTCCAAATAAAAAAATTGCAGACATACAATTTTAGCAAACAGGAGGCAAACCTTCTATCCTACCACCTCCGTTTCCTCTTCATGGAACCATTGTCTCACTCAAAACAACCACATCCATACAAGTTCTAGATAATAAATCTGGTTCATTTTCCGCCATACCTAGGGTAAGGGTACATCTTCAAACCTAGCTAGTAGATACGGGATGCAGGAAGACAACAATAACAGTTATATTATCTCTGCTTCCACGTTCCGTAGCCTCAGTTGCCAATCTCTTCGGGCACATCCCGACTTCTTTCACCGTGTCGTTCATTATGTTAACGACTTCTGCCTCACTCATGACATCTGAGAGCCCATCACTAGCCAAAGCCTAACAAGCAAACACATTTTAGCACAGAGTTGAACTAAATCACATTCATTCTTCTTGTAGCAATCCTTTTCAAAATACTACCAGTAGTTTCTTCATGTATTGGATTCGTAAATATTATGACATAATACTAGTCAAAGTTCATAAGTTTCAAACAGCCCAAAGCTTTAGAATGACTGGATGGGAATAGGCCTTCAAAATATTTTTGTAGACTAATGTTCGTAAATTAATAAATTATTTTCTTTCAAATCCATATTACGTGTCAATCACGATACAAGTATTCTACCTTTGCTCTAAATTAAACACAAGAATGCAATGATAATACAAAAAGTGAAAAAGGAGAGAACTTGAATGAAGAAGCCTTCATTGTTTGCATTTCAAAATGGTCAAGTGCATGGCCTATTTACAAGCTTAGTAACGATTGCAGACTATGCAAAAAATTAATTAATGATAATTCATATCCGAACATATTCAGAAAATTCTGTCTAGTAGTCAGAATGGTTCAGGGGATCCACAAAAAGTCTACATAGAGATCTAGACCTAGGAAAACAGAGAGCTCTGCCTTAGGCCTCCAGCAGTCAAAGATTGGAGTGAAGATGATCAGAAAAATCTTCTCTCTCAAGATTACACTATTGACTAACCAATGAAATTGTCCAAGTATGAGAACCCCAAAAATTTCTATTTGCAAGCACTATTGGTGACAGAAATAAGCAGAGGCAATTCGTCTTGTACCAAACTAGTAAAGCTTGGAGTACAGGGTTTACGAAATAGTATGTATGATGCTATGAATATCCAAACACTTTAAGAAAATTGTATAGCAAAATGGCAACTAAATTTTTTCAAAATAACCAAGGAAGAAACACACTGACTGATCGACTATAGCAACCAAATGATTATCCAGTGTCCAACAGCAGCTCAGCTAGCAACCTCCAACACAAATATCAACAAGCTTAGTAGCATATTCAAAATTTGGACAAAAAAAAGCACATAAAGCATAATTTGAGCACCTAAATTTCAGCTTTCAAGTACAAATTTTTAGCATGCGAGAAACCAATATTTCAGCTACTAAAACAGTGATTTCAGCTTGTAAAATAAACCAAAATTTCAGCTTGTACAGTTGTACTATCAGTTTTCGCAATAAAACAGTGATTCCAGCACTCATAAGCACCATTTCCAGCACATAAGCACCATTTACTTTAATTGAGGGAGTCATAAAAAAGCCATGGATACAAAAATAAGTGAGAAAATCCACCTTCTTCATTTTGCTGGCATGAATTTGATTCAGCCTTCACGTGGTTTGGTCCTTGGTGTCTACAATGTCCTACAAAACAAGAACTAGCACCAGCAGCTGTAGGTGGACAAATTCAAGTAGTGCTTGAATAGCACTAGATTGTAACGGCCTCTCGTGCCTCTTGACTGGAACCCTAATTTGTCGTCGGAACCCTTGACCTGCAAAACAGACAAGGAGTGAGCGCACCTTTGCCTCTCGTGGCAAAGGCCCTCTGATGCCTTTGTTAGTATCTCCTACTGATAATAAACCCTAAATATCAATAGGAAGTCACGTATGAATGCAATGTATTGCGTACCTTTCACCTCTAGGTTTATCTTATATTTATAGATTCATGGATGCTTGCTGCCCAAGTATCCATATTGCCCTAGGTTTTCTACCTCGTATAAAAAAATCAGAATATCTTGGATTCTCGTTCCCTTGTCTGTTCATTACCTTAATCCTTATGGGACTCTTTTCCATAATGAGCCGAACATCCCATTCTCATTGAGTATCTTTTACAGATCCTACATTCTCAGGATCTCACTCTTTAACGGAATACCACTGTTTCTGGACTCTTCCAGAGTGTTCCCTCTTCTTCAACATCTGATAGGACTTCTCTCCTTGTTCGGCCATCTCATGACCGAACAGACGGTCTGGACCAGTCACTTTATATGTAACTGGTCCTTTTATCAATTATTTGGACCATTTCCTTCTTTAGGAGCTCTCCTCTTGTTCGGCTTTCTCATTGCCGAACAAGTTACTTGAACAGTGGCTTCACATGTCACTTTCCTTTTATTTGGTCCAATAACTTCTCATGTTTTACTGAACCAAGACTCTTGTAACTTTTCTGGACCAATGACTTCTCATGTCACTGGTCCATGGCGCGATGATTTTCCTTCACAACGTGTTCGGGCCCTTCTTGGACCTGTTCGGAAATACCTCCCTACAATTGCTCCCCAGCTTTACTTGTTTATGTTTTACTCAAATGACGAGTAAAGCTCCTATTTACCGAGCAAATTTATTTTGTTCCTGCACCCTATTTCATATATCGGTACAATTTTCATCAATTAGCCTCGGCAAAAACATCTCTTCGTTTGGCCGGGACAGGCTTTTTAGTCCTAATCTTTACACGTGTTGATCATTGTACTGCTTACATTAAATGTAGACAGATGTGTTTTGGGGAACGGAACACTCAAACGGCGTCTGGGGTGACGTTTCACATTCGCCACCCCACTTTTTAGGGTATTTTTGGGTTTTCGTCCCATTTTCAAAAACCCCATTCTCTCACTTAGACTCCCTCTGCAGAAAGTTCGAGCTTTTACCCGCCATTGAAGCTCTGTTCACCATCTCGAGGCTATTTCTTTTCTGCTTTAGGGATTCCATCTTCCAATTCGTAAGTCACCATTCTTCTCTTTGCTCCATTTCTCTTGTTGATTGCTTACAATCGTTTTTAGGGTTTCATCGTCCCCCCTTCTTTTTATTCAAAGAACCAAGATTTTCTGGTTATGGGGAGATTTCGGAGGCATTGTAATACTCCTCAGACCATGTCAAGTTTCAGATCTCGTTACGAGATTCCTGACAACGTGGCTACTGTTTTGGCTCCTGGGGATTCCATCCGTGAAAGTTTCGATTTTGACACCCTTCACATTCCTGTAGTAGCCGTTGTTGAGGGCGGAGTTAGGTTTCCCTTAGCTCCCCTACTTCGTCAGGTTTTGGCATACTATAGGCTTTCCCCAATGCAGGTCTCTGCTAATTTCTTTCGAGTGGTTATGGGTATAAATGCCCTGAATCAAATGTTAGGGACTTCCTTAGGTTTATATGACATCCACCATTTATACAGCATCTCCAGAACCTGGGATGCCCTCACATATTATCTAAAAAGTAGAGATTCTAGAAAGAAACTTGTCCTTGAACTCCCTGACTCTGCTCGAGGGGATGATGACGACTTTCTGATTGTTACGGGCAACTTCGAACCCAGAGATGAGGACGGCCAAGTGATTGGTTTTCATGCTCCTCAAATATATGGGAGCCCACGTTAGTGCTTTCCTCCTAATCCATATGTTTCTTCATTTTCAGAAGAAGCCTTCTCGTGCTTCTATTTATTTGTGTATTTTGTTTTGTTTTAGCTTCAAACATCAATCGAGGCCATAATATCATAACCCCTCAAGTTCACATAGCAGATATCAGACGTGCACTTGCTTTCAATGGTGAAGGGACATACCTTTCAGGCCGAGCAAGGGCAGCTCAGGTACTGCTTAGTTATAAAGCTTTATATGGTGGTTTTATTGATCGGCATACCCGTGCAGCCGACACCTCTATTATAGCTGGTCCTTCAAGACCTTTCCCTGAGCAAGAAGAAAGACGTTCTCGAACACCTCCAGTTCCTGACGTGCCAGTCCCTCTTGCTGAGGAAGCTTCCAGTTCCTCTTCCAGCGGTTATACCCCCTCTCCTCCAGAAATGAACCGGCCAATTGACTTAGGAAGCCTTCTTACCATTCCTGGTCGGGGTCGCAATGTTGCTCGGGGCCAAAGTGGTCCTCAAGGTCATGGTCGCCATGCCCAGATTCAAACCGATGCTCCTCCAGGATTCTCCCCAGAGGAAATTGAAGCCCTCCACCGAGAAAAACGTCAACGAGTGGAGGAATCTCAGGAAAAACCCCCACAAGCCTCTTCTTCTCCAGCTCCTACATGGGCTCCTTCTTTCACTCATGAAAACCGAGCTATCACTGCTCGGGACAGTGTTGAGTCTAAAGGTACTGCTCTTGCGCTGTCCCAAGCCTTTCTATTGCCTGGAGACATGCAAAAAGAAGTGGCAAGCTCTCCGGACAACCTTCTGAGCTCATTCATGTCCCATAATGCCAAGGTAAAATTTCCCTTTGTAAACCATATCCTTTGGTATCTGTGTTTATTTGTTTGAATGTTTCAGGTGATCCAAAAGATGGTGCCTATGGCTCAGAAGCTCAGCCAGTCCGAGCCCCAACGTGCCAAGCTTGTCAGTGAAAACACCAAACTGCAACGTGCTATTATTAAGCTTGAGAGGGAGAGGAACCAAGCCCTGGTGATGGCTGACGGGCTAAAGGGACAGCTGAAGGGGGCTGAAGACAGTCTGAACTAGTCCCTAAAAGAACTAGAGGCGAGCCAGAATGAAGCCAAAGATGCATTCGAGCGGGGATACAATGAAGGAATCAAAGTAGCTACGGAAAGCTACAAGAATCAAATGCCTGGAATACAATATCAGATTTGGATCGCCTCCTGGACAGCTTGTCTTACAAAAGCTGAGATACCTGAGTCGTTGCCCCTCTGGACCAACATTGAACTACTAAGCTCAGCTGCTGGTCGTGAGGAAGACATTACGGAGGAGGGAGATGAAGAGCAAGATGTGCAGACGTCTGAGCAACCTGTTACTGATGTTGAACCAGGTGATGACATGACCAACCCTGGCCAAAAGGAAGTCAGTGGTGGTCATCCTGGAGGTGAGAATGCTACGGAAGATATGACTGCACCAGCAGCTCCTGCAACTGTTCAAGATCTCACGGAAGACGAATGAATTCAATCTCCTTTATTTGATAGTCAACCTATTAGCCACCTGTTTTGAATTGTGCCCTTCATGGCACAAATTCCAAATTTGGTTTTAACATCGGTGTTTTGGCCAAATGAGGCCTTTGAATATTGTTTTGATACTTAAGTGTTTCGTACTTTGTTTAAGTTTCTCGTACTTATGCATGTATTCGTATGCTTCCAAGTTTATTCGTACTTGAACAGTTTTTGCATATTCTCGTATGCGTCTCAACATGTAATTCATGCTTGGTTGCATGCCTAAGTTTTTTTGTACTTGAAGCAATCAGTGTTTGCATATCTCATATGCTTAAAGAAAGAAAGCAAAGAAAAACGTTAGGACCGTTCTCTTGGGACCATTCTCTGCTCCCCAATATGAAGGATGGTTGAAAAAGAAATGGCAGGCTTCATATTCGAGTAACCCTCAAAATAAAAAATTTAAAGAACATGCCTTTATTCAGAAGTGGAGTTTGAAAAATTCAAAACTCAAGGGGCGTTACTCGTACCCCTTGCAACTAATAAAACACAAGAGAGTTTTATTCGTAACTCTCACACAATCACGATGTGAATAAAAATGTACTTAAACATAAGCAAATAAAGAACTTTCTCAAATTGTGGACATTCCAAGGCCTTGCCACCGGGTTCCCGTCCAGATCTATCAATCGATAAGCCCCAAAGCCCACGATCTCAGTAACTTGATATGGGCCTTCCCAATTGGCTTCTAACTTTCCTTCATTGGCCACTTTAGTGTTGCCAAGCACCTTTCGTAGCACAAGGTCTCTAACACCAAACTCTCGTGGATGTACATGTTTGTTGTAGCTTTTGATTAACTGCTCTTGGTATGAGCCAAGTGCACCAGGGCCCGCTCTCGTCGTTCCTCGGCAAGGTCTAATTCAATTTCCAAGGCTCTATCATTTCTTCCACTTTCAACCAAAGTGGTCCTGTTGGTCAGCAGACCTATTTCTAATGGAATAATGGCCTCTGTTCCATATGCTAATGAATAGCGGGTCTCTCCCGTAGACCTTTTAGGCGTTGTTTGGTGTGCCCATAGAACCAATGGTAATTCGTCAGGCCACTTCGCTTTTGCTTTATCCAACCTTTTCTTGATTCCATCAAGAATTGTTTTGTTGGAAGCCTCTGCCTGTCCATTACTTTGAGGGTAGGCTGGAGTCGAGTAATAATTTCTTATTCCATACTGAGCACAGAATGCTTTGAATTTCTTCTAAAATTGTGATCCATTGTCTGTAATCAATGAGTATGGGACCTCAAAACGAGTAATGATGCTCTTCCACACGAACCTTTCTATCATAAGTTTGGTAATTTTGGCCAATGGTTCCGCCTCAATCCACTTAGTGAAATAGTCCGTTGCAACTAGCAGGAATTTTCGATTCCCAGTTGCTTTGTGTAGTGGACCCACGATGTCCATTCCCCATTGAGCAAACGGCCAGGGACTTGTCAAAGGCACCAGATCCTCGGCTGGTGTTCGAATCATTGGTGAAAACTTCTGACATTTTTCACGAATTTTTACGTATACCTTAGCATCTTCTTGCATGTACGGCCACCAATAACCTTGGGTGATTGCTCGATGGGCTATGGACCTGCCCCGAGCATGGCTTCCACATGTTCCCTCGTGAATCTCGTGGAGAAACTTTTGCACCATTTCAGGATGCACACAAAGCAAATAGGGACCTATAAAAGACTTTATATACAATTTTCCCTCTGGGAATAACCAAAATCGAGCAGATTTGGTCCTTATTTTATGAGCCTCCTTTTTGTCTGAAGGGAGTGTTTCATCTCGTAAAAACTCCACAATTGGGTCCATCCAACTTGGTCCCTGGTTCACATCCAAGACCATCTCCACGCTTCTCCCAATGCTCGGCTCAGTCAAATACTCTACGGCTATCTTTTTTTTAAACTCAGTTGGTACAGCTGCGGCTAATCATGCTAATGAATCTGCATGAGCATTCTTTCCAGAACTTATCTGCTCAATATACACCCTTTCGAAGGTATCAAGCAGATTTCTGGTTGCCTGTACATAGGCCGCCATCTTCTCGCTCGGGGTTTCATATTGCCCGGACAGTTGATGGACTATAAGTTATGAATCACAATATACCCTAACACGTTCTGCTTTTAGGGTTTTTGCACTTCTTAAGCCAGCTAAGAGTGCCTCGTACTCTGCCACGTTATTTGATGCATTGAACCCTAGCCGAACAGATAGTTCTAACATTGACCCTTCAGGGGGCAAAAGCACAACCCCGATTCCTGATCCAGTGTTACAAACCGACCCATCAACGAATAGCTTCCATTCCTGGGAATTTTGTTCGGCTGGGGCCTGTTTCTCCTTTTGGGGTAGTTTTGTTTTCTGCTCCATTCTCGTAGGAGGCAAAGGTGCTACTATGGGTGAGAATTCTGCCACAAAATCATCCAACACTTGGCCTTTAATTGCTGTACGCGGCTGATAATCGATGTCATATTGGCTTAACTCAACGGACCAAGTTGAGATCCTTCCCAAGAAGTCTGCTTTTCGTAGCAGTGATTTTAATGGGAACTCAGTATAAACCACAACTTTATGGCTCTGGAAATAATGTGGTAATTTTCTGGTTGCCGTTCTTAATGCCAAGACTAATTTCTCGAGGGGCAAATATCTTGTTTCTGCATCTAATAACGTTTTGCTCACATAATAGACTGAGATTTGCTCGGATCCCTTATTTCTCGAGAGGACTGCACTCACAGCATGCTCAGAAACGACTAAGTACAAAACTAGGGACTCACCTGGTTCTGGAGTCCAAAGAAGGGGAGGAAAAGCCAAATATCCCTTCAGATCCTGGAAGGCTTGTTCACACTCTGCTCCCCATTTGAATCCTTCCCTTTTCTTTAACAGCTGAAAGAAAGGTCTGCACTTGTCACTTGATCGGCTAATAAATCGATTAAGGGCCGTTGCCATCCCAGTCAACCGTTGGACGTCCTTCGTTGTCCGAGGACTCTGCAGATTCTATAGGGCCTTTATCTGGTCGGGGTTCACCTCAATCCCTCTTATGGTTACAAGGTGGCCCAAAAATTTTCCAGAACCGACTCCAAACGTACACTTCGAGGCGTTGAATTTCAGTTTGTATTTCCTCAAGATTTCAAAAGCCTCTTTCAAATATGCTATATGGTCTTACCCAGTTTTACTTTTCACTACCATGTCGTCTATGTAAACCTCCATAGTTTTGCCGAGCAATTTTCTGAACATGATGGTTGCCAATCTCTGATATGTTGCCCCTGCATTCTTTAATCTAAAGGGCATGACATTGTAACAGTACAACCCTCATGGTGTAATAAAAGAAGTCTTTTCTTGTTTTGCCCCAAACATGGCAATTTGATGATATCCTCGATATGCATCGAGAAAACTCATTCGTTCGTATCCCGCTGTTGCATCAACTAACTGATCTATCCTTGGAAGAGGGAAACTGTCCTTTGGGCATGACTTGTTTAAATCTGTGAAGTCCACACAAACACGCCATTTTCCATTCTTCTTTTTGACAACAGCAGTATTGGATAGCCATTCTGGATAGTAAACTTCCCTTATTGCCTTAGCTTCCAACAAACGGTCTACTTCTTCAATTACTGCGTCAACGTGTTATATGGCTGCCCTTCTTTTCTTTTGAATGACTGGCTTGTGCTGTGGATCTACATTCAAATGATGGCAAATAACGTTTGCATTCACACCAGGCATTTCCTCTGGTGTCCAGGCAAATACGTCGACATAAGTTTTCAAGAAACTTATCAATTCAGTCTCTTCCTCTGCTGGCAGTGATTCCCCGATTAAAAAATACCTATCTGGATCAATCTCATTGATCTGTATTTTCTTCAAACCCTCAACTACCCTCTCGGTTGCGTCCTTACCGATATCCTCAATGGTCGGCTGATCTAGAATTTTCACTGTTTTGACATGGTGGGCGTTATAGATTCTTTTTATGATGGATACCAAACATTGTTGAGCTACCTTTTGGTTACCCTTGATCTGTTCAATCCCATTGGATCCTGGGAACTTTACCATTTGATGGAAAGTAGAAGAGACTACCCTCATCTTGTGTAACCATGTTCTCCCTATAATCACGTTATAGGAGGACGGTACGTCCACCACCAGGAAGTCGGTTCGTAGCACCACTGTCCCAGCCCGAACAGGCAAAGTTACTTTTCCTAACAGCCAAACTGCTCCTGCTCCAAATTCAACCAAAGGGGTTACTGATTGTACCAAATCTTCTTGAGTTAGTCCCAATTTCTTGAATGCATCGTAATATAACACTTCGGTGCAACTCCCTGAGTCCACTAGAATTCTTTCCATGTCATATTCCCCAACTCGTAGGGTTATGGCTAAAGCATCATTGTGAGGTACCTGGACTCCTCCCAGATCTTCATCTGTAAAAACTATGTCTTCATTCATGTTTCTTCGTTACGCCCTATTTTCTGTCCCAAATGCATCACGTGCTGGTCATGTTTAATCTGTCTCTAAAGCAATCTCACCTCATTTCTCATATAAGGTTCAGCTAATCCATGTATCATATGGATTACTCCCTTTGGATTCTGCTCGTAATCCAACTCCATTGCTTTTTCTTTATCCTTGGAATCTTCTTGGATAAATTCTTTGAGATAACCTTGCGAGACCAAATCATCAAGATGCCTTTTAAACATCTCACAATCTTCAGTCATGTGGCCCCAATCCTTATGGTAGCTGCAGTGCTGATTCGTAGCACGTTTTGCATCTTTATTCCCATCTAGAGTTGGAGGCCATTTGAAATAAGATTGATTCTTTATTCGATAAAGAATCCTGTAAATGGGCTCTTTCCAGACCGTATTTATTGAGAAGAATGACTTTGGATCCGGAGCTTGTTTGTCTTTGTACGGCTCTTTCTTTGCCTGCCCATAATCTTTTCTTTCACGATAAGTTTTGGGCTTTGGCTTGTCTGCTTTCTTTGTAGGCCCCTTTACTTGCTCGACGGCCAGCTTACCATCCTCCCGAAGAATGTCATCCTCGTTTCTGGCGTGCTGCTCAATTCGCTCCATCAATTTTGCCAGTGTCTGCACTGGACTCATGTTTAGGGACTTACGCAACTCCCCCCGAACAGGCAAACCTGTCTTGAATGTGGCTATTGCGTATTCCTCGCTGTAACCTTCAATCTCATTGAAGGTTTCCCATTACTTTTTTGTATATTTCCTGATCGGCTCGTCCTCGCCTTGCTCCATAAAGGAAAGGCTCTCAAAAGTTTTTGGAGCTTTCCTGCTCGTGCAGTGAATTCTTTGGCCAACTGCACCCATGTTCGGATGGAACGTGAACCCAACCTATGAAACCAAGACAAAGCTACCTTTCCTAAACTTGACGGGAACATCTTGCACATAATTGCATCATCTCCTTCATGCATGAACATTGCCTGCTAGTAATGCTGTATATGTGCCACGGGATCAGCATCTGTCTCGTAGAGGATGAACGTTCCGTGTTTCACTCTGGTCGGCAACTTAGCCTCTTGTAACTTCTTTGCAAAAGGGGAGGATGCTATATTCTTAAGTGCTTTCCATGCTGCCTCTCGTGCAGTCATGGTTTCATCCTCTGGTCCTTTCTTTTCGTTGGGTCTAGTTCTTTCCCAATCGGAATCAGGTCTTTCGTACCTGTCCCTATGATGTTTCCTACTCCCTTCCTCCTCAGGGGTAGATCTTCGACCTCTGTTTCTCCTCTTTCTTGGAGAAACCTTCCTTCACTCTAGTGTTCGGGTCTTACTCCTCTCTTTTCGTGGAGAAACTTTATATCGCCTTGGGGTTGGACTTCTGCTTCTGCTCCTTCTTCCTCGTGAAGGAGCTTTTCTGTAATGTATCATAGCATACCCACTACCTCTAGAATTTCTTCGAGACAGTCTGGAATCCTCCGGATGTTCCCTAATTCTCTCTAGTTTTCTGATCTCATGTTCTCATTTTTTAATCAGACGAGCATACTTCTCGATTTCTTGCCTCTTTTTATCAAGAACGTCTTCACTACGGTGCACACTCCTGGAGTATGCGACCGATTCATCCCTTCGATGGGATTTACTCCTTCTCGTGGATCTCGAAGCCGTCTCTTCCTCTCTATTTTTGGAGTTATCGTGGACAGTAAGGGGGCGGCCCTTACTCGTGGTCCTCCTGTGTCCACCCTCGGGCTTTCTCGGAGCCCCAGGTGGAGATTTATCCCTTCCTCCATCTAACACATTCTTTAGATCGTGCGGTGTTGCTGGATCTACTTCCACCATGGTCGTATTTTAAAGGGAACTCTTTCGTTTCCCACAGACGGCGCCAATTGTAGGTGGACAAATTCAAGTAGTGCTTGAATAGCACTAGATTGTAACGGCCTCTCGTGTCTCTTGACCGGAACCCTAATTTGTCGTCGGAACCCTTGACCTGCAAAACAGACAAGGAGTGAGCGCATCTTTACCTCTCGTGGCAAAGGCCGTCCGATGCCTTTGTTAGTATCTCGTACTGATACCTAAATATCAATAGGAAGCCACGTATGAATGCAATGTATTGCGTACCTTTCACCTCTAGGTTTACCTTATATTTATAGATTCATGGATGCTTGCTGCCCAAGTATCCATATTGCCCTAGGTTTTCTACCTCATATAGAAAAACCAGGATATCTTGGATTCTCGTTCCCTGGTCAGTTCATTGCCTTAATCCTTGTAGGACACTTTTCCATAATGAGCCGAACATCCCATTCTCGTTGGGTATCTTTTACAGATCCTACATTCTCGGGATCTCACTCTTTAACGGAATACCACTATTTCTGGACTCTTCCAAAGTGTTCCCTCTTCTTCAACATCTGATAGGACTTCTCTCCTTGTTCGGCCATCTCATGACTGAACAGACAGTCTGGATCAGTCACTTCACATGTGACTGGTCCTTTTATCAATTATTTGGACCATTTCCTTCTTTAGGAGCTCTCCTCCTGTTCGGCTTTCTCATTGCCGAACAAGTTACTTGAACAGTGGCTTTACATGTCACTTTCCTTTTATCTGGTCTAATAACTTCTTATGTTTTACTGAACCAAGACTCTTGTAACTTTTCTGGACCAATGACTTCTCATGTCACTGGTCCATGGCGCGATGATTTTCCTTCACAACATGTTCGGGCCCTTCTTGGACCTGTTCGGGAATACCTCCCTACAGCAGCAGTAGAAAACAGGTATATGAAAGCCAAATGAACAAGGAAAATGAATAAGAAAATTGAATTCTGCTCAAATATTAGTTCCTTTTATCATCATAGCAGAAAATTGAAATGGATGCAACATTAAGTTGCCATTATGGCCTTCATAAGTTGCAACACCACTTCATAGTTCATAACAATGCGACTACGGCTCAGACATTAGTGTTTTTTTTATCATCATAGCCGGAAACTGAAATGGATGCAGCAACGTTAAGTTGCCATTAAGGCCTTCATAAGTTGCAACACAATCACACTTCACTTTGCAAAAAACTAGGGTTGTGTCCGTGGCATATTCATTTCAGACTAAAAGGAGACACACACACACACCCCACACTGCCACACACACCACAACGCATACAGGCAACATCCACTGCAGTTGAGTGAAGCTATACAGACCACAAGGCATGTAGCAAAATTTAGGCTCAGATATTAGTTAAGAAAATACATCATAGCAAAAAACTGAAGTGGGGGCAACACCATGTTGCCATTTAAAGCCTTCATAAGTTGCCACAACATCCACTTCAGCCCACTTACTGAAATGAATAAGCCACAAACACAAATACAAAATACTGAAATGAATAAGCCACAGACACAACCCCAACAGAATAAATGAATAATAGATTCAAACCAAATGCCAGCAGGTCCTCCTAATCACTGTCTATATTAGAATCTGCAAAATAACCTCTGAGTTCATCTTTAGCTGAGCATTTTTGAATTCCAAGGCATGCATCCTCCAAATCTTTCAAGCATATGAGACAATCCAAAATGTCTAGAGCTAGTCTGCTCCTCCTCTCATCCAACACTCTTTTACTTGCACTAAAAGCAGATTCGGATGCCACTATAGACACAAAAGGGGTTAGTAGATCACGTGCCATGATTGAAAGAACGAGATATTTATCTTCATTTTTTTCCACCAAGCTAAGACATCAAAATCACGCCTGTCATTCCCGTCAACAGATTCTAGGTCCAAATATTTCTCAAGTTCAATCCGTGAAGTTACAGTGCTACTTCCTATTCCTAAATTTGAACTAATGAAATCCCAAAATTCATCATTGGTACTTGTAGAAGATGTTAAAGGAGCAGCAGTACAACAGCATTGGAACGAAACTTAGAGTCATAGTTAACATACATGGTAGTCAATAAATCATTCACATTAGCAAAAGAAGGTAAAGTAGTAATCCTTAAATTCGTACCAATCTCTCTTAAGAGTAAGCTAACACCTTGTAACTTCATCCTAGGGTCCATTACTGTAACTAACATAAATATTGGTGGCATTTCCTCATAATATTTTTTGAATTTTCCTTCCATATCTATACAAGCATGTGCAAAATTTGGATGTTCCCTATGTTTATGAAAATTGACACTGATATTGAAAAGATGATGAAGCACAATACAAGAAGTAGGATAACGAATACCCGAACAAGCTATGGTAGCAACATAAAACACTTTTAAAAATTTCACGAACTCAAAACCAATTTTTCAATCAGGTGGAGTTAAAGGAGTACCACGACACGGTCGATACCTCTGATTAACAAAAGTAGATATTGCATCACTATATTTCCTACAAGACTTTAACATAAGGTAGGTCGAATTCCAACGATTTTGAATATCAGAATTCATATTTTTGGGTTTAAGATTTTAAAATGATGTGCACAATTTATCAAATTCTTGTTACCTAGATGGGGAAGTAGCAATAAAAAGAATAGCATTTCTAATTTTTGAAATCTGAGGTCCTATATGTTTCAAACCATCTTGCACAACTAAGTTAATGACATGGCATACATATCGCAAATGCAATAATTCACCAAAATAAGGAGTCGTCAAATTTCTTATAAACAATGAAAGTGTAGCACTATTAGCGCTATGGTTGTCAAAAGTAATGCTATAAACCTTATCAACAACTTCAAAATCCCTAAAACACCCATAATACTTTCAAAAATCTGTTTAGTATCATGAGGAAACTCCACTAAACGGAAAGCAATAATTTTTTTTGCAAAGTCCAACTAGAGTCTACATAATGAGTAGTCACACAGATATAACCACGATTATTTATACCAGACCACATATCAAAAGTAAAACCTATTGCACCAAGACTTGCAAGTTCACTAATCAAATCTTTTTTAACTTCACTATGAGATTTCTTCGTATCACTACGGGTTGAATTTCTAGAAACTTTAGCAAATGAAGAATTCAGACAATTTTGGACAAAATATTCAAATCTAATACCATCACCAAAAGTAAATGGTTGTTCTGCTGCAGCTACATAAAGGGCCAGTCCATGTCTCATTTTTTTTAATAAACAAAATTACTACGATTAGATACACCACCAATTTTATCAGCATGTTTACCTTTTAGATGTCTACCATGTGGCCCTACACCATTATTACTTATGCATTTATAATTTTTGTCACAATAATGGCATATAACCCTAGCTCCTATGTCAATACGATTTTCATCCTTGAAGTTTTTATCTATAGAGAAACAACCATGCTACTTGCACATATGTTTTTTTGGCTTTTTGCACATATCTTGCACATATATTTTTGTGGAGCTCGTATCGGGATTCCACAAAAATGATCCGAACTGCTCATCTTTTTTAAAATATTTTTTTTGGACGCTTCCTGTAAAAAATCAGTTCCAACAGATATCGGTATGGGCTTTCTTAGAATTCGTAAAGCAAAACAGAATGATTCATTCTACGATTTCTGAGAATGCCCTTACCGATATCTGTTAGAGCTGATTTTTTACAAGAACCCTCCAAAAAAATATTTTTAAAAACATAAGCGGTTTGGATCATTTTGTGGGACCTGGATATGTGCCCCACAAAAATGTATGTGCAAGATATGTGCAAAAACATATGTGTGAGAATCATTGAGAAATCATTCCATACCCATGAGTAGCGTCGTGACTTTTTTAAACCACTAAGGCCTGAATTTGTAGCTGCAAGAGTAGAATCTATTGGAGTAGCAGTAGAATCTAAAGGTCCTATTCCACTTCCACCACCAACAATGTTTGAAGCAGCCTCCTCACCTACAAAACCCATACCCTGTGGTGCAATAGGGTTTCGTGGTAGTTCATCAGAAGAACCTAAGTGGGAGTCACGATCCTCCCCATTTCCAGGATCTATCTACAAAAAAAAAACACCATAACAGGGGTTATTAAAGGGGAAATAGTGCATGTGTGTACTAATATACGAAATTAGTGCAAGTGTGTGTGTACAAAATCAGTTTCGACAAATTTGTCAAAAATATACTAATATAAGAAATTAGTAACAAAATCATCAGATCTGGCTTGACTAGCCAGAACCCTAATTTAAGAAATTAGTAACCAAAGCCCTAATTTTGTAACCCTAATTTCAGAAATTAGTAACAAAAGCCCTAATTTCGTAACCCTAATTTCAAAAGGCAAGTGAAAATCCATTTCATCAGATCTGGCTAGAACCCTAAGATACTAACATACGAAATTACTCGATTGGTAACAAAAGCCCTAATTTCGTAACCCTAATTTCAAAAACTAGGTCAAAATCCTAATTTTAGAAACCCCAATTACAGTAGATAAGTGGAGACTAGAGAGGGAAGTGATAGAGGTACCTGTGAGGGAGAGAGAGACGGTGACTGGTGATAGAGGTACCCTTCACGCCTTTACCTGAGATTCGAACGATTCTCCTCTTATTGCTCAACTAGCTCGGTCTCAGAAAGTCGGAGAGACACAAAGAGAGAGACGTTGAGAATAGACGAACAGACGAATAGTGAACATAGAGAGAGAGACGTTGAGAGAGTGAGATGATGGTCACTGCACCGACTCACCGTTAGAGTTGTCACTGGAAAGTCAAAAAAGGAGAAAGAGAGAGAGAGAAAGAGAGAGAGAGAGAGAGAGCTGTGAAGTGTGAGTACCATTTGAGAGAGAGGTGAATTTGATCACCAAGAATCCGAACGTTGAGAGAGTCAGAGAGACGTTGAGAGAATCAGAAAGATCTGAGAGAGTGAGAGAGAGAGAGAGAGAGTCGGAGAGATCGGAGATATGAGATGAGAATGAGAATGACGTGAATGAAATCTCTGCTAGGGCAGCATCTCATTCCTTTTATATGATCTTTGTGATCATGTGCATACGAGACACCATAATCCATATGCACCAACTTATCGAAAATTCTCGTAGAATCCTGTAATGCATCACTCGAGGGCCGCCCGAGGTGTTATTTGAAAATCAAAACCGTCTATCTTTTATGTGGGAGTGACTATATTATTCGTGCCAAAAATAAAGTAAATTGGTTATCGTTATATACTTGATCATACATAACGTCAAATTTCCTATTAATGAATCTATGTTGCGCTGAAAGGGCTTCCAAAACCTGATAAAGCCGAAAATCTGCAAGAGTGATTAAAACACTGAGAAAAACAAAATGAACGGTATGGATCATCATACTTGTGTCGCAATCATGTGGCTAGCATACATTGGACTATAGCGGAATACATTGGTTTATAACCAGATAAGTTGGATGTATACATTTGAAAGGTAGCTGCAGACTCATTTTTTTGAACGTTCGATCTGAACGGTTACGATTTAAGATCTTATCAAATTTATTAGCCTCCCCTAAATAGGTGATAATCGGATGTCAGAAACCACGTGATTAGAACACATTTGGTGCTTTCAAAAGCGTTAAAGTCCTATAATGCATCATTTGAGGGCTGCCCGAGGTGTTATTTGAAAATAAGAACCGTCTACCTTTTATGTGGGAGTAATTATATCAATAGTGCGAAAAATGAAGTAAATTGGTTATCGTTATATACTTGATCGCACATAATAAAAAAATTTCTATTAATAAATCTACGTCCCAATGAAAGGGCTTCTAAAACCCAATAGACACAAAAATTTGTGAGTGATTAAAACACCAAGAACAAAATGAACGGTATGGATCGTCATACTTATGTCGCAATCGTATGGCTAGCATACAAGAGGCCCATTTTTGTAGAATAGAATTATATAATATATATTACTCGTTCTAATTATAAACACAAAAAGATTGTTGACCTTGGTGGTTTGAGATGTGTGTCAAGTCTCTAAGGACTTGGTTCGAACCCCATAGTCCATAGAGATTTTTTTTTAAAACCATTTTTTTTTAAATTAGTTTTTTTTCTTATTTATTTTCTCTGTCTTTTTAAAAAAAAAATCTTTATTAGATAAGACACTACTACCTACTGAAATTGCCCCACTAAGATGAAATGCAATGTACATCAGTATATGTGTAGTAATTGATATATTATCATGTTTGAATATTGATTCAAAATTTCTTAATCATATAAAAAATTTAAAATCTTATTTTACATAAATAAAAGGAAAAGATCAATAAATTATTGGATTACCAAAAAATAGACGGAAATAAAGGAAACTATAATCTGAAATCCCTTGTTTACTTAATAACATATTTTTTTTGATTTTTCCATGCCTCGTGTCATGCCGTGGCACGTGCCTGATGAGAACCGACACTGTGTTGTGTCGACGTGTCGTGCTTGTGCCGTACCCGACTAAAATCGTGTTGTGTTGTGCCATGCCCATCCTACTTTCGTGCCCGTGCCCGTGCCGTGTCACGACTCGTGCCCATCCCACTTCCATGTCGTGCCCGTCTAAGATCATGTCATGCCGTGACGCGCCAGACTAACTTCCGTGCCGTGCCCATGTCGTTCCCCCTCACTTCCGTGCCCGTGCCATGTCGTGCCGTGCCGCGTCCCCCTACCATGTCGTGCCGTGCCTGGCTAGAACTGTGTCGTGCCGTGTCGTGACTCATGCCCCATCCCACTTCCGTGTCGTGCCCGTCTAAGATCATGTCATGCCGTGCCGTGCCGTGCCAAGCCAACTTCCATGCCGTGCCCGTGTCGGTCCCGCTCACTTCTGTGCCCGTGCCATGCTACGTGCCCACTACGACCGTGCCATACCAGGATTAATTTGTGCCATGCCGCCTTCAAATGTGTCGTGTCCGACCCGACCCGTTTGACACCTCTACCTCTATGTAATATTTATAAAACCCAATAATGAAAGAAGCTTTGACTAGAGGTGTCAAATGGATCGGCCAGCATAGGTACGACACGAGCACGACCCAATTAACACGGCCCGCACGACATAACACGATCCCTATAGGTGGGCTAGTGTAACGCCCCGATTTTCCAAAAAATTTCAGAAGCATTAATAAATGATTTCTCAGGAAAAAAATTAATTTAATTAAACATGATTCTATTAATCAAGTACGAATTACTCAAAATAGAAATTCAATTTATTGCAGACGTGAAATGAAAATACTAAGTTTTGACAAAATATTAAATGTTTGGCATTTTATTTAACCAACTTCAGAACATACTCTAGTTCGTTTCTCCACGACCAGGTTCTCTTCTAAAAAGTATTGCTCACATCTGGGATCATATGTGCCTTTCTGATTCTCAGCAAAATTTGGCACGAATATATGTCAGGGTATATTGTACCGTGAGTGACGAGGTTCACTCAATAGATATTCCTGATCCCATAAATCCATAACATATAAGTAATATATGGCAAAGAATACTACAGCGTATGAACAAGATAAATTAATTGCAGTGCATGAATTAAAGGATAAATAAAAAAATTCCCATTTCTAGTTTTTAACTTATGTGATTCCTAGATTTTTCCACCATGAGAAATTCTCCTCATAGACAACCTCTGAATTATGACAACTCTAGTGATTTACATCTCTTTTGCTTACTTGGTCAGGGGTCCTAGATGAATAAGACTAAATTATATATTGGGTCAAACTCACTTGTACCATCACAAGAAGAGAATCAAAAACCAACAAACCACGAGAAATGAATTACATACTCTGGTTTCGCCAAATAACCACCATTCCCAAAGGATAAATGTAGAGACCCGTAAATTCATTTTATAATTTTATTGTTTTATAAATGGCAAAGTGATGGATTAATGAGAGTATTGTAGTTGGGGGTCAAAGTGTAAGGAGTTGAAAGTTATGGGTGCTAGTGTAATTTGTGCATGCGTGTGCCGTGTACATGCCTGGGAAATTTTTTCCCTTTTCACTTTTTCTTTTCATCTCCCTCCCTCTCTCGGCTCTCTCCCTCTCTCTTGCTCTCACCAAATTTCACTCCAATAACTCAAAACCCACTCAAAACAACCTTCAAGCATTCATCCTCTACGCGTATTGTGGTCCGTATTTTGCCGGTTGGAGCTCGGTGGAGTCGTATCGCTCTCGGTTTGATTTTCGAAAGCTAGGGCTCGAAATTCTTGTGGGTTTCGTTCTTCGGCCTCGAGGTAGGGATTCTACCTCTCAATATATGTGATAGAAGTGCTCTCCTTGCTTGAAATCGTGTCTATTGTTGTTGTTGTTGTTGTTGGATTCCTTGAAATCTGCAGAAAATCTGCTCGAACACCCCTTTGTATCAATACTGCTCTATTCAGTATCGATACAATAATCTCTGGAACGACCTTAGTTATTGAAGTATCGATACTAAATTAATCAGTATCGATACAATCGCCTCTGGAACGATTTTAAGGCATGTTGTATAGATACTGAAATGTATAGTATCTATACTTCAATGCCTTAAGGCTAAGTTTTGTTCATTGTTTCAACTCTATTGTCTTGACCCCCGATCACTTCTAACTTGCCCCAAACATCACCAAATCACTCCATAACATTATCGCTCATACTCGTTGAGTTTGTTGTGTATCTTTGCAACCCTCGCCCCTTGTTTGGTATAATTGGACGTCGAATTCCATATGGATTATGATTACATTGAAATGACACGTTATGTGTGTACGAGATTCTTGGACACTTATCGACACAACGAGAACATTTGGGGCCCATCGACGGGTGGGTGCCTGGCAGGGGATTTCGGGGTCCCATAATCAGCCCGGCAGGAGCTAATGCTCATATTGATCACTCAAGGCCCAACCTTCTCGGTGGGCGCTTGGCAGGGGATAGCGGGGTCCCATAATTAGCCCGGCAGGAGTTTCGGCTCATGACACTTAACGTGAAGCGATGTTGGACACATGGAAAGTGAAACGGTTAAAGATTGAGGTGTATACCAAATTTCATACCGAGTTTGTTGGATTGTTAAGCCTTGGTTATTGCCTATTGTGTGGTCTGTATCCCGTTCTTCCTTGTGATCATCCTTGTATTTCTCTTGCATATAATGTTAGCGTAGAATTTCCTACTGGGCTAGTGTAGCTCAAGCCTATTATCATTTTCAGGTACTAACACAGGACAATAGCGTGCATGCTTGGAGTGCTTGGATGTGATCATTATTTTGAAAGCTATCGATTGAGGAGTTACTTAGGCATCTTTGTAAATCTCTTTTGAAGATGTATTTGTAACTTTATTGTAAATCTTTTGACTATGGAATATTGTAACCCTTAACTCTTGAATATTCAGTACTTGTGTTAATTTGGGCCTCGGAGCCAAAGATGTAATATTTTGGGAATGCTACATTATTTTTGTTATCGTACGGATTATGGTGAGGTTTTATTTATGAATATCATTTATATTTATGCTAAAAATCGAGGGTGTGACAATAAATGCCCATAAAGTAATCACACAGTGCCATATTCACGGTTTCAGATCAATTATCCACCGGTCTATTAACCACAAGTGTCGAATCCACCGACCATTTCTCTAGGGTCTACCGGGCTCTCGGCCACTCTAGTTTTCTCCTGACCGCAACTGTCACCACTGTGACTTCCCAATATTTCACTTTCCTTAGTTTTTAATGTCTAATCAAACTAAATTCAACCACGAGCTCCACCCAGTGTACCTATTGTCCATTTCCACGTTCACGTAGCAAAGTCAAGCAATAACGTTCACTGTGTTCAGTTGCTAGTTTAGTTTTAGTTTTGTTTATGTTAGATATTTTGGCACTTTCTGGGGTTGTCCAAAACTTCCATTGGTATCTTTGCTATTGACTCCGTTTGATTGTAATGGGTTGGTTCTTAGAGGGTAGTTTCTTGCTTGATGCTCCTCCCATTTTCTGTGCCAAGTTGACTGCTACGGAATCGAGCCAATTGCGCGAGAGGTAAAAGCATTGCACGGCATCTCATGCATAGCATGATTGAGTTCAAAAATATTTTAGTCTCCGTTACTGATTATAGGGGACTTTCCTTACTCATATTCTTTCATACATAATATACATTACCTTAATCGTTTAAGTTGATTAGGTGATTTACTCTCCCTGGAAAAATAGAACACGTTTTCCCCAAATCAAAAGATTGTCTATTATTCCTTTTTATATATATAGGGGTGGACGACCACTCTATTTGTTTAAGGCGTGAGAGTTTTTCTCTTATAAAAACAAAAGAAAGGGTTGCACAACTGTTTTGTTTTTTGGTGGAGGCGAGAGACATTTTGTTTTTAGAAAAGAAAGAATGAGGTTCTGTAGACACCCTATTCTGAACTATCCAGATTGGTTTACTTACGGTTTTTGATTCCCCAATGATGATTACGGTCAAGAACACTTCAAGGTCATTGGTGTGTTTGAGCTTTGAGTGTCCTGAACCTCATTCAAACCTTTGTCGAGCCTTGTCCAGACCCTTCAAGCCAGAACCAAATGGCCTCAGCAAAACCATACTTGCTTACGCCAGTCAAAAGTCAGTCAAATATCACTATTCAACCATGTGTTCGAGACTTTTGTGGCCACCCTGACGTAGTCTACAGTCCCCTGATGATTACCATTGTGCAGCCGGCTCCCCCTCTCTCCTACACCACCTTTCAACCCAAGTCCCATGCATTTAATGCATGGGAGGCTCTCTTCTCAACCCAACCAGCCTTTAACCCAACTGATTACTGCCCTCTTCAGTCCTCCCTTGGGCTATAAATACCCCCCTTGCATTTATATGCAAGGGGTTCACAAGTATTAACCACCCATTAAGAGTTCAAGTCTCTCTCTCTCTTCTTTCCCTTGTTTCCTTGCTTCCACTTCTTTCGTCACTTAAAAGAGTAAGCAGGGAACCCTTCTCTTTATATCATTGCATCCTCACACCCATCTTCCATCCACCAAACCTCAAACTCAAGCTCAAAACATTCCATCAACCTCAAAACCAAAGGTATATCAACTTTTGTAACCTTCCTGTTCTGACCTCTGAGGGGTGCTGGCAGGGTTAAGGCTAGTAATCAATACTAGTCATGGCCCTAAAGCCAACAAGATCCGAAGATCGTGCCAGATGACACGTGGCCCACGCTAGTATCGTTAAGCCGTATGCCAGTCATGGTTGTATGTGCACCACTGGCGTGGAGATCACCGATCATCCTTTCCTTGTTTTATTTCTTATCTTATCACTTGTACGCATGCTAAGAACCAGTTTACTGCTTTCTGTATTTTAGAACTGTGTAGTTGCTTGTCTGTTATTTCTGTTCTAGAAGGCCTATGGGATCCTTCTGGTCGTGTTCTAGAGCCCAGATCATGTAAAGCCAAGCACTGACCAAGTAGTGTAACTGGCGTACGGGGTCTATGGACTGGCGTACGGCAGTTTCAATGGGTCCAGTGGCTGGCCCTTGCATGGAAGTTGAGCCTTGGCCTCTGCTTATATTCCTCACATTGTTTATGGGGCGTTCTGTTCATTTTATGGCTCTAAAGCCATCTCTGCTGCCTGTAACTACATTTATTTTGTTATATTAACTGCGTGGTTTGTCCTGGGTGTGCACTAGTCCTTCCAGAGCCTAGAGGGTTGAGAAACAGGAGCTGTGAGTTTAGATTTACTGACGCATGCCAGTATACTGGTGGCGCACGGAAGTAGTCCCTGTATGCAGTGGCTTGGCCAGTGCATATAGCCTCCCCTTGCGTGCCTCATTCTGGGACAACGTGCTCCAGATTGTTTAAAATGCTCGCAGGTGCTTATTCTCAATCTATTATCATTTGTTTAAAATAAATCATCCATCACATTTCTGCCATATAAATGCAAACTGCTACAGTTTTAATCCCCCCTTTAATTGTTCCCCCGCCTTAATTGGCTAAAAAAATGATTAATGAGAGAAAAATGCAAATGTTTTACAAAATGCCCGAGTAGAGACTGAACTCCGAATTGGGCGAGAGGGGTGCCATAAAACCCTTTCCCTCTCGTAACCTGGCTCCCGAACCTCAGATATCGAAGGTGACGATGGACCAGTCTATGCCTTTTCAAAATCAAACAACGTAGCGAACGTTTCAAGTTTAGTTCTTGGGTGCATACTGCAAAACCCGAGTGGCGACTCTGAGTTGTAAGCATTTCGCCGCGCTTCCCAAGAAGGGCGCACCCGATTTTTAAAAAATGAAAAACGAAATTTTAGGGGCGCGTGCTCACAGTGGCGACTCTGCTCGAGACTTATTGCATTAATCAAAAATTGGCGATTAATACATAAATGAACGATTTTTCAAAAGTCTGTCAAAACAGTACGCTCCGCGCTGCTGAAGAACGGAATGGTAACGTAACAGGATCTCCGCATCCGACCAATCCGAACTGGGGCTTTTACTATTGTTTGCTTATGTAGTCTTCTCCAAATGTTGGTTAATAAAAGTGAGCCAAACTTCAAAAGGCATTTTTTTTAACATTGCGTTTCTCTCTCATTCAATCATTTTTTTTGGTATTCTTCCATTCGCATCGATGTTGGTCAGCCCCGTTGAGGTGTTTTGGGTAACTGGCACAATTTATTAGAGCCAGGGTCCTTGAATGCCCAACAATCTTGGACGATGATGAGTCGTACTACCGTTCGACCATTACTTTGCTCCACGTGTTGCAATGGGAGGTATATCGCGACTCTAGTCAAAGGAACCCCTTAAACCAAAACCAACCTCTACATGCGTACAAAGCACTAGAACCTTTCAACCTAGAACAGGAACCTACAGGGTAGGACTACTTGCATCTAACCCTCATATACTGTCTACGTGTTACTGTTTTCCCTATCGCATGCCTGTACATACATTCATACCGTTTTGCATAAGAGCATGGGCAGCTTTTAGGATGTCTCTTGTCGAGTTTGTCTTATGCTCGTTCGACGTTGCCTTGGCCCGATGACGAGTCATGCATCCCGATGTTGCATGTTATCAATTTTCAAAATCCTTGGATCAACGAGACTTTAGGAAATCAATACTTTCTAAGTCCTTGTCCAAAGCCTGATCAAAGTTTCAAATAGAATACTAGAAACAACAAAAAGAAAGCCGTGATACTCACACCATCCAGGTTAAAAGTGCTAATCACTTACACCACTTAGGCTCCGGCACAATGCCGCTTACGCCACGTCGGTTAAAAGTATCACGTCATCTATGCCAAGTTGTTCCGATTCCAAAAGTTGAAACTTCGAGAGTGGAATAGTCAAAGGCTTAGTCTATTTTGATATCTCTTAGCACGAGTCGATTCAAATAAGGACACATTGTCGAAAAGATTATCCGAGGATTCTCGGCGACGTCCGAATGTCATGAGATGGACTGTCTTTAGTTTTAGCGTCTAGGAGGACACCGACGATGTTGACATGTGCATTTTCCATTTCGTCAGTTCTTTTGAAATAAATTGCTGCAGGCTATCACTAAGCTCATACACTTTGCTGTCTAGCCATGCTGCTGTCAAAGTAAGGGTCTGAAATCAAGAGCCAAACCTACTTACAATCGTCCGCCGGGTCCGTTTGAAGATTTGATTTAGGGTTCGTCTCTTAGTTGGTCACAACGGAAGCTCTGGCCTGCACTTTGTCAAGGGAGGATTCACCACCGACTACTCCGCACGAGTCCCCTCCATCTACTCTGTCTCCACTTGTGTCTCCAAAACTTGTTAAGACAGAAGCTCTAGTTATGGTAGATATTCCACCCCCGAATCTCGCTACTGTTTTGGCATATCTCCAGCACAATCTAGCCATCATGCAACAAAGGGCCGACCAAGCCAATGCCTCTATGGCTAATCTGCACACCTTAATCGAAGAGCGACTTCCTCTTGCAGCAGGAGGGGGGTGGTGAAAGGCACGAACGAGAAATCGCGGCCAAAGAAGTCCCTCTGGTCGAAAACCCTGCTCTGAACCCAGAAATGGCTGAATTGATCGCCAAAATGGCAAAACTGGAAAAAGCAATCTCTAAGTCCGAAAAGAAAGGGGCAGGAGGGCTAGACATGGATCGCCTTTGTCCATTCCGATTCTCTCGCACTGCTCTCACTGCGGCCACCACCGCCGGATTATCTTGGAGCAATCGGCCAAGCTCCTCTGTCACAAACTCCGTGCATAATAGGAACATGCGCTGAAGACCCCACTGCTGGCCTAAACTCAACCTCCTCTGTGGGTACCCCCTGGGCAGTCTCCTCCGTAACCATTGGGTCTTTACCCCTTGCTGGATCTCTAGGTGGTGTCTCTGGTCGATCATCACCACCACCACTACCACTACTGCCGCCGATGCCGACTCCAACCGAGCCCAAACCGGTGACTACCGAGCCTTCTACACCACTCAAGGAGTCCAGCCGTCGAACCCGTGGACCCCCTGTACCAACGACGTCTAGCGTACGCCCCACCTTTCCTGGCGTACGCCCATCACCACCGCCACTTACCTCCGTTGCATGGCCATCGCCATCGCCTGTGCTGGTTGAAACCTCTGCACCGATACCTACTAGAGTATCCTCCGTTGTTTGATCGTCGATTTGAGGCTCCGGAGCTTCGCTTTCAACCCTTAGCCGACTCTTCTCGTCACCACTAACAACATTGCTGCTGCTGCCGCCACTGGGTTCTGCCATGGATGAGTGTAGGAAAGTGGGTTTTAGAGAAACATGGAAGAATGAGGAAGAGATTATGAGATTTGAGAGAGTTTTGGAGTATTTGGAGTTCAAAATCGAAGCAGCGCGGTTCCAGAACTCGTGCAGAAGTTTATACGACATGGGAAGCAATTGGGGCCGGGTCTGGGCCAGATCCGGGCTTGAGTCTTTTGAATTTTTCGGCGTAAGCCAATGTTAAAGCGCCGTACACCAGTAACATTTGGGCCTCAGGCCCAAATCGATTCCTGAGTTGAAGTCCATTCACAACTAAAAGCCCAGTTGGCAGTTCATCACACTAAAGCCCATGGTGAACTTATCCCCAAGCAATGTCCTATTTCAAATCAACGATGCTCTATCCTTTTAATTTCAAATCAACGACGGTCTATCCGTCCAATTTCAAATCAACAACGATCTATTCGTCTAATTTCAAATCAACGACGGCCACCTATCCAATTTCAAATCAGCGACGGTCCACTCGTCCAATTTCAAATCAGCGACGGTCTATCCGTCCAATTTCAAATCAACGACGGCCACCCTTCCAATTTCAAATCAGCAACGGTCCATTCGTTCCAATTTCAAATCAACGACGGTCCGCCCATCCAATTTCAAATCAACGACGGCCACCCGTCCAAATTCAAATCAACGGTGGTCCACCCGTCCAATAATTTCAGTCCCCAACATAGTTGATCCATCCACAATGGGTTATTTCCCCAGGAGATTCCCCTTTCCTCTGCGACGGCCTGATTCGTCCTTTTCAATTCAGTCAAGTGGCAGTTCACATCGTCCATATCATCCACAACACCGGCACCCGCTCAACCAAATTCGACCAAGCAGGTTCTTCAAATTTCGTGTATGTCCTGTTCTAGATAGCCTGGAAGGGTGTCTAGAAAACCTTTGACGTTACTTGTACCAAATCAATGGTGTTCCAAGTGCCGTTAAAGGGGGGCTACTGTAGACACCCTATTCTGGACTGTCCAGATTGGTTTACTTACGGTTTTGATTCCCCAATGATGATTACGGTCAAGAACACTCCAAAGTCATTGGTGTGTTTAAGCTTTGAGTGTCCTGAACCTCATTCAAACCTTTGTCGAGCCTTGTCCAGACCCTTCAAGCCAGAACCAAATGACCTCAGCAAAACCATACTTGCTTACGCCAGTCAAAAGTCAGTCAAATATCACTATTCAACCACATGCTTGAGACTTTTGTGGCCACCCTGATGTAGTCTATAGTCTCCAGATGATTACCATTGTGCAGCTAGCTCCTCCTCTCTCCTACACCACCTTTCAACCCAAGTCCCATGCATTTAATGCATGGGAGGCTCTCTTCTTAACCCAACCAGCCTTTAACCCAATTGATTACTGCCCTCTTCAGTCCTCCCTTGGGCTATAAATACCCCCTTGCATTTATATGCAAGGGGTTCAAGAGTATTAACCACCCATTAAGAGTTCAAGTCTCTTTCTCTCTTCTTTCCCTTGTTTCCTTGCTTCCTCTTCTTTCGTCACTTAAAAGAGTAAGCAAGGAACCCTTCTCTCCATATCATTGCATCCTCACACCCATCTTCCATCCACCAAACCTCAAACTCAAGCTCAAAACATTCCATCAACCTCAAAACCAAAGGTATATCAACTTTTGTAACCTTCCTGTTCTGACCTCTGAGGGGTGCTGGTAGGGTTAAAGTTAGTAATCAATACTAGTCGTGGCCCTAAAGCCAGCAAGATCCGAAGATCATGCCAGATGACACATGGAGCACGCCAGTATCGTTAAGCCGTATGCCAGTCATGGCTGTATGTGCACCACTGGCGTGGAGATCACCGATCATCCTTTTCTTGTTTTATTTCTTATCTTATCACCTGTACGCATGCTAAGAACCAGTTTACTGCTTTCTGTATTTTAGAACTGTGTAGTTGCTTGTCTGTTATTTCTGTTCTAAAAGGCCTCTGGGATCCTTCTGGTTGTGTTCTAGAGCCCAGATCATGCAAAGCCAAGCACTGACCAAGTAGTGTAACTGGCGTACGGGGTCTATGGACTGGCGTACTGCAGTTTCAATGGGTCCAGTGGCTGGCCCTTGCATGGAAGTTGAGCCTTGGCATCTGCTTATATTCCCCACACTATTTATGGGGCATTCTGTTCATTTTATGGCTCTAAAACCATCTTTGTTGCCTGTAACTACATTTATTCTGCTATATTAACTGCGTGGTTTGTCCTGGGTGTGCACTAATCCTTCCAGAGCCTAGAGGGTTGAGAAATAGGAGCTGTGAGTTTAGATTTACCGACGAACGCCAATATACCGGTGGCGCATGGAAGTAGTCCCTGTATGCAGTGGCTTGGCCAGTGCATATAGCCTCCCCTTGCGAGCCTCATTCTAGGACAGCGTGCTCTAGATTGTTTAAAATGCTCGCAGGTGCTTATTCTCAATCTATTATCATTTGTTTAAAATAAATCATCCATCACATTTCTACCATATAAACGCAAACTGCTACAGTTTTCATCCCCCCTTTAATTGTTCCCCCACCCTAATTGGCTAAAAAAATGATTAATGAGAGAAAAATGCAAATGTTTTACAAAATGTCCGAGTAGAGACTGAACTCCGGATTGGGCGAGAGGGGTGCCATAAAACCTTTCCCCTCTCGTAACCTGGCTCCCGAACCTCAGATATCGAAGGTGACGACAGACCAGTCTATGCCTTTTCAAAATCAAATAACGTAGCAAATGTTTCAAGTCGGTTCCTTGGGTGCATACCGTAAAATCCGAGTGGCGACTCTGAATTGTAAGTATTTCGCCGCGCTTCCCAAGAAGGGCACACCCGATTTTTAAAAAACAAAAAATGAAATTTTATGGGCGTGTGCCCATAGGTTCATGACACTTGTGGGGCGATTTTGACAGTCTTTCGTTGTAGCCCTCTTTCTTGGATTGTGAGATCACGCTTTGGATCATATCATACATCCATTCATGGTTCGTGGTTTGGTGTCGTTTGCTACTGAGGCCGAATCTTTTGGAGATTGATTCGGAGCCCGTTGAATCCGAAGATCGGGCGTGAAGTTCGTGGTGCATCTATTGGATCTCGAAGAAGCCCGGGGAGCATTGGAGATTGGCGAGAATAGGTAAAGGCTTGGGTAAGGTTTTTACTATTTCGTAATCTGTACTTCTTTTTTATTAATAGAATAAATCAGTAGTTTTAGGTCGTGGTTTTGGCTTAGGGTTATTTAGGACCCTAAGTTTTTCCATGTAAATCGTGGGTATCCTGTCTCAATTTTTATTCTACTGCCCTACTTGATTTTTGGTTTGGATTAATCGAAATAATCAACCTGTTCATCTATATTAATTTTCAAATCAGAAAATTGGTGATTTTTTTATCAAAACTCTTATTCAACCACCCCCCCCCCAGGAGTAGTTTGAACGCTTCCGCATAATTTCAATTGGTATCAGAGCGGGTTGCTCTGGTAGGTTTAACCGCCTGAGTTTTATTCTGGGTATAATGGACATGAACACACCACATGAGGGAGCCTCAAACTTGAGGCCACCTTTTTTTGATGGTAATGATTATCCGTACTGGAAAACTCGTATGACCACACATTGGAGTTCCCTAGGAGTTAGGTTTGGAGATCTGTTAGGTATGGCTATGAGGCCCGAACCATAAAAGACACTACAACTAAACAGATGAGGGCTAAGGAGGACACTGAGTGAAATTCGTATAGTTTTGAGGCAAACTCTAAAGCTTTAGGAGCCATCTATGGTGCATTGAGTAAAATTGAATTTAGTCGTATTTCCGCGTGCACCACTGCAAAGGAGGCTTGGGATATTCTCCAAGTCACCCACGAGGGTACTAAGACTGTTAAAA
This sequence comes from Rhododendron ovatum, assembly GCA_019656835.1. Classification (NCBI taxonomy): domain Eukaryota; kingdom Viridiplantae; phylum Streptophyta; class Magnoliopsida; order Ericales; family Ericaceae; genus Rhododendron; species Rhododendron ovatum. The sequence continues at coordinate 21,877,293 of CM033795.1, read as the reverse complement.
CTTCAAAACTCCAAATGCTTACAACACGTTTCGAAGATTTGAGAATGCAGGAAGATGAGACATTTGATAGTTTTATCACTAAGTTGAGTGACATCGTTAATTCCTTCCACGCATTAGGAGAACCAATCCCTACTCGTAAAGTTTGTTGAAAAGTGCTTAGGTTGCTTCCTAAGAGGTTTAGGGCTAAGGTAGTTGCGATCGAAGAAAGTGATAAAGTTGATGACATTCTTTTTAAGGAACTTGTAGGTAAACTTCAAACATTTGAATTGAATCATCTCTCAAAGAAACCTACATTAAAGCCTAATAAAAGCATTGCTTTTAAATCTTCTAAAGAAGAATCCTCTATGACACAATAGAGTGATGATGACCTTAATGAAGAAGAACTTGCTTTCTTTGCTAAAAAATTCAGAAAATTTGTTAAATTCCGTAAAAATAATAATTTTGAAAAATTTTCTTCTTCGACTAATGGGGGCAAGAATTTTAATTCTGGGGATAATGAAAAGAAATCTTGTATTGATAAATCCAAGAAAACCCAAGGTATACAATGTCACGAGTGTCACGGTTTCGGGGATGTTCAAGTAGAGTGTGCAAACACTCTTAAAAAGAAAGTGGCCAAGGGTTATAAGGCTACGTGGGATGATGATAGTGATGACAGTAGTGATGGGGGTTCTAAAGCTCCAAGATATTCTGTGCTTGTTGCCAACATAAAGTCCCCCACGTCCCCCAAATCGGTTGAACTTTCTACAATTCTTAGCGATGATAGTAAGTATGTCTCGACTGACGAAGACTATGAGAATAGTGATAATGATATAGATTCTATTCATGAGGCCTATAATCAATTGTTTAAAGAGGGTGTCAAACTAAAAAAGAAAAAGAAGGAACTCATGAGTGTCATCGAGAAAAGTAGTGGTGAGAGGAACAAACTTAGTGATGACATTGAATCTAAGAACACCGCGCTTAAAGAATTAAAAACCAATACCACTAATTTGAAAGACAAGTTTGCCAAAATTGAGAGAGAGCATGTGGATGCCTTGAAGGCTCTTAAAGCGTCTTAGGATAAGATTTTTGAATTGGAGCATGACCTTAGGGAGGCCACTGAGGCCATAAAGCGTAATGAGTGTGGGGCAACTCGTATTGCTGAGATGACACATACGTTTAGAAATAGAAGTGGTTAGGGTTTGTTGATCCACCTTCACAAATACATAAGGCTAATGAGTTCACAAAAAGGGAAATCAAATTTGTGAAATCTGAAATTGCAAAGAATGAGGTGGTGAGCGATAAACTCGAATCTTCTATTAAATCTCCCACCATCATTAAGAATGCTTACTGTAGACACCCCAATCTGGGCTTCCAGATTAGTTTACTTACGGTTTTTGATTCCCCAATGATGAAATGGATCAAGAACACCCTGGGAATGATAGCGTGTTTGAGCTTTGAGTGTTTGCAAAACCCTTAAACCTAACCTAGCCTAAGCCACTTCAAAAACCAAAAACCCTACTGGCACATGTTGGTTTTGCTCGCACGCGCCGGTCTGCGATCCGCGTGCTGGTTAAAGTGGCAGCCGACCTTGTACTTTCTACTTCTGGAAGGTTTCTGGAAGCTTTCCACTTCTGGAAGGTTTCTAGAAGCTTTCCATTTATGGAAGGCTTCCATTAATGGAATAGTTTCTATTAATGGAATGCTTTCCATTAATAGAAGATTTCCATTAATGGAATGGTTTCCTTTAATGGAATAGTTTCCATTAATGGAGGGTTTCCATTAATGGAAGGGTCTTGCCCTATAAATACCCCCCCATATGCTTCCATTTGAAGGGTTAGAAAATCAACTCCTTGGGTTAGAAAGGTTACAAAATCTTACACCCCATTTTCACACCACTTTCAAACATCAAAGTTCAAACACCTTTCAAACTCAAAACCGAAGGTATAGCATACCTACTGTCTTTCTGTTCTGATCCCTGAGGGGGGCTGGCAGGGCCAAGGCTGGTAATCAATACCAGTCCTGGTCCTAAAGCTGGCAAGGTTTCAAAAACCGTCGAGGTAGGAACCAACGCGCGATGGTCCCACTCTCGCGCGCGACACTCTGGTGCTGCATGCGATGGACCGCGTGGGGATTGGTGTCCTACTGTTTCATGCTTCATTTTGTATATAGATCACTGTTAAGCATGTTAAAAACCAGTTTACTGCTTTCCTTTGTTAGAAATTGTTAGCAGGTAGTTCAATATGCTTATCTGTTGTTTTGGAGTACTCCTGGGATCTTTCTGGATATGTACCAATACCCAGAAACGTGTAAACCAAACACTGGTTAAAAGGGCTCAAACCATCGCGCAACAGACTGAAACCATCGCGCAACAGTCTGAAACCATCGCGCAACAATCTGAAACCATCGTGCGACAGAGTGTCTCTGACCAGTGAGTGGCCTTGCACGGGTAGCTTAGTTTTAAGTCATTATTTTGTCCCCACACTGTTTATAGGATGTTTTATTAATTTGTAGGGCTTTACAACATTTAAATTGTATATTATGCTGCTATAAACTGCGTGGTTTGCACCTGGGTGTGCACTGGTCCTTCCAGAGCCCAGATGGTTTGAGAATAAGAGCTGTGGGTTTGAGCTCACCGGCGCGCGCGTGTCTTGGAGTTGTGTGCGCAGGAATAAACAGCATGCAGTGACTTGTTCAGTGCATGTTGGTTTCTTCCTGCGCATGTCATTCCAAAACAGAGGCTTCCTAGTTTGTCTAAACTCCCACAGCAGTCTGTTCTCATCCTATACTAATTGCTCATCCATGTCATATCTTATCACATCCTGCAAACTGTTACAGTTTTAAATCCCCGATTAACTGTCCCCCCGCCCTAACTGGCTAAGATTGATTAATCAAACAGAATCGCAAACAAACATTTTCGTAAATGCCTAAGTAGAGACCGATCTCCGGATTGGGCGAGAGGGGTGCCATAAAACCCTTCCCCTCTCGTAACCTGGCTCCCGAACCCAGATACGGTTATGACGGACTGGTTCCTTAACTTTTTCAAATCAAAACAGCGCGGCAAGTGCTTCGAAATACGGTTCCTTGGGTGTCGAACCTTCAAAACCCGAGTGGCGACTCTGTATTTTGCGAGCGCTTGCTCCCCCGCTTGTGCTCCCTCGATCCGGGCCCAACGCGTTTTGGAATCCGGAAATTCCAAAGGGCACGCTGCCCACAGTGGCGACTCTGCTGGGGATCGAATCGATATTGGTCTATACTTAGATTTTAATACGCTTGAGAACAATCTCACAAAAGTCTGTCAAAATAGTGAGCTTCGCGCTGCTAAAGAAAGGATTGGTGATTTAACAGGACCTCGTGTCCGGCCATCCAATCTGGGGCTTTTCCGATTGTTCTCTCGTGTAGTTTTTTCTAAGTATTGATCAATAAAGAGAGCCAAATTTGAAAAGGCATTTGCGAATTTGCGATTCTATTTCATTAATCAATTTCTTTAGCATTCTCATTTGCATCGATGTGGGATAAGCCTCGTTGGATCGTTTTGGCAATCCGGCACGGTTTACCGGAGCCCGGGGACCCCGAATGACCAACAACCTTCGACGATGATGAGTCATTCTACCGTTTGACTGTTGCTCTGCGATTACGCGGGCAGTGGGAGGTATATCTTGGCTCTAGTCCGAGGAACCCGTTACAAGCCAAAACCAGCCTTTGCATATACAAAGCATTAGAACTCTCCAAACTAGGACAGGTACCTACAGGGTAAGATTACTTGCATCTAACCCCCATATATTGTCTACGTGTTACTGATTTCCCTATCGCATGTACTGTACATCCATAGGAGCATGCTTAAGGTTGTTTTGTCTTTCGAGTTTGTCTTACGCTGTCTAAAGACGTTGTTGGACCCGATGAGGAGTCGTTCATTCTGTTGAATGTTCGTTATCAATCGCAAAGTCCTTAGTTCAATTAGACTTTGAGAAATCAAAATTTACTACATCCTTGGCTCATGCCCGATTGAAGAATCAATCGAAAATATGAAACAATAAAAGTAGTGATGCCATGTCACTGGTACTACCCAGGTTGAAGTGCGAAGTCACTATACACCGCCGTGTTCACGGTTAAGGTGCCATGTCATCACTACCGAGTTGTTCCAAATTCAAAGTTGAACCTTTAAATGGGACTAGTCGAAGATTTAGTCTATTTTGGCATCTTTTAGGATCTGTCGATCTACTCAGGGACACATCGCCAAAAAGAATTCTGAGGATTCTGGCAACGTCTGAAATTCGTGAGGCAAACTCGTCTCTATTTTTGTACATACATACATTCTGTTTTGCGTAGGAGCATGATTAGGGCGGCTTCTAGGTAGTCTCTTTCGAGTATGTCTTATGCTTATTAGGACGCTGCTAGACCCGATGAAGAGTCGTGCATCTCGATGGTGCACGTTGTTAATTTTTTGTTCAAAGTCCTTAGATCAGCGAGACTTTGAGAAATCAAACCTTATTAAGTCCTTGGCTCATGCCCGATTAAGGATTCGACCGACAATAAGGAACCACAAAGTATTGATGTCGTGACATTGATATCATTCAGGTTACAAGTGCCTTGTCACTTACAACCACCCCGGCTAAAGCACAGCGTTGCTCACGCCACCCCGGTTAAAGTGTCATGCCGTCAATACCGAGTTGTTTCTAATTCAAAATCGAATCTTCAAATGGGACTAGTCGAAGACTTAGTCTGTTTTGACATCTCTTAGGATCAGTTTGATCTATTCAAAGGATACACCCCCAAAAAGAATTCCGAGGATTCTGGCAGCCTCCGAACATCATGAGACAGACTTGTCTCTAGTTCTAGAGTCTAGGGTTGACACCGACAACGACGTGTACATTGCATTTTGCTGTAGGAACACCACTGAGCTTTTGTCTTACTTTGCTGTCCAAAGCTTAAAGGTCATTGCACCGAACAAGAGAGTACCGAAAGGAAGAGCCAAACCTACTTGGGAATGTTTGCATCAGAATCCGATTCAAAGGCTTGTCAGGCTAACTTTCCTATCAATTGCAACGGAGGCTTCTCCAGGTTCACTGTTGGCCGCCCTACAGTCGGGTTCGCCATCGATTTTGCAAAAGGCCACGCTGCTGGCTTCCCCATCTTCAGCTTCTTCATCAAGCTCCATTGAAAAACCTGCGATGACAGATCAACCGCTCACTCTGGAAACCATGCTCATGAACCTCCAGAACAGTATCACTGCTATGCAACAGAGGGCTACTCAGACAGATGCTAACATCACTCGCCTAAATGACCTTATCAACACTCGTCTTCCACCAGTGGCCGAAGAGGAAGGCGAGGACGATGAGGATGTTTCTGCGGAACCCGTCTTTGTTGAGGATCCAAACCGTGAAGGCCAGCTTATCGTTCAGCCCACTTCTATAGAGGCTCGTGTGCTTGCTCCAAATCCCGTTGTTGTTAGGCCTGTTCAAGACCCTGACATAGCTGCTCTTATGGCCAAGATGGTTAAGTTGGAAGAAGCTATTTCAAAATCTGAGAAGATCAGCGCAGGGGGAATTGACCTGGATCGTCTCTGCCTGTACCCTAATGCTAGGCTTCCTGACAAATTCAAGATGCCCGACTTGGTTAAGTTCGATGGGAGCGGTGATCCCAAGACTCATCTCTTTGGCTATCATGCTGCCATGAAGCTGTTGGGTGTGAAAAGTGAGGCCATGTCTCAGCTTTTCCCACAGACTCTCTCCGGGCCTGCTTTCCATTGGTTTCTGTCGCTCGACATCTCCAAAAGAAGAACTTGGGAAGACATAGGGGCTGCCTTTGTCTCGCAGTACAATTACAACTCACAGCTCAAGATGACTACTCGTGAGTTGGAGTCCACCAAAATGGAAGCAAATGAGTCCTTTGCGGATTTTGTTAAGAGGTGGAGAGCCAAGGCTACATTAATGACTGATCGCCCGAGCGAGAGGGATCAACTTCGCATCATCTCTCGCAATCTCCAGCCTGACTATGCTAAGCACCTCGTGTTGGTTCAAGCATCTGTAAACTTTGAGACTTTCTTTGAGTCTGGTTTGGCCATTGAGGATGCACTGCAGAGTGGAATTCTGCCTAGGGGAGAGTCCTCCTCACAGAAAGCTAAGCCGCGGCCCTACTCTGAAAAGAGTAGCGCATTGTTCGGTAACGACAACTACTCTAATACTGCTACAAGTGGGAGCGATGCTCCGGCTTTCGACTCCAATCGCGCTGCCGATGTCAACCAGGTTCAAAATGCCCAAAGCTACCGGGCTCGAACCCAGCCTCGGAATTTCTCTGTCTTCGAGGCATCTCTATCCGCAGTGATGGAAAAACTCGTCAAGTCTGGGCATCTCAAACCCTTGACCCCAACTTCCCCGCCAAAAGTCCTACCTTCTGGTTACAAACCTCACCTCTTCTGTGCCTTCCACCAAATGCCTGGCCATCCCACTGACGCATGCTATCGTCTTCGACATGAGATTCAAGATCTCATTGACAATGGCACGGTTCAAGTTCCACCAAAGCCCAACGTCATTTCCAACTCCTTGCCTCAACATAACTCTAACCCTCTGGTTGGTCAGATATCTATCACCTCCACTCAAATCAACCCGAGCTCTACCATATTCAACCCTAGCCACTATATCGTCCCAGAGAGCCAACCCAAACCAATCGTATCCATCCCGTTCGAACTGGAGATTAACATGATGGCTGTAGGTTGGGCAATTGAGGTCTTCACTGCCGACACCTGGATTGACCGTAATGAAGAACTTACAAAGGAGCTGACTGACTGGCTGAGGTCCATTGTTCATGGGAGCACCGAGTAGATTTGGTCAAAGAAGTTGAGGAAGCCGAAGTGCTGTTGCTTGGGCCTGACACCCGCTGGATCCTACCTCTTTTTGTGGAAAGCTATGGGTAGCTTTTTAAATATTGCATTTTCAAATCGCGTCTAGTTTGCATTGGCGTTTTGTCTGAGTCTGACACAGAGTCTTTTGAGTCGTCTAAGTCTAGCTCTGAGTCGGAGGTTGTGCCTCTTGGCCCTCCACGTTGTAGCTTTTGTTTCAAGTTTTGAGTCTGCTGTACTTGGCAACCCCGATGGGCTTTCTTTATGATATGCATTATCTTGCTTCTAAGTACTTTGCTGGATTGTGAATAAACTGTGTCGACCCTGACGACGAAGGGATAGATTTTGATGGGATCATCCCCAAGGAAATGTGTTCCCTCGCCGAAAGGGAAGACAAAAGGCATGCTCAGCCTATTAATTGAAATAGTAGTTTTCAAATAAACTTGAAAGATGAAGTAGACCTCCAAATGGTTCAAACTGGTTCAACACTATCCTCAAAGGAGCATTGCGCCCGGTCAAACAAGTATCGATGTCTTGGCATGGTCTCACAAAGACACGCCTGGTGTTGATCCGGAGATAAAGGAACATCAAATCCCATTGCTACCAGGTGCCAAACCATGTAAAGCAAAGCTCAGGAGGTCCAGCGCCTCATACCATGTTCAAGTTTGCAGGAACAGCGTTCTGCCAAGCACAAGTTAGAAAATTCAAAATTGGCCTGGGGCGAGGTATGTCAATTGAAGAACTCTGGGCCCTGTACTATCAAAGTCATTTTATCTGGGGCTGCAACCAAAGATCATCGACCTCAACAACAATAAATTCAATACCTTGGTCAAAATGGATCAATTTAAAAGCAACTTTTCCCTGAGAGAAGCTCGTTGGGCTGAAAACCCCAAGGGTGGGCGGTTCCAAGCAAAAGTTAGAGCAGCCTGTTAGACCAAGAACCTATAAAGAAGGTCTAGGCAAAAGTAAAGGCAACATTTGAAAGCTCGCTAGACCGAAAACCAGAATGGGCGGTTCTAGGCAAAAGTTAGAGCGTAAAAGGTAAGGTAAAATACTCGAGTGAACCTTAGCCTAAACTACGTTTTGACCTGATTCCCTAGCTTGGGATACGTAGGCAGTCTCTCTTTGAGACTCGGTCACATTCTATCAACTGGATCCATGGTTGACATTTTGGTACACATCAAAGGTCAAAGAGGATCAAAGATCAGATCGAGCTGCATGGGAGGCGTCTGAAAGGGGGAAAACCTTTTGTCTTTCAGTTTTATTGCAAACTACTAATTCAATTTCAAAGCTGAGCATAAAGCCTTAAAAGATTTTAAGCATCAAAAACAGAATAAAATGCTGGCGAGGCCTAACGGCTCACAGTTTATTCTAAGTTCAGCGAAGTCTGGTGTGAGCAGTTGCAGTAGCTTTGCAGTCATGTGCGCTAGTTTAAGGTTCACGCGCACTTATTCGTAGTTATGTGCGTTGGTCTCAACCCTGCGCGCGCTTCTTCAATTCGCGCAGCGATCAATAGCAGTCAGCTACTGCCTTCGAGCCCTATTCAAGGGGCTTTTACCAAGTTTTGTCATGCTGTGCAGACCTAATGTGACTGCACGGGGGTGTCGGTTTCAGTCCGGGCCTATATGTGTCTTTATCTGCGTCTTATGTCCGTTTTTGTGGCATTTTTCTAGATTTCAATCCATTGTCATGTCGATATGCTTTTCTCAGTTCTATTTGTTCATCCAGGTCACCGTACATATGTTTGACCTTACAAGTGTCAGTTTCACCTGTCTAAAGGGATATTGTGAGTTTTGGCACTTTAATGCCCAAAATTTCATTATTTTCCATGTGTCTAAGAGTCTGTGTCGCATCCTGGGGCTCTTTCCCCCTTTTCGTTTGAGCTAGGCGAGTCTGTACACATATCTATGTCTGTGTCGATTCAAATCACTCGTCAATGCAAATTAGATATTAGTGGTTCGTTTTTGCATTCTCTTCAACACTTGTAAAATAGTGTCAATAAACTGGAAAACGCAATTGTTACATTGCTACCCTAGTATCAGTAATCCGGAAGCAGCGGAATCTCTTGAAGCAGCGAGGGCGCGTCAGCCCAAGGCCAAGCAAAGCACATCCATGGGGCTCGTCGGCCCAAGCATCAAAGAAAGGGCACGCAGGCCCACTACTGTTGCTACATGTCAATTGGGCACGCCAGCCCGCTCAATGTCTCTCTATCTTGGTGCGCATCTTCAGGGCAAAAGGCAGTAAAGTACTTGGGCTCAGTGGTAGTCCTTAGGTGTCGTTGTCCTCGTAGGAGCCGCCCTTAGCTTGCATCTGCATTTTCAATTTGTGCATTTTCTTAGTATGCATCTTTGCATATTGTATATCAAATGTTTAAAGCAGAAAAATTCTATGACGGAATCGCTTCTGTGGGTTAGTGCAAGAATGGGGGAATGTCACACGCCACTTTCCTTGTCTCATTTGCCATGGTAACCATCAAGCACACAACCTCGCTGTCCTGCTCTGTTGGCACTTAGAATGCACTTTGGGGAATCAGAATTCAATCCAATTCAATGGCACGGTCATCCTGAAGCATGATCCGCCCTTTTCAAATCAACGACAGCCGGTCCTGTCCAAATCTCAACGGCTCGATCATTCTGCACACTGATTTTCCCGTCTCAAATCAACGACAGCCGGTCCTGTCCAAATCTTCAACGGCTCGATCATCCTGAAGCATGATCCGCCCTTTTCAAATCAACGACAGCCGGTCCTGTCCAATCTTCAACGGCTCGATCATTTAGACTGATGATCCGCCCATCTCAATCAACGACAGCCGGTCCTGTCCAAATCTCAACGGCTCGATCATTTAGACTGATGATCCGCCCATCTCAATCAACAACAGCCGGTCCTGTCCAATCTTCAACGGCTCGATCATTTAGACTGATGATCCGCCCATCTCAATCAACGACAGCTGGTCCTGTCCATTTCTCAACGGCTCGATCATTCTGCACACTGATCTGCCCGTCTCAAATCAACGACAGCCGGTCCTGTCCAAATCTCAACGGCTCGATCATTCTGCACACTGATCTGCCCGTCTCAAATCAACGACAGCCGGTCCTGTCCATTTCTCAACGGCTCGATCATTCTGCACACTGATCTGCCCGTCTCAAATCAACGACAGCCGGTCCTGTCCATTTCTCAACGGCTTGATCATTTTGCACACTGATCTGCCCGTCTCAAATCAACGACAGCCGGTCCTGTCCATTTCTCAACGGCTCGATCATTCTACACACTGATCTGCCCGTCTCAATTCAACGATGGTCAGCCATATCGTCCGACCCAATCAACCTGATGGTCAGCCATATCATCAACGACGGTCAGCCATATCGTCCGACCCAATCAACCTGATGGTCAGCCATATCATCAACGACGGTCAGCCATATCGTCCGATCCAATCAACCCGATGGTCAGCCATATCATCCATGACGGTCCGCCATATCAGTCATTCAACGATGGTCAGCCATATCATCCATGACGGTCCGCCATATCAGTCATTCAACGATGGTCAGCCATATCATCCATGACGGTCCGCCATATCAGTCATTCAACGATGGTCAGCCATATCATCCATAACGGTCAGCCATATCGTCTATCTCCACCAAATCAACGACTTGATCATTCTGCACACTGATCAGCCCGTCTCCTCCCATCCAGACTTCAACGGTTCGATCATTTATACTGATGATCCTTCCATCCTGTCAAATCCCCCAACGGCTTGATCTTTCGGTACACTGATCAGCCTGTTTCCTGTCAAATCCATAAACAACGACCAGAACATCATTCGATGGTCCGTTCATCCGCAACTGATTGCTCCCCAGGAGAGTCCGTCTTGGACTGTCCCGAACGACAATCACCCTCAGTCTAGCCGCAAGTGCATCTTCCAGCAGGCTTATTGCTCTGTCTCGGATGGTCTTTGATAAGGAGATTGGCTCTGATTCCCTACAGATGGAATTCAACCTGCCTGACACGACCTACCCGTGTTTGTTGGAATACTTTGCGCCGAGGATAGCTTGATCCCCAGCAACGACGGCCTGTCCCGTCCACAACTGCAGCGACAGCCTGTCCTGTCCAAATTCGATCAACAAGCGGCGATGCATTCGTCCACTTCTACTTCCATCCCCAGCGACGGTCCGTCCGTCCATTCAACCAATTAGGTTCTGTAAGTATACTTGTCTACTTTGCTAGTATGCTTTGCTCTGGATTGCCTTGAGGGGTGTCTAGAATTCTTTGACGTTACTTGTACCAAGTCGATGGTGCTTCAAGTGCCGTCAAAGAGGGGCTACTGTAGACACCCCAATCTGGGCTTCCAGATTAGTTTACTTACGGTTTTTGATTCCCCAATGATGAAATGGATCAAGAACACCCTGGGAATGATAGCGTGTTTGAGCTTTGAGTGTTTGCAAAACCCTTGAACCTAACCTAGCCTAAGCCACTTCAAAAACCAAAAACCCTACTGGCACATGTTGGTTTTGCTCGCACGCACCGGTCTGCGATCCGCGTGCTGGTTAAAGTGGCAGCCGACCTTGTACTTTCTACTTCTGGAAGGTTTCTGGAAGCTTTCCACTTCTGGAAGGTTTCTAGAAGCTTTCCATTTATGGAAGGCTTCCATTAATGGAATAGTTTCTATTAATGGAATGCTTTCCATTAATAGAAGATTTCCATTAATGGAATGGTTTCCTTTAATGGAATAGTTTCCATTAATGGAGGGTTTCCATTAATGGAAGGGTCTTGCCCTATAAATACCCCCCCATATGCTTCCATTTGAAGGGTTAGAAAATCAACTCCTTGGGTTAGAAAGGTTACAAAATCTTACACCCCATTTTCACACCACTTTCAAACATCAAAGTTCAAACACCTTTCAAACTCAAAACCGAAGGTATAGCATACCTACTGTCTTTCTGTTCTGATCCCTGAGGGGGGCTGGCAGGGCCAAGGCTGGTAATCAATACCAGTCCTGGTCCTAAAGCTGGCAAGGTTTCAAAAACCGTCGAGGTAGGAACCAACGCGCGATGGTCCCACTCTTGCGCGCGACACTCTGGTGCTGCATGCGATGGACCGCGTGGGGATTGGTGTCCTACTGTTTCATGCTTCATTTTGTATATAGATCACTGTTAAGCATGTTAAAAACCAGTTTACTGCTTTCCTTTGTTAGAAATTGTTAGCGGTAGTTCAATATGCTTATCTGTTGTTTTGGAGTACTCTTGGGATCTTTCTGGATATGTACCAATACCCAGAAACGTGTAAACCAAACACTGGTTAAAAGGGCTCAAACCATCGCGCAACAGACTGAAACCATCGCGCAACAGTCTGAAACCATCGCGCAACAATCTGAAACCATCGTGCGACAGAGTGTCTCTGACCAGTGAGTGGCCTTGCACGGGTAGCTTAGTTTTAAGTCATTATTTTGTCCCCACATTGTTTATAGGATGTTTTATTAATTTGTAGGGCTTTACAACCTTTAAACTGTATATTATGCTGCTATAAACTGCGTGGTTTGCACCTGGGTGTGCACTGGTCCTTCCAGAGCCCAGATGGTTTGAGAATAAGAGCTGTGGGTTTGAGCTCACCGGCGCGCGCGTGTCTTGGAGTTGTGTGCGCAGGAATAAACAGCATGCAGTGACTTGTTCAGTGCATGTTGGTTTCTTCCTGCGCATGTCATTCCAAAACAGGGGCTTCCTAGTTTGTCTAAACTCCCACAGCAGTCTGTTCTCATCCTATACTAATTGCTCATCCATGTCATATCTTATCACATCCTGCAAACTGTTACAGTTTTAAATCCCCGATTAACTGTCCCCCCGCCCTAACTGGCTAAGATTGATTAATCAAACAGAATCGCAAACAAACATTTTCGTAAATGCCTAAGTAGAGACCGATCTCCGGATTGGGCGAGAGGGGTGCCATAAAACCCTTCCCCTCTCGTAACCTGGCTCCCGAACCCAGATACGGTTATGACGGACTGGTTCCTTAACTTTTTCAAATCAAAACAGCGCGGCAAGTGCTTCGAAATACGGTTCCTTGGGTGTCGAACCTTCAAAACCCGAGTGCCGACTCTGTATTTTGCGAGCGCTTGCTCCCCCGCTTGTGCTCCCTCGATCCGGGCCCAACACGTTTTGGAATCCGGAAATTCCAAAGGGCACGCTGCCCACACTTACAACAGTAATCATGCTCCTAAAAAAAAAAAAATTTATTTGTCACTACTGTGGTGGTCAAGGTCACATTCGACCATTTTGTTATACACTTAAAAGGGACAATCAGAGAACAAAGGGGAAACTGTTTGTAGCTCCTGTTAATAAAAGTGTTTGGTATGGTCAACCCAATGTGGAAAGACCTCAAGTTGTGCGTCAGTCTTCCACAAACATTAAGAATGAGAATTTTCAAAAGACTTTGAGTCAATTGGTGAATCAAACTTCTCACCTCATCGGAGAAATCAAAAAGTTGTCAAACTTGGCTAATAATAATGGAGAGATTGATAGGATTGTTGAAAGATGTACTACACAAGGTCACACCTCGCATGTGAACACCAAACTGAAGCAAACATGGAAGAGAGTTGATGTCGTTTGTCATGTAGCACACACTGCTTTTCGGGCACATGATGCCTGTGCCTGGTACTTAGATAGTGGATGTTCAAGGCACATGACTGGAAATAGGTCTTTCTTTGCAAAGCTAGAGAAGCATAATGGTGGTTTTGTCACTTTTGGCGATGGTAATACGGGTAAAATCGTAGGACAAGGCACCATAAATGCACCCGGAATCCCTCCATTAGATTACGTATTATATGTTGAGGGTTTTAAAGCTAACCTGTTAATCATAGGGCAGTTTTGTGATAATATGCATGAAGTCAATTTCTCTAAAAATAATTGCTCTATTGTTGATGCTTCGGGTTTGTGTGTGGTTAAAGGTGTTCGTTCCTCAGATAATTGCTATTGTGTTGAAATTGCCAGTTCTAATGTGTGTCATCGAGTATTGCTTGACGATGTAGAAATTTGGCACCAACGTTTAGGACACGTAAATTTTCCGGAATTGCATCGAATAACTAAGAACGAGATTGTGAGGGGAGTGCCCAAACTTGCAAATGGGCAAGGGCTTGTGTGTGGTGGTTGCATGAAGGGCAAACAAATAAAAAGCCCTCATAAAAAGACAAATTTAGTTGCAACCACAAAATGTTTAGAGTTACTTCACATGGATTTGATGGGACCCTTACGTATTGAAAGTTTAGGGGGCAAGCGATATATTCTGGTTATAGTTGACAATTTTTCTCGCTTTTCATGGATTGGTTTTCTTAGAGAAAAATCTGATGCTTATGCTTGTTTCAAAACTATTTGTCAACGTATTCAAAATGAGAAAGGGTACCCTATCACACGAGTCTACAGTGATCACGGTCGTGAGTTTGAGAACTACGACATTGAAAAATATTGTAATAAAAAGGACATTAAGCACGAGTTCTCCGCACCTCGCACACCCTAACAAAATGGGGTTGTTGAAAGAAAGAATAGAACCCTTTAAGAGATGGCGAGAGTAATGCTTCATGCAAAACGCGTCCCTAGAAACCTTTGGGCTGAAGCTTATAATACTGCATGCTATACAATAAATAGAGTGTATGTTAGACTAGGGACTACTCTCACACCCTATGAAATTTGGAATGGTAAAAGGCCTTCATTGAAGTATTTTGGGGTGTTTGGTAGTAAATGTCATATTTTGAGAGATAGTGAGTCCTTAGGCAAATTTGACTCAAAGAGTGACGATGGTATATTCTTAGGCTATTCTAACATGAGTAGAGCTTTTAGAGTATATAATCTACGCACCTCTACCCTAGTTGAGTCGGCTAATATGGTTGTTGATGATACCACTCTTGATCAGTCAGTCCCTCAGGTTAATGATGATGATGAGGGGAGTTGGGAAATTTTTGAGGGGGAGTTTCAAACAAATAGTTTAGATGAGGGAGTTTCTTCTAAAGAGGTTGTTGACATTCCTACGAGTGTAGATGAGAAAGTTGAAAATGATAGTGAGGTTGAGTTAGATGAGCCTCTAGAAGATGAGGAGTTAGGTCAACACAACTTAGTTCCTCTTTCCACCAAAGAACCCTCGGCTAGAGTAAAGCTTAACCATCCCATTAGCCAAGTCACAGGAGAACCCAATGATGAGATGAAAACTAGGAGGCAAATTAGGAATAAGATCAATTATCTATGTTTCACGTCCACATTAGAGCCAAAAAGGGTAGAAGAGGCCTTAGGAGATGACCATTGGATAGGAGCCATGCAAGAAGAACTACAACAATTTGTTAGGAATGACGTTTGGTACATAGTACCGAGACCCTCTCACACTAACGTCATAGGCACTAAATGGATATTTAAAAATCAGAAGGATGTAGATGGCATAGTGGTACGTAATAAGGCTAGGTTAGTTGTCCAGGGGTACACCCAAATTGAGGGAATTGATTTCGATGATACATTTGCCCCCGTAGCAAGAATGGAGTCAATAAGGTTACTTTTTGGCATTGCATCTCATTTTAATTTTAAATTAATTCAAATGGATGTTAAAAGTGCTTTTTTGAATGGTGACCTTAAGGAGGAGGTGTATGTGGAACAACCCAAAGGGTCTATTGATCACTCATTCCCTAATCATGTGTACCACCTTTGTAAGGCATTTTATGGCCTTAAACAAACCCCTCGAGCTTGGTATGAACGTTTAACTAATCATCTTTTAAATACCGGCTTTGTGAAAGGGGGAGTAAACCGAACTTTATCTCTGAATAAAATTGAGACCGACCTTTTAATTGCTCAAATATATGTTGATGATATTGTGTTCGGATCCACAAATGAGCGGCATGCGAAACAATTCATGGCACAAATGTCCCATGAGTTTCAAATGAGCCTAATGGGAGAATTGACTTACTTTCTAGGTTTTCAAATTCGTCAGTTGAATGATGGGATATTTTTGTCCCAATCCAAATATACGAAAGAATTGGACAAAAAATTTGGTTTGGAAGATTCCAAGAGTACTCGTACTCCCATGGGTTCCACTGTTAAAATTGCTAAAGATATTGAGGGCGCTAGTGTTGACTCTACGCTTTATCGTAGTATGATAGGAAGCTTATTATATATTACCGCAAGTCATCCCGATATTTCATTTAGTGTTGGAGTGTGTGCCCGCTATCAATCTGACCCTAAAGAGTCTCACTTGATCGTTGTCAAGCAAATTATTCGTTATGTTAAGGGCACCTCCACGCTTGGTCTTTGGTATCCTAAGGGTACTAATGTGGACTTAGCCGCATTTTTCGATGCCGATTGGGCTGGAAGCGCGGATGATAGGAAGAGTACCTCCGGTGGTTGTTTCTATCTGGGAAACTGCTTGGTTACTTGGCATAGAAAGAAGCAGAATTGTATTTCGTTGTCCACCGCAGAGGTAGAATATATTGCCGCTGGTATTTATTGCACCCAACTTTTATGGATGAAGCAAACGCTTCAAGACTATGGTCTATCTCAAGGTGTAATGACTGTTTTTTGCGATAACACAAGTGCCATTAATATTTCTAAAAATCCAGTCCAACATTCTAGGACTAAACATTTCGACATCCGCCATCATTTTATTCGTGATTTGGTTGAAGATGGTGTCGTGGCACTTGAGTTTATACCCACACAAGATCAAAAAACGGATATTTTCACTAAGCCTTTAGATTCTCTTAGGTTTGAGTAGCTTAGGAAATCTCTTGGTTTAATTTCCCTGGATTAATCATTACCCTATATCTTTCTCCAATCATTAACTTGTATCTCCAATTATTAATTTCATTTCTCTCTATCTCTCTCCAATCATTACCCCTCTCTCCAATCATTACCCTATTTCTCTCTCCACCCACTACCAAAACTAAACTAAACTAAACTAAACTACCAATCAAACAAAGCCATTGATTTTCTACTTATTTAGAGAACAAGAATACATTTAACACATAGAAATAAACCAATTTCAAAATCCTATCATTTATCTGATATAGGGATGGCATTCGGGGCGGATATGGGGAATTCCGTACCCGATCCCCAAAATCAAAATGCTACCCATATCCACCCCGATACCCGAACAGATATAAGAGAAATAAACCATAACCGAACCAAACGGGATTCAGGTAATCCCCGAACCGATTGGGTACCCGGACCAAACACAGAGAAAGAAGGAGAGAGAGACCATTAAGAACCCATAAATTTCAAATTACACGAACCCATTAAGTATTAGAAATTTGGGAAATTTAAGTGAAAATCAAAGTCCTTTGAAGTTGGATTACAGTAATCGTAAAACAAACAATAGCCTCAAATTCAATTTAGATCTGGTAAAGAGAGAGAATACTAAGTAATTATTTAGAACAGATCATACAACCATGTACAGAAACAACTCGAGATGATTCTTCATCACCACAACCACAACAAAGAACAATAGCAGCCACCAACAAAAGCTCTTCCATCGCAAATACCAACAGCAGCTCTTCAATCTCCTTGATCACCGACGACCGCAAAAGGAGTGATGAAGATTGATGGCGCCTTGACGAAAGCGGTGAGGATGATCGACGATGAGAGGTGTACAATCAAAGTGGCGATGACAGGGGGTTGGGGTTGGGGTTGGGGTTGGGGTTGGGGTTGTGTGTGTGTGTGTGTGTGTGTGTGTGTGTGTGTGTGTGTGTGTGAGAGAGAGAAAGAGAGAATCGCCTCACAGTGAAGTCTGAGCCGTTGTTTTTGAAATGAAAATAGGATTGGAAAACCCTAACTCACGTATGCCTATATATATAGGCTGGGGTAATTTTGTAATTTACTAGTTCGGTTCAGTTCGGGTTTGGTTCAGGTATCAACTGAACCAGAACCAAACCAAAACCCGTTCGGTTATCTTATGCATGTGCCAACCATACCCGTTCCCATGGGGAAAATTTCGATTATGGTTCAGGGATAATTTCGGTTATCGGTTCGGGTACCCATCGATTCGATTCAAATTGCCATCCATAATCTGATAACTAATGAATTTGTGTTGTACATCATTCGAGTCATCCATTCGGTAACCTATTGCTTGATTTTAGTAAATAATGATCAAGAAAATAGAGTCAATAATGTAGAGCTGCCCAAAAAAAAGTAGCAGCAATGGCTGAAGAATAGGAGAGTAGAGAGGCAAGTTCTGTTTTGAATTCAATTGGATAAGGCAAGTTCTCTAGTCTTACACAAAATAGTGGACTTGGGCTTGAACTAGGCACGTGGGGTTTAGGGGTCTAGGGTTTATTTTGGGTTCGATCAGGCATTTGTAGTTTAGGGGTTTAGGGTTTAGGCACTTGTAATTTAGGAGTTTAGGGTTTAGACACTTGCGGTGAATCGTGTGATACATTAATTTGGAACTCATAATTCAAACTCTCTAGAAATACAATTCACACTCAAAAGTTTAGAATTCACCATTATAAGATGTGAATTATGCAGTTGAAGTGTGCGAATGATGTTCACGTTATACAGAGGCAACAGTTTTTTCATCAGAGAATAAAATACACAGATGACGTGCATAATTCACACATCCCTAAGCCACCATTAATAAAGAATTAACACCAAACAAAATACTATAGAAGCAGAATATGAGTAGAGTAGAAAACACAGAATTCACATGTGATGGAAACAAGAAGAATAAAACAATGATTGAAACAATGGAAAGAAGTACCACATGAGAAGACGATCTAGATGAAGGATCGATGATCTGGATGAAGGTTTGGAATGATCTGGATGAAGATTTTTGGGGGATGGAAGGGTTGCGGTGTTGAAAACTTTTTGAGCGATTAGGGTTCTTTAAAGGTATGACAATGAGAAATCTGAATGGCAGGGATATTTTTGGTAGTTTACCGAAAACAGAGTTGTGCGAGATGGCCCTTGACATGCAATCGGCTTGGACTACTGGACAATGACAAAATAGGATCGGCTAGTTAGAACCCAAACAACAACCCAAATACAAACACAATACTTAACGTAATTACAAATATAATATCAAACTTTTGCTATCCACAGTCGTTTGGATAGATTTTTGCTATCTCAGCTTTTTCTTGATAAGTACAGGGTTCTTCAATGGGGTCTACCTATACCAATTTAGATCATTGCCCTATCATGTTACTGGATGACAATAGAGATTGGGGACCAAAACCATTCAGATTCCTCGATATTTGGCTTTTTGACCCTAAATGTATGAAGGTAGCCAAAGATGCTTGGTAAATTCAGGTAATGCAACTGTGTTTTGGGAACATTTCTGGTTGGGTGAGCTACCCTTGAAAGTAGAATATCCCAGGCTGTCCTCATTATCTACTCAAAATGTGGAGTTGATCAACAACATAAGAGGAAATGCAAGTGGGGTATCCTGGGACCTGTTGTTTAGGAGAGATATGTGTGGGCAAGAGAAGCAAGAAATGGACCACTTGAGATAGAGACTTCTTCGTGTGTTGTTAAACCCATTAAAGCCTGATTCGTTACTATGACGGTGGTCGGGGGATGGTATATTCTTAGTCAAATCAGCTTATGGGCATTGGGTGGTGATAGCCCATTCAAGCAATGCTCTCCTGGGATCTCTTTGGAAGAGCCTAAGCCCTCCTAAGGTGGAAATTTTTGCGTGGATGGCCGTCAAGGAAAAAGTAGTTACCAGGTCAGAACTTCTTGTTATAAATGTGATAAATGAGATTCATTATGCATTATGTCCTATTTGTTCTCTGAGCCTTGAAACACACCGGCACCTATTTCTTCATTGCCATTTCTCCTGGAGTGTTTGGTTAATAATTTTAGATTGGTGGAATATCAAATGGGTATGTCCAGTTTCGGTTCTTGATTTAGCTATTTTGTGGTTTGCAAATGGCCATGGGTTTTCTAATTTGGAGAAACATATTTGGGAAGCTTGTTTCTATGCAACTTTATGGTCCCTATGGTTTGTGAGGAATGACTACATTTTCAACAACTCAACAAAACAGGCTTGGGAAGTGAGAGATGCAGTTAAAACAAGGGTTGCAAAGTGGATAAAGGCAAAGTTCGACATCAAGGTCTACAGCGTAGAGGAGTTCAAGATCTTTTTAGATGGAATTCGAAAACTGAGATTGTAATCTAGCTTTTAGGTTTGCTATCAAATTATCAGTTGGATGCGCTTGTATTTTTGGTGCTTAGAAGCTCTGTGAGCTTTGTTGTTTTTCCTTCAATGTACCCTTGTCGAGTTTTATAAAATGTTTCGTTTGTCGAGAAAAAAATATATAATATCAAGGTATTAGTTTAATAAAACGTTAGATGCCTAATTTAACAATGTCAACAAAGTTTAAGTACTTCATGAAAATTTAATAAAGAGTTATTTTCGTTTTTATCCCCTAGGCCATTCAAATTTTTTGCTACCTTAATTTCATCCAAAAAAAAAATGCAGCAATCAGATGACCGCAAGTTCTTGATCCAATTTTCTAACTTTTCATTTAGTATTCAAGATCCTAATTTTAAATCAAAAGTTAGCAGATTAAATGAAAAACTTGCAGTCATGCGATTAAGCTGATTTTTTACAGGGTTACTCGATAAATTATTTTAAATTTAATGAACATTTCAAATTGTTTATGGAGAATCCGAAAACGGGCCCTGATAGTACATCTTTTTGTTTGATGGCCACGTGAACTTTTTTTGGTCAAAAATTTAGACTGTTGTTATTTATTTGACCAAATGAGTGGAAATTAACAACCAAATGAGTTGCAATTGAAAAGTTGAGGGATGAAATAGATCGTTTCATAGTTTTGAATGAAGAAGCAAAAATATGAATAGTTTAAAGGATGAAAATGAAATTAACTCTTCAATAGTATTTGAGTGTATATGAAACATTTGGATGAAAGTTTAGGGGTAATTTTAAAATTCTCCCCTAAACAAATGAAAACATTCAGAGTACCGAAAACAACATCCAAATGAAAGAGTTAGAATACAAAATTATAGTAACTACCTAAACCATTTCAATCCCCCGAGATTCATCGACATCATCAACTTCTTCCCCTTCATTCTCCCTCGACATTTCCTCCAGTGATTTCCCCTTGGATTCCGGCACCATGAACGTACAAAAAAACCCAACTAAACTGATCCCCCCAAGCACCATCAAAGAATACCTCATCCCAATCCCAGGTGGGTACCCCGCGTCCGTCTTATCCTTATCTTGACTCTGCGCTGCGTACAGAAACCCAAACGCCCCGACAATCGCCCCCGCTTTCCCCGCCGCTGCCGACAAGCCATGGCACGTCGTCCTCAGCCTCGCCGGGAAAATCTCTGCCGGCACCACGAACGTTGTCGTGTTGGGTCCGAAGTTCGCGAAGAAGAATGTCAAGGCGTACATTACCATGAACCCGATTCTGTTGGACTTCAGAGTCCAGTGGTGGTACGGTATCGCTAAGCCGAACATGAAAACGGTCATGAAGAGGAATCCGATCAGTTGGATTGTGAAGCGGCCGATTATGTCGATGAGGGCGACGGTGACCCAGTAGCCAGGGACGGTGCCGCAGAGAGCGATGAGGAACTGGGATTTGGAGATGGTGAAGAGTTCGTCGAGGGCGGACATGGATTTGGCAGGAGGGAGCCAGCCGACGGAGGTGAAGATGTCCTTTTGGAAGAGGTTCTGGCTGTAGTAGGCGATGTCGAGGAGGAACCAGGTGGTGGTTGTGCCTAGGAGGTGGAGACCGTGGCGGCGCACGAATTGTTTTGAGAACAGCCCGAATGTGTTGTTGGCTTTGCCATCCGTTTGGTTTTCTTCTAGCTTTTCTGATTTTACCATTTCAATGTCAAGCACTTTGGACATGTCTCTGCAAGCCTTCTCACCATTCTTCGCCACCAAAGCAGTGTACCGAGGTGTCTCCGGCATCTTACACCTGTAATAGTACGTCAGAACCGCCGGCAACGACCCCACCATCAGAATAATCCGCCACACGTAATCCGCTTCCGGCGGAGTGGACCCCAACGCATCGACAGAATACGCCGGCGGGTGATAAACATGCCGGAACACAGCCGACACGGCCATGGCCACAAGGCCGCCGGCGAGAATCCCAAACCCCTGCATGGCAAAAACCGCCGCCACAAAGGCGCCGCGCGTCTTCTTGTTCGCGTACTCCGCCATGATGGTGGCTGAGAGCGGGTAGTCTCCGCCGATCCCAAACCCCAACCAAAACCGGAAAAAGCACAATGTTCCTATGACGGCGGTGGGAGATTTTCCGATGGAAAGTCCAGAGGCGATGGAGCACACGAACATGAGCAAGAGCGTGGTTCCGTACACGTTTTTCCTTCCCATCTTGTCCCCTAGCCACCCGAAGAAGAGCTGGCCGGCTAGGGTTCCGACAAGGGCGACACCGGTGACGGCTGCAGCAGCGTTGGGTGGGAGAGTTCCGGGTTTTGGGGAGCCATCGACGTGATAATAGATGCGTCCGAGGAGTTTGGTTACGAGAGAGATACAGAAGAGGTCGTATGCGTCGGTGAAGAACCCCATCCCGGAAATCACCACAGCCTTGACGTGGTACCATTGGATTTTGGAGTTGTCCAGCACCTTGAGTATTTGGTTTTGCTGCTCTCTCGCCATTGATAGGCGTGTGTTTGAGAGATCGAGAGGGAGCCCTAAGTACGTACGTATTTCTAATTATATGCCGTGAATTAAACTCTCTACAGAGATGACTTGAAGTTGAGGGACGGGAACTCTGTGCGGAGAAATTTAGGGCTGATCGTGTCCGTTTTATAGTAGTAGGACATCCGTATCCTACTCCTAGTTGGACTGGAACTCTGTGTCTAATCCAATTCTAATGCGGTGAAGGGAGGACGTAATGTACTTATTCTACGTGGATCAGCCGTGAATAAGGTTTGCGTAATCTAAGCCATTTGTTTTGACAGTCAAATGATTCAAATTTAAAAAAAAAAAAACTCTTCTAGAAAAGAGTTAAACTCTTTTACCGAAGAGTTAAACTCTTTTAGCGAATAGTTTTTAAAAAATTCGGACTATCCAAAATACTTTTGAACACGCGTGATTGACCTCCGTAAAGCCGTTAAAAAAAATCGCAACTGAATATTCCTGTTGTTACGTCCCCAACTACCTGAAACAAATACTACCTCCGTACCACTTTAAAAGTATCCTATGGGAATTCAAGCATTTTCAAACTTTCAAAAAAAATATTTTTATAAATTATTTTTTATACCAAATTAAAATACTTATTGAATACTTTTATTTGGTGTAAAAAAATAACATATAAAAATATATTTTTTTAAAATTTGGAAATGCACGTTCTCGGATATTTAAAGTGGGATTGAGAGAAAGTACTACTCCCTTCGTCCCTTTTTAAGTGTTCTGTTTCATAACTCCAACTTATTAAAAAGACATCATCATTACACTTTTCACATTAACTTTTTCCTCCACTTTTCCTACTTACCCATCATCATTACACTTTTACTCACTAACTTTTCAAAATAAAATCTACTTTTAGGAACAAAATAGACAATATACCAACTTTTATCCCCCTAACTTTACAAAATGGACACTTATTAAGAAACAGCCCAAAATAGAATACTGGACACAAAAAAAGGGGACGGAGGGAGTACTAAGTACTACGTATTCCTTCATAAACGGGTAATTTCAAAAGATCTAATTATTCAGTGCTTTCGATTATCGTCACATGTTGCTCAAGAACGCTACACGCCACATATTTTTATGGGACTCACAACTCAATGTATGAGTACCATTTAAATGAATGGTGTTTGAGTGATCAGAGCACTACGTGGCGATGCTCTGGACCACTAAATAATTTCACTTTTGAAAGAGCTGGTAATAAATAACAATTTCCTTTGTCCAACCATTATGTTGTCAACTTGTCTCGAAGTTAGTTCAGTCAATAAGCACTAATATTGATCTACACATGAAAAGTGTATATCAATTTCCTAGAAAATCCCTCTTCCCAATTGGGCTACTCCATTCAAGACAGCTTTCGAGTCCAGGTAAATTCTGGTGATGCGATCATGTTTTGGGAACATATTTGGTTAGGTGAGTCTTCTTTGAAAGAAGATTATCCCATACTGTTTTCTTTATCTACTCAAAAAGAGGTGCTGATCAGTAACTTAAGGGCTGAGGGATCATGGGATTTGTTGTTCAGGAGAGACATGTTTGGGTGAGAGAAGTAAGAGATGGATAACTTGAAACAGAGACTTCAATGAGTTATTCTAAACCCATCGAAGCCTGACGCCTTGCAATGGAGATAGACGGGTGATGGAATTTTCTCTGTAAAGTCAGCTTATGGGCAATGGGAATTGCTAACTCACTCGAGCAGTGAGCTGCTGGGTTCTCTTTGGAAGTGTTAGTAAATAATGTGGGTAATACAAAAATACCTGCTGCGGATTACACAATATAACGGATCGAAAAACTTGTTTTACGAGCTCCTACTAATACGCACAAAACCTGCACACACAAAAGAACAGTGAACTCTTCTCGGAGGTGGAGAGGCTACTAGAGTCCTCCACAAATTTCACACGTTTCAAATCCCTAGGGGCTAGATGGTGCCCTAGAGAGAACTAGGAGAGAGAGACTGTAGTATTTGATATGTGGGAGAAATACAACTGATATATTTCTATTGTAGGCTATGATATATATAGATGAGAAGAGTAGAGATGTAAGACTTACTTATCTCTATCACTTAGATAGTTTGAGTCCCTGTAGGACTCATCACCTTAAGTGGTTGAATCCACTTAATATTTATCATCTAAAGTTGTAGAGTTCACTTAGGACTTGTCACATATTCAAAATACATGATAAACACAACTTAAATATTATCCCATGTGGACGCACCCATGGACCCATGCAACAGGAAGAATTTGGGCCCTCCTAAGGTGGAAATCTTTGCTTGGATGGCTGTAAAGGAAAGAGCGGTAACCAGGTCAATCCTTCTCAGTAGAAACTTAATCAGTGAGATCCAATTAGCTTTGTGCCCCCTATGCTCCTTAAATCTTGAAACTCATTAGCACCTGTTTCTCCATTGTCATTTCTTGTGGAGTGTTTGGCCGATAATCTTGGACTGGTGGAACATCAAATGGGTTTGCCTAATCTTTGTTCCAGAATTAGCAAATTGGTGGTTTGCTAATGGATTTTACAACCTGGAGAAACATGTATGGGAAGCTTGCTTCTATGCAACATTGTGGTCCCTATGGCCGGTGAGGAACGACTGTATCTTCAACAATTCAACGAAACAAGCTTGGGAGGTGGGGGATTTAGTCAAAACTAGAGTGGTGATGTGGATAAAGGCAAAGTTCGACATCAAAGTTTACACAATTGAGGAGTTCAAGATTTTCTTAACGGTATCTGAAAATTGAGATTGTAACCTAGTTTTGAAGGGACCTTCCAACTGTCGGTTGCATGCGGTTGTAAATTTGGGATCAGCCAAGATCTGTTTGTGGTTGCTTTTTCTCGATGTACCCCTTTCGAGTTTTATAAATTGTTTCATTTGCCGAGCAAAAAAAAAAAAGAACATTCACAATGTTAATAATCAAAATCAATAGCCAAAATGTGTCACATCAGTATTTGATTATCTATTTAGTCCATAATCAAACTTAACAACCTCTACCACCACATTGGTTATTATTGCGTCTCTAACAAAACAAAAAAAAACCCCTCACAATACACAATGCACATTTGTCCAATCACAAACGTGTTCCAATCGCACACTTAACCACACTAAATTATTCGTCTTTATGAGACGATTCCATTGTGAGGTGTTTTTAAGTTATTGAGTTTTGATTATTAGTAAAAATTGTTAAGTTTGGTTATGGAATGGGTGAAATTTGGTTATTTGCTAAAAGACTTGTAATTTTGCTTGTTACAATGTGGGGTGTTTTTTTAGAATTGTTGTTAAATTTGCTTATTCACACCCATTTACTTATTACAATGGAGATGCTCTAAGTTGGATATAGTTTTGTGCTTGGCAGGTATTATGAAGGTTAATTTAAATGTAGAACAAAATGAACGTACTGAAAAGGAAAAATATTGCAGCTTAAGGTCTAAGTTTCAAGCCTTAGAGGAACAGTTTTGTTTCTCTTAATTTGGACAAGATAATATATTCCATGAAGCATGGATTATTTCCCCCTTTTGTTTCTCTTAATTTGGACAAGATAATATATACCATGAAGCATGGATTATTTCTCCCTTGATAATGAATATAGACAGTAGGCCTGTCAATGGACCGAATCCGAATCCGATAACGTTGATTCGATAATCCGAATCCGGTAATCCAAATACAGATCGGATCAGATCGGATTAAATCCGTTATGGATCCGAATCTGAACTTAATTTTTTTAATTTTTTTTAAAAAACAGTAAATTTTTTATTTTGAAAAAAAAATGTTTCAGAAGTTGTATTTTATTTTTTACTTTTTATTTTAAATTTTTTTTGGAAATTTTTTTTTTGAAAAAAAAATTGTATTTTTTTGAAAAATATAAATTTTTTTGCTAAAATTTTTGAAGTAAAAAGGATTTCGGATGGGATTCGGATTTTCAGATTCAGATCGAATTTGGGTCGTATCGGATCCGGATCAGATTTGGCCCATTGACAGGCCTAATAGACAGGACCACATTTTTTTTCTCATTAATCGTTGTCAAACTTGTAAATGGCTTTGTAGGCTTGTCTTTCAAAAGCTTTCTATACAGACTCTATGAGTACAAGTTTCCAAAAAAACTAAAAAAATCATAAAAATCTCTCTAGAGGATTATGTGGAAAAAAATTTCCAAAGAAGAAATAAATCTCCAAAAATGAAAATAAAGAGAAAGGAGGGAGGAAAGCTAGCTAGGGGATCGATAAAGAAAGAAGAAGCAAAAGGACATGCCAAGAATTTCAACCGGCAACACCAATTCTGAAATGGTGCCGATCATAAAAGTGTTCTCGAAAAATTGAAAATAGACCAAATGGAAACATCACCACCCCTCCTATGTTTGCAATATATAAAAGTTTATTGATTAAACATAATCCATGCATGCCTAACTCTCAAATACATAACTATTTTTGCAGTATTATTATAGCTTGTAGCTAACATATTGCGGTTACGTTAATTGAAAGATTCTTAATTTGTTACAACTTACAAGACTAGCGGTGGATCCAATACCCTAATTTAATTTATTTTCTTAACAAAAAGCTGAAATTTCTTTACTTTTTAATTAAGTATTCTCATTAAAAAAAAAATCCACGTGATTTTAGAACGATCTAACGTCACGGCACACAGCAAGAGAACATCGATTTCGTAATTTTTTTCCACCGTTTTCGGAAGACAAAATGGAGATAACATATGTTTTCGGCTCACTTCCCCGTAAAGGAGAACATATTACAAACGGCTACTTTTTTAGGGAAAATCACGGGACAGTGGTGTCCAGTGGAAATAATGACCACTTGATGGTACCGAGTTCTGAAATTACAGGAGTCATGGTATGTCCAAGAATATTGACCAAAGCATAAGGCTTTGCAAGCTTACGATTTTACCCCTTTCTTTAACAGCCAACAACTTTATTATTCTCTCTCTTCCTTTACTACCTTGTACGTCTCTCTCCTCTTTTAACAGAAAGTCTAGGTTCACCACATATGTTCACCACACGCATGTGGGATTCATTCCGAGTCTCATAAAAATACAAAAAAATATTCATAAATTTAAAAATAATTTCTTATGGGGCCTTGTAAAAAAAAATCCAACAGATATCTGTAAGTATTTTTTCTGGATCTGTAGAGTAAAACTATTTAACTGCTCAGTTTCGCCTTCTTAAATTCAAAAAAAAATGCTTACTGATATCCGTTAAAGTTGATTTTTTATAAAGTCTCATAAAAAATTATTTTTAAATTTATGAGTACTCTATTTTTTTAGGTCTCGGAGTGGGTACCACATGCATGAGGTAGGCATATGCGGTGGAACTGTAGCATTGTCTTCCACTATGTACAACAAAAACTCTTCAAAATCGTGTATATCGACTGTGGGTCTGATTTATGTGAACAGAATCGTGGGTCTTGTAATTTCTATTAAAAATATGTTTGAGCCAAAAATGTGGACGAAAATTGAGAGTCCAAAGAGGCATGAAGGGGACTCAAGTTACCAACCTAAACACGTATTCGAACCCATACAAACGCTAGTTTAAAGCCACGCAGAATAAACGGTGTTCTTGGGCCTTTCTCTTCGTCACTCGTTAACGAAACTGATCGAGATTGGAGAATCACGCAATCATCCGTCCGTAATTATCATTTTCTTTTTTTCCTTTTCTGTTTGTTTTTAGTTTTCAACTGTAAGAAATGGAAATTGTAATGCCCCGAATTTTGGGAACGTTAAATAGACCATTTCATTGAAAAACTAAATAGAGTCTAACTCGATATTATATCATAATCCTTACAAAAATACTTTTATTCAACAAAGGGAGGGGGGAATTAGGGTTCCTATCTACTGCTCCGTCTGTTCCTCTATCCTGACCAGCTCTTCTGCTCCAAAAGCTTCCAAAGTGTAGAATTCACCATGTTCATCTATAAGATCTAATACATTATATCAGCGTTGCCGCCAATATAATATGTCAGGGTCACCAAATGTAACACAATGAGTTACAAAAACTCAATAAAATAACTCATATCCACTAACTCTTAACTTACAAACATAAGGGGAATTTCTACTTAATACACGCATATCTAACAAACAGCTAGTAATGACACATCCACATTCACTATTCACTATTGTTGGTGTTTATTAGTTCTGAATTTTTCCTACACGACTCATCGTAGATCGTGTCATCATTTTTTCATATTTCATCAATTATTCCAATATTTCTAAAATCGTTTTTAACACACCCAATCTCGGTTCCGCAGTTTCAATCTCCCGAGTATCCTCATAATGGTTCCGCCGCACCGAGTTCCCATTAGGACACTTTGCATTGGCTCCTTTCCGCGGATAACCAAGCCACACACCCAATCTCGATTCCGCCGTTCCGGTCTCCCGAGTATCCTTACAATAGTTCCGTCGCACCGGATTTTCATTGACACACAAACATACACACCACACAATGGGCTACCACGTCTGGCCATATTGCGGTTTTCAAAACATTTCTCGTTTTCCAAACACGCATTTTCATAACCACAACCTAGATACCATGTTTCTACTTTCTCGATTTTCGTGTCTCGTTTTCATACAACGACTCCACGGTAAGATTTTTCATATACGTAATCATAAATTATTCATTATAATCTTAAAACTAAACTAGTAAGATCAACTAACTCTATAACACAAGTCATGCTCAAATCACCACTTAAAGCATAACGCCATATGTACGGACGCTTTTGGAGTGAAAATTACTTATACTTTAGCACACCATAAGACAAGTAATTCTAATAATTATATATACATGCTCATAACCATCATAAGATCAAAATACAAATACTTTTAAACAAGTGATAAGTTTCTATCTTTCAAAATCTGTTCTTTCCTCTTTTATGGGAAGTTCAAAATAACATATGCTTATTGAAGTAAAAATCGGTTATTCAACATACTCATACTTTCATTAGCAAAATAAGTTTCTTAATTTTTCATACTTATCACTTGCCAAAAAATATGATTTGCTCTTTATACAATAAACATGTGGTCCACACAGACATAGAGTGTAGTCTTTGGACATTATGGACTTGGTCTTGGCCTTGACCTTGGTCTTGGTCTTGGTCTTGGTCTTGGTCTTGGTCTTGGTCTTGAAAGAACCACCACCTAACTTTTCACTTATCACTTGCCAAAATATATGACTTGATCTTTATATACTCCCTCCGTCCCTTTTTTGTGTCCAGTATTTCATTTTGGGCTGTCCCTTAATAAGTGTCCATTTTGTAAAGTTAGGGGGTAAAAGTTGGTGTATTGTCTATTTTATCCCTGAAAGTAGATTTTATTTTAAAAAGTTAGTGAGTAAAAGTGTAATGATGATAGATAAGTAGGAAAAGTGAAGGAAAAAATTGATGTGAAAGGTGTAATGATGATATCTTTTTAATAAGTTGGAGTTACGAAGTAGAACACTTAAAAAGGGATGGAGGGAGTATTAAACATGTGGTCCACACAGACATAGAGTGTAGTATTTTGGCAATATGAATTTGGTCTTGGTCTTGAAAAAATCACCACCTAACTTTTCACACTTATGGCTTGCCAAAAAATATGACTTGTTTTTTATACAAATAAATATATGGTCCACATAGACATAGAGTGTAGTCTTTTAACAATATAGACTTGGTCTTGATCTTAAAAGAACCACCACCGAACTTTTCACACTTATCACTTTTCAAAAAATATGATGTGCTATTTATACAATAAACATGTGGTCCACACAGATATAGAGTGTAGTCTTTGGACATTATGGACTTGGTCTTGGTCTTGGTCTTGGTCTTGAAAGAACCACCACCTAACTTTTCACTTATCACTTGCCAAAAAATATGACTTGATCTTTATACAATAAACATGTGGTCCACACAGACATAGAGTATAGTTTTTGGATATTATGGACTTGGTCTTGGTCTTGGTCTTGAAAGAATCACCACCTAACTTTTCACTTATCACTTGTCAAAAAATATGACTTGATCCTTATACATTAAACATGTGGTCCAAACAGACATAGAGTGTAGTCTTTTGGCAATATGGATTTAGTCTTGGTCTTGAAAAAATCACCACCTAACTTTTCACACTTATGACTTGTCAAAAAATATGACTTGTTTTTTATACAAATAAACATGTGGTCCACATAGACATAGATTGTAGTATTTTAGCAATATAGATTTGGTCTTGATCTTAAAAGAACCACTACCGAACTTTTCACACTTATCACTTTTCAAAAAATATGATGTGCTCTTTATACAATAAACATGTGGTCCACACAGATATAGAGTGTAGTTTTTGGACATTATGGACTTAGTCTTGGTCTTGGTCTTGAAAGAACCACCACCTAACTTTTCACTTATCACTTGCCAAAAAATAGGACTTGATCTTTATACAATAAACATGTGGCCACACAGACATATAGTATAGCCTTTTGGCAATATGAACTTGGTCTCGGACTCTCGAGTAAATTAAAATTTGGTCGTTAAAGATAAAAAGTGTAGTCTTTAGGAACCATAGACTGTCTTTCATGATGGTGTAGTAGAAAGTCTTTTGTATTTTTTTAGTTGCCCTTTTTGGCCCAAATAAATTTGGTTGAGGTTGAATAGAGGGTAGGTCCCATTGGGGAGAAATAAAAGCCCGACAAAATACAAAATTCCTACATAATAATTTAAACTGAATAGGCCAACAAACTACATAATCCGTACATAATAATTTAAACTGAATGGCCCAATAAAATACATAATCCCTACTTCATTGCCTATTCGTCATCAAAATAATCTGACAGTTCCTTATCGATTGCGTATTGCAGATCCCTCTTAATTGCTCTACTTGTTTCATATGGGTCCGAGCTGTCCCTTTCAGCAACCCTCATAACCTTTATTATCAATTCTTGACAGATTAGCCGCTTGCACATAGCATTAATCTCCATCTGGAGCCTTTCGTAAACGTCGTTGTGGAGACTGTTTGGCCTTCTTCCATCTATCATTTGTGCGAAGCGTGCTTTAAGCACCTTCAGTAGGTACTTACGACATTTTGTTTCCAATTTGTTCCTCTGTTCAAACATTAGGGTACCGATCTAAAAAAATGAGTGTAAAAATCACCAAGGATAAAGTCAATAGTACATTTACTTCTTTATGCAAGATGATTTGTTCAATTGTGAAGTTATTTTTTTATTTTGTCTTATGAGGATGTTGATTTCACCCTGACCATGTCTAGGTGCATGCATTCCTCTCGTCTTTCTGTCTAACAATAGAAATTGCCTTCCATTTTGCAATTGGTGCCTCTGCTTAAGCATTTCCAGAACTTTGCTGAGTTGGTTATGATCAAAGAAGTGCGCCGTTACAGAGCAATAAGCAAAGCCTACTACTATAGAACAGAAAGAGCTTTTAATTAGCAGATAAACTACAAGAAAATGAAAACTTCGTAAAAGAAGAGTATGATAGTTACACATTCAGACTAAATAAGTAAAGTTACACATTCAAGCGGATACACCAACAGGCTCACAGCACCAAAACTTTGATACGTTATATTTTCTGCCATTCACATTATATTTTCTCTTCCTTTGGACACAGAATTGTTTAATATGTTATCACTAAATAAAGTGAATTATTTAACTTAGCTTGTGGAGTACAAATTGGTTGAGCTAGCATTTCCCATGTCAATCCAACATACAATATCAATCAAATGCTTGTGACTCAAGAATCAAGATATTGTATGTTTATATAACTACTGTGTCATATATTAACATCCAACATGAAGCTTACTTAAGCATTTCAACAAAGCTCAGAGTCTCATCAATGGTAGATCAGACACAAAACCATCTATTCCATCTGAACCAAGTGCCTCTTCATGCTCTACATTTGGATCCACCTCCTATAAATCCCAAACCAACCCATAGAAACTTGAAGCTTAATAACATGAAACAGAAGTGAACTTTATAACATAGGGGAAAAAAATAGAACTGTACGTAGGATGAATGTGCCATTAAAGAGGGAAAGATGTGGGCACACCGAAAACATTCTCTCCATCTCATACACTAGGACCAAGAGTAATATCTCCTCATTGGATTCCCTGACTTTCATGTTCCCTGACTACTACAAAGATCGAGTCGCGATAAAACTCCCACATAGTATTAAACAACCAAAAGTTTCATACCCAATCAATAAAACGGAAGCAAAGGAATACGATTCATTAATTGCAAAAGACAATTCAAAGCAAACCTAGGACTTTGGCAGAGAAAAAAAGAAAGAAAGACAACATACATACTTAAGTGTACTGTTCGTACAAGTGTTGTGCATGAAACTCATTCATTTTTTTTTATCCTTCCACAATTCCACCAATTAAAACAATTCCAATAAGTATATACACCACATGGCAAATGAAGACAAACATGGCTCCTGGATTCCTTATTGTATATGTATCCTTAGCTAACCGTTCACATCACATTTTCCACAATTCTCATCGTTAATCTCGTCACCAACCCATTTACTCTACTACCAAGTATTTACTAATTGATCACAAACTCAACTTCATGCAAGTAGCTACAAACGACGACTTCACCTTCCGATTTATAGTTCAAGAGGAAATTAATAGTTGTAACTCAAATTTTTATTTCATCAATATAATCAATCATCGTCATTCAAATATTCCCGATCCAACTTTAATATACAATCAACCGCACAACCTTCTACTTTCTCTAGGTGTCAACAAATTTTTTCCCAAGTATGCTAGCCTACTACCCTAAGGCTCGGTAGATCATTCAAATAGTTAAACGCACCTAGGAACATTCGTGTCTCACTCAAATGATTCTAAGGGCAAAGAATGCCCAATGCATATAACGTTTCTACCTCGAATACTTAGGAGTGTACCAAATCATGATCACCCGTAATATCCAAATACGACATAACTTCCAAAATCGGTATGGATTCTAACAACCAACCTACCGTACTTTAACTAAAACTTCTTATAGGTTTAGAGTTTGATTATAAGACTACCACCATTAGAAAGTAGATTTTCCATACATCAACTTCAATATATAATATGCACCAAACGGATTCCGGATGATAAAGTTATGATCGTCCGAAATTTTAAAATAATGCAAATTATTCATTCCCTACCGGTAGGACACAACCTCCTACCGGTAAAAGACCAGAATTTCACAAAAATAGACACTACTGAACAGCATTTCTACCGGTAGGACTTGTGTTTCAGCGTACGATTTCTAGTTTTGACAGATTTCTCCCAACAACAAATGCGGACGTTTAAACATTCTTAAACACGTCAAACCAACTCATAAACATATAAAGGAGGAGAGAAATCCCTACATGTCAAATTGGCAAAGTTAATCATCCACATTAAACTATATCCAATTAAACAACGTGAATTTAAGGACGGGAACGAGTAAATTTGATTGAAAAATCATAACTCTTTCATCTTAAACCCAAAAATATTGGAACCAACGCCAAAAGTTGCACGACTACAAGTCCTACGCTCAGTAAAAATTCCAGGTTCAGAAACGAGAGGAGATTAACCCAACAATCAAAGGAAAAACATATTCGCAACCATTTTCGCCCTAGTTGACCAACCCTGCTTTAGAAATTCACCAAAAATTGTATACTTAACCAAATCACTTGATTCCAATGCCAATCCCTTCTTAACTTAAATGTGAAGCTCCTGTAAAAGATCCAAAGCCACCCAAAATCTTCATCATGCCCAGAAAATTAAAAGAAGACAGCCACACACAAATTCGCGCATCCAGGAAACAGCCGGTATTCAAAAATTCATAACTAATTTTGTGATTATCGGTTTTTCATGATCTTGGTACCGAAATCTTCGTATTGAAACGTACTTTTAACTGTTATGAAGACACCAAAAATTGATTCCTGGCAGAAGGGCTCCCAAAAGACAGATTTCCAGAACCCACGAAATTTTCAGCATATACCAGATTCATTCAAGACTCAAAATAAATTATCAAACTTGATTCTTGTACATCAAACTAACACTTAAACATGTAAAGAAGTCAGAAGATCCCTACCTCGAAGGTTGAAATTAAAACCCCAAGAATCTTCAGGCAAAACCTCTCTCAAAAACACCTCCTCCGAGCTTTCCAACGCGATCAAAGGCTAGAACTCGACTCTAGGAGAAGAATGCTCCAAGATCCCTTGGTTAATTTGAGATTTGGGGAAGAAATTTGGTGAGACACCGGACCAAACCCCAGAGAGAGTCGTATCTCAGGATAATGGCAAAGAGAAAAAATAGATAAAAGGAAAAAGGGGAAGATTGGGACGAAGGGGGACGAGCGGTGTTGTTTTTATGAAAGGGCAATTTTGTCCAGTGTCATCATGCTTCTTACCTCTTACCATGTATGGATAATATTGTTTGATGGTGCCATGTCTTGGTAATTTCGAAACTTCACACCATCAAACTGGTGATTATCCCCGGTCAAGACCGCCTGTGGGTAATTTTCCCTACTTTTTAATTATGGCACTCTAAAAATTGTTTTTAGTATAAAAATTATACATAGCAAGAACACTAAAAGACAATTTTTGAAGTGGCATCATGAAAAAATAGAATGCCAAAATCATTTTCCATTAAAATATGCAGTGTAAAAGCATTTCTTTTTCTTTCTTGTAGTACTTGTATTTCAAATCATAGTTCTTCTCACTATTGCGAATCCGTTTTGCAATTTTGAAAAGGCCAGGATCATATATATCACAAGGGATTCTGGATGAGTTATTGAATTTAAATGGTAACTCTCTTTTAAATCGTTTTTCTCTTCCACTAATGGTGGGATAAAATGAGTTGAGTACGATCTAGCTATCATTTGTGCCTACTTAATGGTTTGATCTTGGTTTCCTATAAGAGCCTCTAATATTAAATCTTCAATGGGTATGATACCTGTCCTCGTTGTTGATCTACTTTTTCGTAGTACTTCATCCGTTCCACTTTCTTTGTTTCTTTTTAGACTTTTGACGTACCAAATTATTTGTGACTCATAAAAGTTTCATTATTATCCTTTATGTTTTTAAAAAAATTTGCGTTGAAAAATTAAAAAAATAATTGTGATTATTATGTTCCTAAAAAATTAAAATACAAAAAATGGACAAACAAATTGGGATGGAGAGAGTACTTGTCATTGAGTATGCTAGTGCATATGCTCGTATGTAGATTTTGGTAGCTCTTGTTGTATCTTGTGATAAAATCTTTGTATTGCATTTGGGCTTGTTGCATGGAATGAAATTTCCTTTTATTTAAAAAAAATATTTGGGTTCAAATTATTATATAATTTGATTGATTTGCCGGGCCTAGTCCAAACAAATAGTTAGTCTAAACCACACTCACGCACGCAAGTGGATAAGTTCCACACACACTTAGAGCCCACACACTTGTTAGTGTGGGTGTGATGTGTGATTGGGTGTAGTTATACGAAGAATAAGTGCTAAGTTAGCCGTTGCCATTCCCTCCAAATTTAAACTTAACAGAAGCTTGTGAATTAGAAATGGAATTAATCCTTGGCACCTCACACACTTATCCGTCCCATTCCAAGGAAGAAAGAGAAGAATCGCTTTTCTAGACTCCAAAAAGCTATCCTTTTTCTACCAATCACATTCATCTACATGCCTACCTAAAAAGTTGTGGTATACTACTATATATATAGTAGAACCAATTTGACATTGCCTCTTCTATTTTGTATTCTGTTTTTCTAGCATACAAAAAAACGCAACCCATCATCGATCGATGTCTTTGAGCCCCCCTCCTCCTCCTCCTCCTCCTCCCCCTCGTCCTCGTGTCGAGCCAACCAACGCCAACAACTCAAACTTCCCGCTATACTGGTGCTACCATTGTCACCGAACGGTCCGTATTTCCTCAGAAAACCCATCCGAAATCATCTGTCCCCGCTGCTTCGGACAATTCCTGTACGAGATTGACATAGCCAGACCCTTTTCCGTCTTCGATTTCACCCAATTCGATCCCTCCACTGAAGCCAGAATACTCGAAGCCCTCTCTCTCGTGCTCGATCCCCTGATTGGCGACAGATCAGATAATGATGTTGCTGGTGCTGGTTTGACAAGTAACCGCCGTGGCCGTCACTGGCCATGGAGGCGAAACCAGGTCGTGTACGACACCGGGGATCACTGGGGACCAGAGAGTGGAATCCTCGCCCGCCCTCGTTCTGGCTGGATAATCCTCGGGCCATCATCAGGCCCTTTACATGTTGGACGACGAAATTCACCAACGGAAGGGCTAACACCTCCGAGGCTTAACCCTCAGGACTACTTCGTGGGGCCAGGATTTAGTGAGTTGATCGAGCAACTGACTCAGAACGACCGACAAGGTCCTCCTCCGGCGCCTGATTCGGCTATAGATTCTATGCCAACGGTAAAAATCACAGCGGATCATCTGGGTAGCGATTCGAGTTGCCCTGTTTGTAAGGAGGAGTTTAAAGTTGGCGGGGAAGCGAGGGAGATGCCTTGTAAGCATATATACCATTCTGAGTGCATTGTATCTTGGTTGAGGCTCCACAACTCTTGTCCTGTTTGTCGGCATGAGCTTCCGGTTGCGACAGATCAGAGTGGTGGAGTTCAAGTTGACGACTTTGAAGATTCTTCTCGTGGCGAAGAAGCTAGGAACCGGAGGAGGCGCCTGAGGTTGAGACGATTTGCAGCTTCTTTGTAGCCGTTCCGCTCGAGGTACCGACCATTTCATACCCAGGGTGATGTTAATTTTACTACTGATGGCAGTGAGTTAAATTTTCTTACTCAATCTTGGAGTTTATGGTATATAACTGGGAAAGCCATCAGTCGCAACCCCTTGAAATTTTAGATTCTATTGATTGTTTGTGTCTTTGTGTTATGGTTGGATTATGTTTTCGTAACTTGAAGATTGAGTTTGGATGTTGGATTTGTGGAGGGATTGGTTTAGGGAGGAGAAGAGGAATGTAAAGATTATGCAAAATTAAAGTTCAATGTTTTTCTGTT
Source organism: Rhododendron ovatum (assembly GCA_019656835.1). Lineage (NCBI taxonomy): Eukaryota > Viridiplantae > Streptophyta > Magnoliopsida > Ericales > Ericaceae > Rhododendron > Rhododendron ovatum. The sequence continues at coordinate 21,839,870 of CM033795.1, read as the reverse complement.
TCTTTTTTCCCTCCGCGTATCTCTATTCAAATCCAGGATTCATACACAACCGTAAGTGTTCATATTCCGAACGTAACACTTGACACTGATACCATTGCAACAGAAATAACTAATGTGTCTTACGAAACCAGAATATGATTCATAAATCAGACCGTCTTAATAAAACAATTTGGCCGGGGCACCCAACTTAAAAATGTGTGTGCATGGGCAGGGGCGGAACCACCTTGGAGCTCGTGGGATCACGTGCCCCCACGTCCTTTTTAAAAAAAAATTCCAGATTTTGTATGTGTGTATATATATATATTTATATACATATATCCTACATGTGTAAGAAATTAGTGCGTGGTGTAGTGACAAGTCGCACTCTTTGGGAGCGTAAGGACATGGGTTCGAGTCTAGTGGCACTCCTTTTGTTTTAAGTCGTAATTTGTAGAGTTAATAATTTGTACAGTGGTAAGTGGCAATCTTTGGGAAAGAACTCTTTCTTTTTGTTTTTGAACTCTTTCACAACCAATGTTTTTAGTTAATATTTATACATTTTGGTCCTTGAAACTTGTACTTATAGAGTTAGGGGATGTTTGATAAAACTGAAAACTGAAACTGAAAGCTGAAAAATTAAGTACTGAATGCTGAAATTTTTAAGCTGAAAAATTGTTTGATAAATATATTAAGTACTGAATTAAAAAATAATGAATTAATTTTGTTCCAATCCTCTCTTAATTTACTAATAGTCATGGTGGATGAGTGGTGGAGGTGGTGGTAGGAGTGGTGGTGTAGTGCTGGTGGTGGAGGAGTAGTGTGGTGTAGTGATCGTAGTGGTGGTGGTGGTGTAGTGATGGTAGTGGTGGTGGTAGAGAGTGGCGGTGGTGGTGATGGTTGTGATGATGGTGGTGGTGATGGTTGTGATGATGGTGGTGGAGTGGTGGAGGTGGTGAAGTGGTGGTAGGAGCGGTGGTGGTGGTGGTGGAGTGGTGGTGGTGGTGGTGGTAATGTGGTGGAGTTGGTGGTGGTAATGTGGTGGTGGTGGTAGTGGAGGAAGTGGTGGTGGTGGTGGAGTGGTGGAGCTAGTAGTGGTGATGTGGTGGAGGAATGGTGGTGGAGGTGGTGGTGGTGGTGGTGGAGTGGTGGAAGAGTTGGTGGGAGTGGTGGAGGAGTTGGTGGGAGTGGTTGTGGTGCGGTATGATGGTTGAATGTAAGTACATAAAAATTCAGCTAGAATTAAAAAGCTCAAAGCTACTTAATTTTTTTCAACTTTTTGGCCTATATTTTAAGTGGTACTTAATTTGTTAAGCAATATAAAATGTGGTTATCAAACCTACTAAATCACTTAATACTTAATTGATTCAACTTTAAGTACTGAATTTAGGTTATCAAACAAGCCCTTAGTAATAGGAAAATAGGAGAAATTATTCGTTGCCTCAAGGGCAACACGTCATTTTGCCAAGGTGGTGCCTCTCACCAATCAAAATCAACCATGTGGGTTAATTGCAGTCTGAAAGTTTACTTGGAGCAGTAAAATATCCACTGACACACATTTCTCTCTCTCCAGCATGACACAGCCTTTCTCTCTCTAAAATAGACCTGTACACCTAAAAATTCAAACTAGACGTGTACACCTAAAAATTCAAACTCAAAGTTCTGTTTTGTAAAAGCAGAAGAAGCAAAGACCCACGAGATTAATTTTTGGGTTTTATTTCGTTTTGCTTTTATTTAAAAAAATATTTGGATAAAAATATTAATTTTATTTTTTTGATTTTTTTGGACAAGATGAATCAATAATCCATAAAATGTCGGTGCAAAACTAACAAACAAGATTTTTTTTATAAGGAAAAACCCAAAATTTGTTGAGTTCCGCTAAGAGCTATTTGGGATTTTTGTTTTGTTTTGCTATTATTCATATTTTTCGCATTTGTTAGTTTTTTGGGACAAACTTTTATGAATTATTGATTCGTCTCCAAGAGAGGAATCGAAAAAATAAAAATTATGATTTTATCAATATTTTTTCAAATATCCAAGATAAAGCCGAAAAAACCGGTATAAAGTAAAAATTATGACTTTTACCCATTTTTGGAAATATACAAGATAATGCCTAGTTTTGTGGGCTTTATCTTGGATATTACAAAAAAAAATATTAGGGTAAAAGTAAAAAAATATTATTTTTTTAATTTTTCTCGTCGAGACGAATCAATAATCCACAAAAGTTTGTCACAAAAATTAACAAACACAAAAAATATAAATAACGACAAAACGAAAAAAAACCCCAAAAAGCCCTTAGCGGAACTCAACGGATTTTGAGTTTTTTCTTGTTTTGTCCTTATTCAAAAAACTTTTGCGTTTGTTAGTTTTGCGCCTAACTTAAACAGATTATTGATTCGTCTCATCAAGACAAATTGAAAAAATAAAATTATGATTTTCACCCAAATATTTTTTTAAAATATCCAAAATAAAACCCAAAAGCCATATTTCAACGAATAGTTGGTTAAAAGTCTTAACTTTTTACTTTTTTGATTCGTCTTGGCGAGACAGATCAATAATTTCCCAAAATTAGGCACAAAACTAATAAACGCAAAAAAAAAAAAAATTGAATTAGAAAAACAAGAAAAAATTCAAAAATCTTAGGAAAGTCTTGTAGTTTGAATTCAAAAATACTTATTTCCGGAGCAACCGTAAATAAGAGTTTACAGTGCTCAATCGCAACCGTTCAAAAGTGTTTTGGCGGTCTGGATGTAAATAAAACTTTTTCGGGAAAGAGTTAAAAATTTTTCCGAAAATATTTTATTAAAATCCGGACCGTCCAAAATACGATTGCAATGGATTACTATTATAAACAAGTTGTTTCCGACTGCTCCGGAAAAGTATTTCTCTTGACTATTTTAGAGGGAGAAGGCTGTGTCTTAGTGGAGTGGAGAGAGAAAAGTTTGAGTCGGTGCATATTAGTATTTAATGCATGGTAGACAGACTGACAATTTTCTCCAAGGCTGTTTTTGATTGGTAAGAGGCACCACTTGGCAAAATGATGTGTTGCCCTTGCGACAACGAATAATTTCTCAAAAAATAGATGATGGATGTATGATAATTTTGTTTTAACTCATATAGTCGATGTGTGCAGTTTGCCCAAGTAGCTTTTATTAATATATACTTTAAAATTATTACATTATCATGAATGCTAAAATTATTTTGGTGTGAATGCACTTAACTGTAACTCATATATTACGGCGTTACAAAAAAAAATCGGTGTCTCCACTATGTCAAATTTCTGGATCTGCCACTGTGCATGGGTACGTGTGTTTGGCCACTCCACATGTGCTGTGCCCTAATGTATCTTGTTGGATGAAATATATACATATGTGAGACATGCCAAAAGTGGCGTACATGTGTTTAGGATTGGAAGTTCGATGAAGTGTCTGACACATATAGTGGACTAAAATGAATTGTTTATGCTTCGCAGTTGCCTTGCATAACAGGCTCTCTCTTTGCCAAAAATATATCCAGAATTTGGAAAGAAGTCAACTTTCAAGATGGATAGACAGACAGAAGAGAAAGTCTCTAATGTACATATAGACTCCGAACCAAAATAAAACACATCACGTCGTTGTTTTCATGATAAAGCCCACAACAAAAACAGGGAAAATATATATAGCAGAAACCCGAGCAATAAGTGGCAAAAAGAACTGGATACTCTAACAGGAGATCGATGATCTTCTTATCCGAGGAATCTGACTATATATGTTTCTACAGTTTTTGGATACTCTAACAGGAGATCGATGATCTTCAATTACCCGAGGAATCTGACTATGTTTGTACAGTTTTTAGTTGGAACAATTTTGTCTCCGTACTGAACTCTTCCCTTCCTACTTCCAGCAGCTAATTCATGGTCATCATCTTGCTTTATTCTCTAGCTAGCCTGTGATTGTTGTAGTAAGTGCTCAAAGAAGTGATGCTCATCGGGTCTGGCTTAATTATGTGGTATGTTATTCACCACGGCACGATATGTGAATGATATTGTTCTGTTTTCTTTAATTTTATGGTAATCGATAATGATCTTGTTCTCTTTTCTCTGTGTTGTAGTTCGGGATGTAGATGATTTTCTAAGTCTCAAAATTAATGCTGGAAGTTCTTTCCTTTACGAGGAAAATCAGTGGATGCCAATGCCTGGTGGACATGACATCTGAAAGGAAAACCCACCAGGCGAACGTTACACAAGTTATGTGTTTAGGATGATTGTATCTGCTGTAAATTAATCATATAAAAATCAATAATCTCTTATATCTTTTAAGATTTGAATCAGAACTATTGTCAGTCTGGGTGATAATAACTTCCTTTAGGTTTGAATTTGCCTAGCATTTTATACCTTGACTGCTGTAGACTTGGGGAGTATAATCATGGAAGTAAAATGATAGCTGGGTTCAATTAGCCAAGCATGCATGAATCGACACATAATAAACGAAGAAAAAGGATTTTCTAGAGATCCATTTGGCCAGGTGTATAGAATTTTTTGGGAAAAAAATGCAGGAGTACAAACTAAGAGGAGTAGAAATTCTTTCGCTGGACCTTGGGTGTAGTAGTGGCCCCGTAAATGTAAATGGGGCTCGGACCATTCCGGAACCAGGTGCCAGTGCGCACGACCAAATTAGCCCCGTTAGCCTATACGGAGTGCGGCCCCTTGTGGCACGCTAGCATCTCGTTACCCTGTCGCCATATCACTCGGTATGCCGGGCGGGACCGGGATCATGATTCATGACATCCAAACAATGTGGAAGTAAGGGTTTATAGTTGTGTGCCTGAGCCCTCGAGCCTCGTACGTAATCATGACGTGAGCGAAGACGGTTATGACACGAGAACCATTATTGCTACCAACTCAGTCCATGTGTTCCGTAACCGCCTTATCCGATGCGTCATATGTGACGTCATCCGATGCGGTGACCTGGGCGTATTCTCCATGTGATTACTTGAGGACCAAGTCAAGCAAGGTCTATAAAGGGAAGAGATACCAACCTAAAGATGTACGCCGTCCTTCTCTACCCTAACCCTCCTTCACCTGAGTATTAACTTGACCGTCGGAGGGTTACTGGGCTGTTTGCAACTTTTCATGTATTACAGGTCCAGAATTCAAAGTCTCTGTACGGTCCCCATCAATGTTAACGAAGGTCTTGTCCTCTTTTTTCCTTCTAATAAAACTAATTACAGTGACCAATCCATCAAAACCCACCGTTACTGCCTTGTAATTAATCGATAGATCCACCTCCATCGAGAGCACTTTTGTGCATTGCCTTATCGCAGGGTTCCACAAGTACAAATCTGCATAGTAGGTTACAAGCAACAAGTCATTGCACGAACCTAAGATCTGAACACCACGCCACAAGGCCTCTTTGTTCACGTCCTTGTCGTTCATGTTAAGAAGCATTTGTTTGAGAGGAATAGGACCGGTCAAGGAAGTGTCTTTGTCATTGAGAGAGTAGAACTCGCCATATTTATGATGGGTATAATAGAGGTGACTTCAGGACGGAGATGACTGAGTGAAATTAGGATGGGAGATTAAAGATCGCCATAGCTTTGAAACGCACCTGAATCGGAGCAGGGATTCGATCGGCAGGTGCGAGAGGATTTCGATCACCATTTCTTCTGGAATGTTTTGATGCTGCTCCTGCCGTGATGCCATCGAAAAGATGCCAATGCCTGTGTTTTCTCTTTCCTTTTTGATTTTCTAGTGCTTGGATTCTCGATCGTCCTCTGTCCAGAAAAATTAATACTACTATTGGTTTTACTTTAGGGTTCTTGCCCATGAGATGACTGTATAATATGAGCGGATCCTTGATCCCTTCGTGAATTAGACCCGTTCCGCTATGGTTTTTAATTTTAAAATACTAATTTTTTTTTATTTACGAGACGGATCATTCTTTTACGATACACACTTTTAATTCAAAAATACTTTAGCGGAAATCATCTTTGTGTGGGTCCCGTGCAAAACGGGGTCGGATCCGGTCAAGTTTTCTCCAACCAATTTGGTCCACTTTTTTCATCCGAGCCGTCAAAAAGTATTTTGGACGGCCCAGACTTGTTCCGAGTGTTTAGAATATTTTTTAATAAAAATTTACACGAAAAAATCTGAGCCGTCCAAACTGGTCAAGGGATAATTGACTGGATCTCGACTCTGTGCAAAATACCTGTGAACCGCCCCCCGAATCTTGTTTTTGGCTTGTTGCAACAAGTGAAAGGCTTGGGGGATTCAACTCCAACTCATCCTCTATTTCATAATTTTTTTTTATCAGCAAAAATAAGTTTCATTAACTCATAAATACAAAGTTCAGAGATAATAGAATCTTGAATACACCGGCCTGACCATCCAAAACCCCCTCTTCTCCAAATCACAGAGGAATTGAAATAAACCCAATAGATTGAGCCTAAACCAAAAAATACCATTTAGGACAAACCCACACCTAAAATGGGCCAAAAGCCCAGATCATACAAATCAGCACAAACAAAAGCCAAACCTAGTCCAAAAACCAGGCCCAACCCATACATCACAACCTAACCCTAAACCCAACCACTAGTCACACTAGCCGCTGCCCAACAACTTGCTGTCGACCACCTCAACCAAGCGTAACCACCACCACCACCACCAGCAAAAACCCAGCAACAACGCAAACAAAAAACCAACCACCAGACTTCAACGAAGGACGATCGGCGACGCCATCAACCTTCATTTTCTTTTTCTTAATGTACCTTCTGTTTTTTTTTCCCTCTCTATTTCACTTTACGGGGATGAATAGTAACGTTAAGTGTCTCGTCAAGTTGGGAGGAAAAAAGATATATACAACCCTCCATATATTTTGGACGTTTGATGCTCTTTAGAGTACTAGCATCAGCCTCAACAAATTTTAGATCAAAGTATATCCAAAAAGTCATTTTTCTCTTTTAGATACTCAATTTTTTAAGAGTATATAAAATGCATTTTTTTCTTTTAGCTAGTCAAATTGTTTAAAAGTTTATTGCATCATACTCTATGTTTTCACTTTATTTTATTAAATTATTCTATCTTTATGCTTACACTTTTCAATTTAAATGATATTTATTATTTGATTCGGTTGTTATATTTTACTCTCTCCGTCCCAATTTAAGTATCCATTATAGTTTTGCGTGTCATTTTCAATTGGGGGCCGGGGGCCCCGACCCCGAGTTTTAAATATTTTATTTTTTATATGTCATATCCCGAATCCGTAATTAATTTTAAATAGGAGTACGTGTTGAGTTCTGGTTCATTGTGTGGTTTTAGAATTGATTTTGTTTGTTAACTAGCCTGCGTGTATATGATAGCACGTGGTTGCACCACACACAATAATTTTTCCAAGTCTGAAAAAAACAAAAAAAAAGTGTTCCACGACGTTCTTTTCTTTCGTTCCTATCTTCACCGTTTAGAGAGAGAGAGAGAGAGAGAGAGGACGATGAATAAAGAGAAGAAAGAAGAAGGAAAATCTAGAGGAGGAAGAAGAAGAAATTGGAGGAAAACCTTTCTTAGAAGAGATTGAAGCCCTAGCTATAGGAGGTAAAATACATGTTTTTTTGTCCTTAATCTCTTAACTTCCATGTTTAATTTCATACCTTAACATAGGGTTTGGAGTTTAGAGGCCATGGGAACCCTTGTTAATTGAATTTTGGGAGAATTCATGGTGAACTCTTGAGGATTAATATGAATTTCAGAAGGATTGCCTAGTTTAAGAATTCTGCAGAATTGAAAATCTTGCATTTGACTGATTTTAGGGATTTTTATTGAGCTACTTCTAAAACTCCAAAAATTATGAGATTTTTACTGAGACTTCCTTTATGTGTCTTTCAGTATGATAAAAATTTCAGACGATAACTCAAAGTATTGAGTTCCATAGAAATTCATAACCTAACAGCACTCAAATTCGTTGAACTTGTTTTTCTTAACGAGCTTATTTGAACAAGTTTTATAAATTGTGTACTCCATGGACTAAAAATGGAAGGTGGACCTATTTGTGAAATATTTGCGAATCTATTTAATAGCATTCCCAACGTTCGGTCTTGCTAGGAGACGGCTTAATGGATATTTGAGGTTGGTGTGTGTTTTGGGATAATGCGTAGAGGTCTGGTGTATCCACTATCGGAGACGCCTGGTAGCTTTGAATTTTGAATAGTGGAATGTGCATTATATTTGGCTTATGGATTTGAGTTCTTTGTTTGGAAATACTATCAAATTATTTTGCATTGTCCATGAAGAGCATGTAAATTACGTATTTGTCACTCATACGAGCGTTAGCTTATGTGTTTTCTCCACCTTTTAGGAATTGAAGAGTTGGATGGTGTGACACTTGTTTTGTGGAGTCAGGTCTTATGGTTATTTTATAGACAGGAGATGTGTTTAGATTACTTATTAAATTTTGTAACCATTGTAAGTAGCTTGCTAAACCTCATAATTAAGCACAGCTCTGAGGTGTGTTTCGGGTATCCTTAGCCTTTGTCAGTGTAAGTTGTTGTTTTATTAGATTGCACAGAATATGCTTCCGCTAGTTACGCATTCTTGTTCCTTCTGATTATATAATTTTGAGAAGTTGAATCTATGATTTGGCCTTGGTGATGGTGTCACCGGCACTTTGTCATAACTAAGATCTTCAGGATCGGGTCAGGGTCGTTACATTATATACCTAATTTTAAATATTTTATTTTTTATATACCTAATTTTAAATATTATCAATAATTATTCATGTATAGATGCTTTTAATCTTAATAATTTTGATTTGATTTGATAATAAATCGGTTATTTTACATTCTCATTTCTTAACTTTTTTTGTAAAAAAAAAAAAGCATTTGATTGTTGAAGTAGCTTAAAGAAAAAAGCAAACTTATTGGTACACTTTAACTGCATTAGGCTAAAATAATTTTAATATACAAATTTAATGTATTGGAAAGCAAGAACTTTATGATATAAAAAATATGTCTATTAAGCTGTCCTCCTCGGATCAAAATCCTGACTCCGTCATTGTTTTATGTGAGCTTGAAGTGAGCCAGATTCCGTTGAAGAAAAAAAGAAGAAGTGAGCCAGATTCATGATATATTTTGTCCTTTCCCTATAGCAAAAAGTAGAATTTATCTCTCCTGATGCTGATGCTCTAAGAGCATGGGCAATAGGCTCTGGAAATAGCAGAATTAGCTAAATTGACTAGGGAAATTCGAAAAGAGTGCTCCAAGACCAAAAGACTCTGCATACCTCTCGGCATTCTCCAGAAACGTTAATGTTGCTACAATTCACTAGCGAACAAAAGCTCAAGGCCTCTAATGTTGCTACTATTCACTAGCGAACAAAAGCTCAATGCCTTTAAGCAAACCCTATGGACTTCCAAAATGATTTTTTTTTACTCGTAAATTGTTTATAAGGATACACGGATTCCATTATAGGATGATTCAAACTGATCATTTATATAGAGCTTGTTGAGAATTTAATTTCGTAAGAGAATTATCTTCATCGATTATGTTTATGTATCTGAACCAAAAGAGTACTCCTATTTAATAATATTGTTTGATACCTATCGAACTACGATCAAAATGATTTTATTCATGAATTATCTTTGCGACCACATGAGTTATATGACACATGTACTTTATGTTTGAAAGGATAAAAACGAATACTTCTTTGTAAAGAATAAAGTTAAAATAGAGGCTGATACATTGTTTGTCTTAAAAGTAGTTAGCTAAAATAGAAAACTGACTTTTGGATAGGTAATTTGGCAAAATATTTTGAAGAGGTGAGTGTACATAGGCTTTAAATGTCTCCGGTTCAAAACCTGTTAGATGTTATCAACTCCTTTTGTTTCAGTTCATATATAGTTTTGTTTTGACTTTAATTGGGGCTCCCCTAATGCATGATGAAATTTGTCCCTCAAAATTAGTCGAAATTCGCGTAAGTTAACCTGAATACTTGAGTTATCAAGAAAAAATAGTATTTTACAGTATTATTTTTTGGGAAAACTGTTCAAACGGTTTTAAGAGCCAAAATGTGGCTATTTCTAGGCTGCCGTAGTAGGATTTTTCATTGCCATGCACAGACACAGTACACTTTAGTTGTCATCTTTCCGTTGAAATTCTTATTAGCCCTTTGATCAAGATTGCTCCAAATCTATGACAGAAAGCCTCAACAATGGCTCTTATCCGTGATTAGCAGCAAGAGGCTGCGATTGCGGCTGTGGGTTGTGAAGGTGTTGTATAATATGGAACACAAAAGTTTCTCTCGACGTCTCATGTTCGCTCCATCTCTCCCTATTTTTCATGATCAGTGCTCGTCAAAGACAATCTCAAGTTATACGATGCCAGCATTTGATCTGTTTTCCATTTTCATGTCTCCCTCTGCTGCCTCTTCTTTCTTTTTTTGTACAAACTAGTTACAAGATGTCAGATGTGCGTTAGCATGTGTTTTTCTAATTAGATGTTTTCCCTAAAGATAGGAAGAATGGAGTAATGGGATAGAAGAGCCTTACTCAAATAGTAGGAGGTATGAGTCTCCATTAAGACAGATATTCTCAGTATGAGAGGCAGATGGAAAAATGCAAAAAATGATGATGCGGAAGCAAATGGATGTCCAATACGCGTGTCCATGTCCCCCGTTGTATCCATGTCTGTTTCTGTGATATATAGTCTATAGGAGCGAGCCTTTGAAGACCCACATGAAATTTCCAGAAACACAAGGTATAGCCAGGGTTAGTTATCATAGCTTGCTTTCATCATGTAGACACCTCAATCTGGACTTTCCAGATTAGTTTACCTTCGATTTTTGATTCACCAATGATGAAACGGATCAAGAACACTCCAGAAATGATAAATGTTATCCAAAAAGACAACCTAGAGGGGGGGGGGGGTGTGAATAGGGTTGTAAAAGAAATTACCAATTTAAAAATTATTTGATTTGTTCACGGTCCGGCCTAGTCCACTTCTCCTCAAGCAACTACTTGAAGGTTCCACTAATCTTCAAAAAAATTACAAGTAGTAAGTCTTGCGGGTGCTTACAACAACCATATCCCCTAGCTTTCCTGAGGAGCTAGTACAACCGTAAGAGTTTTCTCCGAAAGCTCTCAAAAACAATAACACCAAAATTCAATCCAAATTTGCTCTTCTAAACTTTCAAGTGTTTGACTCAAACACTCACTTAGGATTTACAAGTTTATAAATCAAGCAAACTACCGAAGGGATCCTAGTCAACCAAGCCAAATATGCAAAAGAACTCATCAAGAAATTTGGCATGGAATGATCAAAGCCTATGAGCACACCAATGAGCACATCAATGAAACTTGACAAAGATGAGAATGGTAAGCCCGTCAATGAAAAGATGTATCGAGGTATGATCGGCTCATTACTCTATCTAACAGCAAGTAGGCCAGATATAATGTTTAGTGTTTGTATGTACGCTCCTTTTTAATCTTGCCCTAAGGAATCTCATTTAGTTGTCATTAAACGTATTTTCAAATATCTTGTTGGCACACATGATTTAGGACTGTTTTATCCCCGTTTAGTTGCATTTGACTTAGTAGGTTATTCGGATGCGAATTTTGGAGGTTTTAAAGTTGATCGTAAAAGTACAAGTGGGACTTGTCAATTTCTAGGACACTCTCTAGTGTCTTGGCATTGCAAGAAACAAAATTCCGTAGCTCTATCTGCCCCGAGGCGGAATATGTAGCAGTCGAAAGTTGTTGTGCCCAAATATTATGGATCAAACAACAAATGGAGGATTTCAATTTACATTATGATCATATTTCTATTATATGTGACAATACTAATGCAATAAGCTTAACCAAGAATCTCATTCAACATTCTCGAATAAAACATATTAAGATTAGACATAATTTTATAAGAGATCATGTTATATTGAACTTAACTTTATTAGTACCGACAACCAATTGGCGGACATTTTCACAAAACCCCTTGGTGAGGAACAATTTTGTTTTATTCGTCGAGAACTTGGTATGTCTAATAATTTATGAAAGAGATTCGTTTGTGGTATCAAAAAGGTTTTTAAAGTTTAAAAATTCTTTTTGGGGATTCAAGTTTTAAGTTGATTAAACTCGTAGATATCGTATTTGATGGAGAGTACAAATGATCTTAATGAAAAGATCACACTCCAAATATTTTATCATATGTTTCATTTTTCTATGTTTGGTATGCATAAAAATTGTTTTCTAGTCTTTAATGTTGCACCTCTCAAACATTTTATGGACTTAAACTGCATTTGTCAAACGGATGACCAAGCGGATTTCCCACCGAATGACCGCATGGTCGACCGACCAGTCAACTGGTCAATGTATTTTTTGGTCGTTTTAAGTTCAGATCTGTTCGGGTTTGTTTTTTAAAACCCCTCCTGGACAGAAACACAGCAAGCGGCGAAACCCTCCCAAAATCTCAAAATCAATTCAATCTTCACCAAACTTTCAATCCATCCCACAAAACCTTCACAAAATCATCATCTCCACACATATCTACCACCTATTTCACTCCTCTTTTTTCCAAACCCCTCAAACCACCTTCAAACCTTTTAAAAACCCTGGGTTTCTGAAAAATGGTAGGAAGGAGTAAACGGTTGCATTCCAGGGCAAGACCGAACGAACCTCAACCTGACTTCAACGCGCAACTCTTCACCAACCGGGTTAATGAAGGAAACTGGGCTGGTTTCAAATCTCGTCCTATAATTTCGGGTCGACAGGTATCAATCTCACCTCGTTATCACCCCGCTATATTAATGATGTTATTACGGCTACGAGCTAGACTGAGATAATGACAGTGTCAAATATCGTCTATCCGAAACTTGTTCGGTATTTTTATTGCAACCTAGATGTTGATCGGAATGCCGATGAATATACTCTAGTCTCACGAGTTAAAGGAGTTGATTTTGCGCTAGATGTGAGCACCATGAGTAGTTTTTTGAACTGCCCAGTAGTTGAGAGGTATCAGTATGTGGCTAATGATAAAGAATTGGTAAATGCAATAGATGATGTGTCTGCTTTCTACCAAACCATTACTGATGATCGTGTTATTGGTGGAGGTGTGTCTAAAAATGAATTGAAACAATTTCTGCGTCCCCTACATCTGTTTATTGCACACAATGTGGCACCTCAAAAAGGACACTATGATGCCGTGTCCCCTCTTCATTGTCTAATTCTGCACAATCTAGAGACGCGCAACTATTTGAACCTGAGTTATTTGATACTCAAAGAGATGGGCTATGTTCTTCAGGACAATCATAAGGCCTTACTATATGGTGCATTGCTCACTAAACTATTTTTTAAGTGCCAAAGTAAAGATTAAGGGAGAGCAAACTTTAAAAAATGACCCCGGGCCTATTAAAGATTATACGTTCACTAAGAGGAATATTGGTGATGACGAGGAAGGTAATCCTCAAGTCAATAATGCGCAAGGACAATAAGACTTTGCAGGTTAGCAGGGTGAGCACTTGGCACAGCCACAGATTGGAGGCGATTTTACTACGCAGATATTTGCTAAGTTTGATGCTTTGCAAGCCTCACAAAACCAAATGTTGGCAGAACTTCAAAACTTTGCCATTGCTCAGAATAGTCAGTTTGATAGCGTGGAGCATCGAATGGATCACATTGATCAAGCTTAGCAGCACTACTTCAGCCACTACCATCAGCAGTACCCTTATTTCGTGCCTCACCCACCCTCGCCACCTCAGTGACATCCCACCTACCCCCCTCACGCCTTTGTTGATGATGTTTCAAGGGGGAGAAAAGTTTTGGTTTTATGTTTTAACTCGTACTTGGTTCATTAGTCGTACTTTTTAAAACTTTGTTCTCTATTTTATGAGCTGCATCGGTTGAACCTACATTTAAATCGCATTTTTCTAACTTATGTTTGAGACTTACCTATGTTTTTGTATTGCTAACTCTGATCATTGAGTATGTCACATTAAGTTTGTGCGCATCTTATAACATATCTAAATATGCCTCGCTCATATCTATCTATTGACATGCTAACTTTGCAAGTATCACTTTGTGATCAACGTTTTTTTTTATATATTCATCATATTCCTTAAAATTTTTATTAAGGGGGAGCATGTACTAAGGGGAAGATTTATTGGCATAGTTTTTGCTCTTCATAAAAACTATCATTTTTGTGTCATCATCAAAAAGGGGGAGATTGTTGGAAAAATGTATGCATATTAATTTGATGAAATATTATGTGTATTACAATTATATATTTATTTTGATGATTGTCGAAAAATCAGATTAATTATTTTGATGATGTTTTTATATTTATCGCCAAGTTATTTTCGGACTAATTTTCCCAACCTTTTAAAATTTCTTAAAGTGTTTTGAATTCAAAGTTTAATATCTACAAAGACTTAGTAAGCTCAATATATGCTTTGAATTATTCAGATGAATTTTTGAGCTACAGGTTGACAAACCGGCTGACAGGCCGACTGTCTGAACAGAAGAGGTTGTCAACCGGAGTTCACCGAATAACAGATCGGTTGATAGAGCGGACGACCTCCCGGTCGACCGGCTGGACAACCGATAGTATATTTCTGCAGATTTCTGTAGATCAGTAAAATTCCAACGGCTATATTTTTTCTAAATTAACTCTCCAATGGTACCAATACTTTATTAACGGCTAGAAGGTGGATAGATGGCTATATAAGGGATGAAGAACTCATTGATGAGGACCAATCCAAGCTACAACATTTCATATCATTCCAAGAGCAAATTCTCCAAAGATCAAGTCCAAAATTCTCATTATTCTTCCACTTTCATATTTTTCTTGAGAGAAAATTTGTATAAGTCGTGAGCGATAATTTTCATTCTTTCTCCACATACTTGTAATTCCTAAGCAAGTGTTTGAGTCAAACACTTGAAAGCTTAGAAGACCAAATTCGGGTTTGAATTTGGGTGTTATTGGTTTTTAGAGGTTTTCGGAGAAAACTCTTGCGGTTGCACAAGCTCTTCAAGAAAGCTAGGGGATAAGGTCCTTGTAGGCACCCGCAAAACTTACTGCTTGTAATCTTTTTGAAGATTAAAGGAACCTTCAAATAGTTGCTTGAGGAGAAGTGGACTAGGCCGGACCGTGGACAAATCGAGACCGAACCACTATAATCGGATTCTATCTTTCTAACTCTCTCTTTTATTTGCTCATATTGTTTTGATTAAAAGTTTGTTCCAGATAATCTTTATTGACATTTTTATATAGCAACAATATTCACCCCCCTTTAAGTTGCCATTATTTGGGTAACATTATTGTTACCCAAAAAGACAACCTAAAGGGGAGGGAGAGCCTTTAGGTTTGCCATTATTTGGGTAACAATATTGTTACCCAAAAAGACAACCTATAGGGGAGGGGAGGAGGGTGAACAGGGTTGTAAATGAAATTACCAATTTAAAAATTATTCTCTAACAATATATTCAAGATAATACGATCAAGTAAAAGAGAGAGTCAGAGAAATAAAACCCGATTATAGTGGTTCGGCTCAGATTTATCCACGGTCCAACCTAGTCCACTTCTCTTCAAGCAACTACTTTAAGGTTCCACTAATCTTCAAAAAGATTACAAGTAGTAAGTCTTGCGGATGCTTTCAACAACCTTATCCCCTAGCTTTCCCGAGTAGCTAGTGCAACCGCAAGAGTTTTCTTCGAAAGCTCTCAAAAACAATAACACCCAAATTCAAACCGAATTTGGTCTTCTAAGCTTTTAAGTGTTTGACTCCAACACTCACTTAGGATTTACAAGTTTGTGGACAGAGTATGAAAGTTATGGCTCACGACTTGTACAAATTTTCTCTCAAGAAAAATATGAAAGAAGAAGAACAAGGAGGTTTGTAGGCTTTGATCTTTGGAGAATTTGCTCTTGGAATGATATAGATTGATTGTGCTTGTCTTGGTACTCATCAATGTATTCTTCAAACCTTATATAGTGATCCATCCACCTACTAGCCGTTAATTAAATATTGGTGCCGTTGGAGAGTTAATTTAGGAAAAATATAGCCGGTGGAATTTTACTGATCTGCGAAAATCTGCAGAAATGTACTACAGGTCGTCCGCTCTCTCAAACGGTTTGCCATCTGGTGAACTCCTGTTGACAACCTCTTCTGTTC
The DNA here is from genome assembly GCA_019656835.1 of Rhododendron ovatum. Taxonomy (NCBI): domain Eukaryota; kingdom Viridiplantae; phylum Streptophyta; class Magnoliopsida; order Ericales; family Ericaceae; genus Rhododendron; species Rhododendron ovatum. Next base: position 21,823,768 of record CM033795.1, on the reverse strand, counting down.
AGACAGCCGACCTGTCAGCCGGTTTGTCAACCTGTAGCTCAAAAATCCATCTGAATAATTCCGTTAAAGCATGTATTGAGCTTACTAAATCTTTGTAGATATTAAACTTTGAATTCAAGAGACTTTAAGCAATTTTACAAGGTTGAGAAAATTAGCCCAAAAATAACTTGGCGATAAATACAAAAACATCTTCAAAATAATTAATCTGATTTTCTGACAATCACCAAAACAAATATATAATTGTAATACATATAATTTTCTAACAAATTAATATGCATACATTTTTCCAACAATCTCCCCCTTTTTGATATTAGCTCAAAAATGATAGTTTTTATGAAGAGCAAAAATTATGCCAATAAATCTCCCCCTTAGTATATGCTCCCCTTTAATAAAAATTTTAAGGAATATGATGAGTATATAAAAAAAACGTTGATCACAAAGTGATACCTGCAAAGTTAGCCTGTCAATAAATAGATATGAGCGAGGCATATTTAGACATGTCATAAAATGCGCACAAACTTAATGTAATCTTAATGATCAGAGTTAGCAATACGAAAGCATAGGTAAGTCTCAAACATAAGTTGGACAAATACGACTTTAACATAGGTTCAACCGATGTAGCTCATAAAATAGAAAACAAAGTTTTAAAAAGTACAACTAATGAACCAAGTACGAGTTAAAACATAAAAACAAGATTTTTCTCCCCCTTTGAGACATCATCAACAAAGGCGTGAGGCGGGTAGGTAGGATGTCACTGAGGTGGCGAGGGTGGGTGATAGGGTGGGTAAGGCACGAAATCAGGGTACTGCTGATGGTAGTGGCTGAAGTAGTACTGCTGAGCTTGATCAATGTGATCCATTCAATGTTCCATGCTATGAAACCGACTATTCTGAGCTATGGCAAAGTTTTGGAATTCTGCCAACATTTGGTTTTGCGAGGCTTGCAAAGCATCAAACCTAGCAAATATCTGCGTAGTAAAATCGTCTGCAATCTGTGGCTGTGCCAAGTGTTCACCCTGCTGACCTGTAATGTCTTCTTGTCCTTGTGCATTATTGACTTGACGATTACCTTCCTCGTCATCACCAATATGCCCCCTAGTGAACATATAATCTTTAATAGGCCCGAGGTCATTTTTCAAAGTTTGCTCTCCCTTAATCCTTACTTTGGCACTCAAAAACAATTTAGTGAGCAATGCAACATATGGTAATTAAGGCCTTATGATTGTCATGAAGAACAGAGCCCATCTTTCTGAGTATCAAATAACTCAGAATCAAATAGTTGCTCGTCTCTAGACTGTGCAGAATTACACAATGAAGAGGGGACACGGCATCATAATGTCCTTTCTGAGGTGCCACATTGAGTGCAATAAACAGATGTAAGGGACGCAGATACTGTTTCAATTCATTTTTAGACACACCTCCACCAATAACACGATCATCAGTAATGGTTTGGTAGAAAGCAGGCACATCATCTATTGCATTTACCAATTCTTCATCATTAGCCACATATTGATACCTCTCAACTACTGGGCATTTCATAAAACTACTCATGGTGCTCTCATCTAGCACAAAATCAACTCATTTAACTCGTGAGACTGGAGTATATTCATCGGCATTCCCATCAACATCCAGGTTGCAATAAAAATACCAAACAAGTTTCGGATAGACGATATTCGACACTGTTATTATCTTAGTCTAGCCCGCAATCGTAATAACATCATTAATATAGCAGTGATAACAAGGTGAAATTGATGCCTGTCAACCGAAATTGTAGGATGAGATTTGAAACTGGCCCAGTTTCCTTCATTAACCCGGTTGGTGAAGAGTTCCTTGTTGAAGTCGGGTTGAGGTTCGCTCGGTCCTGCCCTGGAATGCAATCGTTTACTCCTTCCTACCATTTTTTCAGAAACCCAAGGTTTTTGAAAGGTTTGAAGATGGTTTGAGGGGTTTGGAATGGAGAGGGGTGAAATAGGTGGTGGATATGTGTGGAGATGATGATTTTGTGAAGGCTTTGTGGGATGGATTGAAAGTTTGGTGAAGATTGAAGTGATTTTGAGATTTTGGGAGGGTTTCGCCACTTGCTGTGTTTTCGTCGATAAGGGGTTTTAAAAAACAGATCCGAACAAATCTGAACTTAAAACAACCAAAAAATACATTGACCAGTCAGTCAACCATGCGGTCATCCAGTCGGAAATCCGCTTGGTCATCCGGCTGACAAATGCAGTTTAAGTCCAGAAATTTGGTTCAATATCCCCTTGATTTGTAAAATTGCTTAAAGTCTTTTGTTTATAGATTTAACCGTTTAAGAGTTAAGATCCATGGCAACCACTAGTAGCGTATCGTGCACCAAGGGTCAATCCTCAAATAGGCCTCCCTTGTTCACAGGTTCAAACTATGGCTATTGGAAAAATCGCATGCAAATCTTTATCCAATCCATTGATTATGATTTATGGAAAATTGTTGCAAATGGTCCAATCATTCCTACTAAGAAATCCGGAGAAGAAACTATTCCTAAGCTAGAAGATGAATGGACCAACGTAGATAAGAGTAATATAGAAAAGAACTATAGGGCTATGAATCTTCTTTTTTGTGCTATTACTCCAAATGAATATGATTGTGTGTCCGCATGTAAAACCGCTAAGGAAATATGGGATAAATTGAAAATGGCTCATGAAGGAGATAGTCAAGTTAAGGAGTCTAAAATTGATATTCTCGTGCATAGTTATGAACTTTTCAAAATGAATCCGGAAGAGTCTATTTCTCAAATGTTTGCTAGATTTGCTAGTATTACTAACGATTTGAAAGCTCTTGGCAAGTCTTATAGTCAATCCGAGATGACAAGGAAGGTACTCCGCTCCATGCCATCAAAGTGGGATACTACAACGTCAATCATCCTTTAATCTAAGGACTTGTCAAAATATACAATGGATCAACTCATGTGATCTCTCATGACCGAAGAAATCCATATCAACCTCGAAGATGACAAAGAAGAGAAAGTCAAAAACCTTGCTCTCAAAAATAGAGCATCTCGCAAAGGTAAAGGGTTTCCAAGAAAGGATGGAGGCAAAGAAGAAAGTAGCAAAAGGATCCAATCATTTGCTATGAGTGCAAGAAGCCCGGCCACATCAAAAGCGAATGTCAATGCACCAAGAAATATTCAAAGAATGACAAAAGGAAAGCTATGATGGCCGCATGGGACAATAGTGACGATAGTAGCTCCGATGAGGTGGATGAGCAACAAGAGGTCGCTAACTTGTGTCTCATGGCCACCGAAGAAAACGAGGTAGATCTCAACTCATCCTATTCTTTTGATGAATTGCTTATTGCCTATAAAGGATTGAAAGTTGATTTCGAAAATGTTGTTTCAAAAAAACAAATCTCTTAAGAACATAGCCAAAGAACTTTCAAAAGAAATAAATGTTTTAATTGAAGAAAGAGATACCTTGGAAGAAGAAAATGAATATTTGAAAGTCTCTTTGGAAAAAGAAAATGAAATTTTGAAAAATATTCTTCAAGATTAATCTCTAGTCAAGCAAGTTGATGATTTGACAAACTCTCTTACTAAACTTACCAAAGGTAAGGATGGATTAGATATTCTTCTTGGAAAACAAATGGTTTCTTGTCACAATGTCAGAATTGGGTATAATCCCACTCAACACAAAAATCTTTTTCACAAAGATCTTCCTCTGACTAGTCATCCCAAGCCCACTTGTCATTTTTGTAGAAAGATTGATCACATTTCTCCAAATTGTCCTATGAAAATCTTTTCAAATGGTATGAAGACTTGGGTTCCCAAGAACCATGTCAATACTAACCTTCAAGGACCCAAAATGATGTGGATACCAAAAGTCAAGACTTGATATTTTATTGTAGGTGTGCTTTAAAAGTACATGGAAAGAAGGCATATGGTTTCTTGATAGTAGATGTTCTAGACATATGACTGGAGATAGGAAGGCATTCAAATCACTTACACCAAAAGATGTGATAGATGTAAGCACCATGAGTAGTTTTCTGAAATGCCCAGTAGTTGAGAGGTATCAGTATGTGGCTAATGATGAAGAATTGGTAAATGCAATAGATGATGTGTCTGCTTTCTACCAAACCATTACTGATGATCGTGTTATTGGTGGAGGTGTGTCTAAAAATGAATTGAAATAACATCTGCGTCCCCTACATCTGTTTATTGCACTAAATGTCACACCTCAGAAAGGACACTATGGTGCCGTGTCCCCTCTTCATTATTTAATTATGCACGGTCTAGAGACAAGCAACTATTTAAACCTGAGTTATTTGATACTCAGAAAGACGGGCTCTGTTCTTCAAGACAATCATAAGGCCTTACCATATGGTGCATTGCTCACTAAACTGTTTTTGAGTGCCAAAGTAAGGATTAAGAGAGAGCAAACTTTGAAAAATGACCCCAGGCCTATTAAAGATTACACGTTCACTAGGGGGCATATCGGTGATGATGAGGAAGGTAATCCTCAAGTCAATAATGTTCAAGGACAAGATGACATTGCAGGTCAGTAGGGTGAGCACTTGGCACAGCCACAGATTGGAGGCGATTTTACTACGCAAATATTTGCTAGGTTTGATGCTTTGCAAGCCTCACAAAACCAAATGTTGGCAGAATTTCAAAACTTTGCCATTGCTCAAAATAGTCAGTTTGATAGCGTGGAGTATCGAATGGAGCACATTGATCAAGCTCAGCAGCACTACTTCAGCCACTACTATCAGCAGTACCCTGATTTCGTGCCTTACCCACCCTATCACCCACCCTCACCACCTCAGTGACATCCTACCTACCCGCCTCACGCCTTTGTTGATGATGTCTCAAAGGGGGAGAAAAGTCATGGTTTTATGTTTAAACTCATACTTGGTTCATTAGTCGTACTTTTCAAAACTTTGTTCTCTATTTTAAGTCGTATTTGTCTAACTTATGTTTGAGACTTACCTATGCTTTCGTATTGCTAACTTTGATCATTAAGTATGCTACATTAAGTTTGTGCGCATCTTATGACATGTCTAAATATGCCTCACTCGTATTTATCTATTGACATGCTAACTTTGCAGGTATCACTTTGTGATCAACGTTATTTTTTACATACTCATTGTCACACCCTCAATTTTCAGCATGAATAATAATAATTTTGAATAATTAAAATCCTCGCAATAATAGAAATAATACCCCAAAAGATATTACAACTCCCAAATTTAGATAAACCTGTTTAACAGTTACAACATTCCAAAAATAAACAATAAAGCGCAATACGATTTCTTTTTACAATGATGTTAGAACAACTCTTGAAAATAGCTTTTTACCGTGATATCCGCATGCACTCCAAACATTCCATGCCTGTGCCCTTGTGTTGTACCTGAAATGATAATAGATTTGAGCAAACATGCGCCCAATAGAGATCTCTATGCTCAAACTATATGGGAATGTGATGAATCATGCACCATGAATGAGTGAGTATAGACAGACACGCTCAAAGCATGAACGATTACTAACGAGCTGCACGCTTTGATAAAAGGATTCTAAACTTTGCTGGAACGTCACTAACCGTTTAATCCTCAAACTAGATCCATCAATAAACTCACGTCAATCCACCTTAGTCTATAACCAATTTTAAATCATCTTATTATTCTTCGTACGATACTACAATCTTTCTCGTGTCTACAATCATCATTGTCAAATACCTTTATTACAAAATCTTTCCTTTTAATCAGATATTCCCATCAATAATCACTAGGGTTATCTCGGGTCTAGTTCCCTCGAGCGTAGGGTCACCCTGAGTCTATTCCCTCAATAATAATAATCAGTGGGGTCACCTCGGGTCTAGTTCCCTCGAGCACAAGGTCACCCCGAGTCTATTCCCTCAATAACAATAATCGGTTGGGTCACCTCGGGTCTAGTTCCCTCGAGCGCAGGGTCACCCCGAGTCTATTCCCTCAATAACGACCACTTGGGTCACTTCTCTTACTTTTCATAAGCGTCATCGTTTCATAATCAATTTCATCATCACTCTATCGGTTGTACCGCAAAACTTCGATTAACCCTTACGTAATTTCACAAATATACATGTTCATGTCTTTTCATTAGTTTACAAATCCGAATCCTACATAACGTACTAAGCCCATATATATATATACATATATATATATATATATATATATAATCCTACAATACTCTATCCATTTGTTATCCACATTCATTCCACTTCCCTTTCACGAACATCAAATCATTCAATCGAATCCAAAAGCCATTTAATCAATCACATGGCGTTACGAGGCCAACAATCTACCGTATAGCATACAAGCAATTACATACGTTCTCACCATACCTCAAAGTAACCTACCAACCCATAGTAGATATATGACATACGACCCACCTGTATTGACACTTAAATCTTAAATGACGAACACCATTGGGAACTAATCGTTCAACGAATCAAGAGGACAAGAGGTCCTATTAGACATGCTCACATATACCCATAATACTCACTACGGCGCCTCAAATAACCTATTGTACTCTAAACTAGCTTTAGGGTACATTTCCCATTTACAACAAACCTAATATGGCACTTAACGATTGTTTAAAGAGTGAAAACGATCAACGAATCATCAAAGGACGAGTAACCAAGCTTAGAGATGGTTTGAAGGTGTTTTCGAGGTGTTAGAAGTGATGGGGGTCAAAAAGATGAAGTTTAGAACAAAGCTGAAAAACTGTCCCTAAGCCAAAGGTATCAATACCTAGCATAATGGTATCGATACCATTTGACCAAGAAGCTTTCCAGACGCAAGGGTATCAATACCTAAGATAAATGGTATCGATAACAAGTGAATTTCTGGGTTTGAAACACAAAGGTATCGATAACAATTTCAATGGTATCAATAACGATTCACTTTGAACAGATTTTTCTGCAGATTTTTGAAACTATTCCCAACAATCAAACTAACAATTTCAAGCATGATCAAAGTACAAATTCAACTCATAGGCATATAGAAAGAGCAAGAAATCCCTACCTCGTAGTTGGAGAGCCAACACGGAGAGAGATCAGGCCTCGACCTCCAAAATCAACACCGAGCCAAATATGAACCACCGAGCTCCTACGAATGCAATACGAGCTTCAATACACGAAAAGATAAAGGTTGGGAGGTTGATTGATGGAGGGTTGAAGTTGTATTGGTGGGTTTTTGAGTGAGAGTAAGAGGGAGAGAGAGATGCCGAGAGAGAGGCAGATCAGGAGAGGAGAGAGGGAGAGATGAGAGATTTTTAATCTCCTACAACAAACACACCCCTTATATACTAGCATATACACAAAATACACTTGCACTCCCTCTAATTGTAATTCTATCATTCAAACCCCAAATCAATTAAACTCAACAAATTTCACACTTTCCTCATTAACAATATCGAACAAATATTTTAACAATTTCTGAAATTAAGGGTCTTTACACTCATCATATTCATTAAAAAATTTATTAAGGGGGAGCATGTAATAAGGGGAAGATTTATTGGCATAATTTTTGCTCTTGTTAAAACTCTCATTTTTGTGCCATCATCAAAAAGGGGGAGATTGTTGAAAAAATGTATACATATTAATTTGTTGAAAAATTATATGTATTACAATTATATATTTATTTTGATGATGTTTTTATATTTATCGCCAAGTTACTTTCAAACTAATTTTCTCATCCTTGTAAAATTGCTTAAAGTCTCTTGAATTCACCAAACCATTGCCGACTAAAATTCCCGACTAAAAAAAGTTTAGTCGCCAATTTGTGTACAATTACCGACTAAAATATATTTAGTCGCCCTTAAGTTACAATTTGCAAACTAAACATGTTTTGGTCGGTAAATTTAGGTTTTTGCCGACTAAACAAATGTTTTAGTCAGTAATTGTTTAATTTTTGTGAATTAAAATATCGATACATTTGCAGACTAAATCATTTAGTTGGTAAATATATACTTTTTCCGATTAAACTTATATGTAGTCGATAAATGTCCATTTTTTGTCATTTTAAAATGTCAACATGTTTGCCGACTAAAATATTTAGTCGGGAAATATCAATATTTTGGGTTAAATAATAAATAAATGAAATACATTATCCGACTAAATCATTTCGTTGGTAAATATCTACTTTTTCCGATTAAACTTATATGTAGTCGGTAAATGTCCATTTTTTGTCATTTTAAAATGTCAACATGTTTGCTGACTAAAATATTTAGTCGGGAAATATCAATATTTTAGGTTAAATAATAAATAAATGAAATACATTTTCGACTAAATCATTTCGTTGGTAAATATCTACTTTTTCCGATTGAACTTATATGTAGTTGGTAAATGTCCATTTTTTGCCATTTTAAAACGTCAACATGTTTGCCGACCAAAATATTTAGTCGGGAAATATCAGTATTTTGCGTTAAATAATAAATAAATGAAATACATTTGCCGACGAATTATTTGGTCGGAAAATATTAAATTCACCGATTAAATATATATCTAGTCGGGAAATGGTAATTTTGTTTGCCAATTAAGAAAATATCAATATTTGTTCCAATTACATTCATCACAATGCAACCTTCCCAATCAAAACCATTCATTTTTCTTTTTCTTTTTAATCATAAGATTCTTGTAAATTTTTTACTACATTGGGTTAAGGAAGCTCTTTCATCAGCACGCAAATTCCTAAATAAAAAGAATTTTGGTGTTTAATAAAAAGAATTTTTATCCGATCAAGTATCTATCCATATTACAGGTAACTTCATTCTTGGCACGATGATCTAATTCGTATTATGTCAAAGATAGATGATTTTGATTGCCGGAAAAGACCTCAGGTGGGGCTCGGTTAGTACACTATAACACTTAAACGTCTCTGAAAGCATTAAATGTCTTTCGATCATGTGGTCGCTGATATTTAATAATCTCTAATTTTTGTGACAATGCTATAATTGATAAAATGTAAAATCCTAGCGGTTCAGATCGAGCATCAAAAAAATAAGCGGGCAACTACATTTAAAATCTATACACTCAACTTATTTGTTTATAAATCAAAGTCTTGCGCTATAGTCTAATGTACAGTAGTCAAACAATTGCAAGATAATTAGGACGATCGATACTGTTCATGTTGTTGTGCTTTGTGTTTTAGTCATTCTCATACATTTTTGTGTCTATTGAATTTTGAAAGCCCCTTGTTCGGGACACAGATTCATTATTAGAATTATATTTTACATCCGATACATATGTGAGGATAAAAGATTTACTTCATTTTCGGCTGGAATGATCTAATCCCTCTTACGTAAAAGATAGACATTCCGATTTAAAAAAAAAAAAAGCTTAGTCGGCCCTCGAGCGGGCCACTATAAGATTTTAATGCCTCTGGAAGCACCAAATGTGTTCTGATTATGTGGTTGGCGACATTTGATTATCACCAATTTTGGTGAAAAGGATATAATTGATAAGATGTTAAATTCTAATGGTTTAGATCGACCATTTGAAAAAATGAGTTGGCAACTATCTATAAAATCTACACATTGAAGTAATTTTGATCTGTCGAAAAAAAAAAGTGAATGGTAGCTAATATTATACTCCTACGACATAGCTCTAATAATCTTCTTCATGATTATTTAGTGGATCTTAATAAGCCAAAATTATTTGAACAACCGAGGCTCGATGAGTATATTGATTAAATAATTATCATAAAAATTTGACTTAATTGGATTTAGAAAGGTTCTTAATTGGGACTCAATTTGTTTTCTGGATGATATTTATCGTCCGATCAAATGTGTAGCGATACCTGATCAACTTCATTCTTGGTACGATTGATGAACTTCATAATATGTAAAAGATAAACGGTTCGGATCGAAAAATAAAAACTCTGGAGGGGTCGGGTTTTCCAATCTAATGCTTTAATGCCTCAGGATGCATCGAGTGTTGTCCAATCAGGCATCCGCTGATATCCAATGATCTCCAATTTTGGTGACAACGATTAAATTAGTGAGACGTGAAATCCTAACGGTTCAGATCGACTACTATAAAAATATAGTTTGTAATGACCTTTAAACTATATAAGTTCAATGTAATTGTTAACTAAGTCTTGTGCTATACTTGAACATACGGTAGCCATTCGATCATAATTACGACAATCCAACTGTTGATTTTTTTTTCCTTGTTATTTATATCATTGTCGTAAAAAATTATCCTTATCGAGTTTGGAAAACTTCTTTATCGAGACACAATTTTATTAACAAAATGAGTTTTATATCTGATCAAGTGTGCAATGATACTAGATTAACTTCATTTTTGGTACAAATGATGCAATCCATATATATATATAAATAAATAAAAACAGTTCCAATCGAAAAAATGACTCAGGTGAGGGTCGGGTATTGCAATCTAATACTTTATACTGTGTTTGGATGAATTTTTGAGAAATTATTTATGAGAATAGTAGTAGGGGGAATCTTTTGAAAAATGCTTTTCAAAAAATAAAACAAACAAGGCATTAATATCTCGGGATCTATCAAATGTTGTCCGTCAAGTGGTCGTCGATATCCAATGATGTTCGATTTTGGAGATAATTATGGGATTAATGAGCATCATTAAATAATATTGTCTGAATAAAATTTAAAATTTGTTCTAACTACGCGATACGCGGGCACTTAATTAGTACAGTACTTTTTGCGCCAATTTCAAATTTTCACAAAAATGTTGGCGGGGACTAGGTTAATCTTCGACCACTCGGCAATTGGATTTCTTCAATAGAACGACGCCATCCACAACACACCTGAGCCCATATCAAGTTATGCACTTCCCCTTGCCCTCTCTCTACCACTGCTTGCCCTCCCTCTCTCTTCCTCTTCCTTCCACCACCGAAGCCATCGTCGTCGGACAAAGCACCATGGACGCCACCACTGAAGCCACTCTTTTTTCTCCCCGACTCTGATCTCTTGCTCTCTCATAAGGTTAGTGTACTAATTTCTTATAGCAATTTCATGGAACCTAATTTCAGATCTGAAAAAAACTTTGATTTTCGTCGTGAAACGTAAAATCTAGGTTTTTTGTCAAAGCTAGGTTTGAACTCCCATAAATCTCTGTGCTCCTCTCTCTCTCTCTCTCTCTCTCTCTCTCTCTCTCTCTCTCTCTCTCTCTCTCTCTCCATGTCGTTCCACCTACCTCTCACGATCTTAACCCAACCGTTGCAAAAATTGATTCTTAGTTCGTCGTCTACTGTTATCCATCCGAAGAGACAGACATACCCTCTGTTCATGATACATTCAAGGCCACGAAATCGGTGAGAAAACTAATCTTGTTAGCCTTTCATAATCTCTTAAAGGTCACTAGGTTTCGCTTTGCCTTCCTCTTTTGCTTGTTTTGCTTTGTTTTGCAGGAGATTTATGGTGTTAGCTCTGTAGTATTATTTTTGATTAGTTTGTTCCCTTGTTTTGTTTCTTATATAGTTTGATTTTGATTTCATTTGTTGTTTTCAGATTTTGGAACCCTAGTTCTGCTCTACTCAGAAACTCATACAACTTCAAGTGCCTGAACTTTGACGATATTGGTAATGGCAATTGCAGCACCTTACCTGTTTGTGAAAATGTTTATGCTGGTATTACTATTAGACCCTCCAATAGTTTTAAGTGTAACACTAGAGTTTTAAAGGAGAAAAGAAAACTGAATTGCTCTGGTTTTCAGAGAATTATGAGGAGATGGACTTTATTTGAAAGAAGATAATCTTTTTATGGTTATTAAAGGTGAATGAGAATGCAAAATAAGATTAGACGAGCTCTATGCTCTAATCTCACTTTTTATGTAGCACTCTACATGTTTGTTGAATTGTCTGAATGGCTTTTTTTTTTTGCATGGTTAGAAAAATATAAGATTCTCTCAAAGGTCACATCTTATTTAACTGAACTTCTTGTAGAGAAACACCATGACTTCTAGAACTTACTCCATGGTACTGCCACCGCATCTGTAGCTGCAACTTAAAAAACTATCCCAGCGGCTATTTTAAATTTGATTCAATGTTCTGGAATATGTTTATGTTGGCTTGTTTTGGACTACTACTGGTTGCTATCAAACATTTGCTAGCAATGCCATTACGTTTACTTCAGATCATTTCCTAGTCTTGCCAAGCATTTTAATTAGTTGAGTTGATAAAAAACTTAACCTTACTGTGATACTAAAGTTTGTTTTTGGCACCTTTGCAACTACAAACTTATCTTTTTATGTTCACCTCCGCTTCTGTACAGTGCAGAACACTAATTTTCTAGTGTCTCCTAACATTCTATAATGAGGTGCACAAATGAATTAGTTAGAGACCAGAACATCTTAAACAAATAGAATGTGAGTTTATATTCTGCTTTTTAGTATTATATACATATAATTGCTTTTCTAGTACAATTTTTTTGTTTCACTCTTTGTTGCAATGAGAAAAACAAGCATGGACACCGAACTCGATATCATGTGGGACAACTGGATAAAAAAAACCGTGATAAAAAAAAGAGAGGAAACAATAACGACTCCATAGACCACGGTTTTAAAAACGTGATTAATATGAAAAGATCACGGATAAAAACTGTGATCTTTTTGCCTTTTCCTAGCAGTGCTTACTGATATAAAACTTCGCTCACAGCGTTACAAATGTGGTTTAAATACTACTTCCTGTTTACACTGTAGGGAGGTATTCCCGAGCAGATACGTTTAGTTACCGAACACGTGATGTTTGGGAACACGTGGTAGACACAAACGGTACTTATCGCCGGGCAATATGGTGAACAGGAATACGGACCAGTGATATGGGAAGTCATTGATCTATGCAGTCCGTTCGGCTAGTAAAAGGCCGATGACAAGAGAAGTCAGTGGTGTGAAACTAGGCTGTTCGGCAGATAGAGACATTCTCATTACGCTTGGACCAAATTACATGTGAAGTTATTGGTCCAGGCAGTCTGTTCGGCAACGAGATGGCTGAACAAGGAAAGAACCCCAAATTAATTGTTGTAACATGGGGAACATTCTGGAAGAATCCAGAATGTTGGTATTCTGATTAAGGAATAAGATCCCGTGAATAAAGGATCTGAGAAAGATACCCAATGAGAATGGGATGTTCGGCCAGTAAAGGAAAAGAATCCTAAAAGGACTCTTTTCCAATAAACTGATAAAGGAAACGAGAATCCTTGATATCCTGGGTTTTCTATACGAGTTAGGAATCCTATGGCAATAGGAATGCTTGGGCAGCAAGCATACACAAGTCTATAAATATGAGGTGAACCTAGAGGAAAAAGGTACGCAATATACTGCATTATTATTGCTTTCCTACTGATAATTAGGGTTTTGTTCTTAGTACGTGATACTAATAAAGGCATCGGAGGGCCTTTGCCACGAGAGGCAAAGGTGCACTCACCCCCTGTCTATTTTGCAGATTAGGGTTCAGACGTCGAGTTAGGGTTCCGGTGAAGAGGCACGAATAAGCCGTTGCAATCCAGTTGAACCGAAGCATCAATTGTTTTCATCCCCCTACAATTGGCGCCGTCTGTGGGAAACGAACAGACTTTTCCACGAAAGTAATCATGACGGAAGAAAATCCAGTCACACCGTTTAGTCCAAAGGACCAGTTGGGTGGAGGAAGAGATAAATCTCCACCAGGCGCTCCGAGAAAGCCCACTGGTAGACATGACAGAGAAAATTCCAAAGAAAAAGGGGACAAGACTGCTACTGGTTCCACGAGAAGGAGTAAGTCCCATCGAGTAGAGGAGTCTGTTACTCATTCAAGGAGTATTCATGATGATGATGTCCTTGATAAAAAGAGAAGAGAAATCGAGGAGTACGCTCGTTTAATTAAAAAACGAGAGTATGAGATAAGGGAGCTGCAGAGGATACGAGAGCACCCCGAGGACTCTGGACTCTCTCGAAGGAACTCCCAAAGGGACGGACGGGCTCTGGTGATTCATGAACAGACTCATTCACGTGGAAGAAAGAGTAGAAGTCCTGTTATAGGGCGTCACAAGGCTTCTCCACGAAAAAGGGGAAGAAGAAGTAGAAGCCGAACACCCGAGAGAAAGACTTCTTCACGAAAAAGGAGAAGCAGAGACCGAAGTTCTACCCCAGAGGAAGAGGATACGAGAAAGCATCATCGAGACAGGTACGAGAGACCTAATGCTGATTGGGCCAAAGCTTCAGCCCACAATTTGAAGGAACAAGAGGATGGGACAATGACTGCACGAGAAGCAGCACGCAAGGCCCTGAGTAATATTGCAGCCTCCCCCTTTACAAAGAGGCTACAAGAAGCGAGATTGCCGAGCAGAGTGAAGCACGGAGCGTTTGTACTTTACGAGACAAATACAGACCCCGTGGCTCACATACAGCATTATCAACAGGCCATGTTTATGCATGAGGGGGATGATTCCATCTTGTGCAAGATGTTTCCCTCTAGTCTTGGCAAGGTGGCTTTGTCCTGGTTTCATAAACTGGCCCCACGATCCATACGAGGATGGAGGCAGTTGGCAGAGGAATTCACTGCTCGGTTCTTGACAAGCAGAAAAGCCCCGAAGACTTTTGAAAGTCTTTCCACCATGAAGCAGGAGGAGAACGAACAGATCAGGGATTATGCAAAGAAGTACTGGGAGACTTTCAACGAGATTGAAAGTTGTAGTGAAGAGTACGCAATTGCTACATTCAAAACTGGTTTACCTGTTCGGGGAGAGCTGCGCCGTTCATTGAATAAACATCCGGTAGCCACCCTGGCTAAATTGATGGAACGGATAGAACAACATGCTAGAATGGAGGATGACATACTCCGTGAGGACGGCAGAATAACTACCGAACAGCCAAAGGCCCCTGCTAAAAAGGTGGAGAAGCCAGAACCCAAGACTTACAGAGATAGAAAGGAGTATGGGCAGGCTAAGAAAGAGTCATACAAAGAAAAGCAAGCTCCAGACCCGAAATCCTTCTTTTCTATCACTACAGTTTGGAAGGAGCCAATCTACAGGATTCTTTATCGAATAAAGAATCAACCATATTTCAAATGGCCTCCAAGTCTAGGAGGAGACAAAGATGCAAAACGTGCTACGAATCAGCACTGCAGTTATCATAAGGATTGGGGCCATATGACTGAGGATTGTGAGACATATAAAAGGCACCTTGATGATTTAGTCTCTCGGGGCTATCTTAAGGAATTTATCCAGGAGGACCCTAAGGAGAAAGGGAAAGCTATGGAGTTGGGTTACGAGCAAAACCCTAAAGGCGTTATCCATATGATACATGGGTTGGCCACACCTTACACGAGAAGTGAGGTTAGGCTATTTCAAAGGCAAGTTAAGCATGATCAGCATGTGATGCGGTTGGGAAACAAAAGGGGGCAAGAAACTGATGTATGCAAAGATAGCATGGCATTCAGTGATGAGGATTTGGGGGAGGTCCAAATACCCCACAATGATGCATTGGTCGTAACCCTACGAGTTGGGGAATACGACATCGAAAGAATTCTAGTGGACTCGGGGAGCTGTACAGAGGTATTGTACTATGACGCATTCAAGAAGATGGGGCTGGTTCAATCAGATTTAGAACAGTCTACAACGCCTCTTATTGGGTTCGGTGCAGGAGCAGTCTGGCCCCTTGGAAAAGTGACATTACCTGTTCGGGCCGGATCAGTGGTGTTGAGAACGGACTTTTTGGTGGTTGATGTCCCTTCTTCCTATAACGCGATTATAGGAAGAACATGGTTGCATAAGATGAGAGCAGTCTCCTCGACTTATCATCAGATGGTGAAATTCCCAGGATCAAATGGGATTGAAGTTCTTAAAGGCAACCAGAAGGTGGCGCAACAATGCTTGATTTCCATCATCAAAACAGCCCCAAAAGTCCACCATGTTCATACACTGGAAGTACCAGATCAACCAACCATCGAAGATGTTGGAAGAAGCCCTGCTGAAAAAGTGGTTGAGGGCTTGGAGAAGATTCAGATCAACGAGATTGATCCTGAACGATATTTTTTAGTTGGGGAATCACTGCCAGCAGATGAAAAGGCCGAATCAATAAAGTTCCTAAAAGAGCATATTGATGTTTTTGCATGGGTGCCTGAGGAAATGCCTGGGGTGGATGCAGATGTGATCTGTCACCATCTAAACATTGACCCTCAGCACAAGCCGATCATTCAGAAGAAACGAAGGGCAGCCGTGCAGCGTGTAGATGCAGTGATTGAGGAGGTTGATCGTCTGTTGGAAGCCAAAGTAATACGAGAAGTCTATTACCCCGAATGGTTATCCAACACTGTTGTAGTAAAGAAGAAGAATGGAAAGTGGCGAGTCTGTGTGGACTTCACAGACCTGAACAAAGCATGCCCTAAGGATAGTTTTCCTTTGCCCAGGATTGACCAATTGGTTGATGCAACCTCTGGCTACGAACGAATGAGTTTTCTCGATGCATATCGAGGATATCATCAGATCGCTATGTTTGAACCTGATCAAGAGAAGACTTCCTTCATCACACCTCGAGGATTATATTGCTACAGTGTCATGCCGTTTGGGCTCAAGAATGCTGGGGCCACATACCAAAGACTTGCAACCATCATGTTCAAAGATCTCATTGGGAAAACTTTAGAAGTTTACATTGACGATATGGTGGTAAAAAGTCGAAAAAAAGGAGGACATATTACTGATTTAAAGGAAGTGTTTGAAATCTTGAGGAAATACAAGTTGAAACTCAACGCCTCGAAGTGTGCGTTTGGAGTTGGTTCAGGAAAGTTCCTAGGCCATTTGGTAACCATGAGGGGGATAGAGGCAAATCCCGAGCAAATCGATGCTTTGCAGAAATTACAAAGTCCCAAAACTACCAAGGAAGTCCAGAGGCTGACTGGAATGGCGGCAGCACTGAACAGATTCATCAGCAGGTCAAGTGACAAGTGCAGACCCTTTTTTCAGTTACTGAAAAAGAGAGAGGGATTTGAATGGGGAGCAGAATGTGAGCAGGCCTTCCAAGACCTGAAGAAGTACTTGGCCGAACCCCCATTATTGTCAACTCCGCAGCCAGGTGAGTCTTTAATTCTGTATTTAGCTGTTTCCGAGCACGCAGTTAGTGCAGTCTTATTGAGGGATTTGGGGATCGAGCAAATCGCCATTTATTATGTTAGCAAGACATTGTTGGATGCAGAAACGAGATATCTGCCATTAGAAAAACTTGTCTTGGCACTTAAGACAGCAACCAGGAAACTGCCACACTACTTCCAAAGCCATAAGGTTGTGGTCTATACCGAGTATCCATTGAAGTCACTGCTTCGAAAGGCAGATTTCTCGGGTAGGATCTCGACATGTTCCGTTGAGTTAAGTCAGTATGATCTCGAATATCAGCCGCGCACAGCAATTAAAGGCCAAGTGTTGGCTGATTTTGTAGCAGAGTTTTCCCCCACTGTTGCTCCCTTGCCTCCTACGAGAAAGGAACAGGCGGCTAAGACATCATCCTTTACGGATCAACCCGTCGCCGAACAGGATCCCAAAGAATGGAAGCTATTCGTTGATGGATCGCATGCAATACCGGTTCTGGAATTGGAGTTGTCCTCTTTCCTCCTGAAGGAGTTCTAATTGAGCTATCTGTTCGGCTTGGATTCAGTGCATCGAATAATGTGGCTGAATATGAAGCACTCTTGGCAGGATTGAGAAGTGCGAAGACCCTTAAAGCAGAACGGGTCAGGGTGTATTGTGATTCCCAGCTTGTTGTGAATCAGCTGTCCGGCGAGTACGAAACTCGGAACGAAAAGATGGCGGCCTACGTGCAGGCAGCCAAAGACTTGCTTGATACCTTCGAAAGGGTGTATATTGAGCAAATAAGTTCTTCACAGAACGCTCATGCAGATTCTTTAGCCTGGTTGGCTGCAGCAGTTCCAACAGAATTTAAAAGAAGAGTGGCAGTAGAATATCTGAATGAGCCTAGCATTGTGAGGAATGTGGACTTGGTCTTGGACGTGAACCAAGGACCAAGTTGGATGGACCCAATAATGGAGTTCTTACGAGACGAGACACTCCCTTCTGATAAAAAGGAGGCCCACAAGATAAGAGTCAAATCTGCTAGGTTTTGGCTGTCCCCAGAGGGTAAGTTGTACAGGAAATCCTTTACAGGTCCTTATTTGCTATGCGTACATCCTGAGATGGTACAGAAGTTCCTTCATGAGATCCACGAGGGAACATGTGGGAGCCATGCCGGAGGGAGATCCATTGCTCACCGAGCAATTACTCAAGGATACTGGTGGCCACACATGCAAGAAGATGCAAAGGTTTATGTAAAGATTTGTGAGAAGTGTCAGAAATTCTCACCAATGATTCGAACACCTGCCGAGGATCTGGTGCCTTTGACGAGTCCCTGGCCTTTTGCCCAATGGGGAATGGATATTGTGGGTCCATTGCACAAAGCAACTGGGAATCGAAAATTCCTGCTTGTAGCAACTGATTATTTTACGAAGTGGATTGAGGCAGAACCATTGGCCAAAATCACTGAACCTATGATAGAAAGGTTCGTGTGGAAAAGCATCATCACTCGTTTTGGGGTCCCTTATTCATTGATTACAGACAATGGATCCCAATTTCAGAAGAAATTCAAGACTTTTTGTGCTCAGTATGGAATACGAAACTATTACTCCACTCCGGCCTACCCTCAGAGTAATGGGCAAGCAGAGGCTTCTAACAAAACTATCCTTGATGGGATCAAGAAAAGGCTGGACAAAGCCAAGGGTAAGTGGCCTGATGAGTTGCCATTGGTTTTATGGGCTCACCGAACAACGCCAAGGAGGTCTACGGGAGAGACCCCCTATTCGTTGGCTTTTGGAACAGAGGCTGTCATACCTCTGGAAGTGGGTCTGCCGACCAACAGAACAGCTTTGGTTGAAAGTGGAGGCAATGACAGGGCCCTTGAAATCGAGCTTGATCTTGCCGAGGAGAAGAGAGAAAAGGCGTTGATACATCTTGCTTCTTACCAAGAACAGCTGATGAAAAGCTACAACAAAAATGTTCATCCTAGAGAATTCGGTGTTGGGGACCTTGTGCTACGAAAAGTGCTCGGCAACACCAAAGTGGCAAACGAAGGCAAGCTGGGGGCCAACTGGGAAGGCCCGTATAAAGTAACCGAGGTTGTGGGCATAGGAGCCTATAGATTGGCAGATCTGGATGGTGATCCAATTCCGAGGCCTTGGAATGTTCATAATTTAAGAAAGTTCTTTGTTTAGAAGCATTAAAATCTGTTTTGGATTTGCACTACGTGATTGTGTAGGAATTACGAATATAATTCCTCTGTTCTAGTTTTTATTATTGGTTCATGAATAAAATCACTTCTTTCGAATAACTGTTGTGATATTTAAATACGAACTACGAGTCTGGTTCCTCCTATTCGTATTGGGGAGCAGGATATACCTTTTGAGTATGTGAAACTTAAAAGATTATAAGTACGCGAAACTTAATAAATACAAGTACGAAACACTTGTATAAACTTGAACACAAGTATGAAACACTTGTGTGCTTGTCAAAACTTTTTAAAGTACATGAAACTTAAAAGTGTTGCAAGTTTGAAAACACTTGTAAACTACAAGTATGAAATACTTGTATGGACTTATATTCCTAAGTACGAGATACTTAAGAGTATGTGAAACTTTTATTCCTAAGTATGTGAAACTTGAGGAAATCCTTTATGATCAAGTGTCTGTATGACAAATACTTGAAAGACTTGTAAAACAGCAATTAGCTTTGCTTACAAACATAACGAGTATATGTTCAAAGTACGAGAAACTTACAAATATCTGTTCTTAAGTACGTGAGACTTAAGGAACAAATTGTATGTTTGTTCTGGTTCTTAAAAATATGTGAAATTTGCATAGGACAATCAATAGTACGAAATACTTGAGATGAAAACAGTGCATCCGAACAGATGCAATAAACACAAGAGAGCCGAGCAAATGCCACGGGGGGCCGAATACCTGTTTTAGACAAAGTATTAAATGTATGGAAGCCACACAGGGCCAAATGTTTATGGTCACGCAGGACCAGCAACCAACGTCAAAACAATTTCAGACAAACTTACCAAAGTTAGTCCACATTCTGGACTTCTGGAACATCCGTATTAACCTGGGGACCTGCCCCATCATCTTCTGGATTCTCCTCCAATACTATGGGTTCATTAACTGCATCACGAGCTGGGGACTGGACAGCTTGGGAACCAGATGGGATGTCTTCTTCTGCTCCAGTAAAATCTTCGATCTGCTGCTCAACATCATCTTCCAGAGGAACATCTTGCTGTTGGGAAGCTGCAGACCGGCTGCTCGGTAGTTCATTATCAGTCCACAATGGAGAGTCCTCAGCAACGCCAACCTTTGTTAAACAGGTTTCCCAGCAAGCAATCCAAATTTGATCTTGAAGAGCAGGAATCTGTTGAACATAGTTCGCAGTTGTGGTGTCAAATCCTTTCTGGTACCCATCTTCGTATGCAGCTTTTTTGGCAGTATCAATCTCTGATAAGGCCTGATTGAGGCTCTCCTCGGCAACTTCAAGTTTTTCCTTAGTTTGGTTGAAGTCAGATTTGGCCTTGTCTCTTTCCCTCTCCAGCCTGGTAACTGTTCGGAGCAGTCTGGTATTGTCATTCATCAGCCTCACCCTTTCTGCATCTGCTTCTTGGTACTTTTTACCTAAAGTTACCATTTTTTGAATAAACTGGCAAAATATCAACGAGTTAGAAACGAGTATGGCAACACAAGTTTAAATGGTATACGATATATACATAGAAGACCTTATAAAGACAAATCAAGTAACAAATACCTTGATGCCGCTGACAAGTCCAGTAGAAACCAGCCGATCAGGAGTGGATGCATTTTCCTTTTGCACATCCACTGGGAGGAGCAATCCTTGAGCTAATGCAAGTGCGGTCTCAGATGAACCAGCACTGTCCCCGACGTGAACGGGACGATCTCCCCTAGTGAAGGAAGGAGTCCAAGTTTGAGGAAGGACTTCAGTTGTTGGAGAGATGGGAAGAGGAGTTTCGGTAACTGCTCGGGAAGCAGTACCATCTTGATCGTCGACTCTTGGGCGTTTATCACGATGGACGTCAGTGGCCTCTGTAACGGTATCAACTTCCCGAGGAGAAGATGATGACCGTACAGATCCCCCCCTATTACGACGAGATCGTGGGGGAGGGGCGCCAGTTGAGGCCACCCGGCCAGTACCGCGTCCCCGAGAAGAAACGGTAAGGAGGGAACTGAGATTAAGGGGTTCACGTGCCATAGTCTCTAAGATAGGGGGAGATGGAGTATAACCTGATGAGGACGATTGGCTGGTTAAACGAGTTGAGGAAGGCTGTTCGGGCTGATGAGGGACTGTTTGACTCTGGGTGGTCCTACGAAGTCTTAAACGTGGCAATGGAACTCCTTCTGAAATGGGAATTTCTCCCGGTTGACCGGCAATGGTAACACCGGATTGACGTCTTGAGGTACGTGGTTGGGGAGCAGCTGATGTAGAGGTAGAAGCAGTACTGGTGCTTGGATTGGCAAGCCTCCTGTCTATAACGCCTCTGTACGACGGTTCGTATCCTAGCAGTACCTCGGCGTTACGACCCCGACCAGCTGTTGGAGTACCAGGTTCGCCTTTGTATTTGAGGATTTTGTTGATGTCCTCTGTTCGGACGTAGCTAGGCTCTCGTCTTGGATGTTTGTTGACGTTTTCAGCTGCACAACCAGAGTTATCAAATCAACAAAAATTAGATGCAATAGAAAGCTACGAGAAAGCAGCAAACAAACAAATAGCAAAGATACAAAATAAGAAGCATACGTGGGTATCCCCATATATGGGGGCAGTGGAGACCCACCACTTGACCATCCTCTCCTAGTGGCTCAAAGGCTCCAGTGACGTAAAGGAAATCGATTTCGTGATCCCGAGCAGAGTCTGGCAGGTTTAGCACGAGACGCTTGTCGGCCCTTCTAACTTTGAAGTAAAAGGTGTTGTAATCAGGGTTCAGTACAATGCTGTACCACCACTGAATATCCCAAATTCCTAACTGGGTCCCCAGAATCCTATTCAAAGCTATTACTCCCATTATCAACCTAAAGACGTTTGTTGATACTTGCATGGGGGTGAGACGATACCAGTTTAGGATCTGGCGAAGTAATGGATGAAGGGGAAATCGAACTCCGCCTTCGACGATAGCAACAATGGGAATACACATTCGATCCTAAGAACCTCCGTCTCTATCTGCGCCCAGGGGGGCGAGTTCGAGACCAACGTTCTCTGGAACGTTATACTCCCTCCTAAATGCCGCCATGGCAGAAGGGGTTTCACATAGTTTCCTAAATTTGCCGGGTCTTAGGGGATTCTCACCATCGTCAGCCATGGGTATATTCAGGAACGAAGAAAAACTGAAAAAGGGAGCGACTGAAACCCTAGAAAACTATTCACGAAATCGAGAATGAAGATCTCGGATAAAAAATCTAAACAGAAGGAAAGAAGTAAGAACGAGGATCTTACAAGAATACGTTGATGATTCCTTGGAAATGCAATCGAGTTTTGCAGAAGATGGCAATGGCAGAAAGTTTAGAGAGAGAAAGAGTTTTGAAGTTTTGGGTGGGGAAATCCAAAATAAGCCCTTTCTGGGGTTTAGATGCCAGAGACGGAGACGAAACGTCTCGTCTCACACCGTTATCTTTTAAGTAACGGGAAAAAGAGATCAAGCTAACGACGTAATGACGTCGTTAAGATAAAACGTCGGTTCACATTTAATGTAAAAGCGTACGATATGCGCCACGTGGCGTCATTGCCTCGAGATGGTATATTGACGGAGGCGCCAAAAGGCATCAATGAAGATATTGAAATTGTGACTGCATGGGATCAGAAGAATCTGGTCGTAGTAAAAATTCTGTTTCTAAGCATCATATATTGCCCCCGAACAGTGGTAAATACATGAAGCTGGGGAGCAATTGTAGGGAGGTATTCCCGAGCAGATACGTTTAGTTACCGAACACGTGATGTTTGGGAACACGTGGTAGACACAAACGGTACTTATCGCCGGGCAATATGGTGAACAGGAATACGGACCAGTGATATGGGAAGTCATTGATCTATGCAGTCCGTTCGGCTAGTAAAAGGCCGATGACAAGAGAAGTCAGTGGTGTGAAACTAGGCTGTTCGGCAGATAGAGACATTCTCATTACGCTTGGACCAAATTACATGTGAAGTTATTGGTCCAGGCAGTCTGTTCGGCAACGAGATGGCTGAACAAGGAAAGAACCCCAAATTAATTGTTGTAACATGGGGAACATTCTGGAAGAATCCAGAATGTTGGTATTCTGATTAAGGAATAAGATCCCGTGAATAAAGGATCTGAGAAAGATACCCAATGAGAATGGGATGTTCGGCCAGTAAAGGAAAAGAATCCTAAAAGGACTCTTTTCCAATAAACTGATAAAGGAAACGAGAATCCTTGATATCCTGGGTTTCCTATACGAGTTAGGAATCCTATGGCAATAGGAATGCTTGGGCAGCAAGCATACACAAGTCTATAAATATGAGGTGAACCTAGAGGAAAAAGGTACGCAATATACTGCATTATTATTGCTTTCCTACTGATAATTAGGGTTTTGTTCTTAGTACGTGATACTAATAAAGGCATCGGAGGGCCTTTGCCACGAGAGGCAAAGGTGCACTCACCCCCTGTCTATTTTGCAGATTAGGGTTCAGACGTCGAGTTAGGGTTCCGGTGAAGAGGCACGAATAAGCCGTTGCAATCCAGTTGAACCGAAGCATCAATTGTTTTCATCCCCCTACATACACCTTGAAAGGTATTACTCATTTTTTCCTATAGTGGTTTAAATGTATAGAAAAGTATAACTCCTTCCCCTGAATACCATGTCATGGTTATCATTGGCATCAACTTATAAATAGTCCGTTGATTCTATGTGATTGAGGGAATGTAGATTCACAAATATTCCCTGAATACCATGTACTCCATAACATAATTACATGTTGGAAGAATTTTATCAGTTTAGTTGTTTCATCTACGAAAGAATATGACTTGCATATCAGTACTCAAGTGCTTTTTAATTATGCTACTTAATTAAGTTGTTCCATTAGTGGGCAAATTTTATCTACAAAGCTACCCAACTGCCTTCCTTAATATCTCACTTTTGACTCATTCTTTGCAATGCTCATATTTACGTCGGGTGCTCAGTCATGAGGATGTCAAAATATAGCTAGAAAGACATATCTTGTAAAGATTTATATATGAGTGATGTATGTTTGCACAATTCAGATCATGTTAGCTCAGGTAAGATTGTTACTTTTGGCCTATTGTTTTTTTCCGTGTCAAATTATTCTCATATTTTAAAGCTCTAGTTTATGTCTGTGAAGAACCTAAACACAAGGAGGTGTAGCACTAATTATGGTGAGTGCTATCCAGAATTGTAGTTGTTTTATTCCTAATCCTAATCAGGTAATGATACTAGAGTACTATTTTAAGTTGTTTATGACTCATGATTTGCTATGGTGTGTGTGGGTGTTAATTAGATTGGTCACAATAATGTGATGGTCAACATAGATATTTTTGGTTTACTTTTTCAGTATTTTACTAGTGTGATAAGATGCCCTGTTGATGCCTTAGGCGTTTGAGTTTTGAGTGTCCATGTGTTCAATTAGGAAAAAGTTTACAACTGCACCATGATAAAGAAAATATACATTCACAATCTAGCAAATAATGGCTAAAAGACCTGCTAACCTAGAGGAAGAACATAGGTGGATGGCCCAAGAAGTACGTGGATATGTTGAAGCTGTCCTAAACAGCCTTGCAGCCAATGTCGGAATCTCCTAAAGGTCAGTTTTAGTTTTCTCATTGCCTCCATGATTCGTTAATCTTTCATGGTCTAATCTGGTTGTACTTTTTAATTCAATAGTATTACTCTGTTGTTTCAATTGCCTCGGTGTAGTTCCAATTTTGTACTTGGATTCTTTTGCATTGGCTTTTTTAGTTAATCCATTGCTTTCCAATTTGAAACTCAATAAGTTTTTATCGTCTGGTTATAGTTGGTGCAATATACACTTGATTCCTTTTGTATCTGCTTGTTATGTATATACCGGCATGAAAGGTTACTGCCATGGTGACGCTTGAATCTTTGAATGTCAATAATAGTTTGTTAATGTTTGATTGTAATGAATTTTATTTAGGCACTCTTGCACCATATGTCACCAGAAAATTTGGCTCTAGTCTTTAGAGGACCAAGTAATTCTTTTTGGTTGCAATGCTAACATATCATTTTGGCATTATATTTTTTTTTCAGGTTTGTCTGACGAGATCCAAGAAGATACGTCATGAGAAGTGATTTGATCTTTCAATTTTAATCGATCTTTATCTGATTATGGACTATATATAAAGAAGTTAGATTTTGCCGTGGATTCTACCATGCTTGGAGAAGTTACCAATTTGTTGTTGTTGAAGAACTTTCTTGTACAATTTATTTCTCACTTTTGTGGTACAGTTTGTTAAATATTTGATGAACACTTTTTATATATGGAAGTTATGAATGGATTATTCTTGAAATTCAGAGCTTAATTACAGTAGGTTGGTGAATAGATGTATGAAATTATTGGTTGCTTGATTTAATTTACAAGGAATCAAAATAAAATATTAAAGCAGGTTTTGAAATCAGATTTAATAGTTGTAGTATGACATTTACCGACTAAATATTTAGTTGGAAAAGTTGTAACTTGCCAACAACCATTATGGGAAAATGTGACATTTGTTGACTAAATATTTAGTCTGGGAAAAGTTGTCTGACATTTACCGACTAAATATTTAGTCGGAAAAGTTGTAACTTGCCAACAACCATTATGGGAAAATGTGACATTTGCCGACTAAAAATTTAGTCGGGAAACATTGTTTAACATTTGCCAACTAAATATTTAGTCAGAAAACATAGTATTATCCCGACTAAATAATTAGTCGTTAATTGTTTAAATATTTACCGACTAAATACTTTTGCCGACTAAATATTTTTGTCGGCAATAATTAAATATAGCGACTAATTATAAGTTATAATTTGCTGATTAAATGTGTTTTAGTCGGGAAATACTATTGCCGACCGCAATTCGCTGACTAAATTGCCGACAAATTTTTTAGTTGGGAAATACTTTTGCCGACTAAATTCCTAACTTTTGCCGACTAAACTGTTAGTCGGGAATGGTGTAATTTCTTGTAGTCTCCTTTTCTATACATTAATCTCGGATTCGTCTTCTATACTGGAATCTGATTGCTTTTAAATTGGGAGATTAGTAACCATATTTCAATTCTATTTTTACCTCAAAGATAGAAATCCTAAGAATTCATGAATCATATTTCCATTCCCCCTAAAATGTCTACCTTCCAAACAGAGTCTCACAGTAACTCTCGTGGAGCCCACAACTGATGGGGAACCCACAAGACTGGTTAAATTGTTAAAGTATAAGAGTTAGACTGTCCTATATTATGTGGTTACTTTCCAATAATAGAGATTTGTTATATATTCTTTAAATTTTATAAGTTTTTATTTTTGTGATTTGTCTTAATAAGCAAATTGAAGAAGTTAAAATTATGGTTTTTTTTAAAAATATACTGAAGACATAAAGAATGTATTTTAAAAAAAATAAATCTTTTTTTTAACCCTTCCCAACACATCAAAGATCTTTTCCATTTTCAACAGCCAGGTCTCAGCATCTGATGGCTTATCAGTCCCCATAAAAGGTGGTGGATTAGTCTTTAGAAATCTATCAAAAGTATTGCCTTTGTCCAATATCAAAGACCTTGTTGCATTTGTTGGTGCCACTTGGGCCTGATGCCCAGCAAATAATCCCAAAAAAGTCTGAAAGGCCTGAACAGCAACTACCGGGTCAACAGAACCTATGGGTGCACCAGAATTTGCAATAATTTCTGAAGTTGGATCGGTTGGATCCACAGCGGGGTCAACTAGATTTGTAACGCCCCGATTTTTCAAGGAATTTCGGAAACATTAACCCTAAAATACACTGAATTTTACAAACTATTAGGCCCCTATTTATCCTTATATAAAAATTACAATTTCAAAATAATACAAAAATCTATGTACATTTATTTAACAAAAGCAACTCCAGAGTGACTCTAGTTTTGACATGAATTCCAAGCAACGTTGGTCCAGACTCCGTTTCAGGGGTCCCACCTGTATCAACTGCTCCACTGTGGAATCCTGCAAACTCTAGCAAATTGAACGCCGAAGCAAACAATTTGCCGGGATACAAACGTATCCTGAGTGATAATTCACCAAGTAGAATAATCTCAATCCTACCAACCCTTTACTTTACAAAAAATTCTGTAACGCCCCGATTTTCTAAGGAATTTCGAAAACATTAACCCTAAAATACACTGAATTTTATAAACTATTAGGCCCCTATTTATCCTTATACAAAAATTATAATTTCAAAATAATACAAAAATCTATGTACATTTATTTAACAAAAGCAACTCCAGAGCGACTCTAGTTTTGACAAGAATTCCAAGCAACGTTGGCCCAGACTCCGTTTCAGGAGTCCCACCTGTATCAACTGCTCCACTATGGAATCCTGCAAACTCTGGCAAATTGAACGCCGAAACAAACGATTTACCAGGATACAAACGTATCCTGAGTGATAATTCACCAAGTAGAATAATCCCAATCCTACCAACCCTTTACTCTATAATTAGCATTCAAAAAAAAAACAATAATATTACAATTGATAATACACGAGAGGTATAGAATAATAGCATATCGTCTTTTTCTTTACTATCCATCATCTTACATGAAATCTAAGGATCATATCCACGAGATCATTTCCTCCCACATCCACTAACTACAACTGTCTCATGGGTCCACCCTTCCTCTTGCTTATCCTGCACCAGGGGTCCTAGGTGAGCGCACCTAAGTTATGTATCGAGCATGTTCTCACTTAAGACCATAACAGGAGGATCGAGTCATTCCATGACGTGTCGTACATGAGGGTCGGATATCCACTACCCCACGCTAACTATAACCGTCTCATAGGACCCATTCTCTTTCCCAAGAGAAACTTCCCATGACGTATCATACATTAACGTCTCACTAACTTTAACCGTCTGATGGGACCCATTCTCTTCCTCGAAGAGAAACTTCTCATAACGTATCATACATTAGTGTCACAACATATCTCGTTATCGGGCCCCGCAGGTAACCCTTTTCAACACAGGGCCCCATTGGTTACCCTTGCCATTGCCATGGCTCAATTCACAATCCACGCAGTACTCACACTTTCAACACTTTATTATTTTTCATTACTTAACATCGTCTACGTGAGTCACTACTTGAAATCACCCAGTGAACCTAAGTCCATTCTAGCACGTACAACATAATACAATCAATAACAATTCAATTCATAATAACATGATACAATTCAATGAGATAAAAAGTACATATCAAATAATATTGTATGAGTAAGTAAACATATAATATTTTATGATTGACCCGATGCCTTTAAGGTTCGTTGAACAAGTAATTTAATTATAGTTTTTATTAATTTCAAAGGTACCGTTAGCAATTTCGTAGACCTAAAGGCTCTTTTAATAACTCTTACAGACTAACAAAAATTTAATTTTTTTTTTTTAATAAAGCCCTTTAAGATCTTAAGTTTAATTATTGGTTTATGGCTTCCTAATTTCATTTCAGTAACATTTAAATCTAAAAAAAAAATGTCGATGGACTTATAATATGTACAGGTTATAAACTCTACTCACTTAGTTCTTCCTCTGACTTGGTAAATTAGTAATTAGCTTAGAAAAAAAGAAATTTTTGTGAGTCCTTTGTTAAGATGCTAACCTTGACTACCTTAGTATATTACTGTTCGTAAGCACTAGAATATTAAAGGGTAATGATATATTTTTTTTTTAAACTAGAATATTTTACTAACTAATTTATCACGTTCAGCGTTTTACTTAGTAATTAAGTACACACTCCATTTTTCACATTACATGGCATTATCATTCTATTCACCACAAGTCTACCTACTGATTATTAACAAGATGTAAAAATCTATAGTTATTCTAAATACAATGACTACTTTCTATTTCTATCTTTGTCAACCTAAACATTAAATGTACAAGTAGTGGTAAAATAAAAATAAAAAAGCCAACACATAGTTTAGGGCCGAGTTTGGATCTAAAGTAAATGCAGGGGGGGAACTGTAATTTCTTAAAAAAAAATTAAAACCAAAACGTGAAGGTTACTGACTACAGTAGCATTCTTGAAAAACAAAGTATTTTCGGTTTTGTATAGGACTGGCGCATGGGGTCGTTTTCATTCGTTTCAAGCCATCAAAAACATTAACTAGAAACTAAATATACTTAGAACAAAGTAGGGGAGCGATTATTCTACCTCAGTTCCGGCCGAACAACTCGGAACCCGGTTAAGGAGTTTTCGGGTTCGCGGAGAACAAGACGGCAAGGGGGCTACTCGGGAATGGTTTGGTTGTTTTTCTCTCTCTATACCACCATTGGAGAAACTCAAGCTTTCTCCCTTTCTTCTCTGAATTTCCAGTGAATGTGGTGGTGTGCTTTTGTTTGAAATTTTCGGAGCAACATGAAGAGTGTATTTATATAGAGGAGATTGGAGAGAGAGAGAGAGGTGGTGTGGTGAGTAATTTTAATTCAAAAATAGGGAGGAAAGGGTGGCTGCCGGATTTATGGGGAGAGGAGGTGATAATGGTAGTTGTGATTTGGGGATAAAGGAGTAGGGTAGTGGCAAAGGATGAGTATGGCAATGGTGGTGGCGGAAAATAAGTAAGCTGAGAGAGAGAGAGAGAGAGAGAGAGATTCGGGAGAGATGAGGAGTAAGGGAGCAAAATCCCTCATTCTCAGGGAAACAAAGTATTGTTACAATTAGTATATATTTACATAACAAATATCTAGATATACGTACATATGTATTTACAAATATATAAAGGGTTAAAGTTAATTATAAAAACTAACATGTAATCAATTAAATTAGGTTACATAATAATTATTAAATTAACTAATTAAATGAAATTAATAAACTTTTGAAAAAATCTAGGGCCAAAATTAGGGTCATTACAAGATTAGCATCATTTTCTGTTTCATCTACATCATCAAAAACTTCAGCCTCAGCACTACCTCGGCCATGGCCTATTGGGTTGGCGCAGCCACAACCATGTGCTAAAGGAGTGGCCCGACCACGGCCGCGAACTGTAGGAGTGGCCCGACCTCGGCCATGAACTCCTAGACTCTCATTTGTCGACCTAGTATTACGACGTGGACGAACCATTACCTAACCTTGAAAATATAATATTACAGTCAATAAGATACAAAATTATACAAACAAAAGATGAACTCACAAGCCTATGGGAATCCGGGGACCTGGACCTCTTCTAAGACATGATGCTATGCCAAATGCAAATATAAAAATCAAAACCTAAGCTCTGATTCCACTTTTGTCACGCCCCAAATCCGGGAGCATGACCGGTCGTGCACCATGAAGCAATCAATGGACACGAAGCCTAATTAAAAATATTTATAAAACCTTGAAACAAATAAAGAAAAACTAAATATTTTATTACAATAAAATGCGCGACTCCAAGCCAATGTTTTTCTTAAGCAAATGACACAATATCTCATATTTTCCAATCTCCAAACTCTACAATGAACTACCAATTAATAAAAGTGCAAAAGCAAATAAATAAAAGTACGGAAGCAGTTTGACATGATAAAAAAAATAAAAATGCAAACGCCCTAGAGGTTTAAACACAAGGTCCCGACAACGCCGCCGAGTCCACTACAATGCCCCATGCACTAACCTAAAAATAAAAGTGGAATAAATCCGTCAGCTGACGAGCTCAGTGAGTAGTTAAGCATGCTAAAGGTAATAATACAAAGTGGCATACATATAAATCAAGGATAAGAAGGGCTCTGAAGAAATGGTGTCAAATTAAGGAAGGTCGAAGTTCAACGAATAATACCAACAAACTAACAAAGTCAATGGCTCAGCAAATAGTATCGAAAGATGAATGACTGAATATCGAATTATCACAACAACAATCGAACAATGATAACAATCATTCTATACCAACAGTCTGCTCAACAATATCAGAACAATGAACATCAATAATGAGGTAGTCCAAACCAAAGTGGGAACCATATCTTCCAATTACCAAGTACCAAATATCAATTGCCAAATATTTTCTCAGGGCTTAGCCCGTTGGATTCAACACTGTACTTAGAGTCACCACAGGATGGCGCTTGGGACTTTTTCCTATGCTGATCTGGAATAGGGTCACAGGGTATTTCACAAGTCTTTTCCCTATACGTTGAGCACTAGAGTCACAGGGTATTTCACAAGTCTTTTCCCTAGCAGCCAAAGTCACCACGATATTTCACGGGTCTTTTCCTTGAACTTTCACAAATATAAACATAATCCATGGTCCCAACACAAAAGGACAACGACGAACCAGAGTCACTGCAACAAGATTATTCTCCATGCTGTTGCAAAGTCACAATAATATTATGGAGTCAACGAATCGACAACAGTAAAAGTAAGGACAATCGATCAATCACAAATATTCCCAATTAACCTTGTATGCCAAATGGTACATCAATTGTCAATAATTATGAGAACACGAATAAGAATAAGAATAATTATCATCGGATCAAAATGAATAACGAATTGTCAAGAATAGATTGGCTCAAGAGGATTCCAAAAGAAAGGATCATATGCTTAGCCACTCACCTCGATCGAAAAGTTAGATGACAAAAGTGAAATGCTTGAATACTCTTCTAGTCTGAAAAACAAAAGTGCACATATACAGAAATCAATGAAATGAAGAACTACTGGATTAGTAATCATTTAATTACCACTACAAAACTATAGGTATATGCATACATGCTGGTTACTAATATAATATGCATACATGCACCCAGACATGAGCAGAACCTATCACGCCACCACAACTAACCATTATACCCACGGCACACACAACTAACACATGCACACATGCTATATATAATAGTAGATTTTGTATTGAGAGCATAAATTACGAAGTCTGAAGTAAAGAGACAAGGAAAACACTAACCCAACTTCTCTTGTTCCTCATGATCAGCCTCTCTCTCTCTCTCTCTCTCTCTCTCTCTCTCTCTCTCTACAGCACACTTTCTCTCCAAACCTTAGGTCTCTCTATTAACGTAGAAATAATATACCCTAGTTCTTAATATTATAAGAATAAAAGAACTCTATATCCTATAAAATATACTCTCACTACAAGGCCCACCTAAAATTTTAAGATTAAGTCCGACCCAAATAAAAATAAGCGGCCCAAATAATATAGAATTCGCATAACTCGACATTGTACATAAAAATAAAAATTATTCGAGTTTATTTTTATTAGAGAGATGTTTGAAAAAGAAAAATAAAATAATTGAGTTATTTGTGTCAAAAAT
The DNA here is from genome assembly GCA_019656835.1 of Rhododendron ovatum. NCBI lineage: Eukaryota > Viridiplantae > Streptophyta > Magnoliopsida > Ericales > Ericaceae > Rhododendron > Rhododendron ovatum. The sequence goes on along the minus strand of CM033795.1, from coordinate 21,791,298 downwards.
ATTATTAATTTTATTTAGCCGAAAAAAAGTGGGATGTCACACGTATAGCTGATGAGTAAACAATCAATAACAAAAGGTGATCTGTTAGATCACCTGATCGACTTGTGATACTGTAACAACTATCAAAATCTTTGAGGTTTGAGGAGTTCATTAGTAGACTTTGGGTTTTTGTGAGTGAGTGGATTGTAGTAGTTAATTGTTGGAGATCAATCCTAAGAATTTGGCTTACCTAGTATGAGTTGGAATTGTTTTGATTCTTTCCATGACTATTAATTCTTACCTTGATTGATTAGTTGATAGACTATCTTAACTATTAGCATAAAGTTAGTTCGTTTAGGGTGAACTTGGAACATAGTATCAGGTAGATTTTTTGTGAAAATATTTATGTTGGTTCGTAGCTATGGAAGGTAGTAAGATGTCATGAAGACTTATATGTGCTTTTGGAACTTAACTATTATCGTGTTAGATGCAGAGGCGATAGTTAAATATCATTGTTAGAAATGTGAAAGTTGGACATCAAAGTATTACTTAACTAAGTGAAAGAACACAATGAATTTTCAGACGTTTGATTCGGTTGTTGATGGAGCTTTATTGCTATACCTTCAAGGATTATAATGATTGTACGAAATTTTAGTGTGGAATACGTGACTGTCTAATTTATGCACTAGTTTATATAACACTTTTAAGAGAGAGTAACAGATAGTCATTGGTTGGTAGTTCTTGAAGCGTTTGTCATAGTGAAGTATGGATGATGACATGTTTTGTTTATGGTGGTGCAGTTTGTTCGGATCTTTGAGAGTTGCATTTGGTTAAGTGATTTGGTGTGGTTTGATAAGTGGTTAGTTATGTATTTAATTTCATAGAAAAATGAGCAACCAATTCAAGTTATGGAGATTCGATTTCTTTTAGAGGGCTTGATATTATTATTAGTTGTGGTGTGGGTGAGTTTGTTGATGTTAGGTTATGATCTACTAGCTGGAAACTACGCTAGATATATTCAAGTGCAATGCTACGGAATACAATAAGGAAATAAGTGGGTTTAAGTCTCATAATTACTGAATGGATATAGTTTGGGAGTTACTGAAAGTTGACAAGTTCAATCTTATGGAGTTTTTGGAGATTCGAGAATTCTTATGGTGATTTCAAATTTTGGTTCGGATTCCTTGTGATGAGAATTGTATTTGGGTTTGATGACTAACTACTAAAAAAAAAAGGAAAAAGAGGGGATTATTAGCGTTCGCATTGAAAGATGTATATTTAACTTTCAAAATATTTTAATCGGCATTAACTTTCAAAATATTTGTTGTATGCCATACAAATCTTATGGAGCAAGTAAACTTTTCACTTGGACATTTTAAATTCCAAGTACGGTTGTGCTAAGCCACGTGCTTGAAACATTTGAGGGTGACACTAAAAAAAAATGCGTGGAAAATATGATATACCGATTTTTTATTATGTTAAAGATGTACTATAATGGTGTAAACCAATTCTGAGGTCAAAACTTTTAACTGCGATAAGGAATTGATGCCTTGACTATTTTATTTGAAGTAGTAATTTTGACTTCTTTTCACGATGCTACACTGTTTGCAATAACTAAATTTTTACAAAAAAAAAAAAAAAGAGCTTTTATTTGATATAGAATTTTATTTGGAAAAACTAGGTGGCCGATGTATATTTTTGAAATGATGGTAAACTAGTGACTATTAGTTTGACATTCTTTTACAATTCTCGAAATATTAGTTTGGTTGATGAGGTTGAATTGGTTGATTAATTTCTTTGATAGTTTTGAGTAAGTTCAATTTTCAGAAAAATTGCTATGCATATTACAAGAGATTCTTTTCCAAATAGTCATTGGAAGGACTTTGTAGAGACCCGTAAATTTCCGTTATATGTTTTAATACTTTATAAATGAATAAGTGTTGGATTTTTGAGAATATTAAAGTTGGGGGTCAAAGTGTGAGAAGTTAAAAGTCATGGGTGTTCGTGTGATTAGTGCATGTGTGTGCCGTGTGTGTATACCAGGGGAGTTATTTTTTTTCTTTTTCCATTTTCATTTCTTCTCTCTCTCGACACTCTCCCCTCTCTCGGTCTCTCTCTCTCACTCTCTCACCCAACCACTCAAAAACCCATACCAATCAACTCCCAAACCATCTTTAATTTGCATATTCGAGCTTGTATCGTGTTGGACAAAGCTTGGTTCGGAGTATTTTCGCTTGATTTGAATTCCGAAAGCTAGGGCTTACACAATCTTCTTGATTGCAGTTTGGATACTCGTGGTAGGAAATTCTACCTCTCTTTATATGTTATTTGGATTCTCTTATGTCTTATTTGAGTATTTTCATGCTTGTTTGAGCTGGTATTGATTGCTGTTTGGTCTGGATCAAAATCTGCTATCTGATGAAAAATCGCCAAATTCCGGATTCCTACCGGTAGAACGTTGTTGTGTTGCCTGAAAATTTGCTTCCTACCGGTAGAACTTTTCTCCTACCGGTAGCCTGTCTCAAATTTTTCCTCGTGCAAAATAGTGGCCTTTCTGATCAGTTTTTGTACCGGTAGGACTTGATCCCTACCGATAGGTCACCAGTCAAAAGTCAGATTTTTCCCTGGTCAATTCAATCTCACTTTTCCAATGCTTGGACCCTTTCCATGGGTTTACAAACACACACACATATATATATATATATATATATATATATATAATAATGGTAAGAAATTGGGCAGCCATGCTTGTCCTATTGTGCAACGTACCATGCCTAGAAAATCGTTCAAATTGGGGAAAACTTTGATGTTAAAAAAAAAAAAAGGGGTTTGCTGTACAACACTTATATGAATGGCACTCTTCAACTTGTGAATGACGCGCGAACATTCAGGGCCCATCGACGGGTGGGTGCCTGACAGGGGATATCAGGGTTCCATAATTAGCCTGGCAGGAGCTAATGCTCAAAATAATTTTTCAAGGCCTAACCTTCAAGGTGGGTGCTTGGCAGGGGATATCGGGGTCCCAAAATTAGCCCGGCAGGAGCTTCGGCTCAGACACACAAACGACACGACATGTTGAGACACGAATTGAACGGATATGATTTATGGGTTGAATAAAAAGAAAAATTGGAAATTTTGGGACACTTGTTCATGAAAATTGTGCTTCCTCCGTTGTCTTGTGATCTTTTATCAATCGTTCATTCGTCTCGCTCATTTGCATATAGAGCTTGCGTAGACTTTTCTACTGGGCTAGTATAGCTCAAGCCTTATATTATTTTCAGGTGCTAACCCGGGACCATAGCTTGCATTGTTTGGCGTGCTTGGAGTGTGGACATTATTTTTGAAAGCTAACCGAAGGAGTTACCTATTCATCTTTGTAAATTTATTTTGAAAGATGTATTTGTAACTTAAATTGTAATTCTTTTGACTCGGAGTATTGTAACCACTAATTCTCTTTCGAACTTCGCTACTTATGATAATTTGGGGCCATCGAGCCAATGTTGTAATATTTTGGAACCTTTTGGACTTGGAAGCTTAATTAAGGGAATGGGAATACCGTGACCTTTTGGGTACCGTACGGATAGTGGTGAGTATTTTTATTATGTAAATCATTTATAATTATGTTTAAAATCGAGGATGTGACAGATTTGGAGTTTACAATAGGAGATATTGTGTTTCTCAAGGTATTCCCATGGAGAGGTGTTCTTTGGTTTGGCAAAAAGAGGAAGTTGAGTCCTCATTATTTAAATTGGGCCTTTTGAGGTGGTTGGTGAGGTAGCATATTGTCTGGCATTGCTGGTTAGTTGGTTCGGGCTCATAATGTTTTTCATATAACGATGCTGAGGAAGCATGTGCATAGTCCATCCAGTGTGATTGATTAAAAGCCACTTCATGTTCAAGATGACTTAACCTATGATGAGCAACCCATTGAGATAGTTGATATGAAGAGAAAGGCATTTCGAGGAAAAAAAATGAATTTGGTCAAAGTATTGTGGTAAGCAATCAGTTTATGAAGCTACTTTGGAGCATGAACTCGGTTTATGAAGCTACTTTGGAGCATGAAGATGAAATGCACAGAAAAAAACCATTGCTTGAGGTTAGTGTGCAATTTCGAGGACAAAATTTCTTATAAGGGGGGAAGGATGTTACGGCCTAGCATTTTCATTTATTTAATTAGTCATATTGCCGTTATTAATTGGTGTTATGACTAGGTCCCAATTAATTACTTTGCAAGCGCTATGGGTATTGTTGTCACGATTGTAATATTTGGGGTGTGAGATTGATTTTGGGTAAAATAGTGGTACCAGATGGTAATTTTATATAAATTGTGTTGCGTTCTATACAAATCTAATTAACTAATTAGCTATAATATAGGTTAGTGGGTAGTTTTACAAAGTTAGGAGTTATCTTTACCGTGTAGGGTTTTTATTTGGCTTGGAGAGAACTTTTGTGATAAGAGATTGAGAGAGCTGTTGCAGTCAGAGGAGATTTCCACTGGGTTCACTTAAGGTAATTTTGTTCGTCTCTCTTTGTCTCTTTTTTTAAGAAAACATCGGGTTCATGAATTGAGCAATGGTATAGAATTTATATATTGAATTTTATTTGTGATTGTGATTGTGTAGAGAGAGAAAGAGACGCAGTCGAGGATTCAGCTCATTGGTGATCAATCGGGTAAGCGATTCTTTTTTTCTTTATTCCTATTTCCCTTTCCATTCATTACATGGGTTGGAGTAAAGTTAGACTTTTATTTGGTGGTATATAAAAGTGGAGCTACTGGGAGGTTAAATGGGTTCCCATTCTTTTGGCACTGATTGTTTTCTTTCTAATGCTATGGGACCATGGAGGTGTTTGGGTTGGTGGTTTGTGCGGGGTGCATGTGTGGGTGATGATCTGTTGATGTGGGATTAGGTGTTTTGCCTTGTAGAGAATCTAGTTATATTATAAGCATTTGTTTTGGATTAATATTGGTCTATGGAGTAGAAGAGTTCTGGCACATGGTACTGCCATGAGTTTGTGCGTGGACCCTTAGACTTGCGATTAAAGTGTTGGGTTTTAGTCGTAGGTTAGGAAAGTATTATTTTTAGATAGTTCCACTTTGTTGTTGATAAGGTGATACAGTTAATGATAATTTTGTATATGATTATTTTGTTCAGGTTAGCATCATTTTGTGTCGTTCGATTGCATTAGCCTTGGACCCATGTGAGTAGTTAAGAATGTTACGTATTTTCAAAATATTCTTGTGTCCCTTAAAAGTATTTCATTCAAAAATATATAATGTTATTCGGAGATTCAAAACTGTTTATAAGTTGTTCTATAAATTGGCATGCGATGAACTCTTGGTGAAATCAATTGTTATTGTTTCTTGGTGGTGAGATCTTGGTGGATATTAATGGGAACAATTATTTATTTCGGAAGTCCAGGGAAATTATTCCTCTTTGTGTTGGTGACCCTAACCATTGGGGAAAAGACCGTGTTAGGCCGGTGACCCTAATACTCAAAGGCTTTCTTTCGCCGGATTGTCTTAGGGAAAAGTACCATGGGCTGCCAACCCTGGTGACTCTAAATTCGATATTGGATCCAATTTTGATGAGATTTATTTTGGCCGTGGTACTGTTTCATTGTAGTTCCCCATTATTGATAGAGTTATTGTTGTGATCACCACAAAGAATATTTACTGGTTAAATTCTTCATTGATTAATTTATTATTTTGTTGAACACCTCGTATGCCAAATTATGTTTAATGATAAATTATTTTAATTTCTGTTTTCAACTTTATTTAATATACATACTTGCACTACAAGAAAAAACACAATTGCCGACTAAAGGTTTAGTCACCTAATGTAACCTTTTTAGTCACAAAATGGTTTTCCCAACTAAATAATTTGGTTGGCAATTTAGTCGAGGAATGAGAGTCGGCAATTACAAGTTTAGTCGGCCAATGGATGGTTTTAGCGACTAAATGGGTGACTAAAAAATTTAGTCGCAGTTTCTTTTTTAGTTGGTAAAGTTAACTTTTGCCGACTAAATGTTTAGTCGGCAATTATAATTGCATTGTGGCGTCAAATGTTATTACAAAAAAATTAGGGGGTGTCGCCAAAATGGAAAAATTAAATTGCCCTTTTTGATGGGGATTTGCCTTGGTAAGATTCCCTTGTTCCAAGATGGAGCCCCAATTCTTGAACCTAAGACCATATGGTTCATCCCACACGCAACTTGCCACTCCGCCACCGCTGTACTTTGTTTTCTTTTCGGTAATAAATATACTTATACCATTCGATTTCGTCTGTTTTACTCTTATTTTTTAAATTTTTTTTTTTTTGGATAAGCTTTTAAATTTACTTTCTTAAAATACAAAAAAACTTGTTAGCACTAAATCTTTTTTTTAGGACCTACACACTAAAAGAGAATATTGCAATCACATTCACAGATAGAACTTATTTCTCCAAATACGCAAATTAGAACCATTATCACCCGAGCCCCACTTGAGGTCTTTTTGCCAGGTTAGAACCATCTATCTTCGTTTTATTACTGGGTTAAAGATCATTCTTTACCAGAGATTACAGTTTGATCGTTTTTCATTAGACAATTGTTTTAACGAAAATATTATTTTATTATGAGTTCATGTCTCGATAAAGGGGTTTTCTAAACCTGATCGAGTCACAAATTTACGAGGATGAATTATTCAACAAGTGTAACAAAATGAAAGGTCTCGATCGTAATGACTTTCTCGCGATCGTGTGGCTTCTGCAACAATAAGTGCAACATAAGACCTAGTTAACTATCATGTAAATCAAAGGTATAAATTGTAAAACATAACTGCCGAGTAATTTTTTATAATGCTTGATCTGAACCGTTAGGATTTCACTTATTACCAATTATAGCATTGTCACCAAAATCGAAGATCACTCGATATCGGCGACCACATAATATACTTGGAGGACGAAAATAAGACTCGGGTGAAACTAGGAGGACCATTTATATAAATTTTTCAAAAATATATGTCTATTAAGCCGGTCCTTCCGGGTCAAAATCCCTGCCCGCCACTGATGACCATGTCGTTCGCTTATACATTTCCAGCCAATATTGTCTCACCCACAGAGATGTATAAGTTCGTAAACCTTTGTCATTTTGGGTACTGTCATAGTGTGGGCCGTAATGATAACTTTTCTCTGCATAGTACCATTTGAGGTTCAATTGATAACGATTGTGGGGATAGAAGTGATAGTAGGTTTTGTGTTAGAATTAGAATTATTGATTTTGCTTATATTCTATGACAAAATTGATTTCTTAAAAGTATAGGTAAAATTTTTTTATTAAAAAGTCATTTTGAAAAACAAGGAAATGCTTTGCTGGAATCCTAAATAAAACTAATGTTTTGATATGAGTTTATAGCTAATTGCCTTCGTGCAAAAAGGGTTCTTTAGTGGGCAATAATTATTAACCTTTTTGTTATCTAAAGCCCGCAAATGAGCTACACATGATCAATAATACATAATTTCATTTTTCTTCACACTAATAACGGCACTGAGGACGAGTCGCCTATTAGATTAGATTCATTGCACCTAGGGGTGGAGCAAGGAATTTTGTTTGCTGGTGCCAAAAGTTAGATTCACATGTTAGATACTTTTAATTTACAAATCCAAAGAATAACTAAATTAAGAGGTTAATTATAAAATAGATATGCACTTATAAAATGTATTTCTGCTTTATAATTAATTAGTCCCAAAGACTAGATACATTTTGAAAATGATGCATGACTGGTTTAGTCCCAGCGATTACTTGGTATATGTGGGATAAAAAACAGTAAATAAATGGGGACCAAAATAGACGGGCAGAGTGATCTTGTACGCTTATATTAGGCTAGCTAGGAGGACAAAAATGAAAACGGCAGAAAAGACTACTCCAAGAAGTATGTGTGGAGTCTTTGGATCAAAGACAAGCATGTCCAAGTCAATGGGAATATGAAGGGGCTTACCATCGACATCGACCAAGACAATGGGCAGAACCATCCAATGACCAAGACTTAGCATTCAACTCCGTGGAACCCATGATGACTTCGATAGGATGTCTATTTAATTTTTTGCTAAAATATACAACGGGGCTGGGGTTCTTACCAAATTTTTTATTTTTTGGTCAAACTTTAGAGATACTTTCATTGATATGAAAAACATATATCGGGAACGGCCGAATAGGTAGCCACCTCCAAGGAAAGAGGAAAGCAACCACAAAAGAGATCTAAACTCACAAACGAATTGAACATTCTAGACAAGACTCGTTTCCAACCTCGAAAAGCCATCAAGACGACGTAGAAAACCCACCAAAACAACACACACAAGGAGTGAGAGAAATTCCCATGCAGGGGAAGAAAACCAACAAAAAAAAAAGTAAACAAAAACTAAAGCAAAACCTACAAGCAAACAACAGATCCACACCCAGCCCTAAGTTCAGCCGCCCAAAAACGTTGATCAAGACCCTCACTGCCACCATGTCAAGGGCGGCCGAGAGACAGCAAAGACCACAAAACAGAACCTTGATCAGCACAACAACCACACCACACCGTACAATAACACCAACACCAACTACTATCTTCTTCCCAAGAAACGCGACTACGTTCGATTTGAGTTTAGTGATCCAACCCTTTCTTTTTGCGCACAGTCCTTAATTATTACTTCCTCAATTCTAATTTTTTTAGTCATTTTTTGGAGTCCGTGCGACTTTTCAATTAATTAAGATCAAAAGATATTTAATGCGTTTGGAGACGTTTAAGTGTTATAGTGCACTAACCAAGCCTTGCTTGAGGTCTTTTTTTGGCAAAATCCAAATCATCTCTTTTGACGTATTACAAATTAGATCATTCGTACCAAAAATGAAGTTAATCGCCTATGGATAGACACTTGATCTGACAAAAAAATTCTTTTTATTTAAGAATTTGCATGCTGATAGACGGCTTTCCTCAACCCGATCGAGCCAAAAATTTACGAAAATCTTATGATTAAAGAAGGAAAAAAAAAAAGAATGGTTTAGATCAGGAAAGGTTGCATCATGATCAATGTCCATCGGAACAAATATTTCCTTTCTTGAAATTTGTGCAAAAGGGGAAAAAAATTGATATTCGCCGACCAAATGTAATTTTAGTCGGCAAATATTACCTATTCCGTACTAAATTATTTAGTCGGGAAATGTTTTTCATTTGTTGATCGATTTCGTAAATTAGAAAAAAAATTGATATTCGCCGACGAAATGTAATTTTAGTCAGCAAATATTACTATTCCCTACTAAATTATTTAGTCGGGAAATGTTTTTTCATTTATTGATTTTTTTAAAATTAGAGGAAAATTGATATTTTCCGACCAAATGTAATTTTAGTCGGCAAATATTACCTATTCCCTACTAAATTATTTAGTCGGAAAATGTTTTTCATTTATTGTTTTTTCAAATTAGGGGAAAATTTATATTTGCTGACTAAATTTATTTTTTTGGTAGGCAAACATTATTATTTCCAGACTAAAATTTGTTTTAGTCGGCAAAGATTATTATTTCCCGACTAAATAATTTTAGTCGGTAATTGTCCAACAGTAGGCGACTAAATTTATTTTAGTCGGGAATTTTAGTCGGTAATGATGTAATTTCTTGTAGTGTTGCTATTCACTGAGCTCGTCAGCTGAGGGATTTATTCTAACTTCTCTTTCAGGCAAGTTGGGGAGTTAGACAAGGATTCTGGCGGTATCTCGAGAATTTCTTTTGTTGACCTCCTTAAGGTATCTCATTCAAATTTTATTTTAATAAATTGCTTCCACATTGAAAACAATTGTCAGATAACAATTTTTTTTTATTGTTGGACCACTGGATATTGTTTGATTCATGGAACGGTTGTACCCCATGTTTATGATTGAGACACATTTGGCTTTGTATTTGATTAATAACAAAAAAGCGATCATTTAATTTTCAATTACTTTGATTTATTCAGGCTGCGTGTTCCATGAGTTTTTTTTTTTGATCCGCGTGTTCTATGAGTTAGCCTCATGGTTCACGGCCAGTCACTTCTCATTTTTGGGGTGTGACAAGATATTTTATTTTCAAACTTTTTGGTTGGGTTACCTGTACAACTACCTGATATTGGAAATTTTGCTTTTCCTATTTTGAAACTTAAATGACATTGAAAATTCAGTATGTTTTCTTCCATTGTATAGGTTTTGCTGCATGCCATTACATGTTAATATTTGAGAATTTTGAGACCTTAGTCTAGCTTTTGGAACAGAATGATTATTGAATTTACATTTGTTCAAAGTGACCTTAGTATTACCTACTGTATTTTCTTGAACTTTTACCGATAAACCTTACAAGTTTGCCAGGCCATACTTGATGTTTCTCTTATCATTAACATCGTCAGTCTCGTTGTGACAATAATCATGAGTTGTTGTCATAACTGTAGTTCTATCGATGCTATCTGATCATCATGTTGGACCATGATCATTACAACATTTTCCACAGATGGTTATGCTCATTCGATCATGCATGCAAATTCCTTTGCTCGATTGAGTTATCAGACCAAGGATATACTACAACCACCTAAGGCAGCCAGCTCTTGATCTAAATGTGTCCCAAATGACCAGTTTTCATTATAGTGTGCTATCTATGAATCCTGTATGTTCTCAATTTGTGAGCCATTTTATTGCACATTAGTGAGATCGTTTTATGGGTAGCATTCAGGTAAATAGATTCTGCGTACTATTTTTGTTAAAAAAAGACAGATTCCATATCCCGTATGTTATTTTCAAGTTCTATCTACTCTTACCGAATGAGTTGTCTTGCGGAAATACTCTTGGCCAGCAAAAAAATTATTTGGCGATCTTAGGACATCCAAGGTGACGATGATAGAAACTAGGCTGTAGGTATGGTGCACCTCCACATGGTGGTTTTGGGGCGAGATTGGAGCGCGTGGTAATACTCTTTTGTGCCCTCAACAACATCCGCAAAACTTCTATGTTCCCTTGTGACCCTCCCAGGATTGCTCCATAACATTTTATGCTGAGACCTGAGCGCATTGCTGCGAGTGTTTCCTCTAGGCGGTATCTTCTCAAACGTTTTGATAAAGGGTGCACACTACACAGGTTCGCAGGGAAAGAGCAACTTATACTCATTGAACATTTCCTCACCAAATCTGCAGTTACTGTTATGTAAAACCATGTATACTGTAGTTGAGTAAATGGAATGAGAAAAACCCTGATCTTCCGTTTGCATGAGGGTTGTGAATTAGTTATGTGGTTACCTTACGGGTGCCGTAACCAATTTTAAACCTCCAAAAAATCTTGTTCTTCCTTCCAGACTTCTTGTACGTAAACTGCCACGCCACATCACACTAATCTAATTTCAACCCATTGACCAGTGTTTGATATTCTAAAAACACGATGTACTTAAATACCTTTGAATTAAACTGTCAATGGCAATCCAAACGCGCGGTTCAGAACAACCAACCGTTGTCATCTCTGTACAATTTTGAGACCAGTTTTGTTTTTTCAGCATATATAGATCCCTGAAACCGAACCCCCACATTGAGCAATTGAATTTCTAGTATTTTTGCATTTTTAGACTTGTGATTCAAAATACACCCAAAAAGTTCTTCGTGTCTTTACCCAGCGATGGCCGGTAAAGATCATTTTGATAGAGATAGTCCCCTATCTGTAACTTCCAGGAGGCAAAGTCCGAACCCTTGAACCTACCGATTTTGACTAACGCACTCTTTCAATGCTTTCTCGCATTCATCATGTATATATACACGTCCCTCGCAACTTATTCCCAATCTGGCATTTCAAACTTGTCTACAGAGTTTGAAATGTCAAACAATTTTGTGTAAACTTAATTTATAACGTAGGTACAATAAATGGAAAGACAGAAAAGATATATATATATCACGTAGGTACAATTAATGGAAAGACAGAAAAGATATATATATATACAGTCAAGTTCCGGTGAGGGATCCCTTATTTTTTAAAATGCGGAACTTTCCTTCCCGATTGAATTTCGATGATCTAAGCCGCTCAAAATGATCAGAACGTGATTTTTAAGGGTCCCCGCAAGAAATCAGCAAAAAAAATGACCAGGAAGGGCTTCATCTGAGCAGTTTTCATTGAACGATTCAAAAAAAACTGCTCGGATGAAGCCCTTCCCGGTCATTTTTTTTGCTGATTTCTCCCGGAGACCCTTAAAATCACGTTCTGCACACATTGAACGGTTCGGATTTTCAAAATTTGATCGAGAAATAAAAATCCCGCATTTTAACAAAATGAGGGATCCTTCACTTGATAATTTTTGTGTGTATATATATATAGCATTGGAGAGTCCACAAAATGACTCTCTCCATTTAAGTTCAATCTCCTATAACTCACATGCACTAACAAGTAATCAAACTGGGTCACTATAAGAATGTTTTCGAGTCAGTTTGAAGACCATCAAGTAAAAGATATAAAGAATGAATAAATTATTCATATAGCTAGGATTTAATTGATCAGTTGTCTTTATTTTGACTGAATTCTGAATTCCTGATGATCAGTAAAAGCTCCATAGACAAATGTCGCCTTCCTCGTAGACATGATCTTCAATCACCGGTGGACCGAAAATTGCCTCGTTGAGCATATGAGAGTACTTTGGTGAATCAAAGGAGTACCATGATGATTCATATGTTCCATAAGGCGTGTTTGGATCTAAGGATGATGACAATAGTAATGATACATCATCCTCAAAATGATCGGATGGGGAAGACGAAGAAGAAAGTAATGGCGATGACACCGAGGAGGAGGAGGGTGGTGGTGGAGAGGTGGTGGGATTGTAGTTGTCATTGAAAGGATAACTGGCAGCAGCTGCAGCCACTCTTTGGATGGACTTCGGGGACAAAGTGGCAGTGGTGGTGGTAGAGTCGTGGTGGTGGCGGTGGAAGTTTAGCGAGGAGGTAGGGAAGTTGAGATTGACAGAATTGCCCTTGAGGCACAAGAGGGCAGCATCATAGGCTCTAGCAGCTGCCTCTGGGGTGGAGTAAGAGCCCAACCATATTCTTGTTTTTTGGTTTGGTGCCCTAATCTCAGAAACCCATGACCCCCAGCTTCTCATTCTCACTCCCTTATACTTCTTCTTTGTCAATGAAGATGATGATGATGTTGCTGATGACGACATTAAGCTTTGTTTAATTTGGCTCTGCGGATTTGATCAATACTCTCTCTCTCTCTCTCTCTCTCTCTCTCTGTTATTTTCTTTGTGCTTCAGTTGTGGCTTTTGGATGTTGTGATATATTGCTATATGGTGATGGGCATGATATGGTGAGTTTATCTGAGAAGATGTGAGAGCTATTTATAGATGAGGAGGTTTGTGGCTTATTTTTACTAGCTAGCAAGCAGATCCCCAAGTCGAGGAAAATAAGATTCTACGTAACATGAAATGGGAGACAGATAATTTCCAGCTCTCTTAGTGAGAGAATATAAACGTAGCTTGTCCTTGTTGAAATGACTAATTTGTCCTTTCATTAGCAACTTTTTGTGTATTCCAAGTTTGACCACCTTTAAGGCTTTGTCTCAATGATTTGTTGATCACTTTAGCAACAAATTAACAAAACTCTGTTCAAAAAAATGTCCAAAAACTTTAGCAACAAAAATATGTATAACCATGATTTTTGAACGGCATAGTATAACCATGATTGGAACTCAAATTTTCATAAACAATTTAGGGGCACATGCATGTACACATATTTTGGCGTGTAAACGCATTGATCGATAACACATTGCAAAGTCTCAATATTTAGTAGCGGTTAGAATGGACATTTGGACCATAGTGGAATTTCGGTCCACACAGCCTGCAGCATGTAGTAATATGTGTATGTAAGTAGAAAAATCCATATGTTTAGGTTTCATGGCGGACCTTAAGTAGTCAATCATCACTCCCTTCTGGATAAAGAGTCCGACGCAAGGCCATGGGAGATACCGTCTGTGATCCATGGATTTCCGATCGAGCAGGATACTGTTATACACACAAAAACTACAATAAATAATTAAAAATGAAAGAATCATCTGCCCAGGAGACGATCATTTGGATGAGAAAATGATAAAAAGAGCGGATTCCAAGTTATATTTCACATATTTACGAGCACTTTTGTACAATTTCTTTTTACAACTTAGGAGGCATCCCCACAACTAATTAAACGGGATGAAACTAATTCACCTAGGGTCAACCGCAAGGAGCCAACACTCACGAAAATCAATTAGAAAAAGCTGGGACGGAGAAACACTGGACGTGCCCATAAGGCTACCCGCATGAACTTTCACCTTCTAACTGGTGAGTCTACCCCCGAGAATCAAACTCACACCTCCAAGTTGGAAGCAAATCCCATGACAGTGGAGACAACCTCGGGTGCACTTCTGTGTAATGAAGAAATGGGTATAGTGATGTTATACATTTGACATGATGATACGAAGCTTCCGAAGCGAAGCATCCGAAAGAAGTACTTATTTTACAGACAAGGCAGTTAATAAGATGACTATAATTGTCAAAGGCACCACTGTAATAGCAAGGAAAAGGGCAGTCCCTGTTTTTTTTTGTGTTTTTTTAGCACACATGGGAATAAGGCATGCAGTCTGGAATCCATATGCAAGTTTGCAACCACTCACTGACCATCCGGGAAACCTCGAATTAATATATTTGTTTTAAGAGTGTTCACTTACCCAACAAGTCAGTACCCCATTTTGACATAATGGAAGTGGGGCTAGTTATAATTAATTGAAATGAAATTTATATATACACAAGAGAAGTTTTAGAAAACTGTAACGGTGACTGAGTCATTTTTGCTCTCATGGTGCTGCAGCTGTGTTGGGTTTAAAGGCTGATTTGGGGTGCAAAATTTCCCCTTTAGGAGTATCTGTCATCTGGTTATTGGTTGGTTGGAAACTTGCCAACCTGGTGATGCTGCTTTCTCTTTGGGTCCCAGCGGTATACGATTGTCGGCGCGGGGTGTCAACAATGTTGGGATACTCTTGTTCCGTGTGAGATGTCTCGTGTTTAGGGTCATTAATTTTAATCTTTATAATTTGTTTCCAAAGATTAATACTATTTTTTTTATGCCATTCAAAAAAATTAACAATGCACTTTAAAGAAATTAAGAGAGGGAGAAACATAGGATCCTGTCAAAGCTAGGAAGCTTCCCAGGATTTGCAAGAGAGAGAAGACATGAAGGTAGATGCATGATTTGAAATAGCCACTATCGGAGTATCCCCTTTATCGATACCAAAAGAAAATGCATTAACAACCTATGCGCACGTGTTTGAAAACACGTATTGAAGGGATGAATTTAAAAATCACTGACCAAAAAAGAGTTCAACCCTATGCATATACTCCCTTCGTTTTAAATGAAAGTACATGTTATTAGTCTGGCTGCTTCAAAAAATTATTTATATCTTTCAATCTATAATACTAAAACTATATAATATGTACTATCTTGTTTGAAAAATCTCAATTAATTTTATTTAAAAAAATTTTAAATTCATAAAAAATATTATAAATTGCAAAATATAAACAAGATAAAAATAGCATGAAAAAATGAAAATGAACTCTCATTTAGGAGCAGAAGGAATATATGTGTACAACCATAAAAGATATGCATGATGGGTATTTCAAAATCATGGCATACTCTTACTTGTATGGTACCATGTATCGATACTATACTACTGTTCGGATCGGATTACTATGAATCTAATCTTAATCCGTGAGTCACGATTTTTAGGAAATTCAATCCGTGTCATAATCAAAAGTTCTACGGTCAGGTTCCAATCTAATATGTGAGTCACGGTTCGATCCACGAATTACATTCCATAAACATTAAGTAACAAATGCAATAAAAAAAAATGGTCCCGCTAATAGGTGCTCCTGGGGCATTTATTTTGGTGCACTAAATGTACTTAGACATATGCGTTGTGTTTATGAATACTCACAAAGCATAAAGTTTCACCACTAGTTTCTAAACTACCCATAAATGTTTGTAATACTTTTTCCTAATGACTGGCATACCCTCATTAGTTAGATGAAACCTAATGAAACGTATTTCAATTATCTGCACGTAGACTTCTAGTACTTCAAAGGTTTTTTAATTTATTCTCCACTATGGAAACATGAAAATTTCAATTCTAGTGTTCAATCACTATCTCTACTAGCACTCCGTCATTTAGTGTATCGAAAGAGAAAAAATGAAACATAACAATTGTTTATAATATATGTGGAAAATCAAACAATTGGATAGTATTGCAACAAATAATTAAATTAACTCATGAGTCTCAACTTTCAAAGTCCAAAAGAAAAAAAAATACATTAGCACAACAACTATACAAAACATGATACCAAAAATGAAAATTGAAGGCCTCTTCTTCACTGAGAAAATATTGTTTTGAAAAAGGTTGAAAGTCATTTTCCGCTAAATTGTTCCTCGTTTTGACACTTTCACCAAACTCAATATTATCGTCTTCTTGAGGAAGCTCATTCAAGTCAAAATTATTTATTCTTTTTGGTTTAACTCAGGCTCCAGATATTCAGCATCCATTCTCCTATGTATTGAAAGGCCATTATCTATTAAAAATAGTTATACAAAAAAAACATCTTCATCTAGTGAAAATATCACGGAGAAAAATCTTTAACTCTAAAAAATATATGGAGATGTAGAAGAAAAAATTCATACTGCTCAGTTTGGTTGGTGAAACGGTGGACTTGGTCTGGTTTGAGAGCATGCATATGAGTGGGTTGGTTGAAGTCTCAGAGAAAATAGAAATGGCGGGTTCCACTTTCCCATTTTTCCTCACTTTTGTTTTTTAATTTTATTTTAAATATAGAGAAAGATAAAGAGTTATGGTCATTTTTGTCATTCAAAAAACTTTTGGACTTCTTTGGATGGAATGATTTGTATTTTCAATGTGGTTATTAATCAATCTTGGGATGGGTATAACAAAGTGCAATTAATGTATCAAAATTCTAAACTTGTGCCCAAGAGTGTGCCTCAGGGACACCCTTTAGAATTTGCCATAAAAAAGAAAAAAGACCAAATTCATGCCCAAAAAAAAAAAAACAAGAATTATCTTGCATACAAATTCAATTCCATAAACACTAAAGCCAAGAATTCCATAAACACAAAAATCAATATGCAACCAAACATTACAGCAAGTCAGCAACTAACAATGCATTTGTTAACGTTTTCATTTTTCTCTAGAAATGAAGTTATAGTTTACTCCCTTGGGTTTTGTAATATATATTACAATACATCACATTAGGGTAAAATCGTTATAATTATCTACTAAATATTACACACACACACACACACACACACACACACACACACACACACACACACATATATATATGTGTGTGTTTTTATTTACTATTTTTAGATATTTCACGGTCCGGTTCAGTTAATCCACGCTTTCATAATGAAAATCCGTGAACTGAACCTATATGTCATGGTTTTTTTATTTTTGAATATGTGTCTGGGCCATTAATTCACGGATCTAATCCAAAACGTATGGTTTGGTTCGTTCAAACCGGTTTCATGGTTCACCGAATTTTTTGGACAACTCCATTAGATAGGTGAACAAAATAGTTCTCCAAAACCTAAAAACTCCCCCTTTGTCCCTTATGATGCAACATGCAAGTCATCGTCACATCGCCAACAACCATCAAATCATGAGTCGATGGATGTTGTGGGAGGTTAGCTATCACCGGAATTTTTTACTTTGTAGTGACCCCACTTATGCATATTTATGACTAAGTTACGCCACTATTTATAATCGTATCTCAACCTTTTTGTTTTTGGGTAATTATCGTATCTCATCCTTACTCGTACCTTATTATTTTATATGTTCTCCACCGTATCGTACTAGAAACGTATGGTATGATGCAAAAAAAAAAAAAAATGATGCAACGAAATCGTAGAGGCAACACTTCAAACGTTAGGAATTGCCTTTGCAAAAAAACAGCTGGTGCTACTCTGTCTCGGAGCTCCAAAAACGCGTCATGGTCTCTCTCTCTCTCTCTCTCTCTCAAGATAGGATGGGAAGGATCCCGGACAAGGAGAGTAGTACCAAAGGAAATGATATAAATGCATCACAACCGTTCGATGGCTGAGCTTCGATCTTGTTTTTTCTTTTTCTTTTGGTACTTCGAAATATCCATTGCTGAGCTTATGACTGCATGGCTTGACTGGCCCTTCTCTCTCTCTCTCTCTCTCTCTCTAGCTTTTGAGTTAATCAATGGGATTTGCGTATCATTCGGTTCACCAAACACTAACTATTACTACCTAGTACTATGTTTTTGCCTTAGGAAATTAAGGCCAGAAAAACACACGTCTTGGACGAAACATATCCTTTCCCAATGTGGGCCATGATCTAATTCTTGGAAATCGTACATGATATGAGTACAGTACAACCCTTTTACCCTTTTGGCTAGGAACCGACCAAGCCTCTCGTTTGTGGTATGCCTTCACATATTCCTCTCCTTAGACTAATTTCTTCTTTTATAGTAGTAACACTACTCCTTGGCCAATGGTCCCTATGTGAATCTGCCCCTAGATCGGATTATCTAGCCACCCTTCAGGAGTATTTTCCTTTTCATCCAAATTCAACATTTAAATTCCTCTATGATCAAAAATTCTTCCACCCGATATCTGGTGGAAATCTCATACTATGTCGAGTATGATCAAATCTATTATTCGGGGGGCCTCATTTTCCAATCCTTTCATTAAATAATACGGCAATTCGATCTGCCCACATTTTGTGAAGTTATATATCAAACGGAGATATCACACTCGTAAAAAATTTAATCAAATATCAGATATATTGTGCCCTTGATATAATTTGTCCAATCCGGCCATGTCCCATACCAAAAATGGGGCCCTAGTGTCATTTTCCATTCCTTAATCCATCTAAATGATGTATACAATTGACATCTGATTCGGCTCAAAATTTTAACCTAGTACCTCCATTCAATTGTCGGGAATATTGCCCGAGAAAAATATATTCTTAAAAAAAATGTGAAGGTTATGTGGTTGCATTAGATTTGTAGTCTAACCAATTCAAATATTGCATTTCGTGTCATTCCATTCCAATATTGAATTCATGTATCATATCATATACATATTTATATAATAGAGAAACTTATTCACGGCTTCGCACAATCTCGGCTGTCTGTTTCAGTTTTGGACGGTCCGGATTTAAAAGAAACTTTTTTGGAGTAGAGTTTAACTTTTCCCTGGAAAAATTTCATTCGCATCCGGACCGTCCAAAACACTCTAGAACGGTCGTGATTAGCGCTATAAACAACTATTCTTGGCAGAGTCAGGGAAAAAGACTTTCTCTTTATATATAATCACCAGCATCTTTCTCTTTCTTTGCACTCTCCCCACCATATTACTACCAATTATACAGATAGTATTACTACCAATTATACAGATAGGATTCAAACCCAGCTGTCTATCTGAAGTTTTGATACATGTAATGTGAACTAGCTAGCTAGGTACAATGCCCACACGGGTTCCGTACCTATGACCATATTACATGATTACTTAAAAGCAACGTTTTACTAATAATGCACCAACTCATAAAGATTGGAATGGCTTAGGTTGTTGGGGGGGTGGGGGGATGGGCAATTGCGCGATTCCAATTTATGAGGGCTTTGAATTTTGTTGTATCTTGGGGTATGAAGAGACAGCATTTCCATGAGGGTAAGATCCAAGAAGCATCCATTTCCCACACACCACACACACACACACAGAGGGAGGGAGAAACTTCAAGGAAAGGCTCATGAAATCAACAACCATATCCAGCTTGGTACGTGTGGGGATATGCATATATACAAGCTTAATTAGTGGAATAAAGAGTTCTTTAAACTTGGTTTTAATAAAATCTAACAAGCTCCAAATGCAGTTCAACTTATATCGAATTTTTCTTTCGAGTCAATCACGGACCGTTTTGAGTTTCAATCGAGTCAAGCTCGATATCGAGGGGAGTTCAGGAAATTGACAAACTTCAAAGTGATTTCAAGGTGGTACAATTAATGAACCAATCTCTGCTCTGCTGAGATATACTGTTAATGGCTCTAATAAATCTTCAAATTAGATCCACCCTCTTCTGAGTTAATTATACTTCTGTGAAAGAGCGGCCATAGGATAATATCCTCCAGCAGTAGATATATACCCCTCAAAAGTTTTAACCAACGTCTACTCGTAATTGGTTTTTTTTTTTTTTCTTTCGGTAATGCATGGTGTCCCGGACTAGCTTGCGCGCACTTCGGACTAATCCCTACAGCCATTTCACACGCTTACGCGTGGAATAAAATGGCCCCAAGAATTCTTAGCCCAGAGAATCGAATTTGAAACATTAGAATGATCATAGTTGGTTTTTATTCACGAAGTCAAATAGAAAGGCAAAAAAAAGTGAAGTTACCAGCCTCTCCTCTGGCGCTGGGCCGCTGGCCTAGGAGTAGAAGAGTTCGGGGCCGGCAAGTCCTTTGTTATTCTTGATTTTTTAAATGGATATTCTTTTAAGGGAAAAGGAAATAATGAAAAAAAAATGGGACTAAGAAGGGGGATGGCGGGTTGCCCCACACCAACCACCAAATGAAACATCTCCTACGCTTCTATTGATAAAAGCATATACGGAGTAGAAAAAAGGGTAGCGGAGCCTACCGTATAAACCAATTACCCTTAAACTCAAACTTTTATGCACTTAATCCAAGGCAAGGGCCAATAGACTCATACAAATCCTCGCATGTGTTCCAGTGATGAGACACAAGCCACTCCTTCCAAAGATCTTGAGATCAATTATTGTACGTTTTGTCTCCATTGTTTTAGCGGGATGCATAATTGAAAAAGCACCTTATTTATGACATCTAACCCATTGAAATTCAACCCAGACAAAAATAAATTTACATACCCTTCGTACTACAAACCACATGTTATTAGCTACACAACCAAATATTTATTGCTATACTTTTTCGCAAAATTACAAAAAAAACAAAAAACACTTGCTATCCCGTTCATTTTTATAAGTATTTTACCCTATGTTTCATTTAAGACTTTTTATAAGCTCAAATTAGTTAAAACTAACAAGAACATACAAATAGATAGGCCCCATGATGCAGATACGCCTAGGGCCTCCAAAAGTGTAGGGCCGGCCCTAACTCAATCTCAAACTGCATCTACCAATTACACTCAATTTCAAACTTCTACACTCTCAAACTGCATCGCCTGCAATACCCCAAGAACATCAAATTGCAGGAATTGCTGCAACTAAATTTTAGTCTCCCTGAGAAAAGTAACGAAAATACATGACCTGAAAAGGGATACTAGTTGCAGTCAAGCAGGATAGAAGTTGACAGCCACATCCATGTCTTGGGTAACAAGAAATGACACCAAAGTCATTGGTTATGTTTTTACACTTGATATAGAAAGGAAGCCTAAAAAACTTGATTTTGAACATGTTTCAATCTGTGTGTCACTAGAGACACAGATAAGTACCATGAACATTACGATAATCTTTTGTACTACTTGGCTTACATACACCGAACAAACAACAAAGCATTGCTGGAAACTCTCATTGCCTCAATGCAGCTGCTATTTTCTTCTGGATTAGCTCAACTCCCAGACGAGGAGACAATCTCGGCAGTACTTCCTGCAACGGAGATATAAGTTCATTGTGATACTTCACCACCATTGAACAAAGATAACAGGTTTCTTGCGATACTTTACCCTCAGAAAGCAACCTGTCTAAATGCTAATTCAAGAACAAAATCCTTGGAGATGCCGCATGATAATCTCTAGGCACAAATGTACAACGAAATATAACAATTATCAACGATCCACTATTCAGAAAATGCTTCATGTTTAATTTGATTCCCAAGAACATTTATACTATCCAATCACAAAGTCCCTCAATTTCAAGAACCCAGCTCGAAGAGCACTATCAATTTTGACAACATAGAAGCTCAGAAAGGAAAAATATGTACAACATTGGCTCCTCACGGCATGATGGGACAAGTATGCACTGTATCCAAACATACAGAAATATGTGCTCCTCACTTGTACTTGACAAGGAAGAAACACATAGGCTCCCTTTGTGTCGAAGTAAAATATTTTACAATTCCTGTAAAATATTTTTACAGGATATAATCTTTCTGTTTCTATTTTTTTGGTGTTTGGCTGGCATGTTAAAAATAATGTGAAAAATGTATCTTACCTAATTAAAGGCAATTGGACTCGAGCTATGACGGTTTCTTCCTCAAACATATATATCTACGAGACACACTCACACACATATATATTTCTACACGTGTTTATATACATCTATAGTTACAGGCATAGGTATGTAGAAAAAGTTGTGAACTTATTGCCATTGATATGATAATTAAATGAGATATGATAGAGTGATCATGTTGATGTTCTGTTCTCTGTACACAATTCCATTCTAGTGCAAGCGAGAGAGAGATTGGGTTTCAAGAAAAACTCCTTTTTTTCAAGTAATAACTATTGAAAAGGCATCAAGGGGATGCCACCCACGTACAATTAAAATTACAAAACAAAAGGCCAAAAAACCGACAAAACCAAAAGAGACCGAACCATCAAGAGAGCCTATACATTTCTCTAAACGCCTAAAATATCTATCATACCAAGGAGTTGATCAAGAGTAGGTTTACACTCCCTTGACTCCAAACTAAACAAACTAGAAAGCAAAAACTCTTAAATCTAAGGGACAACTCTCATCCCTATCAAAATATCTACGATTCCTCTCTCGCCAAATAAGCCACATCAAGCACAACGGAACTACCCTCCAAAGCTTTCGTCTTATTTATCCACTCTTGCCCCATACCATTCTTGAATAAAGCTCTACCACCATCGCAAGGACCACCAAACAAGAACTGTAACCCTAGAGATCCCTAGCGTCCGGACAATGAATAAACAGTTGCACCCCTGATTCAGCATCACTCAAACACATGCAACAGTTATTCACGATCACCATCCTACGCCATATAAGATTATCAATAGTGAGAATCTTAACCTTAGCCGCACGAAGAAGTTGCGGAATCAAGCAGTAGTCGCATCCTTCAAAAATGACTTAAGGGATTTTTTGGAGGAAAAAGTTTTCGCCCAATTGGAATGAATATTTTACATGTAGAATATTTTTGGCTATTTGTTCAACCAAATGTTGAAAAATGAGTACAAGAAAACATTTTACATCCAAATAAACGGAGCCATAATTAGGAGAAAGAAAAGAGGAAGGCGCAAAGGGTGAAGCTAACTGATGCGGAATGTTAATGTCCTAGTCTCCTAATGAGTATTTGGTCCAAGAATGATTGTTGCTGTTGTTGTTGTTTGTTGTTGTTGTTGTTGTTATTATTATTATTTAGTAGGATAAGTACTTCATAAGTATTTAGTAATGAACTTTTGATAAGATAAGATCATGATAAGTAGTAAGTCATATGTTTTGTTATGAGTATGTTCTCTAGTGTTACTAGGATTCTAATTTCTTTTCTGCTAGGATTTTAGTTATGTACCATTCAAAGTTTTGACTAACGAGATTTGAGTTTTAAGGCTGTGGCCGTATGTTGGGGTTGTGGCCTATTTGCACTACCTTTCTTTCCCTCTCCAATCTCCCACGGGCTCCATCGATTTTGGTATCAGAGCTTAGTCTCTCTCTCTCACTCCCAAAGCTCTACCATTGATATTGCTATATCGGTAACCCCAACCCCCCCACCCCCCCACCAAAAAAAAAAAAAAAAGAAGTTGTGAGCGAAATGCCATCAAACGCCTGCTTTCCAGATTGTCTCCATCGTTAAAATCTCACTAGTATATCCCAGTCACAAATCTCTTCATACCTTCTTCACCAATAAGGGAAAGTATGGCAGTCGGAGTCAAAAAATTGGACAACAAATTATCCAGCTAAACACAGCTTTGGAGAAATTGTTACATTATAACAGAGGTGATACATTAGGAATCCCATAAAGTTCTTGTGAATATAAAGTGGAAATTGTTGATCAAGAGGATTCAAAAGGCAAAAAAGGTGTCGATTTGATAGAAAATTTGGAAGGTGCCAATGGCCAAGAAGAAGCAACTGAAACCACACCAAACCAACTGGGCTTTAAGTCCCAAACAATTAGGGTTGGCTACATGAATCAGTTTTTCTATTGAGCTCTCTGTAGGGCAAAAAATGATTGAAGAGAAAAAAAATCTCATGAAAGACACAAACCAAACCAAACCGAGCCTTAAGTCCCAATCACTTGGGGTCAGCTACATGAATCCTTTTCCTCCATTGAGCTCTGTCAAGAGCCATTTGTTCACACAAACCTACTATACTCATATCGTTGCGTACCACAGCATCGAATGTCAATTTAGGTCTACCCCTCCCCGTAACATTGCTACCCAAAGCTATCATATCTGCTCTCTTAACTACTGCATCTCCTGGTCTACGGTAGACATGCCCAAACCATCTTAGCCTATTTTCCCTCAACTTCTCTTCCATGGGTGCTACACCTACCATCTTAACTACTTCTCTTCTTGACAATGACACCCGAAGTATTGAATTCTTTTGACTCGCCATGAACTTATTACAATAGCTCAGAAAGGATAGATTTTATTGGGATTGAAGATTTTATTGGGGTTGTCAAGTTGGATATTGATCCACTGACTATGATTACTTGGAACCAGAAGCAAATCAAGTAACTGCAATATTCAAAGTATTTCTTCCGTTGACATGACATTGCTCAATATTTAGACTTTAGCTTGAACTTGAGGTTGAGTTGTTTTTCTTTGTCGGGAAGAATGATGCGGAATGTTAATGTCCTACTCGTTGGAGGAAGATTTTCGTCCAAGAAATATTGTCATTATTATTGTTGTTATAATCATTTAGTAGGATAAGATCTTGATAATATTTAGTTCTAACAAGATAAGGTCAGAAAGAGTGATGATCCAAGACCAGGAGATACCAAAGAGTGACCATTTTAGGTATTTAGGCTCGATTATTATTAAAGATGGAGAGATTGCTCATGATGTGACCTATAGGATCCAAGTGGGGTGGCTCAGCGCTACTGGTGTACTATGTGACAAAGAGGGTACCCACAAAATTGAAGGGAAATTTTTATAGAACTGCCATAAGACCAGCGATGCTTTACGGGACATAATGTTGTCCTATTAAGAAACAACAGGTGAGCAAGATGGGTGTAGCGGAAATGAGAATGTTGAGGTGGATGTATGGTAAGACTAGACAAATGTAACGGTTCATGAGATGGTAGGTGCATCACCTATAGAGGAGAAGTTGAGGGAAAATAAGCTAAGGTGATTTAGGCATGTTTACCATAGACCTAGAGATGCAGTAGTTAATAGAGTGGATAGGATAGCTTTGAGTAACAACGCTTCGGGGAGGGGAAGACCTAAATTGACATTAGATGCTGTTGTATGCAAAGATATGAGTCTAATGGGTTTGAATGAACAAATGGCCATTGACAGAGCTCAATGGAGAAAAATGATTCATGTAGCCGACCCCAATTGATTGGGACATAAGGCTTGGTTTGGTTTGGTTTGGTTTATGATAAGATAAGGTCAGATCAACATAAGTAGTTAACTACGATATATTATGTTATGACTATGTTTTCTAGTCTTACTAGGATTCAAATTTCTTTTCTATTCAGATTTTAATTCTATAAATAAGAACTTCTTAGATGTACTATTCAGAATTTTCATTAATGAGCAGAGTATAAGGTTGTGGCCTTTTTAATTAGGGTTCTGGTCCATTTGCGCTACCTTTCTTTCCCTTGGCCTTCATAATGAACTACAAAGCACCTGCAACATCAACCATAGAGAAAAGTCTAGCTCTGCACGTAGTATAATGCATATCACAAACAGAGAGATTGGCATGGTTCTTGTTTGTATTTGTAGTTCTGTACCATGTTGGTTATGAGTTGATATGGACTCAGTTATGAGGCTTGAGGAGAAGTTGATTCACCTAGGTCTTAGGGTGATACAACAATAGATAGAGTGTGGAACTTGATTTGTAATCAAACCAAGTTGATCAGCAATGTAAATATGTTTAATTTCTTCAATGAGCAGAATAAAATCCGTGGACATCTCTTTCATCTTGGAAGATGACTAAATCACTTTTCAAGGTCAGGTGGCACTCTTCAGGCTAGAACATGAAAGAGAATGCAAAGCAATAAAATTTGGGGCACATCATCTGATCATCATGTGCCCTACTCCGCTACACCCTACTTTCAGGCATCTCTTGGATGTTAGCAAGAGGTCAGGGAGAGGAAATGACTCTCCATAACGAATTTCTGTAACCAAACGAATTGCAGCTACTGTAGTTTGAGCATCAAATTCACATCCAGTCGGCAAATGCGGCAGTAAATCAGGTGGTCACCTACCGACCTCAATACTCTTCCATCTCCTTCTTCTATCATTGCCTAAGGATCGCATTGTTTCTCTGTCTATTAGCTTTCTAACTCTCACTTTCAGTTATATGAAAGAAAAAAAGAAAAAACTGGGCAGGACACAATTATTAAGTCAAAGTCTAGCGTATCATGATCTCAAAAGTAACCTGACCATGGTTGGTGGCCGAATTGTCTTCATGATCTGCATATTTTCGCCTTTTGGTTTTGCGCAATAACCAGGATAGGTTAAACACGACAGTTCTTCTATGTCATGACTCCACATACATCCAACAGGTTCAATAGTTCACACCAGATTCTCAGTCTATGTTCTCCATAACTATATTAAACTCTGGGAAATGATTTTGCCACTCCCTTTATTGTTAACACCACTCCCCTGCAAGTGTATTTTTGTACACTTGCAGGGGAGTGGCGTTAACAAAAAAGGGAGTGGCAAAATCAGCAGCCAATGCGAAATTGGTTCTCACTGATGTCCACTTCTATGGGGTATGGATATTCATCACCTGTTCAGCAAAGAAAGGAGAGGAAAAGCATTTTTTGATATTGTTTGTAAAAAGTATTTTCCTGGTAAAATACATATTCACTCAAAACCCAAACATATTGGTGTAATCACCAAATAAATAGACAAACAAACACAGGGGCAAGAAACACAAACAAAACACCAGCACAGTCATACCTCATACAACAATCAGGTTCCAACATCAAACCTGACCAAGCTGTACAGGCAACCACAGAACTCTATACAAGATCACAGATTCAGAACAAACTAAGATGACCTACGTGCGTGAGGCAGACCACAATCGTCACTATTCTTATGGTTAAAGACCCATCATTCTACTATATTCCTCATTTTTGCCAAGTTGACTTTGAGCCTAGAGACTTGAGTAACGGCAACACTTAGTCAAATTCCACTGAAGATCATGTTATTTGTCCACTGTAATCATGACTTAGTTTTCATTCGAAATTCCTGTCAGATACTAACTCTTAGTGTTCAAGATTCTTGGATAGTACTTCTAGGTTGGTTATCTTACATTACATAGCTTCATCTATGGACAGGTAAGCTTTGAATATCAGCAGAAGATGTACAACAAATGGCCCCTTTTTGAACTATACAAGATACTAACCAGCACACCATGATGCATTGAATGAAGGTTAAGTAGTGCTTTACTCTTTAACTTATCAAGAGAGAGAGAGAGAGGATGCTTTACTCTAACTATTACTTCCTTTTTAAACACAATTAAAAGCATTTGGTAGGAAAAGGGAACTCATGTTATTTGTTCCTCGCCCTCAAGGGAAAATAAAGGTATGCTAAAGCAGAAAAGGAAGAAGTATCTAATATTTCTTGTTTTAGTTCCAACAAAGCTTGGTTGATCGGGGTTGGGTTATTTTGGTGACTAGAATAGAAAAATAGGCAATTACTTCTTATTTAAGTAATTCTTCTTTAGGAGTAGCAACTAAAGTTTACATCTAGAATATACTTACCGAAAAAGCTAATATCTGTAGACGGGAATCACAAGTTAGTAACCAGCCAAAACTGCAGCGAGAATTTGATTCTAACTCTACTTCGTAAGTGATTTGTGTGTCTTCGTTGGTTCCACAATAACCAGAAAAAACGCTAGAACATATCCAATCAAAGCAAGGGCAAAACAATTGTAACTACGCACAACGGTAGATGGCTTATATGAGCTAAGCTCAAAACACTACTGACAAATTTGTCAGACAGGACTGTCTCATACATCATATGTATGGAAGCAACTTAAATTAATTGGAAGGAACTGAAAACAGATGGAAAATTGATCCATACAAAGGTCAATCAATTATTCCGATTTTTGCATCTGGGGAAGTTCGCTATATAAAACTCCTTCATTCAATAATCACTTCTTGTTTATTATTATAACTAACCAAAACAATTAGTAATTCCCTTTATGTAAGTTCGCTTAGATTTATCCTTCTAGAAAACAAGCTCCACTTGCTTCTACTCTTAACTTTGGTCATTGAATTTTGCTCTGGAAGATAACTTCTGTAACTGAAAATCTAAGACCCTAACCTTACCAACTTCTTTAACTAGGTGGGTTTTTTTTATCGAAGTTCTTCAAACTTCTGTTTCCATTCTCTCAAGCTACAAACATACAAATTGTCCCCTGTTGGTCCATAAACGATTGAGCTCTAGAGATTTTTTTTATTCCTATGAGGCATGAGTCATGACTATTCAGCATTATCATCACAGAATGGCAATTCTCAGATCTAAACCATGACTTAACATGATAGCCTAGGCCTTTAACAGCATAAATACCCCTCTCTTTCCACACATCGAAACAAAAAAGGAAAGAGAAAAGGATAGGCAAAAGAACCCTATGAAGCACTGACGATCCTATAGACCACTGAATCCGTGTTGGAACGTCCGAGGATGGGTATGGGCATGCCACGCGGCATGTCTATTAAATTTTAATATTTTCTATGGTGGGTCATGCCGGTGACAATCCTGGGGACACGACAAGGTGATTTTTTAATTTTTTTTAAAAGCTTTTCCAAAGTAAAAGATTTATAACTTCAATTCACATTATCATGTCTAACCTAATCTCCAAAGGAACATTACGATATTTATCGTCTGAGATAGATAAAAAAAAAAACTAAATTATAAGTGCTAAGAAGGGAAGAAAGAGAACACTCAGAATAATATCTCTAAACCAATCAACAAAGAAAGCTATCATTGCTGCCCATAAACTGTGTGGAAAGATGATATACTTAATCCTCTAATGATATGTGTCAATACCATAAATAGCTAGTGGCCATAGTGGATAAGCCATTGGTTTGTGTTGGGGAGGAAGGGAGAGAGAGGGGGGAGAGAGATTTGCTACAAAAGTGAAATTTAATTAGTTCAACGAACCATCATCGTTAGAAGAGAGATTCTCTTTGTGAAACCACCCTCATAATTGTTGGCCCTCGACCAAAAGAGAATGCAAAATAACCACTAGCACATTGATATGAAACTGTTAGAGCTTGTCCTTCAATTATAACCTCCAAAACTAGTATATGAGCTTGGGTGGCCTCTCTACTCATTGCCAATTGGTTTTGAGTTGGATGTTTTAACATAGTATCAGCACTAGGTTTTCAGAGGCTTTTGGACAAGACTCTCTTGCTTAATTACCCCATTGTTTGTGCCCTAAGCGTACCTTGTTTTGTTGTGATCCCTACCTTAATGAATCCTTTGAGTGGGATGCTTTAACAGAAACTACTGAAAATTGCCATTAGTCATGAACTATTGTGAGCCAAAGCACACAAGGACTTTTACTTTAAGAGGTATAACTGCTTTTCAAATCATTTTGTGATGGAGCGAAGGACAACGTTATGATTACCAACATATACAGAAAAAGAGTAGCAGGAATCGATCTAACAATGAATTGACCACAACCATTTACCATTGATAGTAGGTCTCATGAAAATTCACCAAGAATGGCCAACAAAGATAACCACTCAACCACTTCACATTAATTTAGCTTTCTGGAAAATTTTGAAAAATATGAAAGTCAAAGGACAGAGTCCTAGAAGCAAGGGAAAAATCACAAAATGAACGAATCGAAACAAATGTGAGACGAAACATTAAAAAAAAAAAAAAAGAATCACCCACCCAACATCCTCCCAAAAATGAACCCTCGCACCGTTTTCTAACAACAGTGCTAAAGATAAGAAACGTGAGAAAATAAGAAATCCTTGAAGATTGACAATTACCCCTATTCAAAATAGTTGTACTACCTCAATTAGAAAGAGACAAGGCACAAAGTTATGTTGGGGTCTAGACGCGAGGCTCGAGCTGAGGCACAATTAGGCAAGAAAAATAGCAAAAATAGAAAATACCGATTTTTCAAATAATAAAGACTTAAGACAATTAAGTTTATAGAGTGTAACATGTAAAAATCAATAAAATCATTTACCAAATGCCAAATAGTCAACTATCCTTGCATAGAGAAGAACTAAATCGTCAAATTCAATAAAAGTCAATCATCCAATATTTGAAACAGAGGTTGAGAGAGAAAAGTTTGGTTTGAGTCGTTAGATTGGGAAATGAGAGATTGACGTGGTCTACTAATGTGCGAGGATCGTTTAGCCCTCAGGTTAAGACCAACATTGTGACCTTTAGATAGGCTCACCAGGCGTGCGCCTAGCGCCTTTCTCAAACGTGTGCTCCTTTGTTGCCTAGGCCTCGCCTTTGCAAATCACCTCGCCTAGACCCCTTCCAGGCGCCAAGAGTGAACCTTGATGCACCACACACCTAGGCATGCCTTCTAAAACTATGGCAAAGAACCACTTAGCCAAAGTTCATCTTGTTTCCTTTCTTCACCAAACTCACCACTAAGCCCTTAAAAGAGCTCTAATACCAACTTGGGAGAACAAACTTCCAAATAATGAAGCTAGATACTAGATTGAATGCCTAGGACATTAAAGAAACAAAGCCTTAGAACAAGAAGAACAAATGAGAAGCAACACTCGGATAAGAAGAAAAGAAAATAACCTCTTAAATTGTAGTATTTTTATTAGACTTCTCCACCAAATACCCCTTATTGGGCAAAGTAATTAGGTATATATAGGCTCTACCAAATACGAACATGCACCAAGGTATGTACATGAACCTCCGTAATAAAAACATTCACAACCCTTTAACTAAATAAATGAATGATTCAACCTCAAGCATGACCTTTAACTACATACATGAATGAACATTAAGTTACAATTACGAATCAACTTCTACATGAATAACACGTATATGCACGACTTAGCTACTGGAAGACACTAATGAAGTTAGCACAAATATCAAGACGACTTAAGTACAATCATGCTAAGTACAGGGTTTTCATTTCATCGACAATAAAGTTGGCTTTCAAGAATGGCCAAAAACCTTTCACCTCATCTGCGCCCTAATGGCATTGTAATAGCAAGCTTCATTTGAATATGATAGTGTCACTAGGTAGGTAACATATCTGAAATGATGGTTGCATTGGACTACCCAAATGTATATCCTATCTAGCGAATTCCCTCTCCCTCTCTCAAAAGATAAGTATTTGTAAAATGCACCTTCGTGAAAAATAACTTAAAACAAACTTTTCACTTACCTCAATTGTACTAACTTGATTACTCAATCAAATGGCTCGAGTGCAATAGATTTGGCTCTTCAATAAGGCCAAACAAACCTAACCACTGTCTAAGCTACCCTCTGTGCCGATTTTCCTCTGTTTCTCTATACCGATGGTAATGTAGACTCTCTCTCTCTCTCTCTCTCTCTCTCTCTCTCTCTCTCTCTCTCTCTCTCTCTCTCTCTCTCTCTCTCTTATACTAACTTGATTACTCAATCAAAGGGCTCGAGTGCAACTGATTTGGCTCTTCGATAAGGCCAAACAAACCTAACCACCATCTAAGCGCTATCTCCCCCTCTCTCTCAAAAGAAACAATCTAAAAATGGGTGAAGTGCCTTTTTTGACACAATAAAAAAGACTATTTTTCAAACAAAGCAAATTAATTATATATCGGGGCGGTTCCGGGGACCCAGAAAAAAAAACCTCTAAAAATACCCCCCAAAGTTCCCGATCGAATTTTGATGATCTGAGCCGCTCAATGTAATCAGAACGTGATTTTTAGGGTACCCACGAGAAATGATCACAAAAAAAAAAACCAGGAAGGACTTCATCCGAACGGTTTTTTATTGAACTTTATTGAATGGTTCAATAAAAAACTGCTCAAATCAAGCCCTTCCCGATTTTTTTTTTTTTTGCCAATTTCATGCAGGCACCCTTAAAATCATGTTCTTAACATATTGAGCAGCTCGGATCATCAAAATTTGATCGGAAACTATAAGATTAAGATTTGGGGGGTTTTTTTAGGGGTCCCCGGAACCGCCCCGATTATATAAATATATGACATTTTTGTTAGGTCTACGTATCCTTTAATAAAAGCATCAATGGCATTGCCTCTATATCACACTCGCACCGTACACGAGGCAACGTAACACGGCCAAACTAAAATCTTATTTGGATCCCTACCACAATGTCGACATACTTTTGGCCATGTACTACCAAACGCTATGACGGTTACAATGAGTGGGTGAGATTTGTATATCTCTTCCAGAATCTGGGGCTGGATCTCCAAAATCTCTCTCTCTCTCTCTCTCTCTCTCTCTCTCTCTATATATATATATATATATATATGTGTGTGTGTGTGTGTGTGTGTGAGTGTGTGTGTGCGCGTGTGTGTATACACAAATGGTCTATAAAAACATCTCTTCCTCACAATTCGATTCGTAAAGAGTCTCTCTCTCTCTCTCTCTCTCTCTCTCTCTCTCTCTCTCTCTCTCTCTCTCTCTCTCTCTCTCTCTCTCATTCATATGGCAAAAACTAATGCTCTTACAGGTACGACAGTAGTAACATATAGAGAGTGCCTCCATAACTATGCAACACAAGTCATGCGCCACACCTTTGATGGGTGCGGAGAATATGAGCCAAGAGGAGAGCCCGGAACATCTGAGGCCTTGCTTTGTGGTGTTTGTGGTTGCCACCGCAACTTCCATCGCAAACAAAAGATAAATCTACCTCTCTCTTGCCTCCAGGCTGCAAGGATTCGCATCTTCCAAAACCCCACCACCACCACCGCTTCTCCACAACCACCCTGCCCACCACCACCACCACAATCACAATTGCACAGCGCCAAACATGCAAAAGTTAATCCAGAACCGATTGAATCACCACTGAAACCATTCAACAACGAGATTGAGGAAAGGCGAATGAAGAGGAAACGAAGGACAAATTTCACACAGGCCCAAAAAGATCAAATGACAGTGTTCGCTGAGAGGTTGGGTTGGCAGATTAGGGGACATGGCAAAGAAGTTTATGAATTCTGTGAAGATATTGGAATTAACCGCCAAGTCCTAAAGGTTTGGATGAACAACAACAAGCACCTGATGAAATCTAGAGATTCTAGACAATCATCGGCCCTCCATCTCTAAAACTATTATCTACTTCAAAGACCTGGTTTTAGAAGAGGAAAGGGTCATATTCATGTTTAGTTGTCTACTTTGCTTTCCTTCCCAAAAGACATTGCTAACTAAAAGCTTACATTGGACATGTATTGTAAAGTTAATTTCCTTTTTTAACATCTTTGCTTTCTTTATTTGAACTGCTATTGATCCACCTTTACTTGAAAACTTATTTGGACGTTATTTTTTATTTCAAGAAATCTCTTATCCTACCCTCATTCAAAATGCTCTTCAACCCTTCCACCTAACGATCTCAATGTCTTAAATAGTAGAAGGAAATTAGTAGTCAATGTTGACATATCAAATCATGACAAGATCAACATTTAATAATTTGTAACTGACATTGCCAAGTTATTTGTTCATCCTTTGTCACTATCCGATGACACACAAGTACCCTAAATAGTAGCTATTTCTAGAGCTACTATTAGGGCATCTCCAACCCAAACACTCTACATTTCTTTATTTTAGAGGATTAAAATACAACTTTACATCCAAAAAAGTGAATTTAAAGGATTTTATTGTTCACATCAACTCCAACCCACTCACCTCTATTTTCATCTCTAAAGATTTCCCTCCAAATTTCCAACAAAAGAGATATCTATGAAACAATTTCTTACAAAATTAACCTCTAAAATTCCTTCCAATCACTTTTCTCATCGTGTTATTTCCACTGGCTCCTTGTATGCCTATATTTTTATCGATCTCCATTTCCCACCTTTCCTTTTTATTCTTGTTCTTCATCTCTTTAATTGGAGCAACCCCTGTATTTTGAGTTGCAGCTTTGTTTTCTAATAGCTCACCCCATATGTAACTAACAATGCACCTAACATTGTTTTGTGGTATTCTCTTATTCTCTCGTACTTGAAGTTCATATAGAGAAGATATGTTCAACAAAACAAATATAAACGTGTTGAATATTAGTCTCATTTAAAGATATTGCCTTTAACTTTCCAATTACGCCAAGTTTATAAATAGTAAACATACATATCAAAAGTTATCGGTATTTTACCAATCTACAATGAAATATACAAGGGACATGCTAGGTACTCCCTCCGTCCCATAATTTGAGTCCATCTTTCTATTTTGGGATGTTCCAAAATACATGTCCACTTTGAAAAGTCAAAGCCAAAGTCTTTGTAATTTTTCAAAATTACCCTTCATAAGTGAGGATGACCACTTAGAAAGGTTGTGATAGAGGAACGATTTTGGCTATAAGTACATTCTGATTTGACTTTAAGTGCATTAAATGCATGAATCCTTAAAAAGTTGAAATTCCAAAAAGGAAGGAGTATTTAAATTTGGAACCAAATGCTCACAAGGACAAAGTTGGAATTAAGAAAAGATGAATAGAGGAATGGAGAAGATCCTCTATATTTATTGATACTCCATATTTAGAGTACGTAACTCAATCCTCTCAAATAGAGAAAAATATATATTAGAGGGTGGATTGGAGCTCTATTTTACTACCTCAAAAAAAAAAAAAAAAAAAAACTGAAGGGATCTAATGATTCCCAACACTTTTGATTCCAACAATATCCTACAGTTGGTCTAAGTCACAGCCCAAGCCCAAGCTTGAACCTGACCATTTAATAAGCATGTGCTGCGTCCTTGCAAAAGGCCCTCGTCAAGTGAAGCAGCGTTTTGAATATATATTTTGCTGCCCCATATGTATAGTCGTACGTGCTCACGGCCAAGGAAGAAATTTAAAGCTAGGGTTCCTCAATGTCACCGCCGACCAAGAAATCACATCGAATGAGGCCACTTTTGGAGAAGAAGCGTTGTCAAAGAGCAAGAAATCAAAGCAACATTCAATGTGTTGCCGATTAGGTCATTGAAGGTGAAACCTTCAGCACTGTGACATACTTCCAGAAGGGAACGTGGTTTCCCAACAACCAAATTATTCTGATACTTTTTCCTAATCAAGAAAATGGTCTACACGATCTACCATCAACGAATAACACATAGATTCTTTTGAAGAAGGTCTCATTGGTATGAGCAACAAGATCACAAGTGTGTCCCACAAAGGTTGTTCTTTGACAAAAACAGCTGACCAAGAACATGCTCTTTAATGAGGCGAGGCGCTATCAAAGAGGTAGACTTTAAGAATTCCATGTCATCAACAAAATTCTTGCGGGTTTCTTTCTCTTCTGGTCCAACATGTTGAGTTGTGATTACGTGTTTGTCTTGATATGTTAGGTGTAGTGTTGTTTCATGGTTCGGGGATCTGACAGTTGTATTTTGAAACAAAATAACCGGGGGCATAAAGGGAAACAAAATGAAAATATTGATAAACCCTATGGATCTGCTGTTAGATCTTGGGTTTCTAATGTCTATGCATCTCTCCTCTCTTCCTACATATCATCAGGAGAACACAGCAGTCAGATCCCCGAACCATTAGGAAACCAGAGCAGCGACCACATTAGGGTTTTACACTAACAGATGGAGACACAGGCAACTTGCAATTACGTTATTACTGCGAGAAATGGTTGGGATAGTTTTGGTTGGATGTGCCCGTGGCGTAATCCAATCTCTATTAGACATGATGAGTATATTTTTGGACATGCCTCGCCGAGCTCTAAAAATGTGTCACGCGTCAAGGAACCTCTGCTCGGCGAACAAGGTCGGCTGTGTGAGTCATATAATTCTCGATTCACGAGTGGTTGGTCGGCACGCACGGGCGCCCAAGTTCCAGGCCTTCCCTTAGTTTTAGCAACATGGGGGGAATCACCACTCACGAACGTTCTCCTACAATCTTGGTACCATCTCTCCCATGATCCCATGACACACACTTACTCCCACTCCTGTCGCCCACTATCCCACAACTTGTGCACGTGTTGCACCAAGCCTATGTAAACTACCCACACTCACAATTAGAGGTAGACACTCTATTTCTCTCTTTTACTATATTTTCTCTCTATCATTCCCCGACTAACTTGATTGTCAGAGGGTCCACAACCAGAAACACCACCGGTCCTTGGACTTGTTTTGCAAGGAATCCTTCCCGAAGGCTCTCGACGTGATCATTCAAATTTGGCATGAATCCCCACGAAGTGCTCAGATCAACCGTCCAGATTTTGGCATCAACAAACATCATAGGGATGTTCAGTCTTTTGAAAGGACATCGTATTCATCCACTGCATATACACACCCTAGCTTGTTGAGGTCTTTGTTTGGACACAGAGACTTTGTACTAGGTTATGGTTATCGCTACTCGTTGTTTTTTAGCCATTAGCTCTTAGCGGCTCACCTAAGCAGGCTCATTCAAAAGGAGAAGTACTATGTGTTGACTAGTTTTTTTGGAGGACCTTCCCGACTTAAGGTGAGCCTCGTTGTTAGAAAAATTTTAAGAAACCTATTGGGTGTGGTGAAGTATTTTCACAACAAGGGCTTGGCTTTTGGTGGATTCTCTACCAACACCATTGTCACGATCGATGATGTTCCTAAGCTAGTTAATGTTTCTCTTCTCTCGAAGAATAATCCCAGATATATGCTAATTTTCAATCCATCACTCAGGTTGTACATTTTCTTTATTGGGGTCAGGTTGTCATAGATGAGTTGCAGGCCCTAGTGGGCTTACTAGGCTATTGGGTGAACAAAGAAGAACTCATTTACGACCATCCTAGTTGATGGGGAGTCATCAAGAAGACTTGCATCCTTGAGGAACATTGCGGATTGGCAATCGATAGTACCCGCCCACAAGGTACCGTTTTACCTTTATTTGTGCCATAGTTGGACTTTATTTCATTGTGATCAATGTGTTTTGGATCCTTTATTGACCTCTCCAAGCGCGAGTCGGAGGTCGCATGTGTGGGGGAGTGTTGAAACTTGTCCCACATCGGTTAATTATCACCTCGAAAACTAGTATTTAAGCATGGGCGGCCTCTTCCCTCGTTGCCTATTGGTCTTGAGTTGGATGTAAAGTTTCCACATGGTATCAATGCTCTAGTTGGGAGAGGTCTTGGGTTCTGCATTTGGCATTTGTCCCGCGTTTGCATTATGCTTCTCCCCTTCATATTATGTTCTCTCTTTATATGAAAATTTGCATCTCCACATGCAAGATGGGATTGCACGTAACAGTTGAAATGCTTGGATGATAGGGAACTAGCGGAACTTGATGATTGTTGAAATGCATGATGCTTGAATGATTGTTGTGAAATCCATAGTTACAAAGGCAACCCGATAACTAAGTTTATTGCTCTGTTGTTGTGGCTTATTAAACTTGGTAATCCTTCTTTAGTATCCATGTTATTTTGTTTCATCCAAGGGATGGGTCTTCTTTGGTTGTGATAGTTTTTTTCTTTTTATGTATTGAATGTTTAGTGGTAGTCTTAGCCCTGAAATGGTATTTGGCATGTGAATTTATGTCTTCTTCCCAGATGTGTCCTTTAATTCTTCAAATTTGCTGATTTTTTAATGGTATATGTGGGGTGGTCTTCACTCTACTCAACTAAACCTCTCTCACTTTAATCTGGATTACTTTACTTTGATGTTGGAAGCCAGCCCTCCTCTCTCTCTACCTGTCACAATCACTGCAAAGGAAACACACGATTAGTGCCTTCCAGCCGAAGGTGGCCGATGGGCACTCCAATGACTAAGTCAGTTCTCACTCAAGAAGAGGAAAGTAGAACTTAGTAGGAGAAGAGAGCATACCTGTTAATCCTTGTAGTATTTATAGGAGAATGCCTCCCTTGAGGGCCAAGTTCGGAGGAAGCAAGCTCCCCCCATGCCGGATGATGTCACCGACCACCAACCCCCGCCTAAACACAGAGCCAGGTTGGAGTTCAACCTTGAGCTTGCCGAACGGGGCTCGGTTGGGCTACGTGGGAGTACAAGGTTGGCCCCATACACCTTGGCTTAGTCATCGATGACGTGTGGCCAGGCCGTACGCATCCTGCGGCGAGTTCATCGTATTCCGTTTGTCCGCACCACTCGGCCGACTCATATTGGTGCCACGTGGCCAAGCCTATCCGCTCTGTACTGGTGCACCTGAGATTTACTGCGACCTCTGGAGCGACCTAGGCCAGGGTTCTAGCCTAGCTGCCCCCCAAACGGGTAAGGGATCTATATGTCGATTTATGAGAAACATTCGTGAGTAGGCTCGAGGGGCAATGGGCCCGACTGGCCCAATGGGCTAAGAAAGCTAATCCGGACCACTACAGTATACTTTGACGGGTTATTATGGCGCAATGAGAAATATTTTCTCGCTCCTTTCTAATTGAAGGTCTACAAATTCTATAGTCAACATACTATTGCAGCTCATACATTAAGTTTCCATTAACCAATACAGATGTAAAAGAGTTCCACCGAAAAGTTGAAGTTCTTACAATGTTGAATAAAGTAAGTAATGCAAAGAATCAATAAGGATTACAACAAGATACGTATAAGATTAAGCTAGTTGGCAGTAATCATTGTGGGTCGAATGTACATTGCTCAAATATAGGACTTCCCCACAGACAATTAAACACCCAGTAAGAGGAAAATTCCAACATAAAAAAACAGGGAAACAAAATCATGGCTGAAGCACAAAATCAGAAATTGGAAATGACTGACCTCAGTGCCATCCGACCGGACTCTCGCCAATACAGGTATCTCATACTGGTAAGCCCTCTCCCACTCAGGATTTGTAGTAATGTCCCTCACCTGATAAAAACCCAACAGCAGATCAAACCCATTCAAAAGGTTGAAAGAGCAAAACGCAATTTGCCCCATCTAAAAACACCCAGTTCTTATGTATCCAGTATGGAATCAATATGTAGCGTAGAAAATAGTAAGGAGAATGATAAATTGATGTTAGTGATGAAGAAGGCCGGCCAAAACGGACATTTCATGATGTGGTTAAAAAAGATAGGAATGTGATAGATAATTGTTAAGCAGAATCCACGAAAAAACAATAAACCGACCCAACTGATTGGGACATAAAATCTTTTTAATTTAGATTAGTTTGGGTTGGGTTGGGTTGGGTTGGATTGGATTGGGTTTGTATATGATATCAAAGGAGGTGGAGACCTGTAAATCAACGTCGTGAAGGGAGTCCGGCGAAGAGAGAGAAAAAGCGGCGTGAAGCTTTTCTTTGAGGCCATCGCACAAACAGCAACCGGGCTTCGAGTAGAGAATGAGCTTTCTTGATACAGCAGGAGCAGCAGCAGCAGCAGCAGCAGAAGAAGAAGAAGAAGAAGTGGGTTGAGGACAGTAAGAAGCCAAAGGGTTTAAGGTTACCCGCTTGGGCCTTGGGCGAGTAAGGGTTAGGACAGACGATGAGAAGGGTCTTGCTGCAATTGCAACTGCCATAGCCGTGTGTGTGAGAGAGACGGGTTGGGGCATTGATGCCAACATTACTCGAGAATTAAACCAACCCGTCTATGAATACCGACTTGGTTGCAACACGAGCGGAGCCCAATTCCGAGTCTCGTATATACAAACAAAAAGTACCATGCAACAACAAACATATTCACACAAACAAATTTTTTTTTTGGAGTTTATAAATGCAACTGCGAATGTATTACATATAATTTGTTTTCAAGTAAATAATATTCGGATAAAAATGTCCTTATAAAAATGGACAAAAATATCCCTACTTTTATTACATACAACCACAAACATTTAACCACATCTAAAACATATACTCCATAACCCACATTTTCCTCCATATTTTCAATCTCATTTTCTTCTTCCAAGTTTCATTTTCCTACTTTTGTTTCACATTCACCACCACCATTCTAGGAGCTCCCACCTTCCCCCATAAACCCAGTCCATATTTGCTTCTGAACTCTCACCTCACACCTCCTAACTCTTCAATGGAAACCTTCATTACTTCTTCTCCCTCCATTGGTAAAAAGAAGAAGTCTTTGACCCAATATATGAGACCAATGCGTATTTTGATTCGGGATTAGAAGGCTATGCAATGGAAATGAAAGTTGACAAGGAAGATGTAGCCATGGATGTTGTAGTTTCAGAGCTGAAATCACAGCAACAAGTAACTCATCATTCCTCTATTTTTAATCTGGTTCTGTCCCGACATTGTTAGATTCTAAAATTTAAAATTATGTCAAAATTTCAAACTCTAGAGTTTGAAAATTGACGATAATATCATATTCTAAAACTCGAAATTTTGACAAAATTTCAAACTCTAAAGTTTGAAAATTGTAGACAATAATTAGTCCTCCATTTTTAAACTGGTTCTGGCCCAACATTTTCAGATTATTAAACTTGAAATTATGTCAAACTCTAGAGTTTGAATATTGTAGACAATAATCACTCCTCTATGTTTAAATTGTTTCTGTCCCGATATTTTCAGATTCTAAATTTTGAAATTATACTAAATTTGCAAACTCTAGAGTTTGAAACTTATCACTCCTCCATATTGTCTAGAGTTTGCAAACTCTAGAGTTTCAAGAGTTTGAAACCTATACACAATATCATATTCTAAAACTTGAAATTATAACAAAATTTTAAACTCTTAAGTTCAAAATTTACTGACAATATCATATTCTAATACTTGAAATGCTGCCAAAATTTCAAACTTTAGAGTTCGAATATGACGACGTGAGAGAAAAGGGGGATGGGGAGAGTTAAAAGGGATAACCCATGGTAATTTTGGAAGTTCCTGATTATTTGTTGGGTTGTATGTGACAAATTCTTATAAAATTTTGTGGCTTTGTTTAGTAAATGTTACATGCAGTAAATTCACAGTTGTATTTATAAACTCTCTTTTTTTTAAAGCAAAACAAATTCATTAATTTGGAAATTATTATCAGACTAATAAGAGTAATAAAATAACAATATTATGCTTAAAAAATAATCATCTGTCCAATCCGAGACTCAAAACCTACCATTGGCAAGAAGTCAAATCCAGGACATCATTCACACAAACAAGTCCCGGGCTAGCTCGTGCGCTCTTCAGACTAATTCCTATGATCCTTTTCACAACCGCTTCACACACTCGTCAAATGGGCCAAAAATAATTAAACCTAAAGCCTCAAAATAAAGTAAATTCATAAGTCTCAGGCCAACTCCTTAGAGTTGTCCCACATGTGTTATGAGTACTATTTGTGAGGTTGTGATGGTAACAAAATTGCTTATACAAATTATTAAAATTGCTTATACAAATTATTCAAACCCACATGTGTTTTAAGTACTATTTGTGAGGTTGTGAAGGTAACAAAATTGCTTATACAAATTATTTAAGCCGTGTATTAATTTAATTATTTTTTTATTGACGAGACAAATTTAAAAGTAAAAAATTCTGATTAAATTTTTTTTTAAAAGAAAACAAAAATAATTTAATAAGTCAATTTTTTCGTTTTCAGCCTAAGTGTTTTGAACAGTTGCTCTTGTGGATTTTGGTTCACTCTTGCCTTTGGGCTTATAAATGAAATGTGCCGTGTTGCTAAAAAAAAGAAGAAGCTAAATTTTTTTTTCCCTTAAAAAAGAAGGAAGGAAAAAAAACTCTGTCAAGATAACAACCTTTCAAAAAAAAATAAAAAAGGTCAAGAGCACAAGGATGACGAGAAAGGGAACACCACCTGTATACTGAAACTACTCAGACACGCGACACCATTAGGTCGTCGAGTTATCGACAAAACATCCAAATTAGGGCCACAGTCATCAAACATTCGACCAGAGATTGTTACGGAAACGGATTACACATCCGGATCGAACACCCCCAGAAATTAGGGCTAAAATCTGATTGTCATCAGATAAATTGATAGATTACGGATTATATAGGGAGACAGATAGAATTCTATATACATACATATATATATATATATATAGAGAGAGAGAGAGAGAGATGGTGGGTCACGTCCCGATAGAGGTGGCGAAGACGGTATTGGAGGTGGCCGACGTCGCCTGGACCGCCTTGGAATCCTGTCACCACCACCATCACGACCACGACGCTGCTGCTTCTGAAGAGCGCAACCATAACGCGTCCGAGGAGAAAGAGCTGGAGTCCCTGGGATCCGAGAATCGCCGTCTCAGGGACTTGCTCCAACAGAACCTCAACCTCCTTCAGAATCTCTCCGAATCTCCTTGTTTGCTTGAAGATTGCCCTTCCGATGTACGCAAACTCGTCTCAAATATTTGAAATCATCTTCTTCTGTATCTATCGGTGTTCTATGTTCGTCCATTCGAGACCTGTGTTTTACTAGTTTTGTTTTATTTACTATTTGTTATGCTTATTTACTACCTAACTTATACCTAGAGTCGGAAACCTTATATAGCATATCGTCGGCAAGAGTTATAAACCTTTATCAAAATAGCTAAGCATAATTTTGGATGGAAAGAGTGAATTGCATTGCATCGTATATGACTGATTATGCCATGCAGTTTCTTCCTCTTCCAGGTAACAAGATTGCTACCAAGAAAAGTACAGTACCTAGTACCCAGTTGTTGATCACGTGTCAGATGGTGATCCTACCAAATCACCATCAAAGCTTCAACACGCAAATGACAATTAGACCAATAAAACAAACCACCTCCAGGATGAGCCTTTAGATACTTTACAATATACCTTCCCAATGTGAAAGACGAGGAGCTGACATACACTGACTCACCATACTAACAACAAATGAGATATCAGGACGTGTACCGGTAATGTAATTCATCTTGCCAACTAAGTGGCGATACTGATCAGATTAAAGAGCAACTCCCCTGATCAACACAAAGTTTGACATTTGGATCCATAGAAGTCTTTACAGGTCTTGATCCCAATAAACCAGCCTCCTCCAAAGTGTACAATGCATACTTCCTTTGGGACAGACTAATCTCAATCTTGCTTCTGCAATACCCAAGAAATAGCGCAGTTTACCCAAATCTTTGGTGTGAAACTGACGACGTAAAAACACTGTTTTAACTCATCAATGCCTATCTCTATCTGATCATCCCCAGTAATGATGATATTATCCACATACACAATCAACACTACTTTCCCCTGATCCGACTGAAGAGAAAAGACAGAATGATCCGAATGAGAACGATGCACAACACTACACAATATCACTAAACTTGCCAAACCAAGCTCGAGGTGACTACTTAGACCATAGAGAGCTTTGCGAAGCCGACACACTTTACACACCTGGGAATGCTCCCCCTAAGCAACAAACCCAGGATGTTGCTCCATGTATACTTGAGCAAATCACCATGTAAAAAAGTATTCTTGACATCTAACTGAAACAAGGGCCACGGGCCACCCAAGTTTGGCAGCAAAAGAGATAAAAACCCTAACAGAGCCAATCTTGGCAATAGGAGAGAAAGTCTCAGCATAATCAACCCCATATGTCTGGGTGTAGCCTTTGGCCACAAGGCGTGCCTTATACCGTTCAATAGTACCATCAGGTTCTATGGCACTATGGCAATAGACTTTCCCAACGAAAGAGAAATCAACTCCCAAGTGCCATTATTATGGAGAGTAGACATCTCAGCCTCCATCGCTGTCCGCCATTCAGACAAGGAAAGAGCCTCTGGTGCTGTGTTAGAAACATATGCATAAGAAACTGACGAAGTAAAAGCGCGAAGAGAAGGAAATACAAGAGGTATAGCAAGAGAGGGATTAATTACAAGAAACACATATGTGGTAGATCAACGATAGTGGGAGTGCACGAAAAGACCAATTACGACTCATTAAATGTAACATCTGCACAAACAGAATGATCACGAATAGATGGAGAGTAACACTTACACTCTTTTTGAGTACATGGGTGACCGAGAAAAATGCTCCGGACATCAAGTTTGTCCCGACTAGGGTCAAGAGCATGAACAT
The DNA here is from genome assembly GCA_019656835.1 of Rhododendron ovatum. Taxonomy (NCBI): domain Eukaryota; kingdom Viridiplantae; phylum Streptophyta; class Magnoliopsida; order Ericales; family Ericaceae; genus Rhododendron; species Rhododendron ovatum. The sequence continues at coordinate 21,747,094 of CM033795.1, read as the reverse complement.
AACACACGTGCACTCAAGACCAATCGGCAATGAGTGGAGAGGCAGCTCAGGCTCATGTACTAGTTTTGAAAGTTATAACACTCCCCGCACGTGCGACCCCTAACCCACACGTGGAGAGGTAAACAAACAATTCAATCCATACGGCAATGGTCAACCATCAAGGACAAACAAAGGGGGAATCAATTATCAACGATATAGAGTCTTGTCCAAAAGCCTTGTAAAGCTTAGCTCTGATACCATGTGATTAAGAGAGAGAAGTGTTTAGGGTTTGTAACTTTACCCTAATACACATATAACATTATTAATTTATAGTGATGAGTGATACGATACAAAGATCAAACTACCCCTCACTATATTCTAATAGTTTCCTTTTGGAAAACTTTTTTTTAAACGTGATGAGTGATGAATTATCTGCATTTTCTATTTATCACTCCTACCTAGCCCCAGGCACAATATGCTTAAAAAGCTTTCTCCTGTTGAGTCATTTACAGTCAGTGGTTTTGAGTTGAAAATTTTAGCTGGGAAGGAGTCCTTGCATTTATTAATGCCTTTTCTATTTTCAGCTTTATGATCGACTCGTAACCACGGTGGATTCAGAAAAGTTCTTGACTCAGCTTAAATCCCTCCAAGGTGAATCTGTTGATGGAACTGGCTACAAATTCCCTTTCAAGGAGGCATCAGGTTTCTTTTTATTTTCCCCTTCTATTAGTGATCTTGTTGCAGGGTTAGTGCCATTTCTTAATTGTCTTTGTAGTTTCCATTTGTTCATCTCTGCTTACTTTGGCTTGTCTCTTCCTCAGGAGCAGATTTGCAGTCAGCTGAAATACTAATCAGTCTTGAACATGAAAAACCTAGTTGGTGGGTTTGGGTCAACGATGAGATGATTCCAAATGATGTTGAAGAACAGAGTGGAATCGATGATGAAAATTACTTAGTTGTTAGCGAGGAACATGTGGTGGATGGTGTTGCTAACTTTATGGCTAGATGCATTCTCTCAAATCCGAAAGCTCTGGTAGGGGATGACCAAATGTTTTGCACTTGTCTCATATATGGAATGAATTTTCATCTGACCTTGTTTTGATTCCCTGGAATTGCAGACTTTGACACCAGAGGAGTTGCAGAAGAGTAAGTTAGCTTTTGAACTATTCGATTTTGATACTTTGATTTCTATGGTTTTAATGGTTGGATATGTACCTTACAAAATAGTGAAAATACTTCGTGCTCTCAATAGTTGTTGACTCTTTCCCAGAATCCAGGCACATGAACAAATGATTTGTCTATGCTACTGCTTTATTATCTTAGTCTTCATAGGACAGTTTAAACAAAGCTAAATGTTCTCATAATAGCAAAAAATTAATTATACACATCTAATCCGGAGGAAGCTGGAGAATTCTTTTGCATCCTTGTGTTTATGATATAAATTGAACGTAAAGATTAGATATGGGAAGCAATTCCTTGGAATTACTATTATTCTGAAGAACTATTCCTTTTAATAGCTTATACATAGACATTTTTCAAGCATAAATACATGGAACTAATAACATACAGAAATACCACAGAAAGAGGCTAAGGAGGAATGGATAAATTAAATTATGGCAGGATTGCACTCTCACTGTTTTGGTGATGGGGGGGAAAAATGATTTCGCTATCATTGTTGGAGCATTTTTTGAGAATCGATTATTTCTTTTCATCCGTTGAAGCGGATAACATAGTTTTTATTTTCTTCTTTGATGAGCAGATACTATAGTAGATTGGTTGTATGAAGTTTTTATGGAATTTGCTACTTTGAAACTTTTTCTCCTTTTGATCAGCTCATATTTGCTTGGGTAATATGACAAATGGAATTGAAACAATGATGTTCATCAGTGGTGAAGAATTCTTAATGCCTGATTGTTTTGATTGTTGGATTCTGGCCATACTTCACTAGTATTTAGTTCATTAGCAAAGGATAATGATTCAAAATTTTCATCTTGTTTCACGTTTCCTTCTCTCTATAAAATGTCACAGTTATTCCTACTAAATTAATCCTTCCTTAATAGTCTCTTATAATTTTTCTGTATTCTGGATGGAGGGACCTACTTGAAACCAGTCTATTAAAAGTGATCCTTATATGCTAGTGCTTAGGTGAACATTAAGACACAAGATATGAACCGTGTTAGTGTATGAATGGGCAAATGGACCATGACCAAAACTCAATACAGCTTATATTTAACTATTTCACTAGGTATGTTATTTGGTTGGGTTTTTAAGTACTGGAAAACAAAATTTTGATAAGCAATTTATGTATGTCAATAGGTAAAATTATATTTTCCCAAGCAGTCAGTGAAGTTATTTCACACGCACACATACACACACTAAAAAATAGATATAGAAGAAACAGTCAATTGGTAGAAGTGTAGAACTCATGTTACTCAAAATAGCAAGGTTGCAAAAGGTGGCATGTGATTAGATTCTGAAATTAATCAGAAACGAAATAATTCAAACCACTCTCTTCAAGTGCTTCTGCAAACATAGCGAGTGCTTTTATGACTGAGGAGTTGTGCACATATGATTGTTTTCCTATGTTGAAATAACTCTTGTTGATCTTGGGAAGGCTTTTTTTTTCATGGATCGAATGACATTCCATTTTTTCTTGCTGTTCTTGGGTTTAGGCATTTAGCTTTTATTCTTTGCTCTTTCTCCTATGTTGATTGTGGATGGTCAATAGAGTTTAGTAATTCTACGGTAGTGCTTATAAAAATAATTTGAACATGCAGTTCTGCATAAAGCATTGGGTGGCATGAACAAGGTGGAAAAGATGTTGCATGTTTGGCATGCTGGGAAGTTGTTCTATACCCTATCCACCTGGGGACTCGCTCTGGCAGGGTGAGTTATTAGCTGTTTTGTTATTATTCTTTGTGCTCTTGGATCTCAAGGCTAAATGGAGTGCAATACATACCCCACTGTTACAGAATCATTTGCTGGAAGTTATTTGATTCTAGCATTATCCGAAAGTTAAAAACATGACATTTTTAGGTATTTACTAGACATTATACTGAACCCAAGATATTTTGTGTTTAACTGGGCCGAATTTGTAGTGGACAAAGTCTTGTAAAAGAAGATACTGATATTCAGTAATGATTTGCCTTTAACAATCACACAACAACAAAAATTCTGGGAATCTGAAATGTGAAGTCTACTGATGTCCATGGACTTCTGATTACTTACCTACGCTTGATAGCTACATGCACATTATCTAGCTATGCTAGGGGGTAAACTGGTGATTACATGTAAAGAGATAATCTACTTTGTTTTGGGTGCTCTTTATATTTGTGTTGTTTTTTGCAGATTGTACAGGACACGTGCCATTTTGAAGATTGCTGCTATGGGGGTACATACGACCAGCAAAGTTGTCCTGAAGGCTCTCTAAAGATTGTCTCATGACGAGATGATTAAGGTTGAACCTTGTACATAATCACGACTTCCCTTGTTCCCGTTTGTGCAGACAAATGGAACTGTATCATTTACAAGTTTGCATTAATTTGTAAATTATTGTAAGGAGCTATGCTATTCCAACCACATTTGGGATACCATCTCATTTGGCATCAACATATTGGTGTGGAGTCCACAATTCAAAACTCTACCAAAGCATCAGATGGTACCAAAATATGGTACTTAAAATGTGGTCACCCAAGATACTGAATTGTACATTACCTGCCTCTGTTTATGTTTGCGCAATTTGTTTGTGTTGTATAGTATCTGTCATTCATTTAAAATGCATTATCCAGTCTCCAGAGAAAGGAAAATGTTTCAATTTATGTCTGGTTATTCTTTTGTTTTTTATTGTTACTCCAGCCTTTACTGGTCTGCTTACATCTTTTGGATGCAACATGCTTCTATAAGGTTGGTTTGTATTTTTTTTTTTTTTTGTTGATCTGCACATGCTTCTATAAGGTTACTTATCATGCTTTCTTGTACAGTGCATTTTCTCCTTATGAACTTCAATGTAATAATCAAAATCATAGGGTTGCTAAAGCCAAAATCATAGGGTTGCTAAAGCAATGTTTGCTTAAAAACATACTCACGTTGTAATAACAAAATTTAGCAATCTCTTAATAATTTATCAAATTTTGGTCATTGGATAATTAAAGCTAATAATATTTTGCCAATAATCAAATCTAGTGGTCTTCACATTTTTTCAATCATGTACACTTCTCATTATACAAAAACGTTCTCTCTTCACTCTCTCTCTCTCTCTCTCTCTCTCAACAATGTTTTCCAAAAAATAATTTTTAAAAAACTTTATTTTTTAGAAACTTTTTTTTGAAAAATTGTTTTTCTATTTTTTTTTCAAAAACAATTCAAAATATTATCATAGTTTTAGAATTTTGTTATTTGAAAATGTGATGTGGCAAGTTTTGGTTATCCAATTTTGATTATTACATTGTGGATCTCTACATTGTTAATCTTAACAATGTCTTAAATGGATAACTAAAAGGTGATTTGATAACTTTTTGTTATGCAATTTTGATTATTACATTATGAATGCTCTTAGAGTATCAGTGGTAAAATCAAAACCAAAGCTTGCTAAATGTTAGCAACATTTGCTCAAAAAAAAAACTCATATTGAAATAACCAAACTTGAATAATCAAAACTAGTAACTTTTTGCCAATAACTAAATTTAGTTAGCAACTCATTAAATTTTGGCTCTTGAATAATCAAAATTAGCAATTTTTTGTCAATAACCAAATTTAGTTCTCCTCACATTTCCTCAATCAAAAACATCACCATTGCATAAAAACCTTCTCTCTTTCATTTTCAATATGTTTCCAAGAAAAATACTTTTAAAAACAATTTCTATTTTTTGCAAAAACAATTTTTTTTTTTTTTGCGAAAACTAGTTTTTTTTATTAAAGCTGTTTTTCCCAAAAAAATAACCAGTTTATTTCAAAAGAGTTTTTTTTAAACCTTTTTTCCAAATTTTTTAAAACTTTTTTCCAAAAACATTTTTTTTAAATCAAAGTTTTTCAAAAAACTATTTTCTCTTTTTCTAATAACTTGTTTTTATTAGTTTGAAAACAAATTTTTAAAAATTATTTTTTGTGTCACAATTTTTAGATTTTTATAAGTTGAAAAAGTGATGTGGCAAGTTTTGGACAATCCAATTCTGATTGTACCATTGTGAATTTGCTAATCTTAGCAATTCCTTAAATAGATAACGAAAATATGATGTGATAGCTTTTGATTATTGACTTTTGGTTATTCCACTAACATAACATCTACAGTAGTATAATCAAAACCAAAAGGTTGTTAAGATTAACAATATTTGCTAAAAAAAGCTCATATTGGAATAACCAAACTTAGCAACCTCTTAGCAATTCATCAAATTTTTGCCTTTGGATAATCAAAACTAGCAATCTTTTGCCAATAACCAATTTTAATTGTTTCCATATTTCCTCAATCAAATACACTATCATTATATAAAAACATTCTCTCTCTTCCATTTTCAACATGTTTCTAAGAAAAATACTTTAAAAAATTATTTTTTTGGTTGCAAAAACTCTCTTCTATTTTTTTTTTTTGCAAAAACAATTATTTCAAAACTTTTTTTTTAATTTCAAA